>OY728135.1:1470269814-1471519814 GCA_963277665.1 Viscum album
AAAGTAAAAAATAAAATAGTATAATGATAACATTCTGAATCAGTAATCAAGAATGGTTAGGATTGGAACAAATAAGTTTTTGGATATGTTAATTCAGTAAGCACATGCTATTAATGGTGGTACCCATTCTAGAGAGTGAACAAAGTCTCCATAGAGTAACATGTTTATAGTAGAACATTTCATTAAACAACACCATCCAACATTTGGTGGATCTTTATACCTAGTGGTATATAGAAGATGTATCAATTATTTGTATAATATAATTTATGTTCTAGGTTTTTTAGAACATCAAAAGGTAACTCTATCCATTTATTATTTTGAAGGTGAAGTCGACCGATGGTGGGTATTAGTTAATAATACCAAATAGAAAGAATAGAAATATGAGATTTATGTAATGGAGTGGATGACATTTAAATATCTTTTCCAAGAGAAATATTTTTTTAAAGTTGTTTTAATTAGAATGTAAATAAAATCATAGGAATTATAGAAAAATGATATGGACTCAGTTGCTGCCTATGAATAAAATTGTACTAGATTGTCCAAGTATACACCAAATTATATTCTGGACCATGATAGTAAAATTGATAGATTTTATTCATGATAGAAACTAATTTTGTGAAGGTATTTGGTTTCTCATGATTTTGATAGTTATGTGTACATTGTTTAATATGATGATAAGATCAAGATGGAGTTTTTTTATTTTTATATCAATAAAGATAAGGAGAGGTCCGGGTGGAAAACAATGGGGAGGAATCCATCAAGGAAATGTAAAGGTAAGAAAATTAAACATCCTTTTTGTAATAAGTGTGGTAAAAAACATTATGGGGAATATCTAATGAATTGAGGAAAGTATTGTCGATGTGGTGAGCTGATACATTTGGATCGTATTTGTAAATAAAATAGAAATGGTAATGTTCATGCCAATTATGATAAGCTAGTATTAGTTTTTATAATTATAGTGAAATGGAAAATTATAATGAAATATGTATGAAGAAAACCTTGAAGGATGAAAATCATTAATACCATAAGTATAAGGGTGTGGAAAAGTTATTTTCTAATACCTCTATGAATGTTGGACCATCCAATAAAGTGAATACATGTACATTACTTATTTATTAAGATTATGACAATGTATTGTTTAATTCAAGGTCTATTCAATCTTTTTTTTATGATAAGTTTTCTAGTAAAATAAAAATATCATCTTAATAAATGAATAAATAACTTTTGGTAAAAACTCTTTGTGTAAGTATTAAAGAAATAGAGATTTATAGGAACCTTCCTATAATATTCCATATAATGGTTCTTCTTGAAAATATTTTTTTCTTACCCTTAGTGGATTTTGATTTTATTCTGGGTATGGAATGACTTTCATTTTATCATGCTAAGATATATTTCAGGGATAAATAATTCATATTCAATTTTCTGAGTGATTTTCAAATCATTTATAATAATGAGTTCATGCTTGTAATGATATATCTAGAAGATGAGAAATTTATTGAAGATATGGGTTAAAGTTATATTTCACACATCATTGAAAAAAAAATTGTTCATCTTAGTGATGTTCTTGTGGTAAATGAATTTTTGAATGTATTTCTTGATGATTTTATTGGTGTTATTAATGATCATGAGGTTGGATTCACTATTAACTTGGTTCTCAATAATAAGCTAATTTCAAAACTGCTTTGTCAAATGGATCTAGTGGAACTATTGGAATTAAAAAGGAAATTATAAGAATTACTTATTAAGGGTTTTATCCACATAATCACTAGACCTTTGGGTTACCCTTTTTTGGTAAAAATAAGGATAGTTTGATAAGTGTTTTCATTGGATATAGAGAAAAAATGAAATTACTATCAAGAATAAATTTATGTTACCACATATCAATTACTTGTTTGATCAGTTCTAGGGTTCTCATTATTTTTCCAAGATTTACCTATAAACTGGATACCATAAACTAAAATTTAAGGAAGAGAACATTCCAAGGACAAAATTTCATACTAGTTATGGCCATTTTGAGTTTGTGGTTATGCCCTTCGGTTTGAAAAATACACCAACTCTATTTATGGATCTTATGAAAAGAATTTTCCATGTTTTTTTAGATAAATTTGTCATTTTATTTACTATTGATCTTAGGTCATAATATAATAGTTATATAGATCATGAGAAACATGCAAGGATTGTTCTATATACTTTAAAATAAAATAAGTTTTTTAGAAATTTTCAAAAATGTGAATTTTGGTTATAAAAAATTTCATTCCTTGGGTATATTTTTTCTATAGATGGAATAATAGTTGATCCAGATAAAAGTAAAGTGGTGTAAGAATATCCTATACATACTAGTGTCACTGAGATTCATTGTTTTATTGGACTATTGGGTTACTATCAATGATTTTTTTAAAACCATGTTTCGTTATCTAGAGTAATGACAAAGTTAACTCTACAGGGGGTTAAATTCACCTGGATAAAGGTTTATGATGAATGTTTTTAAAAAATTTAAAAAATATTGGTTAATAAACTATTTTTTTCCTTAACCTCAAGAAATGGTGATATTTTTATTTATAGTGATGCTTCTTTAAAGATCCTTGGGTGTTTTTGGGTGAAAAATTATTGGGTAATTGATTATGCATCAATTCAATTGAAATCTAATGAGCATAATTATCTAATGCATTATTTTAAGATTATTGTATTATTTTTTTTAAAAAAAAAATTGAGGCATATTTTATATGGGGATAAATTTAAAATATATATGGATCATAAAATTTTAAATTTTATATTTAATCAAAAAGTTAAAATAAATTAAATAAGATTAGTAGAATAGATAAAGGATTATGATTACACAATTCACTATCAACCAGGTAAAACCAAAAAGGTATATGATGATTTTTGTTGAAAGTATAAAGCTTAATTAATCATTATATGTTTGGAACATTATCCTTTAGTTGATGATTTAATAAATTTTGGACTGGAAATTATGCATACATAAACCCTTTCTCTTTTATCTTAGGTATCAGTACAATTATCCTTGTCATAAATAATTAAAAAGGCTTATAAAGAAGACTATTGTTTGAAAGAAAGAATATAATTGGTTAAGGGAGGTAAATTTCCTGAGTTTATCTTTAACAAAGAAGGTGTTATAAGGTTTGAAAATGGGTTGTGTGTGTTGAGTTATTCTCAGTTGAAAATAGAATTATTGAGTGAGGATCACAACTCTTGATTTTTTATTCATCGTGGTAGTAATAAGATGTATAGAGTCCTTCAGGGATATTATTAATGGAAAGGAATGAAGAAATATATTGTTGGTTTTACCATGAAATTATTGACCTATCAATATGTTTAATATGAGAGTTAACACTGAATGTAATGTTTCAACCATTATCACTGATTGAGTGAAAATAAGAGAATATATCCATGTATTTCATAGTGGGATTACCAAATACATATTGAGGTAATAATTTGATTTGGGTTATTGTTGATTATTTTACTAAATCTATACATTTTTTTCCTATTCGAGATACCATTTATTTGGATCATTTTGTTAGACACCATCTTAAATAGTTAGTCATGTTACATGGAGTTCCCCACTCTATTATTTTTTATCATGATCACAAATTTACATTCAATTCTTATAAAGGACTTTAAAAGTTATTGGTTACCGAGTTAAGTTCTAGTAAAGTTTTTCTCAATCAATCTGATGGAAAATCATAGTGGAAAATCTATACTTTGGATGATATGCTCCGGATTTCTCAATGGATTGTCAATGAAGCTGGAATTAACATCTTTCATTAGTGCAGTTTTCTTATAATAAAAAATTTTATTCCATAATACATATAACACCATTAGAATCATTATATAGAAAGTTGTGTTGGACTCCATCATGTTGGGACAAAGTTGGGGAGAGAAAGTTCTTGGGACCAGAATTTTTAGAAGAGGTGGATGAAAAGGTAAAAATGATTTAGCACCATATGAGGGAAACTTAGAGCATGTAGAAGAATTATGATTATAACCAGAGTAAAGACCTTTTATTTGAGGCAAGATATCATGACTTTCATAAAATATCTCCATGGAAACATATAATGTGTTTTATAAAGAAAGTAAAGTTAAGCCTAAGGTTTATTGGTCCATATAAAATTCTAGAAAAAGTGGGATTAGTTGCATACTGAGTGGATTTATCTCTGAGTTTATATTAGGTATATGATTTTTTTCAAGTTTCATTGTTAAGGAAATATTTTTTTTATGTATATCATGTTTTGAGCCTTAAAGTGGGATAGTTAGAAGATAATGTTTCAGATAAGGAAAATCCAATTAAAATTTTAGATCATAGAGAGAAGGTGGTTCAAAATAAAGTAACTCACCTGGTAAAAGTTTTATAGAAGAACCGTATGATTTAAGAAGAAATATAAGAATCTAAAAAAGTTATGAGGGAAAAATACCCTCACTTGTTTAAGTAATGAATAAAATTGCGAGGTTGAATTTTTTTAAGGGGGGGTAAATGTGACAACCCAGGTAATCATAAAAATAAATCAATCTTATGATTTATAATTATTCATTTTACGAATTCATATTCATCATATTTTTATAAATAATTTTATATAATTTTTCAATCAAAAAATAAAAAAAAAATAACTATTTTTTTTTCAAGTACTAAAAATATTTATTCAAAACCATACTAGTTATATCCTTAACAACTACATAGTTTTTCTTGAAAAAGTATTATATTTCCACAACTAGGTAAAGAATACTTACATGTTATATTCATCAGGAATTTCCAATGATTCAATCATTACTGAACTATTGGTTGAGTATTAAATGCCACAAACAACATTCATTCCTAAATTGTAATAATGTATCCTTTTGTATAATGTACACATGAGATAAATTTTTTGGTTATACTCAATAAAATTTCTATTAGAACCATTTACTTGGTAATTAGAATTTTTGTGTTTCTCACCGCTGACTTAGGAACCACCCTTTCTCAATATCTTGAAGAACACACCATACTTCTAGTAATTTTCTCATAATTACTTGGTTACTATATTTAAATACTCATATATAATAGGTATATTGTAATTAATACCCAAGAAGTGTGACTAAAACATTACATTTCATATTTATGAATATACCTGAAGAAGAAGTGGATAATTTCTTCTACTACTCAGTTCATTACATTTAAACTTTCAAATATTTATTTCATGACATGAAAATTAAATAACCTACTGTTAAATACCTCTTTTCTTTTAAGGAAATTATGAAGGTTCCTTTTCCCTCACTCTTTTCATTGGCATTTTTTCCTTATTGTTCAACTTGTTCACCATAAGAACTAAAGATTAAACATTATTTAAGTTATTATTTACTTGGTGAACCTTACCAAAAGGTAATTAATCATTTTATCCCTTTACTAATAGAGTATGTGGGTGAAAATTATATAAGGATGTGATGTATTGAAAGATAGTGATCTATCATCAATATACACATATCCAGTGTAAACATCACCTATTTATATATTCACTTCTCATTTTCCTCACATGATTCTAAGAGGTAAAACTAAATGGTATATTAATTTAATAATTCAATAATTTATTATATGTTTAATCCATGTTTTATCTTCAAATTATATCGGTCTTATAGTTTGTATTTTATAGGCTTTCAAATGCACATACTTGAAACATTTTTATGTTTCAAGTAGGTGGTTTTGTAAGATTATAAAAAAAATCATGAATTTTTTTTACTAAATTCTTTTTATTTTCAACTATTTTTTATATGTTTAATCCATGTTTTAATTTTAATTTATATCTGTCTAATAGTTTATATTTTATAGGCTTTCAAATTCACGTGTTTGAAACATTTTTAAGTTTGATGTAGGTGTCTTTGAAAACTTATAAATTATTTTTCGTCAACATTTTTTACAAAATTATTTTTATTTTCAACTATTTTTTATATGTTTAATCGATGTATTAAGTTTCATTTGTATTGGTCTTGTAGTTTATATTTTATAGGCTTTCAAAGTCGTGTACTTTAAACATTTTAAAGTTTCAAGTAGGTGGTTTTGAAAGCTTATAAATCATTTTTTATCATCATTTTTTACTAAATTATTTTTTTTCAACTATTTGTTATATGTTTAATCCATATTTTAAGTTTCATTTATATCAGTCTAATAGTTTATATTTTATAGGCTTTCAAAGTCACGTGTTTGAAACATTTTTAATTTTGATGTAGGTGTCTTTGAAAAATTATAAATTATTTTCCGTCAACATTTTTTATGAAATTCTTTTTATTTTCAACTATTTGTTATATGCTTAATCCATGTATTAAGTTTCATTTATATTGGTCTTGTAGTTTATATTTTATAGGCTTTCAAAGTCATGTACTTGAAACATTTTTAAGTTTCAAGTAGGTGGTTTTTAAAGCTTATAAATCATTTTTTATCATCATTTTTTTATGAAATTCTTTTTATTTTAACTATTTTTTATATATTTAATCCATGTTTTAAGTTTCATTTATATTGGTCATATAGTTTATATTTTATAGTCTTTCAAAGTCACGTACTTTAAACAGAATCACACATCGGAAATGCAGAATGTTCTGCACAGAAAAGGGAGAACCAGAATCCCACATCGGAAATGCAGAATTATTTCCAAGGTAATCTCTCTTATAAAAGGGAGCCCTGGGTGAAATCTTTTTTCAGAATCCTAACTGTTGTAATGGCAGTACTACTGGATTTTAAATAGCGGATAAATTCTATTGAAAATTTTAATTTTATTTTTAGTTTTGTTCTGTTTATATATATATATATAAACAAAACAAAACAAAATTAAAAAAATTAAAAAAAAATTGTTTTAGGGGAAAGGCGGCATCGCGGATTTCGACTTTGTGGCATATTTTTAAAAAAACTTTTAACCTAGTCTATTTTTAAAAAAATATTTTTTAAAAAAAAAATATTTTAAAAAAAATCTATGGTTAGCCAGAGGGGTGCTACGGGGATATGAGGGGGTGCGATGATAGGGATATCCCACCCCTTGGACATTTTTTTCAATATATATATATTGAAAAGCAGTCGATGGCCTTTTGACAAAACAATTTTTTTTACCTCAATAGGTCATCGAATCCAACCACCCTCTTTGAAATTCCCAATCCTATTAATTAGGATGGTTATAAAATTAATTATTTAATCAAAAATAATTTATTTATTTATTTATTTATTAATTACCACAAACTGGTGGAAATTATTCTAAGTCAGAAAAACACTATTTCGGCTACCTAAAACCGATCGAAATAGTGTGCTTCACCAGAAAACTCATCAGTGTTCAACTGAAGAAAAAAATACATATATTTATATATATGCGTTTTTCAAAATTTAATACCCACAATAACAATTTTAAAATGTATTAAAAAGTTCAGATGACCGCAAACTGTCCATTGAGTTCCAGATTGAAACAACATTTGTGGCATTAGAACTGGAACGACCCCTCTTCAAAATTCAATACAAATTTAATTTTTTTTATTGGCCTAAAATTTTCATTCATCCCTTTGATATCAATTGAAGATACTGAGATGTGCAGTGAAAGTCAGTGGGTTGGGGATTGTTAAGTCCACTAGGTCAAATACCCTGAGAGAGGGGATGAATCAGGGCATGACAGATTAAAACAACTACCCCTTTTGATCTTGTTTTGTTGTTAAACAAAGCTCTAATCTCTCTTTTCCATAGCAAGGTATGAATATAAATTAAAGCATGTTCAGGACACAACGATTTTACTTGGTTCACCCTCACTGGGTTGCGTTCAATGAGCATACAATGACGATGTGTCGATATACTAAATCTACAAAAAGTGCATTGTTGTTTACAAAGTTTGGAGTGGACTCACTCTCCCTTCTAGTTTACAACCAATCACAATTTGAAACTTCACTACTCCTTCATCTGAAGTGTGCTCACTGCTTCTTCAGAAGATCCACTCATAACTTATAGACTTGTAGGTTCTTTAATTATCTCTAATTAATGCACAATCCACTGTATGTAGATATCATGTTGATGTCCCACTTTCATCCACTGATTAGTACCACTTTACCATAGATGTACTAGGCAACTCCAAATCTTTCATGCAACCCTTATTGCGTCTTGCATGCAACTTTAATGCCTTGCCTACAAGATTCCCCTTTTGTCATGAAACACCTCTTACGTGCAACTTCAATATTACGCAAAACTCCAGTTCTTTCACATAACTCCCTTTTCATGAAATTCTTACATGATCTGGAGCTCGGATTCTCTCTAAGTCATGAACTAATTCGAATGATGGGGGTTACCTCTTATTTATAGGCATCACCAACCCCTGCGCAGAAGATTTGATGCATCGTGCAAGATCCCCTCTTTGCGTGAAAAAATCGAAGTTCCTCTAATAACCGGACACCAACCCGGAGGGCTTACTTTTACCGGTCCCCAACCCAGAATATACTAGTCCAACACATTCATCTTAATAAGAGGATTAAATATAACATAAACATTCGTATTAAAACTAGCACACGAAATGTAAATACTTTCTCCATAAACTATGAATGGTATAAAAATAACACATCCACAGTCAAACATATCAAAAAACCTTCAATACAATATGTAAGTTTTGTATCATAATAAATCAACTTCAAATAATCTTAAAATCCATCAAAGGATGTTGACATAGATGAAATCAAAACTATTTGAGAGAAATATCTATTTTTTTGAAATTATTTAAAAGTCACATAATTATAAAATAAAACATTTACTTTGAAAATATTCTTATAAGATTTTAAGGGAAGATTCTAAGATTTTACAATGGTGGAAAATAGCCGCACCCACCATATAAGTTAAAAATAAGACTTTCTTACCTTAATTTATCAAAAAGGTTAAAAAGGGTCTTGTTTGGAAAATGACGGAAAGATTCCTTTATAAACTTCTTATAAAAAGTCAACAAGGGTAAAAATGACATTAACCCATAGTCTATAATATAGTAAGAATGATTTGAAATACTTTTTTTAGAAACATGGATGTGGATGATAAAGAGATCCCAGTAGATAATTACATATAAACAACTTCGGATAATGAAGAGATTGTGAAATAAACCCTTACCAATTTGGTAACTTACGAAACATACACCCCATGAAAGAGGTATCATACAATGAATATGTAAATACACATATATTAAATTGTATTACACGAGGAATAAAATTATGGGAATTACATATACCACACAAAAGGTAATAATGGCAATATGGCATGAATCTCACGGGAATAAGGAGTGAGATGAAAACCCCTTACCTTGCACTTTCCTTTAGTCGAGGGTACGTTCATCCTTCTGTATGAAGACTATAGTATGTTATTAAATTATACCAGAACCATATTAATATTTATGATATCATACATTATTCATTTATGACTTTATACTACCCATTTAATAATAATTTCCATGTTATATTAATATTTCGGGTAATAATCGCTTTCTTTATCATACGTGTTTTAACTTGTTAATCTTGATTGTATCACTTAGATAATGATTTAAATAATTCCATAATATAAAAAATTATTTATTTATCATATATATTTAAAATATAAAAATTTATAATAGACGTATATATGAAATCAAAAACATCGTTTATGGAGACGGTAGTCCGTACGTACGCGTAAACGCTGTTTCCATTTTTATATAGTATTGAACGAAAGTAAGTGAATAAGATATATGTAAGTAAATAAATACTTATATATATTAATATATATATATCTTCAGTAGCATTATTGTGTCATATATTACATACCTATTAGTAATATATATTTTTATAATCATCGATGAACGGTGAACTTGGAAATGAATCTCATCGCGTCGTGGAGACGGTAATCCGTACGTACGGACGAGCAAAAATATCATTATTTTGATATTAATATAATATATAATTGGATGTTATATAATATATATAGAATCCTTATCATGTTATATTTATCAAATACACATCATTATTATACCCATCCAAATAATAATGTATTGAATAACAATTACACCACAACGTGGAGACGGTAAGTCGTACGTACGCACGTATGGTGACATGTCATTCAAAGGGTGGATAGAATAATGAATTTGGTTGTACCATAATTATAATAACATCACATTATATATAATATACTGGATTTATTATTTTATAATGGAAACAACAAAGAAAAAGTAAGTGGAAGAAGAAAGGAACTTGAAAGAGGGTGGTGAAATCATTACCTCTTCTTCGGGTTCTTCCTTTTGATTTGATCAAAAGGGCTTCTTAAATTGTCTTTCTGATCAAACTAAGGCCTCTAGGTTGAAGTTAGATAAGTTTAGAGAGTATTTGGGCAGTGTTTGGCTGAGCCAAAAGGCTTTGAATGTGTGAATTAGTGAGAAGGGGGAGTTCCCTTTTATAAGAGGGGTGAGGGGCACCTTTGGAAAAGCTAGAAATATTATTTTACAATAAATTAATATTCGGTTTCTAATGGCTCAAAAGTGGATTATTAAAATTATAAGGTGGGTATGGTTCTAAATACTTTCAACCAATAGAATTTAGATAGGTTTGGGTCATTATATTAAGCTTATCTTTTAGTTTTGACTCTTAGTTAATTAGTTTGACATTTACCATGTCACTTTATATTTTTTTATTATATAGTTAATAAACTTACTATATACATCCAAGCGACCCCCAAGTGGTCCATTAATGATACACCTATCATTATATAAGTCCTTTGGATGAACCTTATATTTTTAGGAATATAATATCAATTAATAATATAATATTTGTTTTAAAAACTCATTTATGTCAATTTTGACACTATTCAATAATTGATTTTTGTTAAAGTCTTAAAAACTTTATTAATTCAAACCAAATTCATTTAAGCAATCCTATAATGTCATATTGACCAATAAAATTCATGGATGTCATCAAAACTTTCAAATTATATTTATTTTAACATTTATAATACCAATTATTTGATTCTTTCATTAATAAGGAAAATATTGCATCATTATTGTGTCATAAATAATATTAATTATTAAATGTCTAAAAAATATAATTAAAATACCATTATGTATTAAATATTTTTATATTTTTAATGAATATTTATAGTCGAAAATACAACATATATAACCCTATGTAAAAATTGTTTTTCTAAAAGATATATGCTTATGTCATTTTTGTATTTATTTTAACTTAATTAATATAAAGTGTCCTTATCACTTACAAGTGGATCCATGGGGTCCCAAAATCTACTCAAAGATTCTCATGGTCGGACATGTATCAACCAATAAGGTTAGGACACGTTTTAGGGTAATTTATTATTATTTTAATATTATTATTTTACCCTTATTTACCGGATTTACCCTTTAACTATGGTAAATAAAATATTTACCAAGTAATTATTCAAAATGTCTAAAAATAAAAGTTACCTATTTACACAATTTTGACATCCTGATTCCAAATATGGAATCTATTTTTCCAAATTCAAAACACAGAAGTGGCAGAAATTAATTTAAAATTAATTCCCATTGTTAAAACAAAAAGCGTGTTTTTAAGAGATAATAACTATCAAAAGATTGACACTTGTTTATGTCCAGTTTAAATGTAAAATTATTTCCAATGACCAACATTGTGTTAAATGGTAAAAACATATTCTAAATATACTTTAAAACCACTCAAATTCATAATTTATCACTATTAATTATTTTGATTAAAAAAGTTGTTTTTAATTAAAATTTAGTAAGTTTCACTATTCATCAAAATATGAAAGTTATCCGAAAAGTACCAAAATTTCACCCTAATCTAATTTCGATATTCTGAATCCAAAAATTAAGTTCATTTTGAAAGATAAAATGTATAAAATTTCAAAAAGTGGGTATTACTATTCTTAATGGCTAGTATGATTGGTTGTGGTGTGTTAGAACTCGAAGTTGCGTATAACACACGCTATTGTATTATTCAAAGAGAAGCATACCGTGAAACTTTGGGGTGTTACATTCTCCTCTCCTTCAATAAATTGCATCCTCACAATTTATGCTCAGTATTGGAAACTTGGGGTTGACATTTGAAAATATCATAGTTGAAATCCCACATTGAAAAATGGATTAATGAGGCCTATATTTAAAATAAAGAGTGGTAAGTATGAAGGTTACCAAAAATAACACATACTAGGGTTCCATGTAGGAAAATATGGATATGGAAGAGAAATATAACCATCAATATCTGATGGAGAGTGGTAGAGAACATGGCTATGAAAATGCCAACAATCCCAAAGCCATAAATTTGTGATGATCTAAGGTACCATCTAGGTCAACATTTTTGTTCTAAGTTCCTTTTCTTAATGTTGAGGAATTTATTTATGAGATTGGATATGTTCATAAGGAGATATACTTACTTTATAATTATAGTTTTATCCATTAATAAATTTCTACCACAAACTCATCTTTCACCCCAAAACATAATACAATTCAAAAATACTCTATTTATCCTAATCGTATAGGGTTCCAAATATAATGAATTTATAATTCACATATAAAACCCTTTAAAAAACTACATTATACCATCCAGGAACTTCACGTAGTCCATTGGTAGGTGATAAATCCCAATTGTACTATGGTTTTGGGTTCGATTCCCGCAGCTTTGTCCAACGCGATGGGTTGTCACACGGTCTGCGTGTTGTACTTTTATAAAAATACAAAAATAACCTTTCAAACTTAATCCATTCCAAACTTTAGATTTATCCAAAATACTACTATCTAAACTCACAGTCCAAAATTTATAAGGAATCTAAACACAATGAAGATCCTTTTTTCCATGTAATAACATGTGAACACCTTCACCATGTATTATTTTAAAACATGGTAACATCCTGAATTACCATAAAACCTTATTGATTACATTCATGCTCCCTTATTCTTTATAGAATACTGGATATATTCCTTCTATCCAAAAATGTTGTAAACTCCAACGATGAAAAATAATTAATCAGTTTCAAGGTAGTCAAGAATATCCAATATAATTTATCCAAATCAATCTTGTATTATTCAAAAATCACTACCTTGGTATCAGAACCATATTATGGTTTATCTTCATCTCAACCATATATTTTCCAAAAATTTAACCTTCTATTGAGTCACTTTTCTTGGTTCCACACAATCTCAAGTCCTTAATAAAATAGTACTGCAGTATAATCCTTATATACTCAATAATTATTATAACCAGTACATTATTGATACAACACTCAAATGAAATAATCCTATAATAACAACATAAGAACACTAGTCATTCTTCTTAATCTGAGGTAGTATCATAACTTTATTATTATCCAATAGCATCATTTAGGGCATACTCTGATGATTTTGACATTGGTTCGCGTAGTGTCCCAACTCCTTGAAGATGAAACATTGTACATTTGAAACCTTTTTCTTACACTTGCAGTCACGTACTTGGTGTCCTTTTTCTCCACACTTATAACATAATCTCATTCCCTTCAAGCATTTTCCAAGGTGATTCTTTCCATAGTTATCACATATGGGAAAATCCTTCTTTACCTTCTTCCCTTTATCTGTCCTTCTTGCTACCATCCTTTTCTTCTATGGCTTCTCTTCAAAGCCATAGGACTCTGAGAATTCTTTACTTATCTTATCAACACAAGATACTATTTCTTCATATGATTATAATACATGGGATATTATTTCCCTTCTAAATTCTGGCTTAGGACCATGAAAGATATGATCCTTCTTACTCTTTGTATCATGTGTATTGTTGTAGTTCTCATTCCTTCTACTGGGCGCCATTTCTAAACAATGGCATACACTAGATTAGTTTATGAATAGAAATACCTAATCCTGAACTTTTAAAAAACTTAACATAAATTAAACAGTTTATGGATATAATCCATAATCATAAAAATGTTTTCTTTGAGTATGTATATACTCATAATCCCTTCATAATGGTTTGTAAAGAAAATGAGAATTATCCTAAGCATATCCCCCAGGAGTGTCGTAACCAAGAGTGCAGCAAGGCCCGTTGTCGTGCACCAGTTCCCGTTCGATTCTAGCTCAAAGCGGTGTTTTCAGGTTTTACCCCTAGGTACATCTGTGCCAGAGCCGCCTCTATATGCTCGTATCCAGACAGGGATGTATTGCTCGGAAAACTCACAAAATTTCTACAATACCAAAATCCTAGGAAGTTCTTCTATACTAATCCTCAAAGTCTATCTTAGGGCTATGTGCTCTAATCAGAGTTTATCTAAATCTAGTTTCCAAGGTTATTGCTAAACTTCCTCTGATACCAACTGTAATGCCCCAACCCCAGTTACCCAGAGTCGGTGCATTATTTTAATACATTGGCATGATTACAAGGAATCAAGTCCTGAAGGACTGATCGGTTTAGAAGTCTTGGAAAATAGATTACATACATGAATGTTACATTACATACAAAAAAATATAAATAATCCTTTATAAATTCCATTATTCCCTTGGCTTGACCCTGCATATCAATCACAATACACTTCTTGGAATCCAGGGAAAATAAAACATAGAAAGGGGTGAGCTCAAACACTCAGTAAGGGTAAGAAATACAGCGGAAACTTTCATAAATAAGTGTAAAAATTTAAGGCAATGTATAACTAAAACAAAAGCCTTTTAAACATAAACTTCAACATAATATGGTAGAAATAAAATCAAATAATTCCATTTACTTATTCACATGGATATTCTACTAGTCGAATAATCACATGAAACATCAATAAACACTTTCATAATGATAGAATGCATAATGCTGAACTTTAATTTTTGTGTCAAGTCCTCGTGCCAAGACCTAAGGGATAACTGTAACTGAAACCCAACCCAGAGAGCCTCTGTAACCGGACTCTAACCCGGAGTGCCTCTAATAACCGGACACCAACCCCAAGTGCCTCTAATAACAGGACACCAACCCGAAGTGCCTCTAATTACCAGACACCAACTCGGAGTGCCTCTAATAACCAGACACCAACCCGGAGGGCTTACTTTTACTGGTCCCCAACCCAGAACATACTATTCCAACACATTCATCTTAAGAAGAGGGTGAAATATAACATAAACATTCGTATTAAAACTAGAACACGAAATGTAAATACTTTCTCCATAAACTATAAATGGTATAAAAATAACACATCCACAGTCAAACATATCAAAAAACTTTCAATACAATATGGAAGTTTTTTATCATAATAAATCAACTTCAAATAAGCTTAAAATCCATCAAAGGATGTTGACATAGATGAAATCAAAACTATTTGAGAGAAATATCTCTTTTTTTGAAATTATTTAAAAGTCACATAATTATAAAATAAAACATTTACTTTGAAAATATTATTATAAGCTTGTGAGGGAAGGTTCTAAGATTTTAAAATGGTGAAAAATAGCTGCACCTTCCGTATAAGTTAAAAAAAGACATTCTTACCTTAATTTGTCAAAAAAGTTAAAAAGGATCTTATTTGGAAAACTACGGAAAGATTACTTTATAAACTTCTTATAAAAAGTTAACAAGGGTAAAAATGACATTAACCCATAGTCTATAATATAGTAAGAATGATTTGAAATACTTTTTTTTTAGAAACATGGATGTGGATGATAAAGAGATCCCAGTAGATAATTACGTATAAACAATCTCGGATAATGAAGAGATTGTGAAATAAACCCTTACCAATTTGGTAACCTACGAAACATACACCCCATGAAAGAGGTATCATACAATGAATATGTAAATACACATATATTAAAGTGTATTACACAAGGAATATAATTATGGGCAGTACATACACCACACAAAAAGTAATAATGGCAATATGGCATGAATCTCACGGGAATAAAGAGTGAGATGAAAACCCCTTACCTTGAATTTTCCTTTAGTCGAGGGTACGTTTATCCTCCTATATGAAGACTATAGTATGTTATTAAATTATACCAGAACCATATTAATATTTATGATATCATACATTATTCATTTATGACTTTATACTACCCATTTAATAATAATTTCCATGTTATATTAATATTTCGGGTAATAATCGCTTTCTTTATCGTACGTGTTTTAACTTGTTACTCTTGATTGTATCACTTAGATAATGATTTAAATAATTCCAGAATATAAAACATTATTTATTTATCATATATATTTAGAATATAAAAATTTATAATATATGTATATATGAAATGGAAAACACTGTTTATGGAGACGGTAGTCCGTACGTACGCATAAACGTTGTTTCTGTTTTTATATAGTATTCAACGGAAGTAAGTGAATAAGATATATGTAAGTACATAAATACTTATATATATAAATATATATATATCTACAGTAGAATTATTATGTCATATATTACATACTTATTAGTAATATATATTTTTATAATTGTCGATGAACGGTGAACATGGAAATGAATCTCATCGCATCGTGGAGATGGTAATTCGTATGTACGCACGAGCAAAAATATCATTCTTTTGATATTAATATAATATATAATTGGATGGTATATAATATATATATAATTCTTATCATGTTATATTTATCAAATACACATCATTATTATACCCATCTGAAAGAGCGCTGTTGTGGGCGCCCTCAAATGATTAATGTGATTTGGGGTACTTAGGTGCAGCAGAGTGGCTGACCAAGGTCGTATCTCAAAGGAGGAAGTGAATTAAAACAATTTTTAGAGGTATTATAGAAGTAAAATAAAAGAGAATAAAAACACTACTTGAAAGTATGGGGGTGTTTGTTTATAGTTTATAAATCTAGAAGAAGTTTGCTGGAAGAAGATTGTATTTTTTTTTTGTTTTTAGTTTTGAAATGAAGTTTCGATTAGAATGACACAACAAGAAGATGTTTTTTTTAGAAATCTATTTTAAAAGGCGTAATTGATCTAACTCTACCTCTTCAATCATTTATTAATCATTATCATTTAAATTAATATTCATTTAATTATGATTCCTTAATTTGTTAAATCCCGAACCCTACGAGAATTAACTTTACCATGAAGATTGAAGTGAATTTTAACCTTAGGATAACTTCGGAACATGCAATCGCGACACCCTGCTTTGATTGATGCTCTAAAATTAGCTTATGGTCAGTGGTAAATTAAGGCACATAACCACTCTGTAAATGAGGATTAATTGAGTTTAGGGATTATATTTGAACTCTACAAATTGATCCCATGTGGTTTTGAATTACCGGTTAAGGTTGCGCTCTCACAGTTCACACAATTCCCGACCTCGCGTGTTTTGTGTTAACTATTCAATTGCTTGCTTAGTTTCATTTAAATTAAAAACTCAATTAATAGATCATAATATGTGAATTACAGTATCTCATTGATTCAAAATAAATTAATGAAGAAGGATAGAGGTCGATCGATTACTAAAAAGAACTACTCTTCCATGGGTGGTGTAGTCATCGTGGAGACGTTTTGCATAAGCAACGGATTGAAAGGGTAGAACCCAATCTTGTCTCCACTCTTGATTCCAACCCAATTAAGAAGATTAATATAAGAAGAAGAGGGATGAACACAGAATATTATTTGAAGAAAAATTCAAGAAACAAACATGAAAGAAAAGAAATACAAAGAAGAGGTGAGAGAGGAGAGCCTTTTTGGAAGAGAGGTTTGCACAAAGGCTTACTTCCTCCAAGAGTTGTGAGGGGCTCCCAAGAGACACCCTTTCGGCCACACCTTCCCAAAGCCTCTACAAGCCCTCTCAAAGAGTTAAAACCCCCTTTAAATAGAGTTTGTGAGGCCTAGGGATACATAACTTTTTAAGTGTGAAATGAAAATCTCGGCTAAATATTTTATTCCAACTTGTACCGCCAATTTGACCTCCAAAACGCGTGAATTGACCGGCCTTCCAGAATGATGATTTGTGCCAAATCATGTCCCCGAGCTTTCCTCAAAATTTAGGCTCAATCCAAGCCCTTATGTAGAGGATATGGCCCAAATACAGAACCTTCTCCATTCTGGAGAGCCCAGCCCAACTTTGACTTCATGGCCCACTTTCAACAACCAAATGAACTCTTTAGCTTTAGTGTCCTGAATAAAAGTTGTAGATAATTAAGTTAGGAACACTGTTACAAAATTTCAAATTCAAATAATAAACATAAAAATATTTATCTTCGAAATACTACAGTGAACTATTAAGGGTAAAACTGGAATTTTCACCAAATTTTCAAATGAATGATCAAATCCCAAATATTTTATAAATAAACATGTTTAACACAATGTGAGGAAATTATATCATTTATTATCAATAAAATATTCAATAAAATAGTGTTTTATCACCATCCAAATAATAATGTATTGAATAACAATTACACCACAACGTGGAGACGGTAAGTCGTACGTACGCATGTATGGTGACATGTCATTCAAAGGGTGGATAGAATAATGAATTTGGTTGTACCATAATTATAATAACATCAAATTATATATAATATACTGGAGTTATTATTTTATAATGGAAACAACAAAGAAAAAGGAAGTGGAAGAAGAAAGGAACTTGAAAGAGGGTGGTGAAATCATTACCTCTTCTTCAGGTTCTTCCTTTTGATTTGTTAAAAAGGGCTCATTAGGTTGGATTTATGATCAAACTAAGTCCTCTAGGTTGAATTGAGGGAAGTTGAGAAAGTATTTGGGCATGTTTTGTCCAATAAAAAAGGCTTTAAATGTGTGAATTAGTGAGAAGGGGGAGTTCCCTTTTATAAGAGGGGTGAGGGGCACCTTTGGAAAAGCTAGAAATATTATTTTATAATAAATTCATATTCGGTTTCTAATGGCTCCAAAGTGTATTATTAAAAGTATAAGGTGGGGATGGGTCTAAATACTTTCAACAAATATAATTTAGACAGGTTTGGGTCATTATATTAAGCTTATCGTTTAGTTTTAACTCTTATTTAATTAGTTTGACATTTACCATGTCACTTTATATTTTTATATTATATAGTTATAAACTTACTATATACATCCAAGAGACCCCCAAGTTGTCCATTAATGATACACCTATCATGATATAAGTCCTTTGGACGAACCTTAGATTTTTAGGAATCGAATATCAATTAATAATATAATATTTGTTTTAAAAACTCATTTATGTCAATTTTGACACTATTCAATAATTGATTTTTTTTAAAGACTTAACAGCTTTATTAATTCGAACCAAATTCATTTAAGCAATCATATAATGTCATGTTTACCAATAAAATTCATGTATCTCATCAAAACTTTCAAATTATATTTATTTTAACATTTATAATACCAATTATTTGATTCTTTCATTAATAAGGAAAATACTGCATCATTATTGTGTCATAAATAATATTAATTATTAAATGTATAAAAATTATAATTAAAATACCATTATGTAGGAAATAGTTTTATCTTTATAATGAATATTTATAGTAGAAAATCCAACATATATAACCCTATGTAAAAATTGTTTTTCTAAAAGATATATGTTTATGTCATTTTTGTATTTATTTTAACTTAATTAATATAAAGTGTCCTTATCACTTACAAGTGGATCCATGGGGTCTCAAAATCGACCCAAATATTCCCATGGTCGGACATGTATCAACCAATAATATTAGGACACGTTTTAAGGTAATTTATTATTATTATAATATTATTTTTTTACCCTTATTTACCGGATTTACCCTTTAACTATGGTAAATAAAATATTTACCGAAGTAATTATTCAAAATGTCTAAAAATAAAAGTTATCTATTTACACAATTTTTAAATCCTGATTCCAAATATGGAATCCATTTTTCCAAATTCAAAACACAGAAGTGGCAGAAATTAATTTAAAATTAATTCCCATTGTTAAAACAAAAAGCGTGTTTTTAAGAGATAATAACTATCAAAAGATTGACACTTGTTTATGTCCAGTTTAAATGTAAAATTATATCCAATGACCAAAATTGTGTTAAATGGTAAAAATATATTCTAAATATAATTTAAAATCACTCAAATTCATAATTTATCACTATTAATTATTTTTATTAAAAAAGTTGTTTTTAATTAAAATTTAGTAATGTTCACTATTCATCAAAATATGAAAGTTATCCGAAAAGTACCAAAATTTCACCCTAATCTAATTTCTATATTCTGAATCCTAAAATGAAGTTCATTTTGAAAGATAAAATGTATAAAATTTCAAAAAGTGGGTATTACTATTCTTAATGGCTAGTATAATTGGTTGTGGTGTGTTAGAACTCGAAGTTGCGTATAACACACGCTATTTTATTATTCAAAGAGAAGCGTACCATGAAAGGTTGGGGTGTTACAAAACATTGAAAAACAGTGCCACCTTATATATATTATTTTCGTGCCGCCTCTAGATCATCCATTCCTTTTTCTTAGTTCTTTATCAACATAGATTGTCAAAAATATCTTTAGAACACCACAATTGACCAAGGAAACCCTCTTTTTCAACAAACAAAATCAACCCAAAAATGATTCAATGTTACCTCGAGAAATATTTGCTCAATAGGGATTTAAAATTTTTCATCGGTGATCGACATAACTACATCATCATCGGTGAAGCACTGCCCCCGTTAAAGCCTGAGGATCACACTTGATAAATTTTAAGCGTAAAATAAACCATAAATATCAATTGAAGGTTCCAAGATTCACATATGAAGCTTCTGGTTTGGGTTAAATCTAATATTGGGAAGCGAACTATTCCCCTAGAATATATACCCTATTAGTGTAAAATAATTTCTATGTTTAAAAAAGGTAATTTTATAAAAATGGGTTTTTGTTGTGTTTGAGAACTTATATTTGAAGTAATTTTTACCATATGTAGAAATTGAATCTTAGAAAATTGATTCTATATTTGGATTAGCATGTTCTGATTTTTTAATGAGTTCAATTTCATTTTTTTCATAATGAATAGTTACCATGGTAAAATTTTGTCACCATGGTAAAGGTTAAAAGGGTTAAATAAAAAGATAACACTTCAAATATATCTAATTTGTTTTTCTAAATTTTATTAGTTTAGTGGGTTTATACCTTACCATATCATATCTTCTAAATTAGACTAAATTTTATCCACTTTACATGATAAATACATTTATTATATTTTAATGTTCTTAACATTTACAAGGGCACCACTCCTCTCACTTGTAAAAGGGAACATAATCTCATCAATTTCTCATACACTTTGAGCACATTATCTTGACCAATATATACCAAAATAACTCCCCAAATATCCTCCCCATGTCCTAGAGGTCCTGGTCTCACCAGAAGACCAATCCTAGAAGACTTGAAGTATAAGTCAAAGGAAGATATCCAAAGAGTAGGTATAAGTCTTAACATAATTCTTTCAACTTTATTTATTCGTATACCTCCTTAAAATGTATTATAAACATCCAAATATAATTAAATCAGTATCTTTATTATATTTAAATTTTATTATATTAATGTAACAACTATTCTTTACCACCTTTCCATCTTATGGAAAAGGAAAATGTTGCTCATACTTACGAGCGGGCTACCACCTCCACAAAGTGATGTAATTCATTTTCATCATAGTCTCACATAGATGGTTATAAGAATAGATTTAATGAATAAATATAAAATTTATTATATGATTATTATTATTATTTTAAGTTAAACCTTTATCTGCCTTATTTCCTTTTCATCCATTAGAAAAATGAAAATGTCGCTCATGAGTATGTGTGGATTATCGCCTCCACGAACGACATATCTCATTTTTCATCACTACCTTACCTTAATAGTTTTAAAAGTATTTTTAATGCAAAAAAATAACAATTATAACATACTTATGATTTTAGATATTATGGAACCATGACCCCTTTGACCACAGTCAACACGCCAAGGCTGTTTTGGACAAGACAACCCCAAAATATCGGATGTAAACATAACCAATTTAGTAACTAAATAGAATATAATGATAAATTAAATAAAAGGAATGATGATAATAGAATTAACATTAAAAAACTTCTTAATATATTAAATAATTAATATAATTTTATTATTTAGTAAAGTAAAATATGTATGCAGCCAGTCAAGACATGATGTATGTCACACCCAGTTTTTTTTTCTTTTTATGTCATGGTTTTGATCTGGTTCATCGAAAATCCTGATCCTTTTATTGGGTGTTGGGTGTGATTAATTTTGAGTTTTTAACTATCATATATTTATAATATCCCTAATTTGGGTTCTTCATTGCTTGTTTAAGAGTTTTTAGAGAAAGGGTGGTCATTTCATGATTTGGGCCAACCGGGAGCCCATTTCCAGTTTTGAAAACCAAATTTGTTTCTTTTATAAATACTTTGTTTTTTTTTACATTTTGCACCCATTAAACTTTATAAATTTCCTCCACTGACATATTTAAACAACTATATCCTTTTTGACCCCTTAATAATTCACAATCATGGTGAATTTGGGTTACTTATTTAGGTAATGGGCCAGCCCATGGGCCCATTTTCAGTTTAAAAAATAATAATTTGTTTATTTTATATCCTTTTCATTGTTTAATATTTTTCAGTGATTCAACCTCCCACTCAAATAAAAAATACCTATACTCACCCCCATTATCGATTTTACCTCTTTAGAGCTCATTTGAATTGCATATTTGGGTGAAAGTTCTCAGGTTTCCTCAAATTGTCCAGAATTGATAAGGTGAATTATTTCATCCATAAATCATTTCATTCGTACTATTTTTTCCAAAAATATTCTTTTCCTAGTTCTTACAGACCTTAGGAGACTCTACAAGAAGTTTCAAGTCATCCCCCCTTCTCTAATGGTGCAGATCTAATGGAAGACGAAGAGTTTTCTAGGTGGAAAGGTGAGATTTCTTCTCCTTTCTCCTACCTCTTCCTCCTCCTTTCATTATTTTTTGGTTTTCTATTCTCCCCTAGTCATGTTAGACCTAGTGTTCAATTATAACCTGATTTTTTATGGGGTTTTTGTTCATTTGGGGTTTTTCATCATAGGTTTAGGGTTTATAAACCCTCGGATGGTGATATTGGGTGTGTGTTTCCATTACGCCGAGGATTTGAGGTGGGATATCCCTTGCACATGCCTTTATCATTTAAGTTTTGTCATTTTATTATTTTTCACATATTATATATATGTTTATTATTGTTTTTCATCCTTTGGATAATTTTCTTGGTATAAAAAATGGTTGTTTAAGCCTTGTTTTGTGAAAGGTAGAGTTGTTTTGTCATAAAAGTGCACACCAAGTGTTTGTTTAAATGTTCCATTATCTTTTGAAACTATTTTGTGAGGTTTAAAACCTATTTTATGGTATTTTTAAGATGTTACAGTATCTCTAATAAAATATTTCATGAAATTGGTGTTTTATTCCATGTCAAGTTCTTAAAATAAATTGTTTTTTTTAAAGGGCATGTCATGTGTTTGGTAAATTGCCCGGCTGGATTTTATGTGTGATGTGTGATTTAAAAATTATTTGTTTGGATTTATAAATTAATTAGAAGAATGATAAATGGTATTTTTGGTCCTTATATTTCTTTCTAATTTGTATTTGGTATTACAAACAAATGGGTTTTGGTTTACAACATGTTTTGGCCTGAGTTGTTGGAAAATGGCCCGTTCCACATCCTTATGAAAATGGTTGTGCTTTGAATATGTATCCTGAGTGTTTTAAGAGATTTAATAATTTGTTTTTCTACTGTAAATGGTTTTTATACACCTCCTTAATAAAATTTAAATGCATTCCTTGGTCAAATGTTAGTTTTGAGAAAGGCTTAAAGGCCCGTTTGGCATTTTTTTGGTAAAAATGGTTTCCATCTATATTTCATGTTCTGTCTTTTAGGGCCATTTTATGGTCCATAAAAGTGATTTATTAATTGGTTTTGGGGATTAAAATCTGTTTTTTATGTTATTGAAGTTTTTTTATCCTTAAAAGGGCATTTTTTAATGGATTTTATGTGAAAGGCCTCGTTATACTCCTTGAAATTGTTTTACGAAACTTTTTAGTGGTTTATTGATTCGTGAAAGAAATGTGAAGCATGTTTGTGGGATGTTTGTGTGTTTATGTTTTGGTAATGTAATTTTAATGTGAAAATTTTATTTGATCATATGTGTAACTTTATTGAGCACTAAAGGGAATCCCGGGTATCTAGGTGGGCAGACGTGTACTAGTATGCTAGTGATCCCGTGGGGTTTGGCCCCTATTTCACATAGAAAGTTTGACGATGACAACACTAACTAAACTATGATGATGATGTTGTTGTGGGACAACTATGTTATGGGTATACTCCCTACTAGTGGCTTATGTGCATGATAATTGATATTTATTATGGTTACTTTCACCGAGATACGAGGTACCTGGGGCTCACAACTAACTAGTGCCTAGGGTGTTCTCGTGAGTTGTACTCATTGGCTATTTTGTACTCACTATTGGCATATGGTGTGTTTGGTTGGTAAATTAAGTAGTGTTTGTGATTTATTTAAAAGTGTAAATTCTTTAAAGTATCCCTCTTGAAAACTATTTTCATTTTGAAGTTGCACCTCTTTGAAAATTATTGCTAGCATTCTTGTTTATAAAACATGCATGTTTTTGTCTGGTAATTTTTTTATATAATGGGACCTCATTTGGAAAACATACCTTAATATTTGTATTTAAAACTTTAAATTTATGTTTATTTTATTTTAAAGGATGTGCATTGTGAATAGAATATCGGGCTAACCTACTGAGTTTTAATACTCACACCTATAGTCTTCTTCTGTTTTTTTCCCTTGTGCAGGTTTCAGCTTGAGTTTAATCGCCTTGGGTGACATGTGATCATTGTATTGGAGAGTGACCAGAGGGGTCACATAGAGTTAGTTTGTTATCAGTTTTGGTCAGTTGAGTTGTTGGTTTAGTTATACTTTCAGTTTCTTGTACAAATAATGTTCAGTTCAATTTTTATATAAATGTATTTTGGGTTGTCCATTTATTTCCATTGTTTGTTTGATTGCTTATATTTGGGAGAAATAATTCCCTAGTGTACTCTATTTATTCCCTCAGTGCTTGTCTCCATCCCGGGAGGATTGGGAATGCCTCTTGAGACTTGTTGCAGGCTGGCCTAGGTGACCGGTTCAGGGTCGACTCGGGCTGGTTCGTGACAAAATAGTATCAGAGGAGGTCAGCTCTTAGCAGACCTTTTTTAGAGTGCCCTTGTTATTTGGGGGATGATAAGGTAGATGGATTAGTATTGTTGTGACATGAGGGGTAACTGTGGGAAGAGCGTCACAAACTCTTGCTTGTTCTGATCCTTGAGTTTCCATGGGATGTCCGTTTTTATTAGTTTCCTTTGATCTTGTTGATTGTTTGTTGTTGGGATATGACAAGGAGAGTCTTCCTAATGGCCTCTATGAGCTATCAGGGGATGGAAATCCATGTGGATCTGGGGCATGGTCCTAATAAGTCTCTTTGTGTTGGTTTTGTGTTTGAAATATGGCTGCTAACCATATGGTCAAGTCACCCACCGACACTAGTTCCCTTTTGTGGGTTTCTTGGACCTTTCTTGAATTCTGAATTTTTGTTTTGAAAATACTTATGTGATAATTATGGAAAAGGGTTTTAAAGGAAGTATTGTATTTTTAAAAGGGGAAAAGGGGTTCTCAAAAATTAAATATAAGAATGGTTTTGTAAGGTTGTGTTTTTTTTAACAAAATTTTGGGATGAAGTAGAAATGATTTAACAGGATTGGATTTTCCCTAATCTAAACTTGTTGTTTGTTGAAATAAAAGGTTTTGAAAGTGTGAATAATTTTAAATAAATTATGAAACTTTGTTTTAAATGGGATTTTGTGTCCTATTTAAAAGTGTTTGAATATGATGAATTGGTTTTGGAAATTTGGTTTTGAGCGGCTAGTGTTTTTCTGGAAAGGGGTTTTGGCCTTTGTGGTTGTTGGATTATGAAAATAGACCTTGATAATTTTTTTAAATGGGAAAGGGATATTTGAAATAGAATGGTTATTTTTGGAAGTTCTATTAAATTAAATGGATTTTTTTTAATCAAATGGTTCTTGATAAATCGTGGCTTGTCTTGTGAAATCTGAAAATGGTTTTTGATTTGTTGGTTAATGTGCCTTTGGAAGGTACACGATTATTTTTGTAATGATGATGTTTTGTATTTACATTCGGTGTTTTCATAGGTTATCACATGAAAGGTTTTGTGGATATATGGATGAATGGCCGGTATAGCATGGTATTTGAGTGCCTGGGGTGGCACATAAATGTTCATGTGAGTGAGACATGATAAACCACCATTGGTGAATGTGAAAATCCACCAAGTTAGTTTATTTGTTTTTCAAAAGTGTTTTCAGCAGAAAAATTTTGGTGTTTGTTATGAACCAGTGGTTATGTGGATGGTTTATCCTATGTCTTAGAAGTTTTTTATATTCGGTATTCTTCCTTATGATCTAGAATTCATACTCTTGTTGCATCTTGAGATGAGATCTTATTGGTGGCTTGGTTTTGGGGTAATGTTCAGTGGGTTTCTAAAGATGTGTTGGATGTTGTGATGTGGCCACAAATAGTTCTCCATTGGCATGATTTATAGTTTATCAACCTAAGTATTTGTTTTAAATGTTAAATACACCTCTTAGAATGATACATCAGCCCAATTTTTGAAATAGAGAATTGTTTGGGCTTGATTTAAAGTGTCTTCCCTTTATGGTGATTCTCTCAGTTGTAATAGTTATGCTCAGTGATGTTTAGTGGGTGTTTTTGTGTGCCTTGTTCATTCTTCTCCTCGTTTATAGTGAGATAAAATAGTGGTGTGTATCTCCATGTTCTTGTTTGGATAAAAATGTGTTGTTGAGGAAGAGAGTTTCATGGTGTCTCTTGATCTGTTATTTCTTCCTGAGAGTGTTATGTGGTACTGTGTGGAACTAAGGGACAGAGTACAAGTTGGGTATTATCAAAACCTGACTGCGAGTCAAGAGATGCTTCATCCATCAGACCTCCAGTGAGTAAAGCTGGCACGTAGTCAAGAGTCCTAGGATTTTGAATAGTATTGTTAAGATCATACCTCTACCATTTAAGTGAGGTAGTTACTTTTTTTATTTTGTGGTTTCAATGGCCCATTGATTGGGTCCTCTTCCCTCCTCTCCCTAATAGGTGGGGGTTTGGATCCGTGCAGAGAGTGTTGGCCCAGTTCTTGCCGCCTCAATTTGAGAATGGGTGGCTTAAATGTTCATGTTGTGTTCCTCTCAACTTGGGTTGGTAGGTTGTTACAGGAGAGTTTTGGTGGGATTGTGTGAGTGAGTCCTGATTCTAGTTCATGTTTAGTTCTTGTTTGTTCGTTTCAAGTTGGGTTCAAATGGTGGGGAGACCCACTACAGGTCTTGTTGATTTTTCCTCCTAAGAACTTATCTAGTGCTAGTTGTTTCTTAATGGTGGGGATTACATCCCGTAATATGCTAGAATTAATATTTGGTTTTCATGAGTTCTCTTTGGTTTGGGTGATTTTTGGGTTCATTGGTATAAGGCTCAACAACCGGGTTCTTGGTTTGGTTGTGGAGATAGTGACTCGATATTTCGGTTGATTCTCAGGAAGTGGTTGAGAGTTGGTGTTTTGGTTGAGGTAAGAGGATTAAGTTCCATTAATGGTTGATGGTGTATCATTTTATTATGAGGATGGACCATATTTATAAATAATCCTTAGGTGTTGATCAATTATCTGAAATGAGCTATGTCTTTCTGGGGGTGGAAAGCTTTAATGGTGGGGAGAATTGTCATACCCGGTTTTTTTTCTTTTCATGTCATGGTTTTGATCTAGTTCATCGAAAATCATGATCCTTTTATTGGGTGTTGGGTGTGATTAATTTTGATTTTTTAACTACCATATATTTCTAATCACCCTAATTTGGGTTCCCCATTGCTTGTTTAGGAGTTTTTTGAGAAAGGGTGGTTATTTCATGATTTGGGCCAACCGTGAGCTCATTTCCAGTTTTAAAAACCAAATTTGTTTATTTTATAACTTCTTTGTTTTTCAACATTTTGAACCCATTAAACTTCATAAATTTCTTGCAATGAAATATTCAAACCACCATATCCTTTTTGTTCCCTTAAGAATTCACAATCACGGTGAATTTGGGTTACTTATTTAGGTAATGGGTCAGCCCATGGGCCCATTTCCAGTTTTTTAAAAAATAATTTGTTTATTTTATATCTTTTTTATTTTTTAATATTTTTAGGTGATTCCACCTCCCAGTCAAATCCAAAATACCTATACTCAACCCCATTATCTATTTTACCTCTTTGAAGCTCATTTAAATTTCATATTTGGGCGAAAGTTCTCAGGTTTCCTTAAATTGTCCAGAATTGAGAAGGTAAATTATTTTATCCATAATCATTCCATTCGTACTTTTTTTACCACAAATATTATTTCCCTAGTTATTCCATACCTTAGGATACTCTCCAATAATTTTCAATCCATTAACCTTTCTCTAAGGGTGCATATCTAATGGAAGACGAAGAGTTTTCTAGGTGGCAAGGTGAGATTCCTTCTCCTTTCTCCTACCTCTTCCTCATCCTCTCATTATCTCTTGGTTTTTTATTCTCCCCTAGTCATGTTAGACCTAGGGTTTTGTTATAACATGATTTTTTATGGGGGTTTTATTCATTTGGGTCTGTTCATCATAGTTTTAGGGTTTATAAACCCTCTGATGGTGATATTTGGTGTGCATTTCCATTACGCCAAGGATTTGAGGTAGGATATCCCTTGAACATGCCTTTATAATTTAAGTTTAGTCATTTTATTATTTTCAAAAATCTGATATATATGTTTATTATTGTTTTTCATCATTTGGATAATTTTCTTGGTATGAAAAAATGGTTGTTTAAGCCTTATTTTGTGAAATGTGGAGTTGTTTTGTCATAAAAGTTCACACCAAGTGTTTGTTTAAATGTTCCACTATCTTTTGCAACTGTTTTGTGAGGTTTAAAACCTAGTTTATTGTATTTTGAACATGTTACAGTATCTGTAATAAAATATGGCATGAAATTGGTGTTTTATTCCTTTTCAAGTTCTTAAAATAAATTGTTTAGTTTAAAAATGTCATGTCATGTGTTTTGTAAATTGCCCGGTTGGCTTTTATGTGTGATGTGTGATTTAAAATTTATTTTTTTGGATTTATAAATGAATTATAAGAATTATAAATGGTATTTTTGGGTCCTTATATGGATTTCTAATTGGATTTTGTTTTACAAACAAATGGGTTTTTATTTTACAATATGTTTTGGCCCGAGTTGTTGGAAAATGACCTATTTCACATCCTTATGAAAATGGTTGTGTTTTGAATATGTATCCTGAGTGTCTTAAGATATTTAAGAATGTTGTTTTCTGCTGTAAATGGTTTTTATACACCTCATTAATAAAATTTAAATGCATACCTTGGTCAAATGTTAGTTTTGAGAAAGGCTTAAAGGCCTGTTTGGCATTTTTTTTGTAAAAATAGTTTCCATCTATATTTCATGTTCTATATTTTGGGGACATTTTATAGTCCATGAAAGTGATTTATTAATTGGTTTTTGGGTTTAAAATCTGTTTTTTTATGTTATTTATGGGTTTCTATCCTTAAAAGGGCATTTTTGAATGGATTTTATGTGCAAGGCCTCGTTATACTCTTTGAAATTGTTTTATGAAACTTTTTAGTGGTTTATTGATTCATGAAAGAAATGTGAAGCATGTTTGCGGGATGTTTGTATGTTTATGGTTTGGTAATGGAATTTTTATGTGAAAAGTTTATTTGATAATATGGGTAACTTTATTGATCACTAAAGGGAATCCCAGGTATCTAGGTGGGCGGATGTGTACTAGTATGCTAGTGATCTCGTGGGGTTTAGCCCCTGTTTCACGTAGCAAGTTTGACGATGAAAAAACTAACTAAATTATGATTATGATGATGTTGGGGAACCACTAGGTTATGGGTATGCTCCATACAAGTGGCTCGTGTGCACGAGAACAGATATTTATTATGGTTACTTTCACCGAGATATGAGGTACCTGGGGCTCACAACTAACTTGTGCCTAGGGGTGTTCTCACAAGTTGTGCTCATTGGCTATTTTTTACTCACTGTCGGCATACGGTGTATTTGGTTAGTAAATTAAGTAGTGTGTGTGATTTATTTAAAATTTTAAATTCTTTAAAGTATCCCTCTTGAAAACTATTTTCATTTTAAAGTTACACCTCTATGAAAATTGTTACTAGCATTCTTGTTTATAAAACATGAATGTTTTTGTCTGGTAATTTTTTTTATTACATGGGACCTCATTTGGAAAACTTACCTTTATATTTTTATTTAAAACTTTAAATTTATATTTCTTTTATTTTAAAGTATGTGCATTTGGAATAGAATATCGGGCTAACCTACTGAGTTTTAATACTCATGCCTATAGTCTTCTTCTATTTTTTGCCCTTGTGAAGGTTTCAGCTTGAGTTTGATCACCTTGGGATATGTGTGATCATTTTGTTGGAGAGTAAAAAGAGGGGTCACATGGAGTTAGTTGGTTATTTGTTTTGGTCAGTTGAGTTGTTGGTTTAGTTATACTTTCAGTTTCTTGTACAAATAATGTTCAGTTCAATTTTTATATAAATGTATTTTGGGTTTTCCATTTCTTTCTATTGTTTGTTTGATTGTTTATATTTGGGAGAAATAATTCCCTTGTGTACTCTATTGATGCCCTCAGTGCTTGTCACCATCCCGGGAGGATCGGGAACGCCTCTCGGGACTTGTCACGGGCTGGCCTAGGTGACCGGTTCAGGGTTGACTAGGGATGGTTCATGACAATGTAAGGGGTTTTTCTTTAAAAAATTGTTTTAAAAGTTTTAAATTATTTATCTTTAATATCCATATTCTTATAAATGTTTCAATAATGTTATTTTTTATACTTAAATTATTTTTAAATATCATTTTCCACTATTTTTTTCTTGTTTTAAAAAGGTTTAAAAATGAATCTTTTAAAAGTTTTTCATATGGGTTATTTTTTACTTTCTTTAAAAAAGTGAAAGAAAAAGAATATTTTCTAAAATTTACAACATGAATTCATTTTACCATCATTATATCCATTTTTTTATATCTATATCCCTCTATAAGTTTTTATGGTTTTTCAAAGAAAACCTATTCGAGTTTTTTTAATAATTTTTCATTTTTATAATATTTTAAAAAGAAAAGAATATTTATTATCATTTTTATAGGATAACTAAAAGTGATTTTTCTTATAATCTCAAATACCAATTGTTATGAGTGTTATGATATAAATAAAAAATTTATCTATTTCATTCATTTTATGGTTCTTGTACATTATTTATGATGATGGGTGGGTCTGTTATAGCACTCTAATGCATTGGGTAATGATTTTTTCTCTATGAAATATATATTAAAATTAACCTATTTGGTTATTCCATTTATAATGGTGATTGTAAGAGTGATATGAAGATAATGTCCCAAGTCACCTACATGATTATTCTATGCCTGTAAAGGGTTTTATAGAAATATTTTTATTTCATAAGTTAATAAAATAAGCTTATGATTGAAAGAAAGTTTATGAACTTTTTGATAAAAATGTTTGTTTTCAAGTAAATTTTTTAATGCTTTACAAGAAACCACCATGATTATGATTTTTCCTTTATGATTGCTTGCTTTTTTTAAATGATTTACATAGTAAATTTATTTTTATGTGTAAGTAAATAATTATTTGAGATCATGGTTTATTACATAAAAAGGAAAATTTTCTTATAGGATTTCATGATTTTAAAATGGACTAATGAGTTTTTTTCCTTTTTATATCCCTTAATGAGATTATTATTCTCATTCCACACTTTTAAATGTTTTTCAAAGGGATTAAGAATGAGTATGAACTTATAGTAAAATATATCTTTTTGTTATGATGATTTGTCTTAAAAGAAGAAAATGCATATTGAATGAGAAAATAGTGAAAATAAAAGTGTTTCCCAACAAAAAATAGTACTCTATGATTGATTGTGGGGGGGGTTTTGTATGGTCATGCAATCTTTTATGTTGGGTTCACCATTTTTGTTTCCCAACAGAAATAGTAACTGATGATTGATTGTGGTGGGTTGAGTATGGTTGTACAATCTTTCACATTGGGTTCACCATTTTTGTTTCTAATGGAAACTATGATGGATTTTATGCCCACACTCATATTGATTTAATGCAAACCTTCTTTCCAAACATAGGCGGTCACTGGTACTTTTATAGTGACATCTTATAAAACACGCTCGTTGAGAGGATGGGGTGTTGAGATCATCACACCATTTTAGGAAGAATTATTTCTTACTTTGGGACTCTCTCATATATTTGATATGTATTCATGAATCCTTCCCAAATACTAGTGTGGGATTGGTTACCCATATTCCAATGATCTAATCAAGACTATGTGTTTGATGTAAACCTCTAGAGGTTTCCCTTCATTATTGTATTAGTTTTATGATGCTTTGTTTTAAAGCCATCTAGTTGGTATATCTAGAGTTTATTTATGTCTAGTGGGAGAGGTTGGTGTTTTGGATTTGGGATTGAACCTCAAAGAGGCTTCCTATGTATCCTGTGGAAATAGGAATCAAAACCATGTAGTTTGATGAAATGGGTAAAGGGTAAATAGCATTAGTTTCATACCTCTAATAGGTTTCCTACATATCCTACTAAAGATAAGAATCAAAGACCACATAGTTAGATGGAATGGTTGGGGCTTACACCTCAATAAGAGAGGCCTATGGTGAAGTAAATTTCATCATAATGATTGGATGGTCATCATTGATCTCTCCCACATGAGTCATGTTTGATGTGAGAAAAAAGAGACATTATAATATTACTCACATCACATGAGAGTGTACTCATATTTATTTTGAGGTTTGTTTGGGTCTTACACCTAGGAGGATTCCCATGTTTCTGGAACCATGAGAAGGATCTCGACTCATGGTGATTTGGAGGTTTGGTTGGGTATTACACTTAGGAGGATTCCCATGTTTCTGGAACCATGAGGAGGATCTCTACTCGTGGTGACTTATAGGTTTGGTTGGGTCTTACACCTAGGAGGATTCCCATGTTTTTGGAACCATGAGGAGGATCTCGACTCATGGTGATTTGGAGGTTTAGTTTGGGATTAAAACTAGGAGTATGCCCATGTTTCTGGAACCATGAGGAGGATATCAACTCATGGTGATTTGTGTTGGATCTGAATCTACAGATTATACACAAGAGGGGGGGTGAATTGTGTCTTTTGCAATTTTTCGATAATTCTTTTCTTGAACGAGTTCTGTCCTTTATACTTTATCAGATTTGATCGTGCAGTAGAATAAGTAAAATCAAGAACACAAATATGTATAGTGGTTCAGGGAACAGAAGGCCCCTAGTCCACTCCACCAACACTCAACTCCACGAGGTTGGTGATTTTCACTATCTGGTCCTCTTTTCCACAGACCGATTCATAACTGAGTACAGGCAGTTGATACCTTTACAATCCAAGGCAAAACAAAGCCTTCTGGTTTAAACACGAACCTACACATCTTAGAACGAGAAGCTGGTTACTCAAAAATAAAAAATAATTTCAGAAATAAATTTCAAGTTGATCTTCACAATTGCAATAGAATGCAATTGACAGCAGATGGATCGAAGTCTCTAGAAATATTGATCTTCAAGATGAACCAGTTATGAGTTGATCCAGTTGCAGTAGATATAGAGAGATATAGTTCACAACCTTAGCAGTAGTATATCCACAGTAGATATTCAATGTAGAATAGGTGAATCTTCTATCGAGTTCCTTCTTCTTGAACAAACAGAGATTTGACACTCCTCTTGAATCAGCAAATCAATCGTGAATAGTTGCAATCTCTGTTTTCCACATTTTTCAACAATAGATCGATCACATCACCATATACCTAGTGTTTCAGAGAGAACATATATAATAAAACATATCTCTTGCACATTTAGATCCATAAAAGTCACCTTCTGATTCACGATATTCAAAATTTTGAATTTACAGAGAAGTCACAAATTCCCTTAAGACTCAGCATAAAAATCTCCTTTTAATTTGATCTTAAATCCATTAATAAAATGGATTTGAATCAGTCAAAGTTGTACTTTAAAAACGACTTTAAAACCGGCTTGAAATCCGCCCAGAAATCAGCTTACTGATCGTTGCACATAAATATCGTCTGTCAAAATTTCTGACACCAAACGTAAGGTTGATGACATGGCCTCCAAACATAGGGTTAATAACATAGTCTTCAAACGTAAGTTTAACAACGTAAGGTTGAACACAAACGTAGGGTTGATCATCAATACTTTTTCTTCAACACTGAAACGTACGGTAAAAGATCTATACTTTTACTTGATCCATACTTTTCCAAGAACATATGGTTGTTTACAAAAGTAGGGTTGATGAACCATACTTTTGAGAAACAAACGTATCGCTTAGAATTTACGTACGGTTCTCCTTCCATACTTTGATGATAACCAAAATGTAAGGTTCTTTCCTAACGTAAGGTTCTCCTTCCATACTTTGCTGAAAACGTATGGTTGTTTAACCATACTTTTCTCTTATCTCAAAAAGTATACACGCTTTTCATCCTTACGCTACGTTTATCCACGTAAGGTATGAACAGTGATTCCAGAATGCGCTAAAGCAGATTCCGCGCTATATTTATCTACATAAGGTATGAACAGTGATTCCAGAACACGCTTAAAGTAGATTCCGAATAAGTAAAAGATTCTCATTATTTCAATAGTAAAATAAATTAATAAATTCCTGTAAAACACTAAATAAAATTATTAGAAAATAACTAAGTGTATTTGTGAGCATCAAAATTATCATAAAGAGACAAAGTATCATTTTCAATAATCTCCCCCTTTAAATAAAATTAATATGTATTATTGAAAACAATACTTTTCTCAACAATCTCCCCCTTTTTGATGATCACAAAACCCATAAAATAATTAAAATTATTTAAACAAAAATTAACTTTCAAAATTAGGTATAAAGTTTTAAATAAAAACTTCTCCACCAAAAAGATAATTATAAATCCAAATTTCTCATTTAATTTTATCCCCAAATAAAATGAATTCCCCCCTAAATAAAATGTAGGTTTTGATGTTGTGTTTATCCAAATTCTCTCCCTTTTTGTGATATCAAAAATAATGAAAAAAATCATGGATTTTAACACGTTTAATATTGAACTAAACTATTAGTAAATGCTATTATGAACTGTTTATCAATAATTAAATATGGAGTACTGACATATCAAAAATAAATTCAGTAAAACAAATAAGGAAAGAGACAAATAAACAATAAAGAAAATTTCCATTCAAAAATAGTAGTATATACATGACAATGATATAAACAGGAATCAAGGGTTAGGTAAGATAGGCAATAGGGTCTATCTCCTCTGGATTGCAGACATGATTTCTGTAAACTGATCCCGAAGTCTCTTCATCATCCCATCTCCAAGCTTGATAATGATCTCTCTGTTCTCTTGAGTCATATGAATATCTTCAATTAAATTGACTCTGAAAAACTCATGCATCCTTTCCTCTTTTTCAACAAATACTGACAGCTTCTCTGATAACTGATTTAACAGAATTCGGATCAATGTCTCACTAGATGCCAGTTGATCCACTAAGAACTTTTGATTGTCCAGCAACACTGACAAAGGAGAACTTTTATATTGAAGATCTTGAATCATGTCATTCATGTTGCTCAGCGCAGCTGTGATAGCCTGAAACCTTCTGATTAAATCCGGTGAAGTACCTGATCCACTAACAGCATTATTTTCAACTGATGCAAATTGATTCTCCATAAACAACTTCAGATATGATAAATCTGACTTCATAACCATTTCAGATTTTAATTGAGTTACAGCAGTCAGCATATCCTCTTTAAACATTTCAGCTTCTTGCCTTGAAACTGTACACTCCTTCAGCTTTTGAAACTTTAAATGCTCTAAATCTAAGGCAGTTCTCAAAGAAACATTCTCAGACTCCAACTAAGATACTTTTCTATGCAGTTCTTCAATTTCTTATTTTCTTGAATCAGAGTCACCCTGTGCTTGATTCACAGTCTCGGGTTGATGCAGCAGTACCAAAGGCAATGATTCAGCATCAGATTTTTCTTTTTCGCTGTCCTGAGAAGGTTTGTCCATAGATTTATCCTTATATTTTTCAAACTCCTCCACAGAAAATCCTCTTGAAGTACCTCTGTGTGAGCTTTAGAAGTATGCTCACCACAAACATCAGCATGTATGCCTTCCATTGGGTTTTCAAGAACAATATCTTTAGTAGTTTCCTGAGTTCTAGCCACTTCTTCACCAGGCACTGCCTCCATCTCTTATTCCTGTTGAAGTGTAACTTCAACATTAGCTACAATCTGTTCCTGATTTTCCCTTTGAGTTTCTTCTTGAGCTCCTGATTCCTCTACTGGAGATGTTCTCTCAGTAACATCTTCAATGGTATTATCAACAACATCTTCTCTCACAAAAGAATACGAAATTAAAGCTTCTGTTGTAGTTTCCAAAGCAGTGGAAGCGACTTCCTCATTTACTGGTCTTTTTCTTTTTGATTGAAGTCCCTCCTGACTTCTGTCTTCCTCAACATCTGCCACTTCAAAGTGAATCCTCCTTGCTACATTGTTGACTCTGGATTCAGCTTGTCCCTCCTTGGACTTAGCAGGTTGAGCCTGAGCACTCTCTGAGTCTTCCTCAGCTCCTACTGGCAAAAATTTTCCTTTAATTGTGCTCCAGAAATATCCAACTTTCCTCAAAGTTCCAGCATTAAACGTATTACTGTAATGACAGTTAATTCTAGCATCCACTAATCTCACCATGTCTTTCTTAAACAACAGTTTAGAAATAAATCTACCGAAAGGGTAGAAATTCATCCTGGCCTCTCTTTGACAGAAGTAACTGAGATACCTTATCATGTATCTTGGAAAGTTTAACTTAATATCACTTAACATAAGAAACATTATATACATATTAGGGTACAAAATCTTCTCCATTTCTGCCATCCGTGGAGCTATTCCTGTCTAAATAAATTTGACCAAAATCTTCTGATCGGGCTCCAAATCCTTAACAAACATTTTCTTTATTGTCTTGGTATCAAAAAGAAAAGACATGATGTCTTCGGATTTATGCACAGAATCTCCTATATTCTTCAAGTCGAAATGAAAAACTCCCTCATGAGGGTAGTTGAGAATATGACTAATCTCTACTGAAGAGATTGAGAAATCCCTATCCTCTATCTTAGAAATCATACTATCCTCTGTATCTCCCAAACTAAATTGTACAGATTTGAAGAAATATCGAAGTTCAACTTCATACAGAAATTCCATATTTTCACTGTTGAACATCTGTTCAAGATTCTGAAATGATAGTGCTTGCTTCAATAACAGATTTTTCTGAAATAACCAGTCAAGATCGATTACCTTACCCTGTAAGATTTTTCTTCCCTCGGTGCGTTGTCTCTTAGCATTGCTTGGCTCAGCCTCACTGGCTCTTTTAGTCCTTACCATTTCTGCAAGAGTCTCTGAAGGTTTGAAGGTTAGGGTTTCAGAAGTTCGAAGGTTAGGGTTTTAGAAGAGGAAGTGCGATTTTCAGATTTTGAAAGGGTTTTGATATAAGTGAAAGGGTTTAAAAGTCGAAAAGGCTCTGACAGCCTTAATTCCCATGTAATCACTAATCATTACATATATTTAAAAACAAATAAATTTTTCATATAATGAAGAAAAGAAAAACTTAAAAATTATTCAACAAAATTTACATAAATAAATAAAAGTAAATAAAAAATTAAAAAAAATTATTTAAAAATAAATACACCTAGCTCCCCCTTAATAAAATCAAACCTTGCAGTGGGAAGTGGTTTAGTAAAAATATCTTCTAATTGAATTTCAATATTTATAAATTCTAAAAATATAGCTTTTTTAATAACATGATCTCTTAAAAAGTGATGCCTTATATCAATGCGCTTAGTTCTAAAAGGACTAATAGGATTTTTTGAAATATTAATTGCACTCATATTATCACATAAAATAGGTGTATTATTAAAATTCAATCCAAAGTCCATAAGAGTGTTTTTCATCCACAATACTTGTGCACAGCAACTTCCAGCATAAACATATTTTGCCTCAGCTGTTGACAGGGTAACTGAATATTGTTTATTACTAGACCATGATACTAAGGACTTTCTTAAAAAGTGATATGTACCTGATGTGATTTTTCTATCTAACCTACAACTTCCAAAGTCAGCATATGAATATGAAATCAAATTAAAATCAGAAGTTTTAGGATAAATAAGAGATTGAAAAACAGTTCCTTTTAAATATCTAAAAATTCTCTTAACAGTAGTTAGATGAGATTATTTAAGATTTGATTGAAATCTAGCACAAAGACATACTAAATACATTATATCTGGCCTGTTAGTAGTAAGATATAACAAACTACCAATCATACCTCTATATAACTTGTTGTCAACTGATTTACCAGTTTCATCCAAATCAAGTTTTACATTATTACACATAGGAGTTGTAAATGGCTTGATGTTCTCAAGACCAAATTTCTTAAGTAAATCAGTAATGTATTTGCTTTGATTTAAAACATTTCCAAAATCTTTTTGAAATATTTGAAGACCCAAAAAGAAATTTAATTCTCCCATCATACTCATTTCAAATTATTCTTGCATTAATTTTGAAAATTCATGACAAAGAGTTTTATTAGTTGATCCAAAGATTACATCATCAGCATAAATTTGAACCAATAAAACATTATTTTTCACAGTTTTCTTAAATAGTGTTGGTTCTACCATACCAACAGTAAAATCATTTTTCAAAAGAAAAGAACTTAATCTTTCATACCAAGCTCTAGGTTCTTGTTTAAGACCATAAAGAGCTTTATTAAGTTTAAAAACAGAATCAGGTTTTTGAGAGTTTTCAAAACCAGGAGGTTGCTCAACATAAACTTCCTCCATTAAATAACCATTTAAAAAGGCAGATTTAACATCCATCTAAAATAATTTAAAATTCATATAAGATACATAGGCTAAAAGGATTCTAATTGATTCTAACCTAGCTACAGGTGAAAAAGTATCATCATAATCTATTCCTTCTTCTTGATTATATCCTTTAGCTACTAATCTTGCTTTATTTCTAGTTATTGTGCCTTAGTCATCCTGTTTATTTCTAAAGACCCATTTGGTTCCTATTACAGGATAATTCTTAGGTCTTTCCACTAATTCCCAAACTTCATTTCTTTTAAACTGGTTTAATTCACATTGCATTGCTATTACCCAGATTTCATTATCTAAAGCTTCTTCTATAGTCTTGGGTTCTTGTTGAGATAGAAAGACAGAGAATTCCACTAAGTTTTCTAAGTTTCTTCTAGTTTGAACACCAGTTTCTAGGTCACCTATTACAGTTTCTAAAGGGTGATTCTTTAGAGTTCTAGACTATCTAGGTAATATATTTAAAGGTTCTTTAGTATCATGTTCTTCTGAACTGAACTAAATTTCTTTTATATCATTTTCAAAATCATTCTTTAAATTCTCAAGTCTCATGTTATCATTAGAGTCAAGTTCATCCATTTTTTCTGTCCTTTTCTCAAAGGGATCAGATTCATCAAATTTCACATGAACTGATTCTTCAACAGTCCTTGACTTCTTATTATAAACTCTATAATCTTTGGAGGTAGTAGAATATCCTAAGAAAATACCTTCATCAGATTTTGGATCGAACTTACCGAGATTATCCTTGGTGTTTAAGATATAAACCTTGCATCCAAAAACTTTAAAGTAATTTACTTTAGGTTTTCTTTTATTCCATAGTTCATAGGGTGTCTTTTTCAAAATAGGTCTAATTAAAACTCTATTAATTATATAACAAGCTGTATTCACAGCTTCTGCCCAGAAATATATAGGTAGGCTATATTCATTTAACATAGTTCTAGCCATTTCTTGAATTGTTCTATTTCTTCTTTCTACAATACCATTCTGTTGAGGTGTTCTGGGTGCAGAAAAGGTATGTTTAATACCTATATTTGAGAAAAATGAATTAAATTCTAGATTCTCAAATTCTCTACCATGATCACTTCTCAATGAGATAATATTGAAACCTTTTTCATTTTGAACAGATTTGTAGAACCTTTAAAATAAATTAAAAGCTTCCTTTTTAAATTTCAAAAAGAAAATCCATGTAAATATTGAATAGTCATCAACTAAAACATATACATATAATTTACCAGCTAAGCTTTCTACTCTTGAAGGTCCAAAAAAATCCATATTAATAAGTTCTAGAGGTTTAGATGTAGCAACCTTATTAACAGATTTGAAGGATGATTTGTGTTGCTTGCCAAGTTGACATGCATCACAAAATCTGTCACTTTCAAATTTGAGACAAGTTAAATCAGAAACTAGATGTTTCTTAGATAACTAATGTAAAACATATACGTTGTAATGACCAAGTCTCCTATGCCAGATCTAGGATTTATTTACTTTAGCAGTCAAGCAGTTTACTTGTTGTTTACACAAGGAATTTAAATTCAAAGTATAGACATTTTCAGTTCTTGGTGCTTTAAATTTAAACAGTTTATATTTAGAAACAATACAGTAATTGTTAGTAAAATCAACAGTATATCCATCATCACAAAGTTGAGAGATACTCATCAGATTGTGTTTTAGTCCTTGTATATAAATTACTTTGTTGATTGAGACTGTTTTTGGATCTCCAACAGTTCCAATGCCAATGATTTTTCCTTTATCATTGTCACCAAATGTGACAAGTCCTCCTTCCTTTTGAGTGAGTGAAGAAAAATTCAATGAGTTTCCACTCATATGTCTTGATCAGCCACTGTCCATGTACCATATATCTTTTCTTTTCTAGTGGCCTGCTACCTGCAAAGACATTCAAACAAATTGCTTTGGTACCCATATTTTGTTAGGTCCAAGAGTGTTAGCTAGCAATGATCTGGGTATCCAGATTTGCTTTGTTCTTTTAAAATTAGCTGAATCATATAAGTTTTTTGAAACATATGCTTTCTTAATACCACAAATTTTAGGTTGTCTTAAGAAACAGTTTTTAGCTATATGTTCCTTTGTCCCACAAAAATTACAATTATCCTTTTTAAAACTAGGAACAAAATAATTTTTATATAGCTTTGGTTTTTATCCTTTACTACCAATTCCAAATCTCTCCTTTTTAATGTCAGTTTTACCAAGAATTTCATTTAATGAATTCTCTCCTTTTGTAAAAACCAATGCAGCCTGTTTGTAAGATTCTACTTCATCCTACAGTGTTTTTATTCTTGATTCAAAATTAACATAGTTAGTGTTAATAGAATTGTATTTATCAGTTAACTCTTTATGTTGTTTCAGCATTGTATCTCTTTCATCTAAAACGTCTTTATGTTTATTTTTTAGTGACTTATATTTCTTAAATAGTGAGTCATATCTTTCTTCAAGCATATTGCAGTAGGCTGCAAGTTTTTCATTTGTGTAGCTTGATTCAGAATTTGATTCAGAGGAGTAATATGAGTGTACCTCATCAGTTTCTACCATGAAACACATGTTTTCCTTTAGATTGACTTATTCTTTCTCTGATCTTGATTCAGAGGAGCTACTAGAGTCTTCAGATACACTCCAAGTGGCTTTCATAGCTTTCTTGTCTTTCTGCCCAAATTCATTTCTTTTGAAGAATTTCTTCTTCTTTTCATCCTTCAATTGTGGGAAATATGGTCTGATATGTCCCATCTTTTTGCATTCATAACATCTTACTTCCTTATTATCTCCCTTAAAGGATTTTTTGAAGCCTCTTTTCTTGCTGTAGAATTTTCTAAATTTCCTGACTAGCTGAGCCAGCTCTTCATCTGAGTTGGATGAGTCAGAGCTTTCTGATTTAGCTTTGGATTCTCTATTCTTCATCTTTCTATTATTTTGTTGTGAAGTTACCTTCAAGGAATTATCTTCCTTTTTGATAAGAACTTTATGTTCATTAGCCTCATCTTTCATTTCAGCTTCATACATCATCAATGTACCAATCATCTCTCTCATAGTTAAATCTTTGACAGGTGTTGATTGTCGGATTGTAGCAGAGATACCATTCCATCGAGTAGGAAGTACTCTCACTACTTTTAATGCTTGATCATCCTGCTTGATAGGTTCTCCTAGAGCAGTTATGTTATTGACAATTTCTGTCAATCTCCCATTCATTTGGGTAATTCTCTCACCTTCAACCATTCTGAAGGTATCAAATTTCAATTTTGCAGTTGCATATCTCATTTGCCTCACATTGTCTATTCCTTCATATGCCACAGTTATTGTTTTCCACATCTCATATGCTATCGGGCACTAAGATACTCTGTTAAATTCATCTGGTCCTAGACCGCAGATAATTACATTCATAGACTTCGAGTTAATATCGTATTCTGCCTCTATAGCAGCACTCCATGCCTCAGGATTTTCAGGAATTTCATAAGGAGTCAGAATCTTTGAATAGACTCTATATCCGAGGTTTTTCAGATATATTATCATGCACGATTTCCAGCAACCATAGTTGTCTCTATTAAAATATGGTGCTCTGACCATCAACATCCCTTCTCTTGTATCAGTCATGATGCTCTGTTATATAATCTTTAAATTCTTCTAGCTTTCTAAGGCTCTATCAGAAGCTCCTCCTCTGATACCAATTGTTGGATCTGAATCTACAGATTATACACAAGAGGGGGGTGAATTGTGTCTTTTGAAATTTTTCGATAATTCTTTTCTTGAACGAGTTCTATCCTTTATACTTCATAAGATTTGATCGTGCAGCGGAATAAGTAAAATCAAGAATACAAAGATGTATAGTGGTTCGGGGAACAGAAGGCCCCTAGTCCACTCCACCAATGCTCAACTCCACAAGATTGGTGATTTTCACTATCTGGTCCTCTTTTCCACAGACCGATTCACAACTGAGTACAGGCAGTTGATACCTTTACAATCCAAGTAAAAACAAAACATTCTGGTTCAAACACGAACCTACACAGCTTAGAACGAGAAGCTGGTTACTCAAGAATAAAAAATAATTTCAGAAATAAATTTCCAGTTGATCTTCACAATTGCAACAGAATGCAATTGACAGCAGATGGATCGAAGTCTCTAGAAATATTGATCTTCAAGATGAATCAGTTCTGAGTTGATCCAGTTGTAGTATATATAGAGAGATATATTTCACAACCTCAGCAGTAGTAGATCCACAGTAGATATTCGATGTAGAATAGGTGAATCTTCTATCGAGTTCCTTCTTCTTGAACAAACAGAGCTTTGACGCTCCTCTTGAATCAGTAGATCAATCATGAATAGTTGCAATCTCTGTTTTCCACATTTTTCAATAATAGATCGATCACATCCCCATATACCTGGTGTTTCAGAGAGAACATATATAATAAAACATATCTCCTACACATTTATATCCATAAAAGTCGCCTTCTGATTCGCGATATTCAAAAATTTGAATTTACAAAGAAGTCATAACTTCCCTTAAGACTCGGCATAAAAAGCTCCTTTTAATTCGATCTTAAATACATTAATAAAACGGATTTGAATCAGTCAAAGTCATACTTTAAAAATGATTTTAAAACTGGCTTGAAATCCGCCTAGAAATCAGCTTACTGATCGTTGCACATAAATATCGTCTGTCAAAATTTCTGACGCCAAACGTAAGGTTGATGATGTGGCCTCCAAATGTAGGGTTAATAACATAGTCTTCAAACGTAAGGTTAACAGCATAAGGTTGAACACAAACGTAGGGTTGATCATCCATACTTTTTCTTCAACACTCAAACGTACGGTAAAAGATCCATACTTTTACTTGATCCATACTTTTCCAAGAACGTATGGTTGTTTACAAAAGTAGGGTTGATGAACCATACTTTTGAGAAACAAACGTATCGCTTAGAATTTACGTATGGTTCTCCTTCCATACTTTGCTGATAACCAAAACATAAGGTTCCTTCCTAACATAAGGTTCTCCTTCCATACTTTGCTGAAAATGTATGGTTGTTTAACCATACTTTTCTCTTATCTCAAAAAGTATACACGCTTTTCATCCTTACGCTACGTTTATCCATGTAGGGTATGAACAGTGATTCCAGAACGTGCTAAAGTAGATTTTGCGCTATATTTATCTACGTAAGGTATGAATAGTGATTCCAGAATGCGCTTAAATAAGATTCCGAATAAGTAAAAGATTTTCATTATTTCAAGAGTAAAATAAATTAATAAATTCTTGCAAAACACTAAATAAAATTATTAGAAAATAATTAAGGGTATTTGTGAGCATCAAAATTATCATAAAGTGATAGAGTATCATTTTCAATAATCTCCCCCTTTAAATAACATTAATATGTATTGTTGAAAACAATACTTTGCTCAAAAATTTGAAGGTGTGGTTGGGGCTTACACCTGGAAGGATGCCCATGTTTTTAGAACCATGAGAAGGATCTCAACTAATGGTGATTTAAAGGTTTGGTTGGGGCTTACACCTAGGAGTATAACATTGTTTTTGTAACTATGAGGAGGATTTAAACTCATGGTGATTTAGAGTTTTGGTTAGAGATTACACCTAGGAGGATGCCCATGTTTCTAGAACCATGAGGAGGATCTCAAATCATTGTGATTTAGATTTTTGGTTGGGGATTACACCGAGGATGATGATAATGTTTTTGGAACCATGAGTAAGATATCAACTCATGGTGATTTAGAGGTTTGGTTGGGGCTTACACCTATGTGGATGCCCAAGTTTTCGGTACCATGAGGAGGATCTTGATTCAAGGTGATTTAGAGGTTTGGTTGGGGATTACACCTAGGAGGATATCCATGTTTATATAACTATGAGGAGGATCTCAACTCATGGTGATTTATAGGTTTGGTGGGGGCTTACACCAAGGAGGATTCCCATGTATACCCCCCCCCCCCCAATCAACTCAAAAGATAAGGAAGGGTAATTGTTAATATTGGTTCTTACACCTATTAGGAGGCTAAGAACTAAAGGATTATTTCAACCCTAGGTGTATAAGGAATAAATTGATTCCCAGTTATGAGACCTGGGAATAAATTGGTCCATATACATAGTGGGGGATATCAAAGATGCTTATCCCCAAGTGAGGTCTAACCAAAGTGGTTTGCCCAAGTGGGGGCTCACCCAAGTGGTTCACCTAGGTGGGGGCTCACCCAAGTTTTTTGCCCGATTCAAGTCTCTCCCTAGTGGTTTAACCAAGTGGGGGATCACCCAAGTGGTTCACCCAAGTGGGGGTTTTCTCAAGTGGTTTTCTTAAGTGGTAGATCACCCAAGTGGTTTTCCCAAGCGGGGGCTCACCCAAGTGGGGTCTCACCCAAGTGGTTCTATCAAGTGGGAGCTCACCCAGGGGGGTCACCCAAGTGGGGGATCTCCCAAGTTGGGGATCACCAAAGTTGAGGAGAATTAGGGGCCTCATATAAGTATAAGTATAGACATGGTGTTTTTACCATGTTAGGGTGAACTAGATGGTTGAACAGTTAGCGTGAGCAGAGCTCACACCTTGCTTCATCATCTAGAAGTTTGTTTGTCATCCCAAAATTAGAGGTGGAGGGGTATATTTATAGAACAGCTGGTGGAACTAGGAAAAGGGGGTGCATAAATGAGATGTTCAAAGGATTCACATGAAGGACTCATGTGAGGGACTTGTGCGGGGGACTTTCATTAGGGTGTTGTGTGGATGTCTTGGGCAGGAACTCGAATTCCTTTATAAAATTTTCCTGATTTACAACAACCACAACTTTTGATCCGTAATTCCTTTTGGGCTCCATGACTAGTCAAATTGAATATTGGGTACTGAACAACGCCCCTAGAATATACACCCAATTTGGGGTATTTTATGATTCCAAAAAGTGAATAGAAGACCATAAAAATTGGATTTTAAGGTGGAAACACATTTTTATCATCAATTTGTGAAATCCAAATCCCACTCTCAGAGGTTGTTTCACACAACCACGCCACCATATTAGGAAACATTCCTGAGGAATATTCATCCTATGGTATGTGAGAATTCTTGCAGTACATGAAAATATTATCTTCTTCTTCTATTATGGATAAACATTTCTACTCAAACTTGACATTTGTTGTCTAAGTGATAATTGTATCATTAGTTGTACAGAAAAGTGTGTGACAGGAATTTTTAGATGCTAATAATAAGAACCCATTTGTGGAAAAAATAAACACAATGTGGAAGTTTACACTTTTTTATACAATGGTTCTCTAAATTTTCTATAACTATAAACCAGAAAGATCCTAAAAATGTAATAAAGTGCAACCCTTGTTATAAATCATGTAATTATGGGTTGATTATATTACAGGTCATTATAGTTGGTATTAAAGAAAAGGTTTAGAAAATTTTAGTGGTTAGGATGATGTTAAAATAATATTTTAAGAGATTTTAATTCATGTTTATATTATCATGAGATAGATTTTTAGGATTACCATTTTGCTTTATCTAATCCATGTCTATTCATAATAGTTTTCCATAGAGGAAATAGGGTAAATAAAGTAAAAAGGGAAACAATAGAATGATAAAATTATAAATAAGCAACCAAGAATGGTTGGGATTGTAACAAAGAAGTTTTTGGATATGTTAATTTAGTTAACATATGCTATTAATGGTGGTACCCATGCTAGAGAGTGATCGAGGTATCCATAGAGTAACATGTTTATAGTAGAACATTTCATTAAACAACACCATCCAATATTTGGTAGATCTTAATACCTAGTGTTAACTAGATGATGGATCAATTATTTATAGAATATATTTGATGTTTTAGGTTTTTTAGAACATCAAAATATAACTCTATCCATTTATCATTTTGAAGGTGAAGCTGACTGGTGGTGGGTATTAGTTAATAATACCAAATAGAAATATGAGATTTATATCATGGAGTGGACAAAATTTAAGGATATTTTCCATGAGAAATATTTTCTTAAAGTTTTTTTAATTATAATGGAAATACAATTCTAGGAATTATAGAAAAATGAGGAGGACTCAGTTGCTGCCTGTGAATAAAATTTTACTCGATTGTCCAAGTATACACCAAATTATATTTCAGAGCATGATAGTAAAATTGATATATTTTATTTAGGATTGAAACTAATTTTGTGAAGGTATTTGGTTTCTCATGAGTTTGATAGTTATGAGGACATTGTTTAATGTGATGATAATTTCAGGATGGATTTTGTTGATTTTTATATCAAAAAAAATAAGAAGAGTTCCAGGTGGAAAACAATGGGGAGGAATCCATCAAGAAAATCTGATGGTAAGAAAATTAAATGTCTTTCTTGTGATAAGTATGATAAAAATTATTATAGGGAATATCTAATGAAGTCAAGAAAGTTGTACTTATGTGTTTAGCTAAGACATTTGGCTCATGTCTGTAAATAAAATAGCAATGGTAATAGTCAGGACAATTATGATAATCCAATAGTAAAAAAAATTAATTATAATGAAATGGGCTATTATATTGATATATGTATGAAGAAAATCTTAAAGGATGAAAATCATTAAGACCATAAGCATAAGTGTGTGAAAATTTTATTTTCTAATACCTCTATGAATATTGTACCATCCAATGAAGTGGTGACAAGTACATTACCTATTTATGAAGATTATAATAATGTATTATTTGATTCAAGGTCTATGTAGTCTTTTATTTCTAATAATTTTTCTAGTAAAATGGAAATTTCATCTTAAGAAATGAATATATAACTTTTGGTAAAAACTCTTGGTGTAAGTATTAAAGTTATAGATACTTATAGAAACCTTTCTATAATATTCCATAGAATGGTTCTTCTTGAAAATATTATGTTATTACCCTTAGTGGCATTTGATGTTATTCTAGGTATATAATGGCTTTCAGTTTATCATGTTAAGATAGATTTTAGGGATAAATAAGTCATATTCAATTTTCTGAGTGAGTTTCAATTCATTTATAGGAATTAGTTCATACTTGTGATGATATATCTAGAAAATTAGAGTTTGATTGAAGATATTGGTTAAAGTTATATTTCATGTATCATTGAAAAAAAAAGGAATTATTCATTTTAGTTATGTTCCTATGTTAAATGAATTTTTGAATGTATTTCTTGATAACTTTCCTAGTGTTATTCTTGATCATGAGGTTGAATTCACAGTTGACTTAGTTCTCCATGCTAAGATAATTTCAAAACTGATTTATCAAATGGATATAGTGGAGTTGTTGGAATTAAAAAGGAAATTAAAAAATTACTTATTAAGGGTTTTATCCACCTAATCACAAAACCTTAGGGTTCCCCTACTTTTTTGGTAAAAATAAGGATATTTATATGAGTATTTTCATTGGTTATAGAGAAAAAATAAAATTATTGTTAAGAACAACTATTTGTAGCCTTATATCAATGACTTGTTTGATCAACTCTAAGGTTATCATTATTTTTCCAAGATTGACCTATGAATTGTATACCATAAACTAAAATTAAAGGAAGATGAAATTTCAAGGACAACATTTCATACTATTTATGGCCATTTTGAGTTTTTGGTTATGCCCTTTAGGTTAAAAAATACACCAACTATATTTATGGATCTTATGAATAAAGTTTTCCATGTGTTTTTAGATAAATTTTTCATTGTATTTATTGGTGATGTTATAGGATAATATAAAAGTTATTTGGATCATAAGAAACATTAAAGTATTGTTCTATATACTTTAAAATAAAATAAGTTTTTTGAAAAATTTAACGAATGTGAATTTTGGTTACAAAAAAATTTTATTCCTTGGGTATATTTTTTCTATAGATGGAATAATAGTTGATCCTTATAAAACTAAAGTAGTGTAATAATATCCAATCCATATTAGTGTTACTTAGATTCATATTTTTCTCAGACTATAGGGTTATTAGCAATGATTTTTTTTAAGACCTTGCTTGGTTATATAGGAAACTAAGTTAACTTGAAGGGAGATAAATTCATCTGAACAAAGGTTTGTGATGAATGTTTCTAAGAATTTAAAAAGACATTGGTTAATGCACTAGTTTTTTCCTTACCCTTAAGAAATGAGGAATTTATTATTTATGTTGGTCCTTATTTGAATATCCTTGGGTGTGTTTTGATGAAAAATTATTGGGTAATTGATTATGAATCAATTAAATTGAAATAAAATGAGTAGAATTATCCAACACATGATATTAAGCTTGTTGTAGTAGTTTTTTATTTAAAAAATTGGATGCATATTCTATATGGGGAGAAATATGAAATATATATAGATCATAAAAGTTTGAAGTATATATTCACTCAAAAAGAGTTAAAAATGAGTCAAATAAGATTAGTAGAATTGATAAAGGATTATGATTTCACAATTCACTAACAACCAGGTAAAACTAACAAGGTATCTGATGTTTTGCATTGAAAGGATAATGCTTCATTAATCATGATAAAATTGTAACATGATCCTTTAGTTGATGATTAAATAAATTTTGGACTCAAAATTGTGAATGCACAAACCCTTTTTCTCTTGTCTTAGGTATCGGTACAATCATTATAGTCCACAAGAATTTAAAAGGCTCATAAAGAAGACTGTTTTTTGAAAGAAATAATATAATTAGTTAAGGGAGGTAAATTACATTATTTTATTTTTAACAAATAATGTGTTATAAGGTTTTAAAATAGGTTTCGTGTATTGGGTGATTCTCATTTGAAAATAGAATTAGTGAGTGAGGATCACAACTCTCAGTGTTCTATTCATCGTGGTAGTAATAAGATGTATTGTAAGGGCCTAGATCCATATGGATAAACCCTTAATGAATTTCTGAAGACCAAGGTGTGTGGAGGAGGCTTGGAGGATGTCCAGAGGGACTCAACTGCTAAAATATGTAAGCAAGATATTTCACTCCGTGTAAACATTTAACACGATGTGAAATGGAGTTTCATGAAGGGTTTGAAAAAATAAATAAATTGAATAGGCATTTAATTTTTGAGGATTACACAATTTGAAAGGGGATTATTCATCATGCAATTCCCCGATGCAGTGATGTTTAAGTGTTTTCGGTCACTCAGGTCTGTCAAACCCTATATTTGTAGCAGCTCTCTCTCAGTTCCGGGAAACCTAACAACCCCCTTTTTGACATTTTGGGGATCCCTTCATCAAGGATTGATTCCTAGATTCTCTCCTTTGATTTGTAGAAATTCATCTTCAATCCTAGGTATTATCTACCTCCATTATTTTAGTTTCTTCAATATGTTTCCTCCCATTTCTATTTTCCATGTGATGGTGCATGATTTCTATATTTCTAATAGAATTTTCTTGGTTGTTGGTTGGTTTAGTTGTGTTGCAGTATCCTTGGGTGGATTCAGTTGTTGTGGGAGAGGTGATCGAGAACCATTTCATGGTCCTTTCACATGTGAAGAATGTCAATGACCTTTTGAGGTAGTAGATTCATTGCTTCTATATTTATTTACATGAAATCATAGAGATAGCATGATTTATTCCCTTATATTTCAATGAAATTGACCTAATAATTATTTGAATTGGATTAATGAATTGGTATCAATCACATAGCGATGTTTATGCTTTGTACCATGATAATGGTTTTCCTATTGATTTTCTAGATAGTTTGATATCTATGTTTTTCTTGGTTTAACATGTTTTTCTTGATGGAAATTGGTAAAGAACAAAAATATGGAATTAATTGATAATTAATTGGCTAAAATATTAAAGAGGTCTGTTTAATGAACCTGGTTTTTGTTGTTACAATTTAGTGATAATCAAATTGATGCAAGTATTCATGTTTAAGTGAATTATTTAATGAACCTAAATCATGTTAATTCTTGTTGATAAAAGAATTAAATTCATGTTAAATTAATTGATTAATTAATTTGTGATAACTTGAGATATCTTGTTGTTTAGGTTTCCTGTAGTTGGAACCTATGACTAATGAATCAGTTAATTCAAGATGGAATAAGAACTAGTTGTGTGGTAAAAGATAATTCCTTTGTAGGGCATTATTTTCCAATATTATTTTGAAGTCCAAGTTCCTTGTTCTTTGGATCCATGAGAGATATTTGTGTGTGAAGGTTGAATGCCTTGTTTTAGGTCCAATAGTATGGTTTCTTGTTTTTTTCCTACTGCTTGTGATTTGATGTGAGCCTGGGAAGGATGTGGGTGGAGGGATATTGTGGTATGTGGTATAGGGATGTCTGGATGTGATGTGAGATTTGGATGGTTGATCTTGGAGGTATTGTAACGACCCAAAATTTTGAATAAATCTTGTTTCCTAATTTTGTGTGTTATTTTATTTTTTCATACTCAACAAAACTGTTTCATTTGATAACATGAGTATAATTAAAATGAGACTGTTGGGTTTTGACTATTATATGACCATTAGTCAGTATGACCGTTGAAAACTGAATTTTGAGACTTTTGTCTCTAAATACAAGTGACCTTGGTTAATTAATATAGAAAGGAGATTTGATGGCATCATCCAGTAGTCTCGGGCCAATCGAAGCCCATCTAATGGAAATTAGGAAGGAGGTAGCACCACTGGGCTTTGCTCTGGACCAAACCCAAGCCGAACTTCATCTTGTGAAGCTATAATGGAATTGCCTTCACGAGAAGTTCAAACTGATAGAAATTACTACTCGTCTGATGTTGGCTGAGCCTCCCTCGGATTCTCTCACCTTAGCACACCTTACACTTAGGTCCTATGCTGGTGTGATAAGGGGCTATGTACGGAGACCGTAACTGCCTTGTGTAATCCTTTGTTTTAAATAAAAATTTTGATTTCTTCTTATGATGAAATTTTTGAATTTTCAATTGTCCGGATAAATATAGTACGCATATTTTTGATAATTTTAGAAAAAAGGATATTTAAAAAATGTTTGTGTAAACCATAAATAATTAAAAATGTGTAATGATTTTCAAAAAAATTTCTTCTACAATTATGTTCAGTACTAAATTTGGAGTCTAATAATATCAACTTAAATTTTGATAAATAGTAAATTATGAATAGTGATTTTACGCTTAGGATTAGTAATGTGACCAAATGGATTAGTAATCTCATTTAAATAAAGTTTTAATATAATTTAGACACCTTGATTAAGTAATGTGATTCAATAAAATGGGTAAATAATGGTTTCATAAATATTTAGTCAAGTATTAGTTTTTCGGGTGAATAGTGTTTTTTTTAATTAAAAATTAAATTAAAAATATTTATAAAATTATTTTTATAAAATGGAATTTATTTTTGAACTCAGAGCATCGATATTATGTTATGTTAATTTTTGGGGATTTTTCTGAAATAAAATGAATTTTTGATGAATAGTGTATTTATTTAAAAATTAAATTAAAAATATTTAGAAAATTATTTTTATAAAATGGAGTTCATTTTTGAAATCAGAACATCTATATTTGGTTAAGGTGAAATTTTGGGATTTTTCTGAGAAAGTTGAATTTTTCGATGAATAGTGAAAATACAGTTTTAGGGTTTCGGTATGTTTAATGACATCATAATTGTGTCATGATGATGTCATGAGATATTTTAAGGGTTGGCCGACCAAAGGTGATGAATTATTGTATGGGGGGACCCATGTGGCCAATACCATGGGCAAATACCATGGGCAAGCCCATGGTTTTGCCAAAACCGCGAATGAGGTGTCCCTTGGCCATTAATGCCTTGTCCCCTCACTTTCTCTATAAATACCAAGCCATACTCTCATTCATTCGACTCCCAACTCTCCCCCAATGACGCTCTGGTCTCATTACCTCCCAAGGAGTCCTCCCAAGGTGCCCCCAATCCCTCAAGGTCCCAACCTTTGAGTTTTAAGAGTTACGTTTTAAGGTAAGGGATCCGACCTCTCTCTTTCTTTTCAAGTAATCTCTTTTATGTCATTTCTTTTATGCTCCATGCTCTTATATTGAAAGATGTTATTTTATATTCATCTTACTGCCCTTTTCATGTTCATATGATGAGAGACCCCATCCTGCTCTCATCATTTCATTTCAAGAATGTTAAAGTGGCGCCGTTAGGCTGCCGAATTTTTAAGGGATTCTTTCACCCATCTCGTTGTCAAGATCTATTTTCATATCAAGTCTTTCATGTTCCTTTTTATTATGTTGGGTTATGATCTCTAAATCTATTATACTGATCTTTTATGTTCATATGATGAGATACCCTATTTGATCTCATCAATTCATTTTTGTTGAAGTTTAAGTGGCACCGTTAGGCTGCCCAATTTTTAAGGGATTCTTTCACCCTTCTCATTTTCAAGATCTATTTTCATGTCAAGTCTTTAATGTTCCTTTTTATTATGTTGGGGTATGATCTCTAAATATATCATGCTTAACTTTTATGTTCATATTATGAGAGACCCTATTTGATCTCTTCAATTCATTTTTGTTGAAGTTTAAGTGGCGCCGTTAGGCTGCCGAATTTTTAAGGGATTCTTTCACCCTTCTTGTTTTCAAGATCTATTTTCATGTCAAGTATTTCATGTTCCTTTTTATTATGTTTGGGTATGATATCTAAATCTATCATACTGATATTTTATGTTCATATTATGAGAGACCCTATTTTATCTCGTCAATTCATTTTTGTTGAAGTTTAAGTGACGCTGTTAGGCTGCCGAATTTTCATAAGAGAAATCTTTTTTTTCTTCCTTTCATGTTCTTCATTGCATAAAGTATGTCTTTAAAATTTCATTACCATGTTCTTAAATCCTTTGTATTCTGTTCCCCTACTGTTTTATGGATCATTTATGAGTGGTTTACCCATGTCCCCTCTCTTTTCAATGTTTTCTAAAACCTCGTAACATAGCCTTTATGCTGCAGAATTTCCGTCTCAAAATGTCTCTCTCTTTTTCTAAAGTTATTTTATTTTATTAAGTGAATACTCAAAGCTCTCTCTTCAATAGGGGTATTCACATATACACCAATTTTTTCTATTTTAAATTCTGGTATTTACATACATGAGACCCACCTTCCTTTTCTGTGGGTTTTAAAGTGACACAAAGATCATGTTTTTAAAGCAGTTTTTAAAACGTTATGATTATGAAATGAAACCCATTTATTTTATGCTATATGGGTTGTTTATTAAATTATTTATGATGATATATGTGGCTATCATGATGATAAATACAAATTTAAGTTTGCGCCCTGATAGTGCTACAATGCATTGGGTAAAGACTTAATCTCTAGAGATGACCTTTTAGACTGATACCTTGGTGGATAACCTTGGTAATTTTTATTGACGCCTTGGGGATGGACCTTGGTGAAACAGAAATTATTAAATTTTTTAAATGTTGTAGCCACATATTCAAGTTATGAAATACGTTATTTTTATTATGATATGCCTCATTATTTCATTATCATGCCTTAAAGTTCTTTTCCTGACTTTATTGATGTATCTCAAGTTCACATGTTAAATGTTTCCCTTGTTTCCCTTACTGGGCCTTCTGCTCACCCTTTATTTTGATGTATGTACCCAGGTTATGAGATGCAGTAATGAACCTAGGATGAACATAATGGGAAGCCTTTCAATTGTTTAAGAAGAATGTTTTTTTTTTGTTTCATGTATTAAGTTCCTGGTTTCCAAGACACTAAACCTTAAAGATCCTCGGTTTTGTATAATGTAATGAAAGTTTATGTGACAAAAAGGTGGGATTCTATAGTTGGTATCAAAGGATGGTTTAGTTATTTGTGAAAATTAGGATATGAAAACTTTAGGAAGAAACCTATAGAAAGGTTTATATATAGGAAATATTCCAGGTATTTTGGTGAGTATTGAGTAAGGAGTTGCCAAGCAAATACATCCCTGTCTGGATACGAGCAGGTAGAGGTGGCTCTGGCACAGATGTACATAGGGGTAAAACCTGAAAATACTGCTTTGAGCTAGACTCAAACAAGAACTGGTACACGACAACGGGACTTGCTGCACTCTTGGTTACGACACTCCCGAGGGATATGCTTTGGTAAATTCATAAGCTTAGTATGAACCATTATTAAAGGAACAAACATAAAATAAAATAAAGATTCACATAAAAATATATGATCATGGATAACCTAGATTGGAACCTAGGGGATCACAAGTTAGGGTATAATTTTCTTATACAAGTTATCCTTATATGCTTTAAATTCCTTTTCATGATTATTGGCTAAGTATTTAAGCCCCTAATTATACTTTATTTTCATAGTTAATGGTGGGAAATGGAAGAACATGTCCCAACAACCAATGTGATAGTAAATGTGACGATTGCCGTATTAATATGACAGAGATGATTAGGGGATTAAAAGATGGTTATTATTTTGGAAGATGTTCACTATTTTGGGGACCCTATATGGTCGAGGTAAATAGATTACTACGGTATTTTCATTGAGGAGTAAAGTTTGACTTATATTTTGAAGAATCGATGAATTTAAGGTGGACTTATAGTAATTTAGGTTACTTATGGAAATGATTAACCTACCTTGGGTAAAATATGTTTAGGTTAGCTACTTTTTTTATAAGATGTTAGGAGTGGTTGATGTTGTTTGGAGATGAACAATGAAGATTATTTTGGAAGACTATGTTATCAAATCCTTCTTGTATTTGGGTTTCAATCTTAGTTTGGTTTATTTTGAGGAATTTTAAGAATAGTTATTTATGGAATGGTCTATGATGAACTTTGGGTAGTACCGTGGAACTTTGAAGATTTAAATTAGTTTTCCTTCCTCTAGGGTTCTTTCTTTTGGAAGAGTCGTTTTATCTTACCCTTACTGTTTTTGGGATAATGTTTAAAGATATAAGAAATAGATAGTTAATCTTTGGTGGATTATGTGATTCTCTATAAGATGATTCTTGTGCTTTGATGAGACTAAGTAGTTTTGAATGCTCGTCATTTGGAGAAAAGATTAGTTTTGGTAGAAACTTATTAAAGGATGAAACTCTACTGGAAGGTAGGTATATTTCCTTATGTTTTTATTCTATGTAGTAAATGAATTCCTCGGAATTATTAAAAGGAACGTAAAACAAAAACGTTGTTGGTTTAAGCTTCCTATTGGGCAATCAAATACCGTTTACACACATCATAAGTTTGTGATTTTATTGTGGTTAACTTTCTCCTAATCATGTTTTCTATTACTCTCCCTCAGAACTTGACCCTTTGTTTTTTCTTCCATATCCATGTTTTCCTACATAGAATCCTAGTATGGGTTAACTCAGGTGGCCTTTGTACTTCCTTTTCTTTATTTTAAAGTAATAGTGTTACTGACTCTTTTTCCAATGTGGGACTTTCAATGAAATTTCAAAACCCAATTTTAAAAATTGCGAGGATGCAATTTCTTAAGGGGGGAAGATTGTAACAACCTGAAATTTTGAATAAATCTTGATTCCTAATTTTTTGTCTTATTTTCTTTTTTCATACTCAACAAAACTGTTTCATTTCATAACATGAGTATAATTAAAATGAGACTGTTGGGTTTTGACAATTATATGACCGTTAGTCTTTATGACCGTTGAAAACTGAATTTTGCGACTTTTGTCTCTAAATAGAAGTGACATTGGTTAATTAATATAGAAAAGAGATTTTATGGCCTCATCCAGTAGTCTCGGGCCAATCGAAGCCCATCTAACAGAACTTGGGAAGAAGGTAGCATCACTGGGCTTTGCTCTGGACCAAACCCAAGCTGAACTTCATCGTGTGAAGCTAGAACGGAATTGCCTTCACGAGAAGTTCAAACTGATAGAAATTACTACTAGTGAGATGTTGGCCAAGTCTCCCTTGGATTCTCTCACCTTAGCACACCTTACACTTAGGTCCTATGCTGGTGTGATAAGGGGCTATGTAAGGAGACCGTAACTGCCTTCTGTAATCCTCTGTTTTAAATAAAAAATTTGATTTCTTCTTATGATGAAGTTTATGAATTTTCAATTTTCCAGATAAATATAGTATGCATATTTTTGATGAATTTTAGAAAAAAGATATTTTAAAAATGTTTATGTAAACCATAAATAATTAAAAATGTGTAATGATTTTCAAAAAATGGTCTTCTACAATTATGTTCAGTATGAAATTTGCAGTCTAATAAGATCAACTTAAATTTTGATGAATAGTAAATTATGAATAGTGATTTTACGCTTAGGATTAGTAATGTGACCAAATGGATTAGTAATCTCACTTAAAGAAAGTTATAATATAATTTAGACACCTTGATTAAGTAATGTGATTCAATAAAATGGGTAAATAACGGTTTCATAAATATTTAGTCAAGTATTAGTTTTTAAGGTGAATAGTGTTTTTTTAATTAATAATTAAATTAAAAATATTTAGAAAATTATTTTTATAAAATGTACTTTATTTTTGAACTCAGAGCATCGATATTATGTTATAGTAATTTTTGGGGATTTTTCTGAAAAAAAATGAATTTTCAGTGAATAGTGTATTTATTTAAAAATTAAATTAAAAAAATTTAAAAAATTATTTTTATAAAATGGAGTTCATTTATGAAATCATAACATAGATATTTGGTTAAGGTGAAATTTTGTGATTTTTCTGAGAAAGTTGAATTTTTCGATGAATAGTGAAAATACAGTTTTCGGGTTTCGGTATGTTTAATGACATCATAACTGTGTCATGACGATGTCATGAGATATTTTAAGGGTTGGTCGACCAAAGGTGATGAATTATTGTATGGGGGACCCATGTGGCCAATACCATGGGTAAATACCATGGGCAAGCCCATTGTTTTGCCAAAACCACCAATGAGGTGTCCCTTGGCCATTAATGGCTTGTCCCCTCACTTTCCCTATAAATACCAAGCCATACTCTCATCCATTCGACTCCCAACTCTCCCCCAATGAAGCTCTGGTCTCATCACCTCCCAAGGAGTCCTCCCAAGGTGCCCCCAAGCCCTCAAGGTCCCAACCTTTGAGTTTTAAGAGTTACGTTTTAAGGTATGGGATCCAACCTCTGTCTTTCTTTTCAAGTAATCTCTTTTATGTCATTTCTTTTTTGCTCCATGATCTTATGTTGAAGGATGTTTTTTTATATTCATCTTACTTCCCTTTTCATGTTCATATGATGAGATACCCCCTCTTTCTCTCATCATTTCATTTTAAAAATGTTAAAGTGGTGTCGTTAGGCTGCCGAATTTTTAAAGGATTCTTTCACCCTTCTCATTTTCAAGATCTATTTTCATATGAAGTCTTTCATGTTACTTTTTATTATGTTGGGGTATGATCTATAAATCTATCATACTGATATTTTGTGTTCATATGATGAGAGACCCTATTTGATCTCGTCAATTCATTTTTGTTGAAGTTTAAGTGGCGTTGTTAGGCTGCCGAATTTTTAAGGGATTCTTTCACCCTTCTCGTTTTCAAGATCTATTTTCATGTCAAGTCTTTCATGTTCCTTTTTATTATGTTGGTTTATGATCTCTAAATATATCATGATGAAATTTTATTTTCATATGATGAGAGACCCTATTTGATCTCGTCAATTCATTTTTGTTGAAGTTTAGGTGGCGCTGTTAGGCTGCCGAATTTTTAAGGGATTCTTTCACCCTTCTCATTTTCAAGATCTATTTTCATGTCAAGTCTTTCATGTTTCTTTTTATTATGTTGTGGTATGATCTCTAAATCTATCATACTGATCTTTTATGTTCATATTATGAGATACCCTATTTGATCTCATCAATTCATTTTTGTTGAAGTTTAAGTGACGCCGTTAGGCTGCCAAATTTTCATAAGAGAAATCTTATTTTTGTCTTCCTTTCATGTTCTTCATTTCATATGGTATGTCTTTAAAATTTCATTACCATGTTCTTAAATACTTTATATTCTTTTCCCTACTGTTTTATGGATCATTTATGAGTGGGTGAACCATGTCCCCTCTCTTTTCAATGTTTTCTAAAACCTCGTAACATTGCCTTTATGCTGCAGAATTTCCGTCTCAAAATGTCTCTCTCTTTTTCTAAAGTTATTTTATTTTATTAAGTGAATAATCAAAGCTCTCTCTTATATAGGGGTATTCACATATATACCAAGTTTTTCTATTTTAAATTCTTGGATTTAAATACATGAGACCCACCTTCCTTTTCTGTGGGTTTTAAAGTGACACAAAGATCATGTCTTTAAAGCAGTTTTTAAAACGTTATGATTATGAAATGAAACCCATTTATTTTATGCTATATGGGTTGTTCATGAAATGATTGATGATGATATATGTGGATCACATGATGATAAAGACAAATTTAAGGGTGCTCCCTGATAGTGCTCCAATGCATTGGGTAAAGAATTAATCTCTAGAGATGACCTTTTAGACTGATACCTTGGTGAATAACCTTGGTAATTTTTATTGACACCTTGGGGATGGACCTTGGTGAAACGGAAATTATTGCCTTTGTTAAATGTTGTAGCCACATATTCAAGTTATGAAATATGTTATTTTTATTATTATATGCCTCATGATTTCATTCTCATGCCTTAAAGTTCTTTTCATGACTTTATTGATGTATCTCAAGTTCACATGTTAAGTATTTCCCTTGTTTCCATTACTGGGCCTTCTGCTCACCCTTTCTTTTGATGTATGTACCCAGGTTATGAGATGAAGTAATGGACCTAGGATGAACATAAGGGGAAGCCTTTCCAGTTTTTAAGAAGAATGTTTTTTTTCATGTATTAAGTTCCTGGTTTCCAAGACACTAAACCTTAAAGATCCTCAGTTTTGTATAATGTAATGAAAGTTTATGTGAAAAAAAAGGAGAGTTTCTATAGTTGGTATCAAAGGATGGTTTAGTTATTTGTAGAAATTAGGATATGAAAATTTTAGGAATAATCCTATATAAAAGTTTATATATAGGAAATCTTCCTGGCATTTTGGTGAGTATTGAGTAAGGGGTTGCCAAGCAAATACATCCCTGTCTGGATACGAGCAGGTAGAGGTGGCTCTGGCACAGAAGTACATAGTGGTAAAACCCAAAAACACCGCTTTGATCTCGACTCTAACAGGAACTGGTACATGGCAACGGGCCTTGCTGCACTCTTGGTTACGACACTCCTGGGAGATATGCTTTGGTAAATTCATAGTCTTAGTATGAACCATTATTAAAGAAACAAACATAAAATAAAATAAATATTCACAAAGAATATATGATCATGGATAACCTAGATTGAAACCTAGGGGATCACAAGTTAGGGTATAATTTTCTTCTATAATTTATCCTTATATTATTTAAGTTCCTTTTCATGATTATTGGCTAAGTATTTAAGCCCCTAATTATACTTTCTTTTCATAGTTAATGGTGGGAAATGGAAGAACATGTCCCAACAACCAATGTGATAGGAAATACGATGATTACCTTATTAATATGACAGAGATGATTAGGGGATTAAAAGATTATTATTATTTTGGAAGACGTTCACTATTTTGGGGACCCTATATGATCGAGGTAAATAGATTACCACGGTATTTTCGTTGAGGAGTAAAGGTTGACTTATATTTTGAAGAATCGATGAATTTAAGGTGGACTTATAGTAATTTAGGTTACTTATAGAAATGATTAACCAAGCTTGGGTAAAATATGTTTAGGTTAGCTACTTTTGTTATAAGATGTTAGGAGTGGTTGATGTTGTTTGGATATGAACAATGAAGTTTATTTTGGAAGACTATGTTATCAAATCCTTCTTGTATTTGGGTTTCAATCTTAGTTTGGTTTATTTTGAGGAATTTTAAGAACAGTTATTTATGGAATGGTCTATGATGAACTTTGGGCAGTACCGTGGAACTTTGAAGATTTAAAGTAGTTTTCCTTCCTCTAGGGTTCTTTCTTTTGGAAGAGTCGTTTTATCTTACCCTTTCTGTTTTTGGGATAATGTTTAAAGATATAAGAAATAGATAGTTAATATTTGGTGGATTATGTGATTCTCTATAAGATGATTCTTGTGCTTTGATGAGACCAAGTAGTTTTGAATGCTCATCGTTTGGAGAAAAGATTAGTTTTGGTAGAAACTTATTAAAGGATGAAACTATACTAAAAGGTAGGTATATTTCCTTATGTTTTTATTCTATGTAGTAAATGAATTCCTCAAAATTATTAAAAGGAACGTAAAATAAAAACGTTGTTAGTTTAAGATTTCTATTGGGTAATCAAAGACCATTTACACACATCATAAGTTTGTGATTTTCTTGTGGTTCACTTTCTCCTAATCATGTTTTCTATCACTCTCTCTCAGAACTTGACCCTTTGTTTTTTCTTCCATATCCATGTTTTCCTACATGGAATCCTAGTATGGGTTAACTCGGGTGGCCTTTGTACTTACTTTTCTTTCTTTTAAAGTAATAGTGTTACTGACTCTTTTTCTGATGTGGGACTTTCAATGAAATTTCAAAACCCAATTTTAAAAATTGCAAGGATGCAATTTCTTAAGGGGGGAAGATTGTAACGACCCGAAATTTTGAATAAATCTTGTTTCCTAATTTTGTGTGTTATTTTATTTCTTCATACTCAACAAAACTGTTTCATTTGATAACATGAGTATAATTAAAATGAGACTGTTGGGTTTTGACTATTATATGACCGTTAGTCAGTATGACTGTTGAAAACTGAATGTTGCGACTTTTGTCTCTAAATACAAGTGACCTTAGTTAATTAATATAGAAAGGAGATTCGATGGCCTCATCCATTAGTCTCGGGTCAATCGAAGCTCATCTAACAAAACTTGGGAAGGAGGTAGCACCACTGGGATTTGCTCTGGACCAAACCCAAGCTGAACTTCATTGTGTGAAGCTAGAATGGAATTTCCCTCGTGAGAAGTTCAAACTGATAGAAATTACTACTCGTGCGATGTTGGCCGAGCCTCCCTCGGATTCTCTCACCTTAGCTCACCTTACACTTAGGTCCTATGCTGGTGTGATACGGGGCTATGTAGGGAGACCGTAACTGCCTTGTGTAATCCTTTGTTTTAAATAAAAATTTTGATTTCTTCTTATGATGAAGTTTATGAATTTTCAATTGTACGGATAAATATAGTATGCATATTTTTTATGAATTTTAGAAAAAGGATATTTTAAAAATGTTTATGTAAACCTTAAATAAATAAAAATGTGTAATGATTTTCAAAAAATGGTCTTCTTCAATTATGTTCAGTACAAAATTTGGAGTCTAATAAGATCAACTTAAATTTTGATGAATAGTAAATTATGAATAGTTATTTTACGCTTAGGATTAGTAATGTGACCAAATGGATTAGTAATCTCACTTAAAGAAAGTTTTAATATAATTTAGACACCTTGATTAAGTATGTGATTTAATAAAATGGGTAAATAATAGTTTCATAAATATTTAGTCAAGTATTAGTTGTTAAGGTGAATAGTGTTTTTTTAATTAAAAATTAAATTAAAAATATTTCGAAAATTATTTTTATAAAATGGAATTTATTTTTGAACTCAGAGCATCGATATTATATTATGGTAATTTTTGGGGATTTTTCTGAAAAAAAATGAATTTTCGGTGAATAGTGTATTTATTTAAAAATTAAATTAAAAAAATTTAGAAAATTATTTTCATAAAATGGAGTTCATTTTTGAAATCATAACATCGATATTTGGTTGAGGTGAAATTTTGGGATTTTTCTGAAAAAGTTGAATTTTTCGATGAATAGTGAAAATACAATTTTAGGGTTTTGGTATGTTTAATGACATCATAACTATCTCATGATGATGTCATGAGATATTTTAAGGGTTGTCCGACCAAAGGTGATGAATTATTTTATGGGGGGACCCATGTGGCCAATACCATGGGCAAATACCATGGGCAAGCCCATGGTTTTTTCAAAACCACCAATGAGGTGTCCCTTGGCCATTAATGCCTTGTCCCCTCACTTTCCCTATAAATACCAAGCCATCCTCTCATCCATTCGACTCTGAACTCTCCCCCAATGAAGTTCTAGTCTCATTAACTCCCAATGAGTCCTCCCAAGGTTCCCCCAAGCCCTCAAGATCCCAACCTTTGAGTTTTAATAGTTACGTTTTAAGGTAAGGGATCTGACCTCTCTCTTTCTTTTCAAGTAATCTCTTTTATGTCATTTATTTTTTGCTCCATGATCTTATGTTGAAGGAAGTTATTTTATATTCATCTTACTTCCCTTTTCATGTTCATGTCATGAGATACCCCCTCTTGCTCTCATCATTTCATTTTAATTATGTTAAAGTGGCGTCGTTAGGCTGCCGAATTTTTAAGGGATTATTTCACCCTTCTCGTTTTCAAGATCTATTTTCATATCAAGTCTTTCATGTTCCTTTTTATTATGTTGGGGTATGATCTCTAAATCTATCATACTTATCTTTTATGTTCATATGATGAGAGACCCTATTTGATCTCGTCAATTCATTTTTGTTGAAGTTTAAGTCGCGCTGTTAGGTTGCCGAATTTTTAATGGATTCTTTCACCCTTCTCGTTTTCAAGATCTATTTTCATGTCAAGTCTATCATGTTCCTTTTTATTATGTTGATTTATGATCTCTAAATCTATCATGATGAAATTTTATGTTCATATGATGAGATACCCTAATTGATCTGGTCAATTCATTTTTGTTGAAGTTTAAGTGGCGCCGTTAGGCTGCCGAATTTTTAAGGGATTCTTTCACCCTTCTCATTTTCAAGATCTATTTTCATGTCAAGTCTTTCATGTTCTTTTTTATTATGTTGTGGTATGATCTCTAAATCTATCATACTGATCTTTTATGTTCATATTATGAGATACCCTATTTGATCTCATCAATTCATTTTTGTTGAAGTTTAAGTGACGCCGTTAGGCTGCCGAATTTTCATAAGAGAAATCTTATTTTTGTCTTCCTTTCATGTTCTTCATTTCATATGCTATGTCTTTAAAATTTCATTACCATGTTCTTAAATCCTTTATATTCTGTTCCCTACTGTTTTATGGATCATTTATGAGTGGGTGAACCATGTCCCCTCTCTTTTAAATGTTTTCTAAAACCTCGTAACATAGACTTTATGCTGCAGAATTTCCGTCTCAAAATGTATCTCTCTTTTTCTAAAGTTATTTTATTTTATTAAGTGAATAATAAAATCTATATCTTCTATAGGGGTATTCACATATATACCAAGTTGTTCTATTTTAAATTCTGGGATTTAAATACATGAGACCCACCTTCCTTTTCTATGGGTTTTAAAGTGACACAAAGATCATGTCTTTAAAGCAGTTTTTAAAACGTTATGATTATGAAATGAAACCCATTTCTTTTATGATATATGGGTTGTTCATGAAATGATTGATGATGATATATGTGGATCACATGATGATAAAGACAAATTTAAGGGTGCCCCCTGATAGAGCTCCAATGTATTGGGTAAAGATTTAATCTCTAGAGATGACCTTTTAGACAGATACCTTGGTGAATAACCTTGGTAATTTTTATTGACACCTTGGGGATGGACCTTGGTGAAACGGAAATTATTGCCTTTGTTAAATGTTGTAGCCACATATTCAAGTTATGAAATATGTTATTTTTATTATTATATTCCTCATGATTTCATTCTCATGCCTTAAAGTTCTTTTCATGACTTTATTGATGTATCTCAAGTTCACATGTTAAATATTTCCCTTGTTTCCATTACTGGGCCTTCTGCTCACCCTTTCTTTTGATGTATGTACCCAGGTTATGAGATGCAGTAATGGACCTAGGATGAACATAAGGGGAAGCCTTTCAAGTGTTTAAGAATAATGTTTTTTTCATGTATTAAGTTCCTGGTTTCCAAGACGCTAAACCTTAAAGATCCTTAGTTTTGTATAATGTAATGAAAGTTTATGTGAAAAAAAAGTAGAGATGCTATAGTTGGTATCAAAGGATGGTTTAGTTATTTGTGGAAATTAGGATATGAAAAGTTTAGGAAGAATCCTATATAAAAGTTTGTATATAGGAAATCTTCCTGGTATTTTGGTGAGTATTGAGTAAGGGGTTGCCAAGAAAATATATCCCTGTCTGGATACGAGCAGGTAGAGGTGGCACTGGCACAGAAGTACATAGTGGTAAAACCCAAAAACACCGCTTTGATCTAGACTCAAACGGGAACTGGTACACGACAACGGGCCTTGCTGCACTCTTGGTTACTACACTCCCGAGAGATATGCTTTGGTAAATTCATAAGCTTAGTATGAACCAATATTAAAGGAACAAACATAAAATAAAATAAAGATTCACAAAAGAATATATGATCATGGATAACCTAGATTGAAACCTAGGGGATCACAAGTTAGGGTATAATTTTCTTCTACAATTTATCCTTATATTCTTTAAGTTCCTTTTCATGATTATTGGCTAAGTATTTAATCCCCTAATTATACTTTCTTTTCATAGTTAATGGTGGGAAATGGAAGAACATGTCCCAACAACCAATGTGATAGGAAATACGACGATTACCTTATTAATATGACAGAGATGATTAGGGGATTAAAATATGATTATTATTTTGGAAGACGTTCACTTTTTTGGGGACCCTATATGATCTAGGTAAATAGATTACTACAGTATTTTCATTGAGGAGTAAGGTTGACTTATATTTTGAAGAATCGATGAATTTAAGGTGGACTTATAGTAATTTAGGTTACTTATATAAATGATTAACCTATCTTGGGTAAAATATGTTTAGGTTAGCTACTTTTGTTATAAGATGTTAGGAGTGGTTGATGTTGTTTGGATATGAACAATGAAGTTTATTTTGGAAGACTATGTTATCAAATCCTTCTTGTATTTGGGTTTCAATCTTAGTTTGGTTTATTTTGAGGAATTTTAAGAACAGTTATTTATGGAATGGTCTATGATGAACTTTGGGTAGTACCATGGAACTTTGAAGATTTAAAGTAGTTTTCCTTCCTCTAGGGTTCTTCCTTTTGGAAGAGTCGTTTTATCTTACCCTTTCTGTTTTTGGGATAATGTTTAAAGATATAAGAAATAGATAGTTAAAATTTGGTGGATTATGTGATTCTCTATAAGATGATTCTTGTGATTTGATGAGACCAAGTAGTTTTGAATGCTCATCATTTGGAGAAAAGATTAGTTTTGGTAGAAACTTATTAAAGGACGAAACTATACTAAAAGGTAGGTATATTTACTTATGTTTTTATTCTATGTAGTAAATTAATTCCTCAAAATTATTAAAAGGAACGTAAAATAAAAATGGTGTTGGTTTAAGCTTTCTATTGGGTAATCAAAGACCATTTACACACATCATAAGTTTGTGATTTTCTTGTGGTTAACTTTCTCCTAATCATGTTTTCTATCACTCTCCCTCAGAACTTGACCCTTTGTTTTTTCTTCCATATCCATGTTTTCCTGCATAGAATCCTAGTATGGGTTAACTCGGGTGGCCTTTGTACTTCCTTTTCTTTCTTTTAAAGTAATAGTGTTACTGACTCTTTTTCTGATGTGGGACTTTCAATGAAATTTCAAAACCCAATTTTAAAAATTGCCAGGATGCAATTTCTTAAGGGGGGAAGATTGTAACGACCCGAAATTTTGAAAAAATATTGTTTCCTAATTTTGTGTGTTATTTTATTTCTTCATACTCAACAAAACTGTTTCATTTGATAACATAAGTATAATTAAAATGAGACTGTTGGGTTTTGACTATTATATGACCGTTAGTCAGTATGACCGTTGAAAACTGAATGTTGCGACTTTTGTCTCTAAATACAAGTGACCTTGGTTAATTAATATAGAAATGAGATTTGATGGCCTCATCCATTAGTCTCGGGTCAATCGAAGCTCATCTAACAGAACTTGGGAAGGAGGTAGCACCATTGGGATTTGCTCGAGACCAAACCCAAGCTGAACTTCATCGTGTGAAGCTAGAACGGAATTGCCTTCGTGAAAAGTTCAAACTGATAGAAATTACTACTCGTGCGATGTTGGTCGAGCCTCCCTCGGATTCTCTCACCTTAGCACACCTTACACTTAGGTCCTATGCTGGTGTGATACGGGGCTATGTAGGGAGATCGTAACTACCTTGTGTAATCCTTTTTTTTAAATAAAATTTTTGATTTCTTCTTATGATGAAGTTTATGAATTTTCAATTGTACGGATAAATATAGTATGCATATTTTTTATGAATTTTAGAAGAAGGATATTTTAAAAATGTTTATGTAAACCTTAAATAAATAAAAATGTGTAATGATTTTCAAAAAATGGTCTTCTTCAATTATGTTCAGTACGAAATTTGGAGTCTAATAAGATCAACTTAATTTTGATGAATAGTAAATTATGAATAGTGATTTTACGCTTAGGATTAGTAATGTGACCAAATGGATTAGTAATCTCACTTAAAGAAAGTTTTAATATAATTTAGACACCTTGATTAAGTAATGTGATTCAATAAAATGGGTAAATAACGGTTTCATAAATATTTAGTCAAGTATTAGTTTTTAAGGTGAATAGTGTTTTTTTTAATTAAAAATTAAATTAAAAATATTTCGAAAATTATTTTTATAAAATGGACTTTATTTTTGAACTCAGAGCATCGATATTATATTATGGTAATTTTTGGGGATTTTTCTGAAAAAAAATGAATTTTCGGTGAATAGTGTATTTATTTAAAAATAAAAATAAAAATATTTAGAAAATTATTTTTATAAAATGGAGTTCATTTTTTAAATCATAACATCGATATTTGGTTGAGGTGAAATTTTGGGATTTTTCTGAAAAAGTTGAATTTTTCGGTGAATAGTGAAAATACAATTTTAGGGTTTTGGTATGTTTAATGACATCATAACTGTCTCATGATGATGTCATGAGATATTTTAAGGGTTGGCCGACCAAAGGTGATTAATTGTTGTATGGGGGGACCCATGTGGCCAATACCATGGGCAAATACCACGGGCAATCCCATGGTTTTGCCAAAACCACCAATGAGGCGTCCCTTGGCCATTAATGCCTTGTCCCCTCACTTTCCCTATAAATACCAAGCCATCCTCTCATCCATTCGACTCCGAACTCTACCCCAATGAATTTATGGTCTCATTACCTCCCAATGAGTCCTCCCAAGGTGCCCCCAAGCCCTCAAGGTCCCAACCTTTGAGTTTTAAGAGTTACGTTTTAAGGTAAGGGATCCGACCTCTCTCTTTCTTTTCAAGTAATCTCTTTTATGTCATTTATTTTTTGCTCCATGCTCTTATGTTGAAGTAAGTTCTTTTATATTCATCTTACTTCCCTTTTCATGTTCATATGATGAGATACCCCCTATTTCTCTCATCATTTCATTTTAAGAATGTTAAAGTGGCGTCGTTAGGCTGCCGAATTTTTAAGGGATTATTTCACCCTTCTCGTTTTCAAGATCTATTTTCATATCAAGTCTTTCATGTTCCTTTTAATTATGTTGTGGTATGATATCTAAATCTATAATACTGATCTTTTATATTCATATGATGAGAGACCCTATTTGATCTTGTCAATTCATTTTTGTTTAAGTTTAAGTGGCGTCGTTAGGCTGCCGAATTTTTAAGGGATTCTTTTACCCTTCTCGTTTTCAAGATCTATTTTCATATCAAGTATTTCATGTTCCCTTTTATTATGTTGGGGTATGATCTCTAAATATATCATGCTGAAATTTTATGTTCATATGATGAGATACCCTATTTGATCTCGTCAATTCATTTTTTTTGAATTTTAAGTGGCGTCGTTAGGCTGCCGAATTTTTATGGGATTCTTTCACCCTTCTCGTTTTCAAGATCTATTTTCATGTCAAGTCTTTCATGTTCCTTTTTATTATGTTGGGGTATGATCTATAAATCTATCATACTGATCTTTTTTGTTCATATTATGAGATACCCTATTTGATCTCGTCAATTTATTTTTGTTGAAGTTTAAGTGACGCCGTTAGGCTGCCGAATTTTCATAAGAGAAATCTTATTTTTGTCTTCATTTCATATTCTTCATTTCATATGGTATGTCTTTAAAATTTCATTACCATGTTCTTAAATCCTTTATATTCTTTTACGCTACTGTTTTATGTATCATTTATGAGTGGGTGACCCATGTCCCTTCTCTTTTCAATGTTTTCTAAAACCTCGTAACATAGCCTTTATGCTGCAGAATTTCCGTCTCAAAATGTCTCTCGCTTTTTCTAAAGTTCTTTTATTTTATTAAGTTAATACTCAAATATCTCTCTTCTATTGTGGTATTCACATATATACCAAGTTGTTCTATTTTAAATTCTTGGATTTACATACATGAGACCCACCTTCCTTTTATGTGGGTTTTAATGTGACGCAAAGATCATGTATTTAAAGCAGTTTTTAAAACGTTATGATTATGAAATGAAACCCATTTCTTTTATGATATATGGGTTGTTGATGAAATGATTGATGATGATATATGTGGATCACATGATGATAAAGAAAAATTTAAGGGTGCATCTTGATAGCGCTCCAATGCATTGGGTAAAGACTTAATCTCTAGAGATGACCTTTTAGACTGATACCTTGGTGAATAACCTTGGTAATTTTTATTGACACCTTGGGGATGGACCTTGGTGAAACGGAAATGATTGTCTTTGTTAAATGTTGTAGCCACATCTTCAAGTTATGAAATACGTTATTTTTATTATGATATTCCTCATGATTTCATTCCCATGCCTTAAAGTTCTTTTCATGAATTTATTGATGTATCTCAAGTTCACATGTTAAATGTTTCCCTTGTATCCCTTACTGGGCCTTCTACTCACCCTTTCTTTTGATGTATGTACTCAGGTTATGAGATGCAGCAATGAACCTAGGATGAACATAAGGGGAATCCTTTCAAGTGTTTAAGAAGAATGTTTTTTTTTGTTTCATGTATTATGTTCCTGGTTTCCAAGACACTAAACCTTAAAGATCCTCAGTTTTGTATAATGTAATGAAAGTTTATGTGACAAAAAGGTGGGATGCTATAGTTGGTATCAAAGGATGGTTTAGTTATTTGTGGAAATTAGGATATGAAAATTTTAGGAAGAATCCTATAGAAAAGTTTATATGTAGGAAATCTTCTTGGTATTTTGGTGAGTATTGAGTAAGGGGTTGTCAAGCAAATACATCCTTGTCTGGATACGAGCAGGTAGAGGTGGCTCTAGCACAGATGTACATAGTGGTAAAACCCAAAAACACCGCTTTGAGCTAGACTCGAATGGGAACTGGTACACGACAACGGGCCTTGCTTCACTCTTGGTTATGACACTCCCGGGGGATATGCTTTGGTAAATTCATAAGCTTAGTATGAACCATTATTAAAGGAACAAACATAAAATAAAATAATGATTCACATAAGAATATATGATCATGGATAACCTAGATTGGAACCTAGGGGATCACAAGTTAGTGTATACTTTTCTTCTACAAGTTATCCTTATATTCTTTAAGTTCCTTTTCATGATTATTGGCTAAGTATTTAAGCCCCTAATTATACTTTCTTTTCATAGTTAATGGTGGGAAATGGAAGAACATGTCCCAACAACCAATGTGATAGGAAATGAGACAATTTCCATATTAATATGACAGAGATGATTAGGGGATTAAAAGATGATTATTATTTTGGAAGACGTTCACTAATTTGGGGACCCTATATGATCGAGGTAAATAGATTACTACGGTATTTTCATTGAGGAGTAAAGGTTGACTTATATTGTGAAGAATCGATGAATTTAAGGTGGACTTATAGTAATTTATGTTACTTATGGAAATTATTAACCTATCTTGGGTAAAATATGTTTAGGTTAGCTACTTTTGTTATAAGATGTTAGGAGTGGTTGATGTTGTTTGGAGATGAACAATGAAGTTTATTTTGGAAGACTATGTTATCAAATCCTTCTTGAATTTGGGTTTCAATCTTAGTTTGGTTTTTTTGAGGAATTTTAAGAACAGTTATTTATGGAATGGTCTATGATGAACTTTGGGTAGTACCGTGGAACTTTGAAGATTTAAATTATTTTTCCTTCCTCTAGGGTTCTTTCTTTTAGAAGAGTCATTTTATCTTACCCTTTCTGTTTTTGGGATAATGTTTAAAGATATAAGAAATAGATAGTTAATCTTTGGTGGATTATGTGATTCTCTATAAGATGATTCTTGTGCTTTAATGAGACCAAGTAGTTTTGAATTCTCATCGTTTGGAGAAAAGATTAGTTTTGGTAAAAACTTATTAAAGGATGAAACTCTACTGGAAGGTAGGTATATTTCCTTATGTTTTTATTCTATGTAGTAAATGAATTCCTCAAAATTATTAAAAGGAACGTAAAACAAAAACGTTGTTGGTTTAAGCTTCCTATTGGGTAATCAAAGACTGTTTACACACACCATAAGTTTGTGATTTTCTTGTGGTTAAATTTCTCCTAATCATGTTTTCTATCACTCTCCCTCAGAACTTGACCCTTTGTTTTTTCTTCCATATCCATGTTTTCCTACATGGAATCCTAGTATGGGTTAACTCGGGTGGCCTTTTTACTTTCTTTTCTTTCTTTTAAAGTAATAGTGTTACTGACTCTTTTTCCGATGTGGGACTTTCAATGAAATTTCAAAACCCAATTTTAAAAATTGCGAGGACAAAATTTCTTAAGGGGGGAAGATTGTAACGACCCGAAATTTTGAATAAATCTTGTTTCCTAATTTTGTGTGTTATTTTATTTTTTCTTACTCAACAAAACTGTTTCATTTGATAACATGAGTATAATTAAAATGATACTGTTGGGTTTTGACTATTATATGACCGTTAGTCAGTATGACCATTGAAAACTGAATGTTGTGACTTTTGTCTCTAAATACAAGTGACCTTGGTTAATTAATATAGAAAGGAGATTCGATGGCCTCATCTAGTAGTCTCGGGCCAATCGAAGCCCATCTAACGGAACTTGGGAAGGAGGTAGCACCACTGGGATTTGCTCTGGACAAAACCCAAGCTGAACTTCATCGTTTGAAGCTAGAACGGAATTGCCTTCGTGATAAGTTCAAACTGATAGAAATTACTACTCGTGCGATGTTGGCCAAGCATCCCTAGGATTCTCTCACCTTAGCACACCTTACACTTAGGTCCTATGCTGGTGTAATAAGGGGCTATGTACGGAGACCGTAACTGCCTTGTGTAATCCTTTGTTTTAAATAAAAATTTTGATTTCTTCTTATGATGAAGTTTATGAATTTTCAATTGTCCGGATAAATATAGTATGCATATTTTTGATGAATTTTAGAAAAAGGATATTTTAAAAATGTTTATGTAAACCTTAAATAATTAAAAATGTGTAATGATTTTCAAAAAATGGTCTTCTACAATTATGTTCAGTATGAAATTTGGAGTCTTATAAGATCAACATAAATTTTGATGAATAGTAAATTATGAATAGTGATTTTACGCTTAGGATTAGTAATGTGACCAAATGGATTAGTAATCTCACTTAAAGAAAGTTTTAATATAATTTAGACACCTTGATTAAGTAATGTGATTCAATAAAATGGGTAAATAACGGTTTCATAAATATTTAGTCAAGTATTAGTTTTTCGGGTGAATAGTGTTTTTTTAATTAAAAATTAAATTAAAATTATTTAGAAAATTATTTTTATAAAATGGACTTTATTTTTGAACTCAGAGCATCAATATTATGTTATGGTAATTTTTGGGGATTTTTCTGGAAAAAAAATGAATTTTTGGTGAATAGTGTATTTATTTAAAAATTAAATTAAAAATATTTAGAAAATTATTTTTATAAAATGGAGTTCATTTTTGAAATCATAACATCGATATTTTGTTAAGGTGAAATTTTGGGATTTTTCTGAGAAAGTTGAATTTTTTTATGAATAGTGAAAATACAGTTTTAGGGTTTCGGTATGTTTAATGACATCATAACTGTTTCATGATGATTTCATGAGATATTTTAAGGGTTGGTCGACCAAAGGTGATGAATTATTGTATGGGGGACCCATGTGGACAATACCATGGGCAAGCCCATGGTTTTGCCAAAACCACCAATGAGGTGTCCCTTGGCCATTAATGTCTTGTCACCTCACTTTCCCTATAAATACCAAGCCATCCTCTCATCCATTCGACTCCCAACTCTCCCCCAACGAAGCTCTTGTCTCATTACCTCCCAAGGAGTCCTCCCAAGGTTCCCCTAAGCCCTCAAGGTCCCAACCTTTTAGTTTTAAGAGTTACGTTTTAAGGTAAGGGATCTGACCTCTCTCTTTCTTTTCAAGTAATCTCTTTTATGTCATTTATTTTATGCTCCATGCTCTTATGCTGAATAATGTTCTTTTATATTCATCTTACTTACCTTTTCATTTTTATATTATTAGATACCCCCTCTTTATCTCATCATTTCATTTTAAGAATGTTAAAGTGGCGTCGTTAGGCTGCTGAATTTTTAAGGGATTATTTCACCATTCTCGTTTTCAAGATCTATTTTCATCTCAAGTCTTTCATGTTCCTTTTTATTATGTTGGGGTACGATCTCTAAATCTATCATGCTGATATTTTATGTTCATATGATTAGAGATCCTATTTGATCTCATCTATTCATTTTTGTTGAAGTTTAAGTGGCGTCGTTAGGCTGCCGAATTTTTAAGGGATTCTTTCACCCTTCTCGTTTTCAAGATCTATGTTCATGTCAAGTCTTTCATGTTCCTTTTTATTATGTTGGGGTATGATCTCTAAATATATCATTATGAACTTTTATGTTCATATTATTAGATACCCTATTCTATCTCGTCAATTCATTTTTGTTGAAGTTTATGTGGCGCAGTTAGGCTGCCGAATTTTTAAGGGATTCTTTCCCCCTTCTCGTTTTCAAGATATATTTTCATGTCAAGTCTTTCATGTTATTTTTTATTATGTTGGGGTATGATATCTAAATCTATCATACTAATATTTTATGTTCATATGTTTAGAGACCCTATTTTATCTCGTCAATTCATTTTTGTTGAAGTTTAAGTGACGTCGTTAGGCTGCCGAATTTTCATAAGAGAAATATTATTTTTGTCTTCCTTTCATGTTCTTCATTTCATATGGTATGTCTTTAAAATTTCAGTACCATGTTCTTAAATCCTTTATATTTTGTTCCTCTAATATTTTATGGATCATTTATGAGTGGGTGACCCATTTCCCCTCTCTTTTCAATGTTTTCTAAAACCTCGTAACATAGTCTTTATGCTGCAGAATTTCCGTCTCAAAATGTCTCTCTCTTTTTCTAAAGTTCTTTTATTTTATTAAGTGAATACTCAACTCTCTCTCTTCTATAGGGGTATTCACATATATACAAAGTTTTTCTATTTTAAATTCTGGGATTTACATATATGAGACGGACCTTACTTTTCTGTGGGTTTTAAAGTGACACAAAGATCATGTCTTTAAAGCAGTTTTTAAAATGTTATGATTATGAAATGAAACCCATTTCTTTTATGCTATATGGGCTGTTTATGAAATTATTGATGATGATATATGTGGATCACATGATAATAAAGAAAAATTTAAGGGTGCGCCCTGATAGCGCTTCAATGCATTGGGTAAAGACTTAATCTCTAGAGATAACATTTTCGACTGATACCTTGGTGAATAACCTTGGTAATTTTTATTGACACCTTGGGGATGGACCTTGGTGAAATGGAAATGATTGCCTTTGTTAAATGTTGTAGCCACATATTCAATTTATGAAATACGTTATTTTTATTATGATATGCCTCATGATTTCATTCTCATGCCTTAAAGTTCTTTTTATAACTTTATTGATGTATGTCAAGTTCACATGTTAAATGTTTCCCTTGTTTCCTTTACTGGGTTGTCTGCTCACCCTTTCTTTTGATGTATGTACGCAGGTTATGAGATGCAGTAATGAACCCAGGATGAACATAAGGGGAATCCTTTCAAGTGTTTAATAAGAATGTTTTTTTTTGTTTCATGTATTAAGTTTCTGGTTTCCAAGACACTAAACCTTAAAGATCCTCAGTTTTGTATAATGTAATGAAAGTTTATGTGACAAAAAGGCGGGATGTTATAGGTATTTTGTGGTTTGTGGGGGTAGGGAGGCCCAGATGTGATGTGAGGCTAGGATGGATGAGCCCATAGGGTTTTTGTGGTATGTGGGGAAAAGTGGATCGATTGTTGTGGAAATAATTGATTCTTGGAGTGGAGAGATGCATCGGTTTATACATGTGGGTGTTATGGATGACACTTAATATGATAGAATGTGTTTACATTGGTCTTACCCATTGATGTGAAAGTTTGATGCTTGTTTGAATATATTGATTGGTTGATGGCCAGGTTGTTTGTTTATATGCTTTCTTTTCCCCACTGATTGATGCAGATGGATGTGCTTAGTTGCTTTCTTTTTTAAGTAGATTAGGATTTTTTCCTAGATTATCTGATAATATGGAAAGTAATAATGTTAATAAATGTATAATTCTTATCCTCTGGGGTTGGAACTAACTGGGATGCAATGCTAAAGTTATAATTATGAGAAGTCGTGGACTCAGTTTGCTTATGCATGAAGGGAATGGAACTTTTTTGTGATGCTAATGAAATGTAATGTGGAAATTATTAATGGTTAATAAATGGTTAAATAATTAATTAAATAAATTGGAATAGATGAAAAAGAATAAAATAATTTAATGTAGCTCTTAAATGGTTGTGTGCTTATAGGATATCTGGTCTTAGTAGTGGTAGTCAAGAGTATGATAGACGTTAGTTGCAGTTGAGTCTAAGACTAGGTTAGTCCCATAGTATGGTTGTGAGATATATTATATTATGTACATTTTGTGTTTATATATTCTACTCCACCCTGTCGGTTAGGGAAACTGACACCCTGGGGATTTTGAGCCCTAGGAGGGTGTTTTCCCCAACATCCTGGTGGGTGGATGGATGGATGACTACCCCCTTTGACCCCACTCTCTTCTCTTAATAGTTACTTGTGCTGGTATGCATGCCAATTAGTTTTCCCCTTATATGTGTGTAGATGGATGTAATGGCTTTCGGTTATTTCACACACATGTATTCTGGATATAGTTTCCTATAGACTACTATAGGTATAACGTGTATAGGATGTGATGGCTTGAGGTTCCTTACTTGGTGTATGGGTTGTAATGCCTTGAGGTATAATACCCAATGTATGGTACATGTTATGCGGTATGTGGTGGATCTCAAAAACTACCTGGTTACTTTTGGTTATGTGGATGTGGTGGTGTGATGCATGAGGTGGATGTTGTGGTGCTTCACCCAGGTGTCTGTGGGTTAGCCTTTTTAGAGTGAGAGGCTCAGGACGTGCAACATTGGGGAAAATCAGCAAACCAATGGGGAAGTAGTAACATGGTACCCTTGATATTATTTATTATATAATATGATCTTGTATGCGATACTCATTGATAGTATCCATAGTGAGGTTGGGAACTTAGTATGCGTGTTTAAGTGACGAGTTAGTTTCACTTGTTGTTCATTGTGCTTTAGCATACTTTCTTTATCTTTTGCATGAGAGGATCTGAGGAGTATCCTACTTAGTATATTTTTATACTCATACTATGTATATATATAAACCATTTTTCAAGTCAGTTGAAGCAGGTTGGAGATCAGGCTAGTTACTACTAGCTTGGGGTTTTGTAGGAGCTATTTGGGCTTCGTCGTCACTATCATATTTACCTTTCTTTTGGTACTTGCAGTTTTCCTTTCAGTTTTAGTAGTTCTTTCATGTTATTACATTTGTGTGCTTGGATTTATTTTATATTATAGTCTGAACAAGATTTTATTGGTGTTTGCCTTATCTCTCTCTTTCGCATGTGTTCAATTATAGGGTAATTCCTCCCATATGTGTGTTTATTATACCCTTAGTGCTAGTCACGAACCCAACACCTACTGGAGGTGAGACTCGAGTGACACTATCTCTCTTATACCATTGCTAACCTAGGAGGGGTACACTTTGTGGGGAGAGGGTCATGATAGAGTGGTATCAAAGTTCTAGTTTAGGGATAGGATAGAGTTTAGAGTTAGGCACGGGTGAGGTTGCATAGGCTGGTAGGGCAATGGTATCAGGTATGTTTACCAAGTGTTATAAACACAGGAGATCGTCTTAGACATGGGTATTTAGGCCCCCCTATGATCTGATGCACAAACCATTAAGATTACACTGGCTATTAAACAAGGTGATAATAGTTGTAGGGTAGAGACCTAGGAAAGGATCATGCATCATTCTTCTTTATGCATGTGTTTGAATGGGTAGACCTTGTGATAGGTTAACCTAAAATAAACAAAAGAAAACAATTAATTAATGGTAAAGTCTTTAACATTCTAGGTTTATGAGCTCTAATTGCTTGTTCTTTTGCAGGCATGGCTCCAGGTCGACGTCCTCATCAGGTTTTCATAGAATACGTTCAGCAGGTTGTGCCAACAGATCACCAAAGAGTAGAGGTTGACGACGGAATCACTTAGAGGAGGACACTCCGAGAGATTTAGAGACAGAGTCTGCAGAGGTATGAGAGATCCATTTCAGATGCAGTCACAAAATACTGGTTAGAGGAGGGTGAGAAAGCCTTTAATTCGATCTGTTCTCAGAAGGAGCACTGGGTATCGTTGGCTTTGACAATGTTGTGTGGGGCAGTGAGTTAGTGGTGGTTCTTGTTCCTCAGAGATTGCAAGGAGTTGGAAGTCTTTTGGGAGGAGTTTTGAGAACATTTTAGAGTTGATTTTCTTTCTTCGACCTCAAAGGCAGCCAGTCGTTAGGAGTGGCTTACCCTTTGACAGGGGAGCTTCAGCGTGCCAGATTTCAGTGTCCATTTTAGGAATCTTTTGCGATATGCTTTGGAGCTGTTGCCGGATAAGGAGGCTGGGTGAGGCATTTTGAGGAGGATTTTCATCCAGAGATCCAGCGCTAAGTCACCCTGTTTATGATGAAGATTTATATCGCGGTACTGGTGAAGGTAGAGGTCATCAACAAAACGTTAGCCAGAACCAGATCATTATGAGAGGGGAGTCATCAGGATTCCTCATAAAGAATATTTGTGGTCTGGGGTTCCCATTTTTCAAGATACACTACGGGAAAAATCACTATTTGCGACGGGTTATTTGCGACGGGTTATTTGCGACGGGATTTCTTCCCGTCCCAAATAACCCGTCCAGGAAGCTATTTGCGACGATTTTTCCTCTCCCATCGCAAATATTTTGGCGCGACTTGCGCGTCAAACCGCGCGGCTTGCGCGCCAAACCGCGCAGGGTTATTTGCGACGGGATCCCGTCGCAAATACCCGGTGGCGGTTAATAACTTTTTGCGACGGGATGTCGTCCCATCGCAAAAAGACTGTTGGCAGGAACTATTTGCGACGGGTCCCGTCGCAAATAACCTTTTAACCGCCGACTGTAATTAATGCGGGCGAGGGTATTTGCGACGGGCCCCGTCGCTAATAATCTCGTCGCAACTAATCTAACTTATATATACCCCAATCCATTTTTTTCCAAATCACTCTTATCTTGCTCTCTCCCTCTTTTCATTCTTCAGTTTCAAGGAAAAATTTTCTTTTAGTTGAAATTTTTTATACGAGAGCAATTGGAAGGCGTCAATATCTTCAGAATATCAAAGTTTAAGGTATTTATATTTTATTTATTTTATTTATATTTTATTTTTTTATGTTAATTTTAATTGTTGTTTATTAGTTGTAATTAAATTAGATTTCAATAGATTTTTATTTATATCTATTTTTAGTAAGAAATTGATATTGTTAGTGATAATTATAAATAATTAGTATTAATTTGCAATAATTAGATATAATTAGTAATAATTAGATATAATTAGTAATAATTAGATATAATTAGTATTAATTTGCAATAATTAGATATAATTAGTAATAATTAGTATTAATTTACAATAATTAGTAATAATTAGTATTAATTTGCAATAATTAGTAATAATTAGTATTAATTTACAATAATTAGTAATAATTAGTATTAATTTGCAATAATTAGTAATAATTAGATATAATTAGCGATAATTTGCAATAATTGGCAATAATTGGCAATAATTAGCAATAATTACTAATAATTACTAATAATTAGTAATAATTAGTAATAATTAGTAATAATTAGTAATAATTAGTAATAATTAGTAATAATTAGTAATAATTACTAATAATTAGTAATAGTTAGTAATTATTAGTAATTATTAGTAATAATTACTAATAATTAATAAAAATTAATAATAATTACTAATAATTACAAATAATTACTAATAATTACTAATAATCAGTAATAATTAGTAATAATTAGTAATAATTAGGAATAATTAGGAATAATTAGTAATAATTAGTAATAATTAGTAATAATTAGCAATAATTAGTAATAATTAGTAATAATTAGCAATAATTAGTAATAATTAGTAATAATTAGTAATAATTACTAATAATTACTAATAATTAGTAATAATTAGTAATAATTAGTAATAATTAGTAATAATTAGTAATAATTACTCATAATTACTAATAATTAGTAATAATTACTAATAATTACTAATAATTACTAATAATTACTAATAATTACTAATAATTACTAATAATTACTAATAATTACTAATAATTACTAATAATTACTAATAATTACTAATAATTTCTAATAATTAGTAATAATTAGTAATAATTAGGAATAATTAGGAATAATTAGGAATAATTAGGAATAATTAGTAGTAATTAGGAATAATTAGGAATAATTAGTAATAATTAGTAATAATTAGTAATAATTAGTAATAATTAATAATAATTAATAATAATTAGTAATAATTAGTAATAATTAGTAATAATTACTAATAATTAGTAATAATTAGTAATAATTAGTAATAATTAGTAATAATTAGTAATAATTAGTAATAATTAGTAATAATTACTGATAATTAGTAATAATTAGTAATATTTAGTAATATTTAGTAATAATTAGTAATAATTAGTAATAATTAGTAATAATTAGTAATAATTAGTAATAATTAGTAATAATTAGTAATAATTAGTAATAATTAGTAATAATTAGTAATAATTAGTAATAATTAGTAATAAAAAAATTATATTATCAATATTTATGAAAAAATAATATTAATATTATTAAAATAATAAAAAAAATTATAAAATATTAAAATTATCAATATTCTCAACAGGATTTGATCTATTCTTAACATGTTTAAATCTCAAAGGGTCACCAATTGTCCGGTCATGCTCAATAAAAAGTTTGTGTCAACCATGTCCAATGTAAACTCTATAATTGTCCTTGCATGGTTGATCACCTCGCAAGTAGTGTTGCAATATGACAACCCAAGTCATGCCCTTCTCATCTATAAGAATTATCTCACATAACCCTTTACATAGACCATTATTTCTTGAAAATTTAAGGGAAAGATACTGATATCCCCTCAAATTTTTAAGGAAGAATGATCTATGTAAAGGGAGCGAGATGATTCTTATAGACGAGAACGATATTACTTTGGTCATCCTATTGCAACACTACTTGCGAGGTAATTAACCATGCAAGTACAATTATAGAGTTTACATTGGACATGATTGACACAAACTTTTTATTGTGCATGACCTGACAATTGGTGACCCTTTGAGATTTGAACATGTTAAGAATAGAGCAAAGTCTATTGCGAATATTGATAATTTTAATTTTTTAATTTTTTTTATTATTTTAATAATATTGATATTGTTTTTTCATAAATATTGATAATATAATTTTTTTTATTAGTAATAATTAGTAAATGAAATCAGCTTGGATAATGAAGGGAAAATTTGTAATCATATCCACAACGATGATTACCAAATTTCCTTTCATTATTCAAGAAATTTTTATTTTGCTAAGTATTGCTAAGTATTGCTAAATTAGTAATAAATTGTAATAATTAGTAATAATTTTTAATAAATTGTAATAATTAGTAATAAATTGTAATAATTAGTAATAATTATTAAGTAGTTGTAATTAATTATCTTCTTTTTTCAGATAGTGTTTTTATAATTTCAAATTATTCAAAAACAGTGATGATTTTATATTTTATGTAGAAAAATATGGAACAAGGAAGTTGACATCAGTCATTATTAGATGATCGTTCTTGGATAAATCAGCGCAGAAATCCAAATGGTTTTGGTTTAAATCCTGTATATATTGAGGGTGTTGAAGCTTTCTTAGCATTTACATCATCAAAACTAGAATATGTTTTAGAAGGCACAATTAAGTGTCCTTCTAAAAAATGTGTTCTGAGAGCATTTGACACATTTGACAAGGTTGGGGGACATCTCTTGCGGTTTGGTTTTCAACCCGATTATGTTTTTTGGTATCAACACGGTGAACGCAGTTCCAGAGAAGATCCTAATAACTTGATTCCGAATCCATCATAGTTTCAAAATTTAGTACATGATGTTGCAGGTCCATCTGTGCAACAAACTGAAACTCATGATGATATTGATTTAACTCTCGAGTTGGTACCATCCGAATTTTATGAGTTGTTGAGGTCTGTTGAGGATGCATTATATCCTGGTTGCAGGATAAGCAAATTAGAAGTGATTGCAAAATTTATGGCTATTAAATCAGATAATGCAATGTTAAACAACTATTTTGATCAGATATTTTCTTTGGTTAAAACATTGTTACCTGAAGGAAATGTGTTGCCTACAAATTACTATGGGAGAAAGAGGCTAATTCATAACCTGGGCCTTATTTATCAAAAGATTCATGCATGTTCAAATGATTGCATCTTATATTCTTGCAAAAATGAGTCATTGGATAGTTGTCCCACATGTGGACAATCGAGGTATAAAGAAGCTCAACCAGGGAAGTCTATATCGATTCCAGTAAAACAGTTGAGATATTTCCCCCTTACACCCAGGTTGTAACGTTTATTTATGTCTCAGAATACAGCGTCAATGATGTCATGGCACAAAACCAAGATTTCAACTGATAAAAGCTTAAATCATCCATCTGATGGTGATTCATGGAAACATTTTGACCGTCTATATCCGTCTTTTTCTATAGAAGACCGAAACATGCGATTGGGTCTTTCTACTGATGGTTTCTATCTACTTGGTTCTTATGGTAGTCAGTATTCATGTTGAACTGTCTTTATAACTCTGTACAATTTTCCTCCATGGATGTTGATGAAGGAGCCTTATATATTTTTGACTCTATTAATCCTAGGAAATTCGAAAAAGAATATTTATGTTTATTTGAAACCATTGATTGATGAGTTAAATGCATTATGGAGTGATGATGTTAATACATATGATGTTGTTGCAAAAAAAAAATCATATTAAAAGCTGCATTGATGTGGACGATTATTGAATTTACATCATATGGCATGTTATCTAGTTGGAGTACACATGGTCCGAAATCATGTCCTTGCTGTATGAAAGAAAACAAATCCTTTATGCTCATTAATGAAAAAAAACCTTGCTATTTTGATTGTCATCGTAGATTTCTTCCAACCGATCATCCTTTTCGGAGGAACAAATCTCATTTCAGAGAAGGTACAATTGAAAGGGATGAACCTCCAAAGATGATCTCAGGTATAGAGTTAAAATTAGTTGTATTTTAATTACCCCCCATCACATTTAGACCAACAGTAAACCAACAGAAAATTCATGGCTTTGGTAAAGAACATAATTGGATAAAATGGATCATTTTTTGGGATCTTCTGTATTGGTCTGATTTGTTGGTTCGCCACATGTTGGATGTTATGCATATTGAGAAGAACTGTTTTGATAATTTATTTCATACAGTTTTGGATACACCAAGTAAGACTAAAGATACTATAAAGGCACGATTAGATCTTGCCCAAATTTGTAGGAGACCAGAACTTGAACTCTTTGAAAATGTCAGATCACATAGGTTAATGAAGCCAAAAGCATCTTTTACACTGTCCAAAGAGAGTCTCTTGTTATTTTGTCAGTGTATTGCAGATTTGAGACTTCCAGATGGCTATGCTTCCAATTTGGGCAGATGTGTTAAGAATGTTTATATTACTAGATTAAAAAGTCATGATTGTCATGTTATAATGGAAAGACTTATGCTGATTGGATTCAGAGGTTTGTTGAATTCTATAATTTGGGATTCGATAACAGACATATCATATTTTTTTCGAGACATTTGTGCAGCGACTGTTGGGTCGGAAGAATCCCGAGGGAAAAGATGGCAAGAGGGGGGTGAATTGCCTTTTAAAAAATTGATTAACAATTTAAAAATCAAAGTATAAATGCAGCGGAAATAAAGAGGCAAGACACGCAAATTGATAACGGAGTTCGGCCAAAAACCCGGCCTACGTCTCCGCTCCCAACTCAACCGTTGAGAGATTCCTACCGCTTGCTTTTCAATGGTTTTAGCAAGAAACCCACTAGGCTTTGAGGTAGCACTAGGACCTATTACAGCTTGCTTTTTGTGGTTTAGCAAGAACCCACTTGCTTTTGATGGTTTAGCAAGAACCCACTATCCTTCTTACAGGTGAAGGATAGCTCACCTATGTCTCAAGCTATTTAAAGGAAAGCTTGGCAACCTTGTCACACCTTAGTGGTGATGTGAAACCCAAAGAAAAGAGGGGATGAGAAAATTGGGAGTTTGTAGGCACAAACTCAAAGTTAAGCTCAAAAAGAATAAAACAATAAAAACCGTATATGAGGAAGTCTTGGGCGCCTTTGATTGGATAGAGATGTTGAAGGCCGCTTCCAAGCTTCTTTGGAGGTGCTCCTTGGATGTGGAATTGGATGGAGCACTTGGGGTTCCTTGAGGTGGCTTGCCGGAGGTACGCCAAATGATCCAAAATATGTCCGTTGGCTTTGTTTATGTTCCGGTAGTGGTCCGGGGCTTCCTTGGCCTTTATTTATAGGCATGGAACCCTTGGGGAGGCTTCGGAGCCGTTGGAGAGGCTAAAAGAGCCGTTGGGAGCCAAGTGGGCCAGCCTGGTCAAACTGCAACGGCTAGTTTGACTGGCTCCACCGGCTGGCCGGTACAGTCCCACCGGCTGGCCGGTGCTTGAGGAAATTGGGAGATTTCGAGACTTGGCTCCACCGGCTGACCGGTGGATGGGCCACCGGTTGGCCGGTGCCTTGGATGTTGAGAAGGAGGTTGGTCCAGGCCCCACCGGTCGACCGGTGGAGGAGCCACCGGCTGGCCGGTGGAAAGACAGTAGGTCTCACTATTTGTGCTGGGTGCCACAGGTCGACCGGTGACAGAGACACCGGTCGACCGGTGGGAAGGCAGTAGCTTCCCTTTGAGTGCAGGTGCCACCGGCTGGCCGCTGGTGTTCCACCGGTTGGCCGGTGGACTGAATTTCAGTCCATTTCTTGTCCATTCTTGGGCCAATCCTTTGGCAATATTTTGTCTATCATCCACAACACTTAAAAACAATGTTAAACACATATGAAAGTGATTGTGATCATGAAAATCAAAGAGTGTGGGGTACAACAATCTCCCCCTATTTTGATGATCACAATCACTTATCTAAGCAAAGTAAAAACTTAAATGAAAGGCATGCTTTAAATGAAAAATTGAAAATAGATACTAAGCATGAGAGAAAAGATTCTCCCCCAATCAATCAAGAAATTTCTCCCCCTTTGTGATTATCAAAATAGAATGGGGCATAAAACTTGATTGAGGGATAGGGTTTGAAAAACTAGATTTTGAGAATTGAAAATCAATTTGAGATTTTTGAAATTGAAATGAAAATTTGAATAACAGTTTGAATTGAAAGTTTTGAATCAAAAACCAATTGAAATTTGAAATTTGAATTTTGGATACCAAATGTTGAAATTGAAAGTTGGAATCGAAAATTTTGAAAATAAAATCAAAAGGACTTAAACGATCCTAACTCCCCCTAAATAAAAACAATGAATTACCGGGGAGAGGGATTTTGAAAAGAGACAATTTTGGGCCCGGAGAGACTCGCTAGAAGGGATTTTTCAATCCATACTTGTCTCATAGCGGGTCTTCTTCTATAAAACTCATCGGAAAAGAAAAAACTTTTGGGTTGACCATACCGGGCATTTTTGCAATTGCATTCATAAATAAGGTGCCCGGGTTTTTTGCAATAATTACAAAATTTGAATTGGGAGCTCCCCCTTACAAAAATAGTGGGTGCATGGGAGGAGGAAGCTTGGTTGGTGTAGCCAAGTCCATTGGTTGTTCTAGATACTCGTTGAGAACCTAATAATTTGGTCAAATTTTGTTCACCTTGGGTGAACTTGGCTAATGATTCTCTTAGGTCTTTAATGGTTGATTCTAAAGAATCAACATCGGGAAAATTTTGGATTTTGAGGGACATCTCCTCCTTCTCTTTGAGAAGTTGGTCTTTTTCGGAGGAGAGTTTTTTGAAAGACTTTTTTAAAGCAACAAATTTTGATGAAAGCTCATGAAAACCTTTTTCTAGTTGATCTCTAGCAAATTGGAGATCCTCATAAGACAAATGATTTAACGAATTTGAATTTGAAGAGCAAGAGGATGAGGAGTCGGAAGAGGAGGAAGATACCTCATGTTTTGCCATTAGGCATTTTTTACCTTGGTCGCTTGAGGAGAAGGAGGAGAAGGAGGAGCTATCACTCCAAGATGCCTTTGAAGCCTTCTTCTTTCCCTTCTTTTTGGCCCTTTTCTTGTGAGGTGGGCAAACGAGCTTGATCTTTTCGTCGGGTTCTTGCTTTTGAGCGGGTTCTTGCTTTTGAGCCTTGCTAGTACCTTCATGGGTTAGCTCTAAATATTTCCAAATATCATGTGAAGTAGAGCAAGTAGAAATACAATTAAAAACATTTCGGTCTAAGCCACAATGAAGAGCATTCATGGCTTTGCCATCAAGCTCAAAATTTGCAATGTCATTGGCGGTCCATTTAGACTCATCGGGAGAAGAGAGCGTAAAACCATGCAAAACAATTCTATAAATTGGATAACCAATGCTTTTAAGAAATGTGGTCATGCGGGTTTTCCAAAAAGAATAATCGGCTCCATCAAAGAATGGAGCACGATCCAAAGAAAAACCTTCGGGGGCGTAAGAGGTTGAAGCGGTAGAAGCCATCAAAAAGGATCTTTAATTTGAAACCGGTTAGGGAATTATTCAAATACGTCCTCTGATACCAATTGTTGGGTCGGAAGAATCCCGAGGGAAAAGATGGCAAGAGGGGGGTGAATTGCCTTTTAAAAAATTGATTAACAATTTAAAAATCAAAGTATAAATGCAGCGGAAATAAAGAGGAAAGACACGCAAATTGATAACGGAGTTCGGCCAAAAACCCGGCCTACGTCTCCGCTCCCAACTCAACCGTTGAGAGATTCCTACCGCTTGCTTTTCAATGGTTTTAGCAAGAAACCCACTAGGCTTTGAGGTAGCACTAGGACCTATTACAGCTTGCTTTTTGTGGTTTAGCAAGAACCCACTTGCTTTTGATGGTTTAGCAAGAACCCACTATCCTTCTTACAGGTGAAGGATAGCTCACCTATGTCTCAAGCTATTTAAAGGAAAGCTTGGCAACCTTGTCACACCTTAGTGGTGATGTGAAACCCAAAGAAAAGAGGGGATGAGAAAATTGGGAGTTTGTAGGCACAAACTCAAAGTTAAGCTCAAAAAGAATAAAACAATAAAAACCGTATATGAGGAAGTCTTGGGCGCCTTTGATTGGATAGAGATGTTGAAGGCCGCTTCCAAGCTTCTTTGGAGGTGCTCCTTGGATGTGGAATTGGATGGAGCACTTGGGGTTCCTTGAGGTGGCTTGCCGGAGGTACGCCAAATGATCCAAAATATGTCCGTTGGCTTTGTTTATGTTCCGGTAGTGGTCCGGGGCTTCCTTGGCCTTTATTTATAGGCATGGAACCCTTGGGGAGGCTTCGGAGCCGTTGGAGAGGCTAAAAGAGCCGTTGGGAGCCAAGTGGGCCAGCCTGGTCAAACTGCAACGGCTAGTTTGACTGGCTCCACCGGCTGGCCGGTACAGTCCCACCGGCTGGCCGGTGCTTGAGGAAATTGGGAGATTTCGAGACTTGGCTCCACCGGCTGACCGGTGGATGGGCCACCGGTTGGCCGGTGCCTTGGATGTTGAGAAGGAGGTTGGTCCAGGCCCCACCGGTCGACCGGTGGAGGAGCCACCGGCTGGCCGGTGGAAAGACAGTAGGTCTCACTATTTGTGCTGGGTGCCACAGGTCGACCGGTGACAGAGCCACCGGTCGACCGGTGGGAAGGCAGTAGCTTCCCTTTGAGTGCAGGTGCCACCGGCTGGCCGCTGGTGTTCCACCGGTTGGCCGGTGGACTGAATTTCAGTCCATTTCTTGTCCATTCTTGGGCCAATCCTTTGGCAATATTTTGCCTATCATCCACAACACTTAAAAACAATGTTAAACACATATGAAAGTGATTGTGATCATGAAAATCAAAGAGTGTGGGGTACAACAGCGACAATATACTATGATGCGCTAAGAAAACTGGAAGAAGATTTTGCTGTAATTATATGTAAACTGGAAAAAATCTTTTCGTTAGCTTTCATTGACTCAATGGAACATCTGATATTACATTTGCCACACGAAGCTAAATGTAGAGGTTCATTACAGTTTCGATGGATGTACCCATTCGAGAGATGCATGCATAAATTGAAGAAAAAATGTACGTAACAAATCATCAGTTGAAATCTCAATTACTGAATCTTATTTGCAAGAGGAAATTGCTTTTTTCTGCTCTCATTATTTTGAATCTCAATATCCCTCAAAACACAATTGCATGGGATGAAATGAGGGGAATGTTAATGAAGAAATGGAAAATCAATTAATAGTTTTTAATCATACAAATATTAGTTTCGGTGGAGTTCATGAACGATGGCTTTCAGATCATGAACATCATAGAGCTCATACATACGTTTTGCTCAACTGTGAAGAAATGGCATCATTTGTCCTGTGAGTGCTTATATCACTTATTCTATAATTTATGTTATAGTATTTAAACTTATTTTATTTGTAGGTTATATGATAATCATATCAAGATATAACTTCCACAAATTACACCAGCTGCTCTTGAAGAACGCAGACAAAAAAAAATTCTCAATGGTTTCAAAAAATGGTAACATAAATTATTGATGGTTTAATATCAATTTAGTTTATTATTTATTATATTGATAATTGTTTTAAAAAATTTCAGGTGTCTCAATATCTTGATAAAATTGATAAGCGACTGTGTATATTGAGTAACCCACCATCCAAAATGGTTAAATCTTATAATGCATATGTAGTGAATGGTTTTTGATTTCATACACATGCATACGGGGAATAAAAAAAACAATGAACAGTGGAGTTTACTTGAGAGGATCACATCACAGAGAAACTGAAGTTGAATTTTATGGCATTTAGGATGAAATTATTGAGTTGTGTTATCTAGGACAGAATTACATAACAATGTTTAAATGTCGGTGGTTGGATATTGAGAGAGGCTTACATGTTCATCCAACTCATGGAATAGTCGATATTAAATATAGAAGTCTTCTTGAAATAAATGAACCATTTTACTGGCTCAACAGGCACATCAAATTTATTATGCAAAGTACTGTGCTACTTCAAGAGACTTGAGCGATTGGTGGAGCATAATAAAAATGAAATCTTGGGAAAATCAGTTTACTCAAACTGAATGTGGTTCCGCTGAAGTGGAAGGAATTAAATTTTTTCAAGAGACTTCTTAGAATCCATCTGATTCACAAAGAGACGTGAATATCGATGATGACACCCCACAATTAAGGATCAATGGTGATGAATATGTTAATGATGTTACAAATGAATTTGAAATGACAAGAGATGATGAAACTGAAACTCATATGGATATTGATGATGCTGAGGAGGAATTTGAATACATTGACATTGACAGCTATGGAGAATAGGATGAAGATGAACATTGACACAGTTAAATGCTGGTTATAATCATAACTAATATATATCTGTATATAAAAGTTATTTTCAACTATCTGCTAACAATCATCACTTTGTGCTTCAGATGGACTCTGATCTATTGCGTGAGTTAGAGGAGGCTGAGCTACCTTTGGATGATGGGGATATGGGATCATCTGACCCTCGGCCTACTGGTGGTTCAGGAGGTACGCGGAGGGGGCACGGTCTTACGCGACTAATGATTCCTGACCTTATCCCCGAGCGACGTCCACATCTAGGTTTCGATCCATGCACACGGAGGTATGGTAACCTGTATATTTTAGTTAGATTTCATTAATTTATTTATATATATACTAATTGTTTGATTATTTATTCCTTTTTCACAGTTTTCAGCATGTAGCTATTGGATAGGGGAGCGCTATATTGCACAATTATTTTTCTCAGCCATGGATCACATGGGAACAAATTCCTGTTGATGTGCGATGTGACATGTTCCATCATTGGCTGGTACATAAATAAATAATATTTATTTTGAAATTTATTTTATTAACAACTTGATATTATAAATTATTTGTAGGGTTTATGGTATCCTATCGATGATAGCATGCGCGACGCTATCCACGTGGCATGGCAGGTTTCTATGCGTGACCGTTTCCGTCAGTTTTTGCACAATTTGAGAAGGACATCCATTAAGAAAGAAGGAGTGACAGAATTTGATGAGTCGTGTAGAGCCCACAGACCAGAGTACATTTCATCTCACGTTTGGGATGGATTATGTTTACACTGGTTGGGTGGTGGATTTCAAATGAGATCTTCAGTGGGACGGAAGAACCGGGGGAGACAGGAGGTGACGCATCGAGCTGGTATTCGTACATTCAATTCGCATAGAGATAATCTGGTAAGTATATTTTTTAAATATTTTATATAACTTTAAATATAAACAGTTTATTTTATATTTCTGTAGGCAGTCGAGCATCCCGATATTATGGAGTTTGACATTTATCGGAGGATGTACATTGATCCATCCATTTGAGAGATTAGAGGTGATCGCCAGCGTCAGATTGTGGTTAGTATTATTTTTTCAATTTGAAAATTAACTACATATAATATTTTCATAATTTTAATTTTAAATTGGAATTGAAGGATTCATATGAGGCTGCGACCTCTCAGACATAGGCTGAGGGTCAGGATGAGACGACTGAGCAGACCAGTGCGCACCATTTCGATGAGGCGGCATGGATGCAGGCGACTCAGTATGGCTTTGAGAAGAGAATAGTAGTTGGTATCGACTCTCATTTGACTCCTGGTACTTATTATGGTACTTCTGCGATGTCGGCATCCAGCTCGAGAGGAGCTCGTGGAGAGGCATCATCTTCTGGATCACAGTATCAGGAGCAGTTGCGAGCTTAGGCTGAGCTTATAGAGACTTTGCAAAAGCAGCAAGAAGAGATGAGTCGGCGACAACAGTAGCAGGAGCAGCATCACGAGGATCAGATGCATCGATGACAACAGCAGCATGAGGAGGATATGCATCAATGGCAGCAGCAGCATCACGAGCAGATGGAGTACATGCGTCGTCCGACTCGTAGTTTAGGGATGGAGTTTCCTCCACCAGCTCCTTCAGCTCCTCCACCTCCTTCAGAAGACGACCCCCCCAGTGATTTTTTTATGTTAAAAACATTTTAATTTAACATTGTAATATGAATTATTTACATTTTATATCTTTTATATCAGTGCAAATATTACATAATTTAATTTTTAATATTTTACTATTTTTTTATATTTTTTTGTGAATATTGAGAATTTTAATATTTTTTTACTTTTTTTATTTTAATAATAATATTATTATTTTATTAAATATATTTTTTTAGTATTATATTTTTTAATGTTTGTTTATTTACTAATAATATTATTATTATTATTATTTTTTGTTTTTTTGTTTTTTTTTTGTGAATATTGAGAATTTTAATATTTTTTTAATAACATTAATATTATTTTTTCATTAAACATAATTATATTAAATTTATTTTTTAAAAATAAATTTATTATTTGCGATGGGACCTTTTGCGATGGGACCCCATCGCAAATAGTCTAACTAAATATTTTTAAAAAACATATTTGTGATGGGACTACTTACCCGTCGCAAATACTTTGTTGCGACGGGCCTATCACAGAATATTTTATATATATATATATTTTTTTTTTGCGACGGGACGACGGGCCCGTCGCAAAAACTATTTGCGATAGGCCCATCACGAAAAAGTTTATGTATAAATAATACATATAATCGGAGGCTTATTTGCGACGGTGATGTTTCCCGTTGCAGATATTATTATTTGCGACGGGCCTGTCGCAAATAATGGTATTTGCAACAGCGTTTTCTACAATGGTCTATTTGCGACGGGGCCTCGTCGCTAAAGCCTATTTGCGATGGGATCCCATCGCAAATAGGTTGTCGCAATTACCAATAATTTCAATAGTGATAGAAGATCTTCCGATCAGCCAAGGGTAGGTACCAACCCTCAATGTCTTGTTTCTCCAGGGGTAGTGGCTCTCAGGCCTATTTCAATTGATCATACGCATGTTTTTCTTGTGGTGGTTGAGGTCATTGGCAATGAGAGTGTCCATCCTTTCTAAGTAGTTAGTGTGTGCTAGTTGTTTCACTTCAATCTTCTCCATTTAGGAAGTTCCAGCCGAGGTAATAGCAGCAGGTTGCTCCATTTTTGGATCAGTAGATAGTGGATGGGGTAGGTAGAGGACATCCCCAGGATGCTCCCTATCCTTAGAGAGAATAGCATAGTTATGATGGTGGTGGTGGTCATTGGCATGGTCAAAGAGTCCGTGGAGTAGGTCTGGTCAGCTTCATGCTTTAGCGTTGCCAGTGTCAGGTGAGCCAGACGTCGTTCGAGGTGCCATTTTCTTGTTTTCTTGTATGCCTTGTTTGATCCAGGAGCGACACACTCCTTCATATCACCTTCCCTTTTCCATGATTTGGGGCTTGAGGTAGAGAGACTTCCAGTTCCATTAGCATTGATTACTCCAGTTGGAGGTCGATATGAGTTGTTTGAAGTATGTAGAGACTATGAGCTAGTGCTAGGGAAGCACTGTTCTTGGGGAGATTTCTATGTTTATTGATACAACCATATGATATCATCATCATAATTGATTGGTTTTATTCATTGTAGGCTATTATGGATTACTTCAGGGGGCAGGCTGTGTTATTCAATGCTGATGGAGATCCAGTAGTGTTTGTTGGCGAGCGAGACCCTCGGATCGGTTAGAGGCATGTTTCATCCTTATCATATGTGATGTCTAGGATGATGTTGATCTCATCATAATATTAGTAGTTGGTGTTTCCTAGGGTTATAAAAGAGTACCCTGGTGTCCTTCCAGAGGAGAATCTAGCATTACCCCCTCGACGAGAGATCGAGTTTGGGGTCAAACTATAGACAGGCGTGTCTCTTATCTCGATGTATCCATATAGGATGGTACATTATGAGTTATGGGAGCTTTGTATATAGCTCAATGGTCTATTTTAATGTGGTTTTGTTTGGGTGAGTGTGTCACTATGGGGTTTACCAATTTTTTTGTGAATAAGGTTGATGACAGTTTGCGGTTGTATATCGATTATCTTCACTTGAACCATGTGACAGTGAAGAACTATCATCTTCCATGGATTGATGATTTATTAGATCGGATGAAGGGTGAAAGTTAGTTCTCAAATATCGATTTGCAGTCGGGGTATCATTAGATGTGTGTAAAGGATGATGATATCCCAAATATTTCTTTTTGTTGTCATTATGGGCATTACATTTTTTTGTGATGTCGTTCGGTGTAGCGAATGCTTCAGTTGTGTTCATGGGGTTAATTAATGCTATGTTATTTGAGTTCCTAGATAATTTCATGGTGGTTTGCATTGATGAAATACTTGTGTACTCCACATCTAAGGAGGATCATGCATAGCATATACATGCTGTTTTGGGAGTTATTCTCTGTGATAAGTTGTTTGGGAAGTTTTCGAAGTGTGAGTTTTGGGCTCGTGATGTCCGTTTCTTGGGGAATTTTGTATATCAGTAGGGAGTATTTGTGGACTTTTCGAAGGTAGAAACAGTTTTGTCTTAAGAATACCCCAAGACAGTGGCAGAGGTGTGAATTTTACTTGGTATTGTGGGATATTATATGAGGTTTGTAGCTGATTTCTCTCAGGTTTCATCTCCTATGAAAGAGTTGGCCAAAAAGGATCAGATGTTCTTATGGTTTGATCAGTGTCAGACAACTTTTGAGTATTTGAAGAAGAAGTTGGTTAATACTCTAGTTCTTTCTCTTCCAATATAATGAGTTAAGTTTGAGGTTTTATGTGATGACTCGTGTCTAGGGTTGGGCTATGTTATTATGTATCATAGATTAATTGTTTATTATGGGTCTTCATAGTTGTGTCCCCATGAGCGTAACTATGCCACCCACGATCTTGAGTTAGTGGTAGTGGTATTTTCCCTAAAGTTGTGGAGATATTACCTCATCAGCAAGAATTTTGTGGTCTTCACCAATCATAAGAGCCTGAGGTATGTTTTCTCCCATCATGACTTGAACTTCTACCAGCATCAGTGGATGGAGTTCTTATAGGATTACGACTTCAAGATTTTATATACACCTGCGAAGGGGAATGTTGTGGCTGATTCATTGATCAGTAATTCATGTAGTGATGTAGTGCATGAATCTAGTGATTCCTGGAGGGTGATGGAAGAAATTTTGGCATTACATATAAATATGGGAGAAGTTAGGGGGAAAAGTTGTCTTTTTCAAATGATGGTGTAGTAATCTCTGGTGCAGTAGGTGGAGGAATCCTAGTTGGGAGATCTTGAGGTGGAGGTCTAGAGAGATCGAGTTGTTTATGGCGAGGCCCAGATGGTTGTTCTGGGGATGAACAACATTGGGTGTTATTTTAGGTAAGGATTTTTGTTCCTTTGGAGATATGTGAGATAGTTCTCAAAGAGTTTCATAGTTCACCTTTGGTGGTACATCTCAGCATAATAAAGATGTAATGAGCTTTGAGAAGTCAGTTTTAGTGGCATGGTATGAAGCGTGAAGTTGCAGAGTTTGTGTCTTGATGTTTGTTTTTCCATAAGGTGAAGGCTGAGCACTGTGTTCCCAATGGTTTGCTCCAGCCGTTAGATATTCCTCAGTGGAAATGAGAGTACATCTCGATGGAATTTGTTATCGGCTTACCTTGAGATCGTAGAGGTTATGACACTATATGGGTGGTAGTGGATCGTTTGACAAAATCACGGAGATGGTTCAGGTGATTTGCGAGAGGATGAAGGCGCCATAGGATCATCATAAATCCTATGTCAATCATAGGAGGATACCTCTGGAGTTTTATGTTGGGGATCATGTGTTCCTGAAGGTGACTCTCCATCATGGGAAGCAAAGGTTTTTTTGTGGGAGTAATCTTTCTCCCCAGTTTTTTGGGACTTTAGAGGTGTTGGATCATGTTGGGGTAGTAGCATATAGGGTAGCACATCCCCTGTAGAGGATCTAGACACATGATGTTTTTCACATGTCGTAGCTTCATCATTATCTTCGTGATGACTCTCATGTCATCTATTGGTGTGAGATTGATGTTGATGATGATGATACCTTTGTGGAGTGGCCTATAGAGATCCAAGACCACCAAGAGAAGGTGTTTTGTGGGCATGTTATACCCTTGGTTTGTGTCTTGTGGTGGCATGGTGGAGTGGAACAGAGTACCTAAGAACATGAGTCATATATATTCACTTAGTACCCTGAGATATTTGATGGTTATCTCTTCTTTTGTAACATTGTTTGTTTTGTGGTTGTAGAATTTTTCTGGTTTATAAGATAGATCTCTCTCTTGTTACTTGTTATGTATTACTCTCTTTCCATGGGAGGCGAAGACACGTGAGGTATGCCACATTCTCTCCGTGTTTATCTTACTAAGGCTAGATGGGTCTACTCTCCTGTTATAGGTGGAAAAGACTCAATGAGTAGTTCATCTACTCACTGTGTCAATCCCCTTATGCTTGGATGGGGGTGGTTGAGTTCCTGTGGTGGTGAGAGCTTTGAGAGGTATCTTGTGGGGTGGTTGTTCGGACGACCCCTTTTCTATTTCCTCTCTAGGTTGGTTTTTGATTATCGAGGATGAGACTGTTTTGATGGGTATCTAAAGTAAGGTCATGGATATGTTTGGATAGACCCTTTATGTTATTCTGAAGACTGAGGTGCTCGAAGGAGGTTCAGAGGAAGTCTGGAGGGACTCGGCTTCTAAAAGATAGAATCAGGGAGATTTTACCACATGTAAACATTTTACATGATGTGAAAGAGAGTTTCATGATGTGTAATATATTGAGGTATAAAATAATAAATAAAGCGAAGAGGAAATTCATTTTTTGGTCAGAACCGAATTCTAAGGATTGCATGATGTGAAAGGGGATTACACGTCATGTAATTATCCAATGTAGTGTTGTTTAAGTGTTTTCATCCACTCAGGTTTGTCAAAACCTATGGTTGTAGTGGCTTTATCTTGATTCTAGGCAACCCGGTAACCCCCTTTTCAAATTTTTGAGGATTACTTCATCAAGGGTCAATTCTTAGCTTCCCTCCTTCGATCTGTAGCGATCCATATTCAATTTGAGGCATGATCTACCTCCATTCTTATGGTTTCTTTGTTCTGTTTCCTCCCTTTTCTCTTTTCCATGTGATGGTGATTGATCTCCACGTTTCTAATATAGTTTTATTGGTTGTTTCCTGGTGTGGTTGTGTCATGGTATCCTCAGGTGGATGTAGTTGTTGTAGGAGAGGTGATTAGGATCTGTTGTGTGGTATGTTCTTGTGCGAAGAACATCAATGAACTTTTTGAGTTATAAGATTTGTTACTTCTCTATTTATTTACATTCAATCATAGAGCTATCATGATTTATCCCCTTAGATTGCAATGAAATTAAACTAATAATTATTTTAACTAGATTAAAGAATTGGTATTGATCGCATAGTGATGTTGTTATTTTGTACCATGATAACGGTTTGCCTCTTGATTTTTTTAGATAGTGTGATATCTATGCTTTGCTTGGATTAGACTGTTGTTCTTTATGGAAATTGGTAAAGAACATAAAGATGGAATTAATTGATAATTAATTATCTAAAATATTAAAGAGGCATTTTTAATGAATCTGGTTGTTGTTGTTACAATTTTATGATAATCAAATTGATGCAAGTATGCATGTTTAAGTGAATTGGTTAATGAACCTAAAGCATGTTAATTCTTGTTGATAAAAGAATTAAAGGCTTGTTAAATTAATTTTTTTATTAATTTGTGATAGATTGAGATAACTTGTTATTTAGGTTTCCTATAGTTAGAACCCGTGATTAATGAATCATTTAATTCAATATGGAATAAGAACCGGTTGTGTGATAAAAGATAATGAATTTTTAGGTCCTGAGTTTCTCACTTGATTATGAAGGCCAAGTGCCTTGTGCTTTGGAGTTGTGAGATATTGTTGTGTGTAAAGTTTGAATGCCTTGTTTTAGAACCAAGATCCCGATTTCTTGTTTATTTCCTACTACTTGTGATGAAACGTGAGTCTAGGATGGATGAGCATGAAGGGATGTTGTGTTATGTGGGGCAGGGAGGTCCATATGTGACGTGATCCTAGGATGGATGAACCTAGAGGGCTATTGTGGTTTGTGGGGGCAGGGATGCCTAGATGTGACACGAGCCTGTGATGGCTGAGCCTCGAGGGATGTTGTGTTATGTGGGGTAGGGAGGCCTGAATGTGATGTGATCCTAGGATAGTTGAGCCTGGAGGGATGTTGTGGTTTGTGTGGGTAGGGAGTCCTAGATGTGATGTGAGTCTAGGATAGTTGATCCTGGAGGTCTATTGTGGTTTGTGGGGTAGGTAGGGGTAGTTGTTATGGTAGAAATTGATGACTGGAGTGGAGAGATGCATCATTTTATGCATATGGGTGTTGAGGAGGACACCAGAGATGATGAAACGGGTTGAATGTGTGCTTGCCCATTGATATGAAAGATGGTGTCACGACCCGACCCTACCCAGGCTCGATCCACAACTACCCCAAGCCTGTCTCCATAGTCCAGGGGCTGGCGACAAGCATCGAAGGCTAAATAACTCAGGGAGGCATTTTCCTAAGTACCTGTACACACACACGCAACCCACTTAATGCAATAGTGCAGAGTAAAAGAGAAAGTAAAGTACCAACTGCTATAAACAACCACAAAAAGTGCATCAAGCTCTAAATAGTACAAATTAAGTGCTGAAGGTAAACTGAAAAGAAAAAGTCAAAACACGCGCCCAACCAGAAAAGTACCACAACCCAAGAACAGGTAAACAAAAGTAAACAACTGGAGATTCTCCTACCTGGAAACCCCTCTGTGACCACCGTACGTGGTCCAAGCTCATGAACTCCTAAGCTCCTCGGTATTCACAACCGACCTGTCTGTCGTCTGTAAGGTCACACCAAGTGCGGGGAAAGCCCAAGCAGGGGTGAGTATAAAAATACTCAGTAGGATACCCCAAAGGCTCGAGGGAGTAATAAAGGAGGTACTGAAGAGGTGAGAAGTAGATCGAACAGAGAATAGTAAAGGATTACAATAGAGAGTGCAGAAGAGTGACAGTAGAGAGTCCAGATCAACCCAACAAGAGAAAGGAAGTAGACTCGTCCAAACACCAAGAGCTAGAAATGGTGAGAACATGAACTTCTCATTGAACCTTCACTACCTATAGTAGGATAGTAGACTCATCCAACCATGAGAATCTAGACACAGAAATCACGTGGCATACCCTATGCGTCTTCGCCTCTCCTGGAAGGAGAGTAATCAAGAACAAGGAGTGGGTACTGGAAAAAGGTATATACATATCCATATGCTCAATCAAGAAACCCGAACGATATCGTAAGGGGATCTCCATCCCGTATCTCATCCCAAGAAAGTGAGTAGCCAACAATCCCAAAAGTAAACACCATCAATGCCCAACATCCCGCGCATCTTCCCCGAACTGCAAGTCAAGGGGCTCAAATCACCTTACCTTGACACTATCCGCTTTGGGCAGCACTGAATCGCCCACATGGTTTTAGGTTGCGTCACAAGGATGCATCTTTGTGGGGAAAGCACCCCTTGTACTTGAGAGTTCTGGGGAAAGTCAAACCACACCTCTTCATTGTCACACAGTCGAAAGGTCTTCTCAAAGTCAAAGTTGTCACATCACTGACCCATATAACCAAGGGTCCCACTCCAGTAGTCACGGAGAAAAGCCACGTACTAGCCTAGTAGAAAGGAATGAGTCTAAAATAAGTCATCAGGTAACCCACTGTCCAACCCCACTGGAGGGTAAACCCTGAGAGGTCGTCGGGTAACCCACTGCCCAGTCTCTACTGGAGGGTAAACCCTGAGAGGTCGTCCGGTAACCCACTGCCTAGTCTCTACTGGAGGGTAAACCCTAAGAGGTCATTAAGAAACTCACTGCCTAGCCCCACTAGAGGGTAAACCCGAGGAAGTCGATGAGCAACTCACTGCCTAGCCCCGCTAGAGTGTAAACTCGAAGAATTCGATGAGCAACCCACTACCCAGACCCACTGGAGGGTAAAACCGAAGAAGTCGATGAGCAACCCACTGCCCAGCCCCGTTGGAGGGTAAACCTGAAGAAGACGATGAGCAACCCATTGCCCAGCCCCGCTGGAGGGTAAACCCGAAGAAGTTGATGAGCAACCCACTACCCAGCCCTGCTGGAGGGTAAAACCGGAACTGCTCTAGTCATCCCTACTGGATGGTACAACACTGGCCAACAAAACATGGAGTGGGTATCACACAACCACCCAACTCTAGAATAATTCACCTAGTAGAGGTTCAGTGCCCGTGTAGTGTGGGTCACACCGATACCTGGATCTCTTCCTAGGAAAACATGTCATGATAGATCGTAGAAGGAGGATATGATCTTGATACTCGACTAGGAAATTTGTGCCCAGGCTCACTAGGGCTTTGTACCCTACTGGAAACAACCACCTGGGTAGAGGATCGGTGCCCGCGTAATGTATTGGTCACACCTGTTCCACAAGAACCCTTCTAGGGTACACAAAGGGACGTGATACTGAAATCCCTCACAGCTAAAGGAACAGAGGAACCCAAACAACTCTACCGATCAAACCATCGAGAACAGAGTGACCCTCTACGTCGCGAGAGGTCAAAGATACGTAAAGTAGAACATGGCACGCATAAGGGTCCCACACGACGTGTGGCCCTATCTAATCTCCAAACCAAGAACACAAACATTATCAGGTACAACTACAACATGTACCTCCAAGCATCCCTATATACTCCCAGAGTATACCATATCTCTAACCCAAAGGATATCGTGCACACGACACCCAACGTCAGCGCGGAGGGAAAAAACATAACTTCGCCAACCTGCTTCCTCCGCGACCCTAGCACGACCAACCACATCTCTTTAAGCATTTACTTCACTCTCCCAAGAGTGAACGAGATCACCTTCCAAGGGTTCTCTACAAACACCGCAGGAAGAACTGCCACCAGAGCACCTTTCGTGCTTCCTCATTTAATGAGATCTCAAATGAGACTCTGCACACCCAAATGGATCGTACCATTGTAATCCTCGTGAAAAAACACGGGAGATCGACTACTTACTCGCCTCTAACAGACACCTAACGTCAAAGTCGTTCAACACTTCTTTACGCCCGAACGGTGTCCCGTGGTCCCGAGCCTCGGTCCTGAAAACAGTCAGGCGCATCGCACCATTGTGATCCCCTCAGAAAGACACGTCAAACTAACTACTTACTTGCATGGAACAGATTTCCGGAGAAGAAGATGCATTCCGCCGCACTGCACATGAGCAGTGCTACATGGGACCCACATCATGGTCCTAAAACGCAACAAATAGATCGCACCGTTGTGATCCTCTCAGAAAAGTACACAAGATTGACTAATCACTTGTCCAAAACGGATACCCGGTGATAAAAAATGGAAATCACTACCAACTCCCAAAATGGCCCTGCTGGGGCCCACACCATCATGCAAAATTAAAGCGGTTGGATTATGCCATTGCAATGCCCATGGAAAAACACCCTGAATCGACTGCTCGCATGCCCCGAACGGACGTCCGATGAAAAAGTTGTGAAACGCGGGTCGCAGCTTAAAAGACGGGCCATGGGGCCCAGGACTCAACTCCGGTTTCAACACTTGAAACCATACTTGAAATCTTTGACTCGACTCTAGGGTCACAATGACGCTGACAGTGCTCAAAACGGACTCCGAATGTGTCTGTGTCGTCCAAAACAAAAACCTCGAAGATAAACGCTAAACCTCTTAACGTACATGTCGCACCACCGAGCCCCTCGTCTCAGGGTTTAAAAATCCCCAAGACCATCTCAAAAGCTCCGTCTCGATCCAAGGATCACGTCGCCGCAGACGGTGCCCAAATCAGACACCCTGCGAATGATTTATTAATTATAAATCATTTGATAAGAATAATAATAATAATATTATTATTATTATTATAAATCTTTTTTCTTTTTTTTTTGTTTTTTTTCTACCAGGCATGCCTCACGAGTCTCGCGCGCCCCACCCTTTTTTTATACTCCCACCCCCCTCTCTCAAATCAAGGAGAGAGGGATCCCCCAAGTCTCCACGCCACTTTTTTCCTATTTATTTATTATTATTATTTTGGCTTCTTTCTCTCAACCAGGCCATCTTCTCCACAGGACCCCCCATATGCGGGTCCTTGCTCCTTCGTGTCGCGACCCAGGTCGCCCACAGTGACCAGAACTGCGCCTCCGCAACAGACCGCCTGCTCGCCCGACACTCCGATCCGCCGTCTGCAGCTACCACGCCACTGCCTGGGTAGGCCGGAACCTCACCGGACCCGACTGAAGCCACAGGAAAACACTAAATAACCCCCCGGATCTTCGTCAGACAGCTGCGGACACCTCGGGACTTGAAATTTAAATCCGAAAAATGCATCGGAAAGGTCCGAACATATATTACGCAATTATGGGCCTTTCTCAACAAATAATCAGAATTTCGATGCTATAAATCAAGATCAAATGAGATGCGGAAAATAAAAATGAAACTGCAATGATCCTACGTCGTTGGGCGTAGCCCGAGGCTTCGAACCTTCATCGCACCACCACCGTTGTCGCTTCTACTTGGCTCGGGGGAGGAGGAGAGGAGGTTAAAAGGGATTGAGGGAGGTGGGAGAGTTCTTCCGTCAGAGGAAACCAAATGGAGAAGAGAAGGGGTGGGTTTGGTTTAAGTATAGAATTAATTAGACTTTAATTAATTTTTTTTAAACACCCACCTGAAGACCCATGTCCAAAACTCTCGATGGGGTTGAGGTTAAGCCTCCCCTAGGGTAAACACCACCTCCTGAGCACAACGACAGTCTCAGAATTTTAATCCGAGGACCCATTCAAAAGTTATAAAATTTTACGCCAAAGCCGCTAAATTACGAAAACGCCCCTGGTGGCATTTTTCACAAAAGACCCGTGCCCGCAAAAATTATACCCCTCCTAGGGTAAACGGCATGCTACGGACTCAACGGTGCCCTCAGTTTTCCCATCCGAACAACCATTTAATATTTATTTCATTTATTTGGCGTGCCTAGTGCGAATGCACTTAAAATTTAATTTCGGGCACACCGGGGCTCAGAATTGTACGTCGTCTGAAGGCGTTGCTCTAGAATAACATTAAGAATATTACAAAGTATTTTATAGAAAAAACCAGGTTCTTACATCATTCCCTCCTTCAAGATTTTCATCCCCGAAAAGCAAAACCATGGAACAACTTATGGTACTAAGCCCACACCTAGATCTCCCGTACCCAGAAGAACTCTTGCACAGTCCTGCGTCACCACACACAGACCAAAGGATTTGGTCCATTCGCGTGGGGTCTTCCCTCACCGATGATGTGCATAGGTTCACGCACACTTCTTTTCAGGTGAGTCACATGATAGATGTTATGCACCCAAACCAGCCTTTGGGTTTAGGGAAAGGCGGTGGGGACCTCGCCATCCCTTCGCACGGTCTCAAATGGCCCAAAGGACCTCGGGGGTAGATCACCTACCTGGTCGCACATCTACATCGCATAGTGTGACTGGAATCACCATTTGGACCTAGGACAAAGCCTGGTGATTCCCTCCTTCGGAATATTCATATGGTGAAACACCCAAGGATATCTAGTCACACAAGATTTCACATTTGATGCCCCACGACCAAGACTCTCTTACATGCTCGAAAGGCGAAGGAGTCGCCACCATCGACTAAAGATAAAGGTCTCATGCCTTCTACCTTTCTGACACAGGGTTACACCGATGCCCCGCGTCACCCTGGTAACACCTCAAGCAAGGAGCAGGGAGAAAAGAGCACTTCAGACACAAATTCTGACAATTCTACTGCAAAAAGTAGAAGAGCTATAGAGCGTACCTCTTATCACCTCATGCTCTCTAGGATTGTAGACATCCAAAACTCGCGGCTGTCCGCGGTCCCAATTGTCAGCTCCTGGAGCCTAACGTGGACCGCCTAGTGGTGATGGGAATACCCCGTAAGGTCGTCCCCCACTTCCACCTTCTCCCGCTCCTCTACTAGCACCACCTCTCTGGGTACCACTCCGATCACGGCGCTGCCTCTGTCATGGTGGTGCACCTGTTACATGCTCAAAGTTCTCATCATTCCTGGTCGGTCAGTATCATGCCAAGTGACCTCGCCCATTACAAGTATAGCATTGGCGCTCTCTAGGCTGCACTGGAGCCCTCCGGCGCCACTGTGGTGTACGAACACGCCCCTGAGTTCACTCACGGAAGGGTCTCCTTGGCTGAGCCCCTGTACTTTTCCGCCACAGTGGTACACGACCATGTCTATAAAATCTATTATGAGAAGGCACCCTGCATCGAGGTTCTATCTGTCGATGCTAGCTAGCTGCGGCAAACGACTCAGCTCTGTCGTGCTTACTGCCACCACCAACTGTAAAGTGTGACAAGAAACTCTCTGTCACCAGTGCCTGCTCTAGCACCTCAGTATAAGTGGGAATGCACAAGGGCACTGTGATAGCATGAATCTCTCTGCGGAGACCTTGCTCGAACTTCCGTTCTTGGAAGTTGTGGTCACAGACTATGTCTGGATAAAAGCATGCGTGGTCTGCGAACCTAGTCGCATACTCAGTTACCGTCCTCCCTCCCTGCTGAAACTACAGGAGCTCCTGGATCCAAACAGATCATAAGAAAGAGGGGTAAAATTCCTCACGAAACAACGGCTAAAATTTGTCCCATGAAATTGATGACTCATCAAGTAACTGAGTCACCAGACTCCACCAACACCCAGATGATCATTGAAAAAGGATGGCAGCCAAAGCCACCATCTGATCTGTCGGCGTCTGCACAAGACTGAAAAGGTGAACCACTGTCTCTAGACAAACCTCTACTGCCTGAGGGTCTGACTCACCACTAAACCTCAGCGGTCTCTGACGCTAGAACTCACGGTGTGGGCTCAACCTATGCTCAAGCTCCATCTTCTCTAATGGAGTTGTCTGATGCTCATCAGGTGGGGGTGCTGCTACCGGCCCACCCGGAGAAAGGGACTCGCATGATGGGTCCTGGACTGAGGCCTCGTCACTCACAGGGTTGTCGTCACGAACCAAAGTTGGTATCCTGGCTAGTTGTTTTCCCAGAAACATCCTGAATATTATCAAGGAATATCACGGTCAGATGAGCATATATGTATATAACAGTAAAAACAATGTGGAGCTGAATCAAGAAGGACAATCAAAGACTCAATCCTAGGTTATGAAAAAACCAATTTTCCCTACAACGGGTGTCTCAGCATGTCGAGTCGACAAGCGGGTTATCAGGATCTTGGTGAATAGATATGTCGGTCATCGCACCATCACTGGACTCCCTAGCCTGAGAGCTGCTCTCGAGACACGTTGACATTGGTTCCCTAGATCCCAACCAATTCCTTTTTAGGGACATCTAAACAACGTCCCAAGGAATGAACTACCTTTGATACCACTTTTTCATGACCCGACCCTACCTGGTCTTGAGCCGCAACTACCCCAAGCCCACCTCTATAGGCCAGGGGCTGGTGACAAGCATCGAAGGCTAAACAACTCGGGGAGGCCTTTACCTAAGTACCTGTACACACACATGCATCCCACTCAATGCAATAGTATAGAGTAAAATATAAAGTAAAGTACCAACTACTATAAACAACCACAAAAAAGTGCATCGACCTCTAAACAGTACAAAGTAAGTGATAAAGGTAAACTGAAAAGAAAAGGGAAAAACATGCGCCCAACCATAAAAGTGACACAACCCTGTAATAGGTAAACAAAAGTAAACAAATGGAGAGTCTTCCACTTGGAAACCCCTCTGCGACCACCGTACATGGTCCAAGCTCCTGAACTCCTAAGATCCTTGGTAGTCATAACTGACCTGTCCATCGTCTGCAAGGGCACACCAAGTGCGGGAAAAGCCCAAGCAGGGGTGAGTATAAAAATACACAGTAGGATACCCCAAAGGCTCTAGGGGGAAACAAAGGAGGTACTGAAGAGGTGAGCAGTAGATCGAATAGATAATAGTAAAGGAGTACAACAGAGAGTGCATAAGAGTAACAGTAGAGAGTCCAGCTCAACCCAACAAGAGAAAGGAAGTAGACTCTTCCAAACACCAGTAGCTAGAAACAGTGAGAAGATGAACTTCTCATTGAAACTTTGCTACCTATAGTAGGAGAGTAGACTCATCCAACCACGAGAAGCTAGACATGGAAAGCACGTGGCATACCCCGCGCGTCTTCGCCTCTCCTGGAAGGAGAGTAACCAAACCCAAGGAGTGGGTACTAGAACAAGGTATATACATATCCATATGCTCAATCAAGAAACTCAAAAAATATCATAAGGGGATCTCCATCCCGTAGCTCAGCCCAAGAAAGTGAGTAGCCAATAGTCCCAGAAGTAAACACCATCGATGCCCAGCATCCTGCACGTCTTCTCCGAACTGCAAGTCAAGGGGCTCAAATCACCGCACCTTGACACTATCCGCTTTGGGCGGCACTGAATCGCCCGAACAGTTTTAGGTCGCGTCACAAGGACACGTCTTGGTGGGGAAAGCGCCCCTTGTACTTGAGAGTTCTGGGGAAAGTCAAACCACACCTCTTTATTGTCACACAGTCGAGAGGTCTTCTCAAAGTCAAAGATGTCACATCACTGACTCGTGCAACCAAGGGTCTCACTCTGGTAGTCATGGAGAAAAGCCACAGAATATCCTCATAGAAAGGACTGAGTCTGAAATAAGTCATTAGGTAACCCATTGCCCAGCCCCGCTGGAGGGTAAATCCTAAGAGGTCATCGGGTAACCCACTGCCTAGTCTCTACTGGAGGGTAAACCCGGAGAGGTCATCGGGTAACCCACTGCCTAGTCTCTGTTGAAGGGTAAACCCTAAGAGGTCAATGAGAAACCCACTGCCCAGCCCCGCTGGAGGGTAAACCTGAAGAAGTCAATGAGAAACCCACTACCCAGCCCCGCTGGAGGGTAAACTCGAAGAAGTCGCTGAACAAACCACTGCCCAGACCCGTTGGAGGGTAAACCCGAAGAAGTCGATGAGAAACCCACTATCCAGCCCTACTAGAGGGTAAACCTGAATAAGTCAATGAGAAACCCACTGCCCAGCCCTGCTAGAGGGTAAACCTGAAGAAGTTGATGAGCAACCCAATGCCCATCCCCGCTGGAGGGTAAACCCGGAACTACTCTGGCCATACCTACTAGATGGTAAAACACTGACCAATAGAACATGGAGTGGGTATCTCACAACCACCCAACTCTAGAACAATTCACCTAGTAGAGGTTTATCGCCCGTGTAGTGTGGGTCACGCCGATACCTGGAGATTTGCCTAGGGAAACATGTCACGGTAGATCGCGGGAGGAGGATATGATCTCGATACTCGGCTAGACAATCTGTTCTCAGGATCACTATGTAAAGACCCGTAAATTTCAAGGATTTTTTTTTTAATTTTATTTGGAATTTTACAAGAACACAGTTTCTGACGGCACCTGATTCTGAGGCCTGGTGTGCCCGGAATCATTTTCCGAAGTTTGGCTCGGGTACGTTCAGTGAACGAACGAGCGGGTTTTTATAACTTTTAAACCGGTGCTCGGAATCGAATTCTGAGGGCACCGATGGAATCGCAGCGCCGATATTTGCTTAGAAACGCCTCTTCCGGAGTTGCGTTTGCTCGGTTGTGGTTTTTTAATTTTTGGGTTTAAAGTTATGAAATAAAATAAAGTTGTGCGACAATTTTATTTTTATTTCACTTAAGCCACTTAAAGCTGCTTAAGCTGAGTTGATGCGGATAAGGTGCTATCCAAAAATATCTTACCCTCTTGGTAGGATATTTGTGAGGTGGGCCCCGCACGAGCCCCACCGTTTCTTTTCCGCTAAGTAACGCACCCGCGAAAACCCGTCATTATGAAAGTCAACTGACGCGTTTTCTTAATTTCTTAACGCACCAATTAATTGGGCGGTTTTATTCGTTGAATTAATTGGGCGGTTTTCTTCATTGAATTAATTCTATGAATTAATTTCATTCGTTTCTTAACCTGTTTGAAATATGTTGGCGTAATAATAAAATAATACCAACGCACGACTTCTGGAAAAATGTTCATTGAGAGGATTTGATAGAAACCAAGAGTTCTTCATCCTCCTTTGCGAAGAACACGAAGAACGCGAAGAACTCCGGCCTCCGATGAAGAACGTTGAACCCGCGGAAATCGACGATGCGACGCCGTGTGCTGCGACGCCGACGTTTCCTCTCACGCGACGTTCTTCTGCGACGTTCCTTCCTCCGCGACAAAAACTTCCGATCATCCGTTGAGGTGAGAGTTTGCGATTCTTTAAATTCCTTTGTGGATTTTAACTCAAGATGGATTTAATTATTAAAATTAAATCTGTTATTTCTTGGACCTCGGAGTTCGTCGACGCAACGCCAGATACCGCGACGACGCGACGATCCCCACCATCCGCGACGATCAATTCCACGAAAGAACGCGCGTGCGATGACCTGACGAGGTAGGGGTTGTTGTGAAATAATCTATATTCCCGTGAACGTTTATTTTAAATTAAAGAACTGGTTTCATAAGAACAATTTTAATTTATTAAAATTTTTGTTTGATGTGTTGTTTAATCCTCCCAATTGTTATCGCCTAACGCGGAGGGTGCGGGCCAAACGAACACGGCCCGACAACCCTCCGCAGTTCTTCGTTGTTGTGCGGATTTGGCGGGCGACGACAAAACGTGACTCAAGGGCGATTTGATGATCCCGCAGTGAAGAACGGAACCCGGGAAGAACAGCGGCGCAGACGGGAAGGAAAATGGACCACCGGAGCAACTCCGGTGGCCCGCGGAAGCCACCGGCGGCGTGGGTCGCCGGCGCGGCGGTGGAAGCTCCAGTGGACCCGCGGCCGCGCGGGTCCGGCGCATACACGGGACGCGGCCTTTTCCGCGTCCGTTGACCAAGGCGGCCCCCCGCGGAGGCCGCGGGGCTGTCACGCGAGGGCAACAAGCCCCCCGCGCTACTCGGCCGCTCGGCCGAGCCGAGCCGGGCCGCGCCCTGGCCTGGCTAGACCGGGTCCCACCGGGTTGGACCGGGTCGGGTCGACCCAGTTCGGGTCGACCCGGTTCGGCCGACCCTGGGGGGGTCGGGCCAGGTCGGCCCGGGCCCAGATCCCCGTCTTCGGACCGTTTCGGTCTTTTGCCCGCAACTTGAGCTACGGGCCTCCAAACGACTCGCCGTCAGCGGCAACGCATTCCTTGGATTGAGACGGTCGTTTCGGTATATCTCACTCAAGTTTTTGTAATAATTTGGGTTCGGCCGGGTTGGTTCGTACACGAAACCACCCGGGCCCTCAGAGCAGAAACGCTCATATCTTGAGCTCTGGACGTCTGATTGACGTGCCGTTGACTTTGTTGAATTCCTCTAAGAGAGACGGATCTTTTGACTCACTCCGCCCAAGGTTTGGACGCAGGTGGAGTACGGTCGGGTTGGTTTTGCCTTAAAAACCAACCGGGCCCCTAGGACGAAAAAGCCAATAACTCTCAGACCGGGCGTCTGATTGACGCGCCGTCTGCGATGTTGAGTTCCTGTTGACGATACAGAACTTTTGGATACATCAACTTCGGACTTTGTGTCAGTTGATGTATCATCCTCTCGGCTCGTGGAGCGGACCCTCTCGAACGAGCTTGCTGTGTGCGGGAACCCTAGAGCTGGCTGCGACTGCTACTGTGACTGCGACGACGACTGTGCAGAGATCCTCAGTGGACTGCGACGACGACTGTGCAGAGATCCTCAGTGGACTGCGACGACTACTGCACTCAGTGATCCTATGTGGATCAGTGCTACAGATCCTGTGTGGATCCGATCCTGTGTGGGTCAGCGCTCAGCGGTTCTGTGTGAGCCAGCGCCTACAGGTCCTGTGTGGGCCCGATCCTGTGTTGGTCTTTGCGGGGTTTAGTTACCTATTGATCCTGTGTGGGTCTGATCCTGTGTGGGTCATTGCGGGGGTTAGTTACCTATCGATCCTTTGTGGGTCCGACAACTTAGATGGATCAGTGATCATCTTTATCGTCATTCGAAGAAGTGTACCTGTGTGAGTTGAATCCTGTGTTACTCTCCTTTGTGGATTGTGTTGAACTATCCTGTGTGGATTTACTGTTTACTCTCCTTTGTGGATTGCGTTGTGCTATCCTGTGTGGATTTACGTTTTTCTTTCCTGTGTGGACTGGGTGGTGCTTGGGCTTGGATGTTAGAGCCGAACGGGAATTGATGACTTAGGTATATGTATGGGCATATACCTAAGCAGTGTCGGTTGTTACTTCGTGATTGTATCTTTCCTTTGTGGATTATCCTTTGTGGATTCTGGGAGACCTTCGGGGGTCTCGGGGTCCCTACTGAGTAGCTTATACTCACCCCTACACGGGCTATGCCCGCACTACGTTGTGTTGGTTGCAGACGACGGACAATGCTGATCGTAGTGGAGGCTTGCGGAGCAGGACGGTACCTGGAGGTGGACCACTGGGCGGGATGTACTCGGAGCGGACGGCTGGACCGAGGAGCTGTGGAGGCTATCTGTGCTCACCCTTCAGGTGGGACTTCCAGATGACGGCTCGACGTTGTGGCTTTTCTTTTCAGTTGCTATTTTCCCCCTTTCAGTTGTACTTTACAGTTGGGATTGTATTTCCGGCCCCTTTTACTTTCAGCGCAGCTTGTTACAGTTTTTACTTAGTGTTTACTTTTCCGCTTGCTTACTCTATGGTGCTTGTTTACTTTTCAAAGGCAATGCCTTCCCTTTTTCCGGGATTTACGCCTTGGTGCTAGACGCCAGCCCCTGGCCTATGGAAGGCGGGCTTGGGGTAGTCACGGCGCGGGCCCCGAGGACAGTTTGTGACAAATTGGTATCAGAGGTGGTCGGTTCTACCACAGACTTTGATCTTTCTTCTATGTGAAGCAATAGTGTTTAGCGTATTGAGTGTGGTTATCAGTCCAGGGAGTCCAGTGTTGGTGCGGCGGCCAACGTATCCATACACCAGGACCCTGACTTCTGATTTCTGACTTAATGCATGAAAACATTGATTGCATGTGTGTTTCAAGTTTTCTTTGTGATTACTTGTATCAGCTCACCAGGTATACTGTTCTGACCATGGCGCACCTGTTTCTTTTCAGGATGGCCCCACGAAGGCTTCCATCTAGGGTTCCAAGATTTGAGTGTGACGACAGCCCGCCGAGCGACGAGGCCTCGGTACAGGGCCCTTTGACAGCAGAGGCACCGGCGGTACCTCTACCCGCCGAGCCACCGATGCTTCCAGCACCAGCCGTTGATGATGCACGTCGCCTCAGTGCACTGCATGAGTTCCAGTGCTAGCGACCGCCCAGGTTCCGCGGGGAGATGGACCCCCAGGCATCCGAGGATTGGCTGGAGGCAGTGGTACGAGTTTTCAGGCTAGTGAGGACACCAACAGACCTCATGGTGATCCTCGCAGCGAGCCTACTACACGCAGCAGCAGGACGATGGTGAAGCTTGATGCTCCAGGTGCACGATGAGGCCTCTCTCATCTGGACAGACTTTGAGGGCCTCTTCCGCTCAGAGTTCGTCCTGGCCACCCTCTGTGCGGTGCGCATCCAGGAGCTTCTTCAGTTGCGGCAGGGCAGCTTGACGGTCGCCCAGTACTCAGCGAGATTCACCGATCTCTCGCGCTACTCGACCGACATGGTACGGGACCCCTTCTTCTGGGCCCGGACCTTTGAGAAGGGTTTGAGACATGAGATCAGGGCATCGCTGATCTCCCTCAGCATCCCGACCCAGGCAGGAGTACTGGAGCGATCCCTTCTGATCGAGAGCTTTCTTGCTGAGTCTACTTCAGCAGCGAGACCTACCGCAGGGCGGCAGGTAGCGGAGTCTTCGGCAGCAGGTAGCCGACGGATGACTCAGGGTTCCAGGCAGACCAGACCCTCTCGTAGACGACCTCAGGACACTGGCTCAGCAGTGCGGGGCACACAGCGCGGAGCCAGTCTTTCGAGAGGCAGGCAGTGCTACGCATGCGGCGGGCAGGGCCACATGGCTCGTGACTGCCCGACCCGTCGTGCCGAGGAGCAGCAGACGGTGGAGGGGCCACCCAGGCAGAGGCAGAGGGTTGACTGTGGCGGTCCGCAGGGAGGAGGCAGACAAGGCAGAGGAGTTGGACGAGCAGCGGGTGGTGGGCGACGCTTTGAGGCTCTACCACCACCACCACCAGGAGGCCCGCCCCGACCACAGGGAGCTGGCGGGCAGAGACAAGCACAGCTCCAGGCAGCGGAGGCCTACGACCACGGCACGCCAGAGATGATTTGAGGTACTATCTATGTCTATTCAACCCTTGCTGAAGTTCTTATAGACACAGGATCGAGTCACTCTTTCATAGCCACTGCCCTTGTTCGGAGCTCGGAGATTCTGACAGAGTCGTTGGCTCGATCCTTACGGCTAGAGACTCCTACGGGAGCATACTCGACGATTACGCACTGGTGCCGGCAGTGTGAGCTTACTCTAGGAGGTGAGATCTTTGTCTGGGATCTTCTTATAGCGGCGTCGAGTCCTTACGACGTCATCTTGGGCATGGATTGGTTATATACAGTCCATGCTCAGATTGACTGTTTTAGGCGCAAGGTGCGATGTGTACGCACCGACGGGAGCAGGTTCACCTTCACCGGCGAGAAGGGAGCCTTTGCAGCATAGGATGGACTTCCGCAGTGGAGAGGACAGCCCATCACTCATCAGTTGGCTAGCCTCATCCTTGGAGCAGTTGACGTGCGGAGTCCTAGTTTTCCTGCAGTGGTGGATCAGTACGCGGACGTCTTTCCCGATGATGTTCCAGGGCTACCTCCTCGCAGAGAGGTAGACTTTTATATTGATCTGTACCCCGGGACAGCCCCTATATCCACTCCAGCATATTGGATGGTCCCCGCTGAGCTTCGAGAGCTATGGGTACAGTTGGAGGACTTGCAGGGCAAGGAGTTCATCCGACCCAGTGTTTCACCCTAGGCTTCCCCGATATTGTTTACCAAGAAGGCAGATGGGAGCTTGCGACTGTGTGTCGACTATCGTCACCTGAACCAGGTGACAGTGAGGAACAAGTATCCACTACTGAGGATTGATGACCTCTTCGATCAGCTCAAGGGAGTGCGGTGGTTCTCAAAGATAGACCTTAGGTCAGGCTATCATCAGCTCAGAGTTCGAGACGAGAACGTGCAGAAGACGGCCTTCAGGTGTCGGTATGGCCACTATGAGTTCTTGGTTATGTCATTCGGCATAACCAATGCTTCAGCAGTGTTCATGAGCCTCATGAACAGGATCTTCCAGCCATACCTCGATCGATTTGTCATGGTCTTCATCGACGACATTTTGGTGTACTCGACCACGGATGAGGAGCACGCCTACCACTTGCGGGTTGTATTAGACACACTCCGAGAGCACCAGATTTATGGCAAGATCTCGAAGTGCCAGTTCTGGTTACATGAAGTCCACTTCTTGGGGCACGTCATTTCTGAGGCGGGAGTTGCTGTGGATCCTGCGAAGATCGAGGCAGTGCTAGCTTGGGAGCCACCCAGGAGCGTGACGGAGGTGCGGAGTTTCTTGGGTCTAGCTGGATACTATCGGAGATTTTTTCCAGACTTATCCAGAGTTTCGGCGCCACTCTCAGCCTTGAAGAAGAAGGGGAAACCCTTTGTGTGGTCAGACAGATGTCAGCAGAGCTTCCAGGAGCTGAGGCAGAGATTGACCAGCGCACCTATCTTGAGGTTTCCTGAGGAGGGAGTTGGATACGTAGTCTACTGCGATGCATCAGGGACCGGACTCGGATGTGTCCTGATGCAGGAGCGGGCCGTGATTGCCTATGGATCACGTCAGTTGAGGCCGTATGAGCAGAACTACGCCACGCATGACCTGGAGTTAGCAGCAGTGGTCTTCTCACTGAAGACATGGCGGCACTATCTGATGGGTGAGCGCTTTATAATCTCTTCTGACCACCAGAGTCTCAGGTACATCTTCTCTCAGAAGGACCTGAACCTGAGACAGCGGCGATGGCTCGAGTTCCTCCAGGACTATGACCTTGAGATAGTCTATACTCCTGGGAAGGAGAACGTAGTAGCTGATGCCCTCAGTAGGAGGACGGGCATTCAGCTACTTGAGGAGGCGATAGAGCAACTAGCTGCCTTGCAGATATCCTTCGTGGATAGGGACGGAGCAGCCTTCCTTCAGTCTCTCACAGTCTCTCCTCCACTTCTACAGCAGTTCAGAGAGGCACAATGTGGGGATGTTGACTGTGAGACGCGGCATGCACAGATATCCTCGGGACAGGCACCTGATGGTTTCTCCCTTGGAGCAGAGCACGACGTCCTTTTCAGAGGACGTACCTTGGTACCAGTAGCTTTACGGGAGGAGGTGCTGAGAGAGTTTCACACTTCTCCTTTGGCGGTACATCCTGGAGTGGCGAAGATGTACCAGGACCTCAGACGACAGCACTGGTGGCCGGGCATGAAGAAGGCTATGGTAGAGTTCGTTTCACGATGCCTCACCTACCAGCAGGTGAAGGCAGAGCATCAGGTACCAGCAGGCTTGGTACAGCCCTTGGAGGTCCCGGAGTGGAAGTGGGATGGGATATCTATGGACTTAGTGACTGGAATTCCACGCACTTCTAGAGGTCACGACTCCATTTGGGTGATTGTTGACCGACTCACCAAGTCGGCACACTTCTTACCCATCCGAGTGCAGGGCTCAGTGGAGAGTTTGGGGCGTATCTACGTTCAGGAGATTGTATGGCTTCACGGAGTGACATCATCTATTGTCTCTGATCGAGACGCTCGCTTTACTTCCTAGCTTTGGAAGGGGTTGCAGGAGGCGTTCGGGATGCAGCTACATCTGAGCACCGCCTTTCACCCTCAGACGGATGGTCAAACGGAGAGGACCATTTAGACTCTCGAGGACATGCTCCGCGCATGTGTCCTCGACTTTGGTCGAAGCTGGGAGGATCACCTACCCTTGGTGGAGTTTGCGTACAACAATAGCTACCACTCCACCATCGGGATGGCACCATATGAGGCGTTGTACGGCAGACCTTGCAGATCTCCTTTGTGCTAGACAGACCCTGGGGAGTCAGCACTTGTGGGACCAGATATGGTCCGGGCCACGACAGAGAAGGTCCAGGTCATCCAGGAGCGGATGAGGACAGCTCAGAGCCAGCAGAAGTCTTATGCTGACAAGAGGCGGAGGCCACTAGAGTTCAAGGATGGCGACCACGTCTTTTTGCGTGTCTCACCTCGACGTGGATTACGGAGATTTGGTCGAGGCGGCAAGTTGTCTTCACGCTTCATCGGACCCTTCCAGGTCCTCAGCAGGATTGGCGAGGTGGATTATCACCTGGCTCTACCACCTCAGTTGCACTGGGTGCACGACGTCTTCCACATATCTCAGTTGAGGAGATACGTGTACGACCCGATGCATATCATTGACTATGGGGAGCTGGACGTTGATGATGGGGCGACTTTTGCAGAGGTCCCGGTGGAGATCGAGGATCGACAGGAGCGGATCCTATGTGGACGGTCGATTTCTCTAGTGCGTATCAGATGGCAGCACGGGAACCTCCAGAAGAGCACTTGGGAGTGGGAGGCTCAGATGCGTGCTCAGTACCCACATTTGTTTCCCTAGTTTATGATATATCTTTACGGGGACGTAAATCCCTGAGGTGGGAGTAATGTAAAGACCCGTAAATTTCAAGGAATTTTTTCTTTTAATTTTTTTGGAATTTTACAAGAACGCAGTTTCTGACGGCACCTGATTCTGAAGCCCGGTGTGCCCGGAATCATTTTCCGAAGTTTGGCTCGGGTACGTTCAGTGAACGAACGAGCGGGTTTTTCTAACTTTTAAACCGGTGCTCGGAATCGAATTCTGAGGGAACCGATGGAATCACAACACCGGTATTTGCTTAGAAACGCCTCTTCCGGAGTTTCGTTTTCTCAGTTGTGGTTTTTTAATTTTTGGGTTTAAAGTTATGAAATAAAATAAAGTTGTGCGACAATTTTATTTTTATTTCACTTAAGCCACTTAAAGCTGCTTAAACTGAGTTGATGCAGATAAGGTGCTATCCAAAAATATCCTACCCTCTTGGTAGGATATTTGTGAGGTGGGGCCCACACGAGCCCCACCGTTTCTTTTCCGCTAAGTAACGCACCCGCGAAAACCTGTCATTATGAAAGTCAACTGATGCGTTTTCTTAATTTCTTAACGCACCAATTAATTGGGCGGTTTTATTCGTTGAATTAATTGGGTGGTTTTCTTCGTTGAATTAATTCTATGAATTAATTTCATTCGTTTCTTAACCTGTTTGAAATCCGTTGGCGTAATAATAAAATAAGACCAACGCACGACTTCTGGAAAAATGTTCGTTGAGAGGATTTGATAGAAACCAAGAGTACTTCATCCTCCTTAGCGAAGAATTCGAAGAACGCGAAGAACGCCGGCCTCCGACAAAGAACGTCGAACCCGCGGAAATCGACGACGCGGCGCCGTGTGCCGCGACGCCGATGTTTCCTCTCCCGCGACGTTCTTCTGCGACGTTCCTTCCTCCGCGACAAAAACCTTCAATCATCCGTTGAGGTGAGAGTTTGCGATTCTTTAAATTCCTTTGTGGATTTTAACTCAAGATGGATTTAATTATTAAAATTAAATCTGTTGTTTCTTGGACCTCGGAGTTCGTCGACGCAACGCCGGATACCGTGACGACGCGACGATCCCCACCATCCGCGACGATCAATTCCGCGAAAGAACGCGCGTGCGACGACCTGACGAGGTAGGGGTTGTTGTGAAATAATCTATATTCCCGTGAACGTTTCTTTTAAATTAAAGAACCGGTTTCACAAGAACAATTTTAATTTATTAAAATTGTTGTTTGATGTGTTGTTTAATCCTCCCAATTGTTATCGCCTAACGCGGAGGGTGCGGGCCAAACGAACACGGCCCGACAACCCTCCGCAGTTCTTCGTTGTTGTGTGGATTTGGCGGGCGACGACAAAACGTGACGCAAGGGCGATTTGATGATCCCGCAGTGAAGAACAGAACCCAGGAGGAACATCGGCGCAGACGGGAAGGAAAACGGACCACCGGAGGAACTCCGGTGGCCCGCAGAAGCCACCGGCGTGCCACCGGACAAGGCCGCCGCGGCCGCGTGGGTCCGACGCACACGCGGGACGCGGCCTTTGCCGCGTCCGTTGACCAGGGCGGCCCCCCGCGGGGGCCGCGGTGCTGTCACGTGAGGGCAGCGAGCCCCCCGCGCTGCTCGGCCGCTCGGCCGAGCTGAGCCGGACCGCGTCCAACCGGGTTGGACCGGGTCGGGTCGACCCGGTTCAGGTCGACCCGGTTCGGCCGACCCAGGGGGGGTCGGGCCGGGTCGGCCCGGGCCCAGATCCCCGTCTTCGGACCGTTTCGGTCTTTTGCCCGTAACTTGAGCTACGGGTCTCCAAACGACTCGCCGTCAGTGGCAACGCGATCCTTGTATCGAGACGGTCATTTCGGTATATCTCACTCAAGGTTTCGGAATACTTTGGGTTCGGCTAGGTTGGTTCGTACACGAAACCACCCGGGCCCTCGGAGCAGAAACGCTCATATCTTGAGCTTCAGACGTCCGATTGACGTGTCGTCGACTTTGTTGAATTCCTCTAAGAGAGACGGATCTTTTGGATCACTCCGCCCGAGGTTTGGACGCAGGTGGAGTACGGTCGGGTTGGTTTTTCCTTAAAAACCAACCGGGCCCCTGGGACGAAAAGGCCAATAACTCTCAGACCGAGCGTCCGATTGACGTGTCGTCTGCGACGTTGAGTTCCTGTTGACGATACGGAACTTTTGGATACATCAACTTCGGACTTTGTTTCAGTTGATGTATCAGCCTCTCGGCTCGTGGAGCGGACCCTCCTGAACGAGCTTGCTGTGTGCGAGAACCCTAGAGCTGGCTGCGACTGCTACTATGACTGCGACGACGACTGTGCAGAGATCCTCAGTGGACTGCGACGACGACTGTGCAGAGATCCTCAGTGGACTGCGACGACTACTTCACTCAGTGATCCTATGTGGATCAGTGCTACAGATCCTATGTGGATCCGATCCTGTGTGGGTCAGCGCTTAGCGGTTCTGTGTGAGCCAGCGCCTACAGGTCCTGTGTGGGCCCGATCCTGTGTGGGTCTTTGTGGGGGTTAGTTACCTATTGATCCTATGTGGGTCTGATCCTGTGTGGGTCATTGCGGGGGTTAGTTACCTATCGATCCTTTGTGGGTCCGACGACATAGATGGATCGGTGATCATCTTTATCATCATTCGAAGAAGTGTACCTGTGTGAGTTGAATCCTGTGTTACTCTCCTTTGTGGATTGTTTTGAACTATCCTGTGTGGATTTACTGTTTACTCTCCTTTGTGGATTGCGCTGTGTTATCCTGTGTGGATTTATGTTTTGCTTTCCTGTGTGGACTGGGTGGTGTTTGGGCTCGGATGTTGGAGCCGAACGGGAATTGATGACTTAGGTATATGTATGGGCATATACCTAAGCAGTGTCGGTTGTTACTTCGTGATTGTATCTTTCCTTTGTGGATTATCCTTTGTGGATTCTGGGAGACTTTCGGGGGTCTCGGGGTCCCTACTGAGTAGCTTATACTCACCCCTGCACGGGCTATGCCTGCACTACGTTGTGTTGGTTGCAGACGACGGACAGTGCTGATCGTAGTGGAGGCTTGCGGAGCAGGATGGTACCTGGAGGTGGACCACTGGGCAGGACGTACTCGGAGCGGACGGCTGGACCGAGGAGCTGTGGAGGCTATCTGTGCTCACCCTTCAGGTGGGACTTCCAGACGACTGCTTGACGCTGCAGCTTTTCTTTTCAGTTGTTGTTTTCCCCTTTCAGTTGTACTTTACAGTTGGGCTTGTATTTCCGGCCCCTTTTACTTTCAGCACAGCTTGTTACAGTTTTTACTTAGTGTTTACTTTTCTGCTTGCTTACTCTGTGGTGTTTGTTTACTTTTCAAAGGCAATGCCTTCCCTTTTTCAGGGATTTACACCTTGGTGCTAGTCGCCAGCCCCTGGCCTATGGAAGGCGGGCTTGGGGTAGTCACGGCGCGGGCCCCGAGGACGGGTCGTGACACACTGGGGCTTCGTACCCTACTATAAACAACCTCATAGGTAGAGGATCGGTGCCCGTGTAATGTATTGGTCACACCGGTTCCACAAGAACCCTACCAGGGTACATAAAGGGACGTGATACTGAAATCCCTCATAGCTGAAGGAACAGGGGAACCCAAATAACTCTGACGATCAAACCATCGAGAACAGAGTGACCCTCTACGTCACGAGAGGTCAAAGATACGTAAAGTAGAACACGACACACATAAGGGGCCCACATGACGTGTGGCCTTATCTCATATCCATCCCAAGAACACAAACATTATCAGGTACAACTACAACATGTACCTCCAAGCATCTCTGTATACTCCCAGAGTATACTACATCTCTAACCCAAAGGCTATCATGCACAGGACACCCAACGTCAGCGTGGAGGACGAAAACCTAACTTTTCCAACCTGCTTCCTCCACGGCCCTAGCACATCCAACCACATCTCTTTAAGCATTTACTTCACTCTCCCAAGAGTGAACGAGATCACCTACCAAGGGTTCTCTACAAACACCGCATGAAGAACCACCAACGGAGCACCTTTCGTGCTTCCACATTTAATGAGATCACGAATGAGACTCTGCACATCCAAACGAATTTCACCGTTGTAATCCTCACAGAAAAACACACGAGATCAACTACTTACTCACCTCTAATAGAAACCTGACGTCAAAGTCGTTCAACACTGCTTTACACCCGAACGACGACCCGTGGTCCCGAGCCTCGGTCCCGAAAATAGTCAGGCGCATCACACTATTGTGATCTCCTTAGAAAGACACATCAAACAGACTACTTACTTGCATGGAACGGATGTCCGGAGAAGAAGATTCATTCCGCCGCACCACACACGAGCGGTGCTACATGGTACCCGCATCACGGTCCTGAAACGCAACAAATGGATCGCACCGTTAAGATCCTCTCAGAAAAGTACACAAGATTGACTAATCACTTGTCTAAAATGGATACCCAGTGATAAAAAATGGAAATCACCGCCAACTCCCAAAACAACCCTGGTGGGGCCCACACCACTATGCAGAATTAAAGCGGGTGGATTGTGTCACTGCAATGCCCTTGGAAAAACACCTCGAATCGACTGCTCTCATGACCCGAACGGACGTCCGATGAAAAATTTGTGAAACGCAGCTCACAACTTAAAAGATGGGTCGTGGGGCCCACACCTCAACTCTGGTTTCAACACCCAAAACCATACATGAAATCTCTGCCTTGATTCCAGGGTTACAATGCCACTGACGACGCTCAAAATGGACTCCGTATGTGTTCGTGCCGTCCAAAACAAAAACCTCGGAGATAAACGCTAAACCACTTAACGTATGTGTCGTGCCACCGAGCCCCCCCGTCTTGGGGTTTAAAAATCCCCGAGACCATCTCAAAATCTCCATCTCGATCCAAGGATCGTGTCTCTGTAGACGACACCCAAATCGGACTCCCTGCGAATGATTTATTATTTATAAATCATTTGATAATAATAATAATAATAATAATATTATTATTATTATTATTATAAATCTTTTTTTTTCCTACGACGCGTGCCTCACGAGTCCCATGCACCCCACCTTTTTTTATCCTTTTTTTTTCTCCCCCCCCCCTCTCCAATAAAGGAGAGCGGGAGCCCCCCAACTCTCCACACCGCTTTTTCCCTATTTATTTATTATTATTTTTTGGCTTCTTTCTCTCAACCAGGTCATCTTCTCCACATGACCCCCCATATGCGGGTCCTTGCTCCTCCGTGCTGCGACCCAGGTCACCCACAGTTACCAGCACCATGCCTCCAAAGAAGACCGCCCACTCGCTCGGCACTCTGATCCGCCATTCGCAGCTGCCATGCCGCCGCTTGGGTAGGCCGGAACCTCGCCGGAACCGACTGAAGCCGCAGGAAAACACTAAATTACCCCAGGATCTTCGTCGTACAGCTGCGGACACCTCAAGACTCGGAATTTAAATATGAAAAATGAATCGAAAAGGTAAGAACATATATTACACAATTATGGGATTCTCTCAACAAATAATCAGCATTTCGATGCTATAAATCAAGCTCAAAGGAGATGCAGAAATTAAAAATGAAACTGCAACGATCCTACCTCGTTGGGCGTAGCCCGAGGCTTCAAACCTTCATCGTGCCACCACTATTGTCACTTCCGCTTGGCTCGGGGGAGGAGGAGAGGAGGTTAAGAGGTCTTGAGGGAGGTGGGAGAGTTCTTCCGCCAGAGGAAACCAAATGGAGAAGAGAAGGGGTGGGTTTGGTTTAAGTAGAGAATTAATTAGACTTTAATTAATTTTTTTTAAACACCCACCTGAAGACCCGTGTCCAAAACTCTTGACAGGGTCGAGGTTAAGACTCCCCTAGGGTAAACACCACCTCCTGAGCACAACAGCAATCTCAGAATTTTAATCCGAGGCCCCGTTCAAAAGTTATAAAATTTAACGCCAAAGGCCGCTAAATTACGAAAATGCCCCTGGTGGCATTTTTCACAGAAGACCCGCGCTTGCGAAAATTACACCCCTCATAGGGTAAACAGCACACTCCGGACTCAACTGTGCCCTCAGTTTTCCCATACGAGCAACCGTTTAAGATTTATTTCATTTATTTGGCGTGCCCAGTGCGAACACACTTAAAATTTAATTCCGGTCACACCGGGGCTCAGAATCGTACGTCGTCTGAAGGCACTGCTACGGAATAACATCCAGAATATTCCAAAGGATTTTATAGAAAAAAATAGGTTCTTACATCATTCCCTTATTCAATATTTTCGTCCCCGAAAAGAAAAACCAGGGAACAACTTAGGGTATTAAGCCCACACCTGGCTCTCCCGTACCCAGAAGAACTCTTGCATAGTCCTGCGTCACCGCACACAGACCAAAGGATTTGGTCCGTTCACGTGGGGTCTTCCCTCGCCGATGACGTGCATAGGTTCATGCACACTTTGTCTCAATTGAGTCACGTGGGTGATGTTATGCACCCAAACTAGCCTTTGGGTTTGGGGCAAGGTGGTGGGGACCTCTCCATCCCTTTGTATGGTCTCAAACGGACCGAAGGACCTCGGAGGTAGCTCACCTCCCTGGTCGCACCTCTACGTCGCACGTTGTGACTAGAGTCACTGTTTGGACCTGGGACAAATCCCAGTGATTCCCTCCTTTAGAATATCCATATGGTGAAACACCCAAGGATATCTGGTTACGCCAGATTTCACAGTCGATGTCCCACAACCAAGACTCTCTTACATGCTTGAAAGGCGAAGGATTCACCACCATCAACTAAAGAGAAAGGTCCCATGCCTTCTACCTTTCCGACACAGGGTTACACTGATGCCCCGTGTCACCCTGGTAACACCTCAAGCAAGGAGCAGGGAGAAAAGAGCACTTCACACACAAAGTCTGACAATTCTACTGCAAAAAGTAGAAGAGCTGGAGAGCGTACCTCTTATCACCTCATGCTCTACCGGATTATAGACATCCAAAGCTTGCGGCTGTCTGCGGTCCCAACTGTCAGCTCCCGGATCCTGACGTGGACCACCTAGTGGTGATGGGAATACCTCATAAGGTCGTCCCCCACTTCCACCTTCTCCCGCTCCTCTACTAGCACCACATCTCTGGGTACCACACCGATCACAGCGCTGCCTCTGCCGTGGTGGTGCACCTGTTGCATGCTCGAAGTTCTCAACATGCCTAGTCGGGTATTCTCATGCCAAGTGACCTCGCTTATCGCAAGCATAGCAGTGGCGCTCTCTGGGCTTCCCTGGTGCCCTCCGACGCCATTGTGGTGTACGAACACACCCCTGAGTCCACTCACGTAAGGGTCTCCTCGGATGAGCCCCTATGCTTTGTTTCTATAGTGGTGCACAACTACATCTCTGAAACCGGTTATGAGAAGGCACCCTACGTCGAGGTTCTGTTTGTCGATGTCAGCTAGATACAGTAGACGACTCGGCTCTGTTGTGCCTACTACCACCACCAACTGTAAAGCGTGACAGAAAACTCTTTGTCACCAGTGCCTGCTCTAGCACCTCGGTATAAGTGGGAATGCATAAGGGCAATATGATAGCACGAATATCTCTCTGGAGATCTTACTTGAACTTCCGTGCTTGGAAGTTGTCATCACAGACCCTGTTCGGATAAAAGCATGCACGGTCTGCGAACCTAGTCGCATACTCGATTACCGTCATCCCTCCCTACTGAAACTGCAGGAGCTCCTGGATCCGAACAGAGTGTAAGAAAGAGGGGTAAAACTCCTCATGAAATAGCAGTTGAAAGTCATCTCAGGAAATTGACGACTCATCAAGTAACCGAGTCACCAAACTCCACCAACACCCAGCTGCCCCATGAAAAAGGCTGGCGGCCAAAGCCACCATCTGATCTTCCGGCGTCTATACAATACTGAAGGGGCGAACCACAATATCTAGCCAAAACTCTACTACCTGAGGGTCTGGCTCACCACTGAACCTTAGTGGTCTCTGTCGCTAGAACTCACGGTGCGTGCTCAACCTGTGCTCAAACTCCATCTTCTCTACTGGAGCTTTCTTCTGCTCACCAGGTGGGGGTGCTGCTACCGGCCCACTCGGAGAAAGGGACTCACATGATGGGTCCTGGACTGAGGCCTCTTCACTCACAGGGTTGTTGTCACGAACCAAAGTTGGTATCCTGACTGGTTGTCTTCGCGGAAACATCCAGAATATTTTCAAGGAGTACCACAGTCAGATGAGCATATATGTATATAATAGTAACAACAATGGGGAGATGAATCAAGAAGGATAGTCAAAGACTCAATCCTAGGTGATGAACAAACCAATTTTCCTTGTAATGGGTGTCTCAGCATGTTGAGTCGACAAGCAGGTTATCAGGGTATTGGTGAATGGATACGTTGGTCGTCGCACCATCACTGGACTCCCTGGCCTGAGATCCGCTCTTGAGACACGTTGACACTGTTGCCCTAGATCCCAACCAATTACTTTTTAGGGATGTCTGGAGAATGTACCAAGGAACTAATCACCTCTGATACCACTTTTTCATGACCCGACCCTACCCGAGCTCGATCCGCAACTACCCCAAGCCCACCTCCGTAGGCCAGGGGCTGGCGACAAGTGTCAAAGGCTAAACAACTCAGGGAGGCGTTTTACTAAGTACCTGTACACACACACGCATCCCACTCAATGCAATAGTGCAGAGTAAAAGAGAAAGTAAAGTACCAACTACTATAAACAACCACAAAAAGTGCATCGACCTCTAAACAGTACAAAGTAAGTGCGGAAGGTAAACTGAAAAGAAAAGGGCAAAACACACGCCCAACCAGAAAAGTGCCACAACCCGACAACAGGTAAACAAAAGTAAACAACTGGAGAGTCTCCCACCTAGAAACACCTCTGCGACCACCATACGTGGTCCAAGCTCCTAAACTCATAAGCTCCTTAGTAGTCCCGACGGACCTGTCTGCCGTCTGCAAGGTCACACCAAGTGCGGGCAAAGCCCAATCAGGGGTGAGTATAAAAATACTCAGTAGGATACCCCTAAGGCTCGAGGGAGTAAAAAAGGAGGTACTGAAGAGGTGAGCAGTAGATCGAACAGATAATAGTAAAGGAGTACAACAGACAGTGTAGAAGAGTAACAGTAGAGATTACAACTCAACCCAACAAGAGAAAGGAAGTAAACTCGTCCAAACACCAGGAGCTAGAAACGGTGAGAATATGAACTTCTCGTAAAACCTTCACTACCTATAGTAGGAGAGTATACTCGTCCAACCACGAGAAGATAGACATGGAAAGCACGTGGCATACCTCGCGCATCTTCGCCTCTCCTAGAAGGAGAGTAACCAAACCCAAGGAGTTGGTACTGGAACAAGGTATATACATATCCATATGCTCAATAAAGAAACCCGAACAAGATCGTAAGGGGTTCGCCATCCCGTAGCTCATCCCAAGAAAGTGAGTAGCCAACATTCCCAGAAGTAAACACCATTTATGACCATCATCCCACACGTCTACCCCGAACTGCAAGTCAAGGGACTCAAATCACCACACCTTGACACTATCCTCTTTGGGTGGCACTGACTCGCCCGCACGATTTTAGGTCACATCACAAGGATGCATCTTGGTGGGGAAAGTGCCCCTTGTACTTGAGAGTTCTGGGGAAAGTCAAACCACACCTCTTCACTATCACACAGTTGAGAGGTCTTCTCAAAGTCAAAGTTGTCACATCACTAACCCGTACAACCAAGGGTCCCACTCCGGTTGTCATAGAGAAAATCCACAGACTAGCCTAATAGAAAGGACTGGGTCTGAAAGAAGTTGTCAGGTAACCCACTGTCCAGCCCCGTTGGAGGGTAAACCCTGAGAGGTTGTCGGGTAACCCACTGCCCAGTCTCTACTCAAGGGTAAACCCTGAGAGGTCATCGGGTAACCCACTACCAAGTATCTGCTGGAGAGTAAACCCTGAGAGGTCGTCGGGTAACCCACTGCCCAGTCTCTACTAGAGGGTAAACCCTAAGAGGTCAATGAGCAACTCGCTACCCAGCCCTGCTGGAGGGTAAACCCGAAGAAGTCAATGAGCAACCCACTGCCCAGCCCCGCTGAAGGGTAAACCCGAAGAAGTCGATGAGAAACCCACCGCCCAGCCCCGCTGGAGGGTAAACCCGAAGAAGTTGATAAGCAACCCAATGCCCAGCCCCATTGGAGGGTAAACCCGAAGAAGTCGATGAGCAACCCACTTCCCAGCCCCGCTGGAGGGTAAACCCGAAGAAGTCGATGAGCAACCTACTACCCAGCCCCGTTGGAGGGTAAACCCAAAACTGCTCTAGCCATCCCTACTGGATGGTACAACACTGGCCAACAGAACATAGAGTGGGTATCGCGCAACCACCCAACTCCAGAATAATTCATCTAGTAGAGGTTCAACACTCGTGTAGTGTGGGTCACGCTGATACCTGGAACTCTGCCTAGGGAAACACGTCATGGTAGATCGCGGAAGGATGATATGATCTCGATACTCGGCTAGGGAATCTGCGCCCAAGCTCATTGGGGCTCCGTACCCTACTGGAAACAACCTCTTGGGTAGAGGATCGGTGCCCGCGTAATGTATTGGTCACACTGCTTCCACAAGAACCCTACCAGGGTATACAAAGGGACGTGATACTAAAATACCTCACAGCTGAAGGAACAGGGGAACCCAAACAACTCTGCCGATCAAACCATCAAGAACAGAGTGACCCTCTACGTCGCAAGAGGTCAAAGATATGTAAAGTAGAACACAACACCCACAAGGGGCCCACATGACATGTGACCTTATCTCGTCTCCAAACCAAGAACACAAAAATTATCAGGTACAACTACAACATGTACCTCCAAGTATCCTCATATACTCCCAGAGTATACCACATCTCTAGCCCAAAGGATATCGTGCACACGACACCCAACGTCAGCGCGGAGGGCGAAAACGTAACTTTGCCAACCTGCTTCCTCCACGGACCTAGCACGACCAACCACATCTCTTTAATCATTTACTTCACTCTCCCAAGAGTGAACGAGATCACCCGCCAAGGGTTCTCTACAAACACCGTAGGAAGAACTACCACTGGAGCACCTTTCGTGCTTCCACATTTAATGAGATCTCAAATGAGACTCCGCACATCCAAACAGATCGTACCGTTGTAATCCTCGTGGAAAAATACGCGAGATCGATTACTTACTTGCCTCTAACAGACACCTGATGTCAAAGTCATTCAACACTGCTTTATGCTCGAACGGCGTCTCGTGGTCCCGAGCCTCAGTCCTGAAAACAATTGAGTGCATCACACCATTGCGATCCCCTCGGAAAGACACTTCAAACTGACTACTTACTTGCATGGAACGGATGTCCGGAGAAGAAGATGCATTCCGCCGCACCGCACACGAGCAGTGCTACGTGGGACCTGTATCACGGTCCTGAAACGCAACAAACGGGTCACACTGTTGCGATCCTCTCAGAAAAGTACACAAGATTGACTAATCACTTGTCCAAAACAGACACCCGGTGATAAAAAATGGAAATCACTGCCAACTCCTAAAACGGACTGGGTGGGGCCCGCACCACCGTGGGGAATCTAAGCGGGCAGATTGCGCCATTGAAATTTCCTCAGAAAAACACCCTGAATCGACTGCTCACACGCCCCGAACAGACGTTCGATGAAAAAGTTGCGAAACGCGGCTCGCAGCTTAAAAGACGGGTCGTAGGACCCATGCCTCAACTCCAGTTTCAACACCCGAAACCATACTAGAAATCTCCGCCTCGACGCCAAGGTCGCAATGCCGCTGACGGAGCTCAAAACGGACTTTGGATGTGTCTGTGCCGTCCAAAAAAAAACCTTAGAGATAAACGCTAAACAACTTAAAGTATGTGTTGTGCCACCGAGCCCCCCATCTCGAGGTTTAAAAATCCCCGAGACCATCTCAAAAGCTCCGTCTCGATCCAAGGATCACGTCACCGTAGACGGCGCCCAAATTGGATGCCCTACGAATGATTTATTAATTATAAATAATTTGATAATAATAATAATAATAATAATAATATTATTATTATTATTATTATTATTATTATTATTATTATTATTATAAATCTTTATTTCTTTTTTTTGTTTTTGTTTTTGATTTTTTTATACCAGGCGTGCCTCACAAGTCCCGCGCGCCCCACCCTTTTTTTTATCATTTTTTTTCTTCCCCCCCTCTCTCCAATCAAGGAGTGAGGGAGCCCCCCAAGTCTCCACACCGCTTTTTCACTTTTTTGGGGGCTTCTTTCTCTCAACCAGGTCATCTTCTCCACAGGACCCCCCATATGCGAGTCCTTGCTCCTCCGTGCCGTGACCCAGGTCGCCCACAGCGACCAGCATCGCGCCTCCGCAACAGACCGCCCGCTCGCCCGACACTCCGAGCCGCCGTCCGCAACCGCCACGCCGCCACCTGGGTAGGCCGGAACCTCACCGTACCTGACTGAAGCCGCAGAAAAACACTAAATAACCCCCGAATCTTTGTCGGACATCTGCGGACACCTCGGGACTCGGAATTTAAATCCGAAAAATGCATCGGAAAGGTAAGAACATATATTACACAATTATGGGATTCTCTTGACAAATAATCATCATTTAGATGCTATAAATCAATCTCAAAGGAGAGGAAGAAATTAAAAATGAAACTGCAACGATTCTACCTCGTTGGGCGTAGCCCGAGACTTTGAACCTTCGTCGCGCCACCACCGTTGTCACTTCCGTTTGGTTTGGGGGAGGAGGATAGGAGGTTGAGAGGTCTTGAGGGAGGTGGGAAGGTTTTCCGCCAGAGGAAACCAAATAGAGAAGAGAAGGGGTGGGTTTGGTTTAAGTATAGAATTAATTAGACTTTAATTATTTTTTTTAAACACCCACCTGAATACCCATGTCCAAAACTCTCGACGGGGTCGAGTTTAAGACTCTCCTAGGGTAAACACCACCTCCCAAGCACAACGGAAGTCTCATAATTTTAATCTGAGGCCTCATTCAAAAGTTATAAAATTTAACGCCAACGACCACTAAATTACGAAAACGCCTCTGGTGGCTTTTTTCACAGAAGGCCCGCGCCTATGAAAATTACACCCTTACTAGGGTAAAAGGCACGCTCCGGACTCAACAGTTCCCTCGGTTTTTTCATCCGAGCAATCATTTAAGAGTTATTTCATTTATTTGGCGTGCCTAGTGCGAACGCACTTAAAATTTAATTCTGGTCACACCGGGGCTCAGAATCGTACGCCGTCTAAAGGCGCTGCTCCAGAATAACATCAAGAATATTACAAAGTATTTTATAGAAAAAACAGGTTCTTACAGATGGATTCTTGTTTGAATATGTTGATTGGCCAACGATTGGATTGTTTGTTTATCTAATTTCTTTTTCTCACTGCTTGAGGTAGATGGATGTGCTTGGTTGCTTTCTTTGTTTGGTAGATTAGGATGTTTTCCTAGAGTATATGGTAATATGGATAGTAATAATGTTAATAAATGAATAATGTTTAACCCATGGGGTTAGAGCTTACTGGGATGTAATGTTGAGGTTATAATTATGAGAAGTCATGGACTCAATTTTCTTATTCCTGGAGGGTATAGAACTTTGTTATGATGTTAATGAAATGTAATTTGGAAGTTTTTAATGGTTAATTAATGGTTAAATAATTAATTAAATTAAAATGAAACAAATGAAAAGGAATAAAATAACTTAATGTAGCTCTTAAATGGTTGTGTGCTTATAGAATATCTGATCTTAGCAGTGGGATCCAGGAGTCCAAGAGACATTATATGCAGTTGATTCTAAGGCTAAGTTATTCCCATATTGTGGTTGTGAGATATATTATATCATGTAATTTTTGTGTTTCTATACGCTACTCCACCTTGTCGATTAGGGAAACTGACACCCCAGGGATTCTAATCCCTAGGAGGGTGTTTTCCCCAACATCCCGGTAGGAGTATAGATGGATGAACACCCCCTTTGAACCTACTCTATTCTCTTGGTAGTTAGTTGTAGTGGTATGCATGACAGTTAGTTTTCACCATATATGTGTGCAGAGGATTATAATGGCTTTCAGTTATTTCAAACACATGTATTCTAGATATAGTTTCCTATAGACTACTATTGGTATAATGTGTATAGGTTGTGATGTCTTGAGGTTCTTTACTTGGTGTATGGGTTGTAATGGCTTGAGGTATAATACTCGATGTATGATACACATTATGCGGGTTTTGGTGGCTCCTAAAAACTACCTGGTTACTTTTGGTTACATGGATGTGGTGGCGTGATGCATGAGGTGCATGTTGTGATGCTTTCCCCATGTGTCTACGGGCTAGCCTTTTTGGAGAAAGATGCTTAGGACGTGCGACATTGGGGAAAAGAGGAAAACCATTGGGGAAGTAGTAGCGGGGTACCCTTAATATTATTTATTATATAATATGCTCTTGTATGAAATACTTGGTGAGAGTATCCATGTTGAGGTTAGGAACTTAGTATACTTGTTTAGGTGAAGAGTTAGTTTCACTTGTTTTTCACTATGCTTTATCATTCTTTCTTTATCTTTTGCACGAGAGGCTCTGGGGAGGATCCTACTGAGTATACTATTATACTCACCCTATGTATATATATAAATTGTTTTTTAGGTTAGTTAGAGCAGGTTGGAGATCAGACTTGTTACTACTATCTCAGGGTTTTGCAAGAGCTGTTTGGGCTTAATGGTCACTGTCGTCTTTACCTTTCTTTTGGTACTTGCAGTTTTCCTTTCAGTTTTAGTAGTTCTTGTATGTCATTACATTTTTGTACTTGGATTTATTTTATATTATAGTCTGGTCAGGATTTGGTTGGTATATGTCTTATCTCTCTCTTTCACGTGTGTTCTCTTATAGGTTAATGTCTCTCATCTGTGTATTTACTATACCCTCGATGCTAGTCACCAACCTGGGGCCTACTAAAGGCAGGACTTAGATGTCACTTTCTCTCTTCCCCCATTGTCGACCCAAGACGGGTACACTTAATGGGGAGGGGGTCATGACATGTATAGAGACCTTCGAGAATATTATTGGTGGGAAAGAATGAAGAAATATATTGTTGGTTTTACCATGAAATGTTTGACCCATCAACATGTTAAAGATGAGTGTTAACACTAAAGGTAATGTTTCAACCACTATCGATGATTGAGTGAAAATGAGAGAATATATCCTTATATTTCATGGTGGGATTACCAAATAAATCTTTAGGTAATAATGTGATTTGGTCTATTGTTAATTTTTTTACTAAATATGTACATTTTCTTCCTATTCGAGATACCATTTCTTTGGATCAGCTTGCTAGACACCATCTTAAAGAGTTAGTAAGGTTGCATGGAGTTCCCCTCTCTATTATTCTGACCATGATCCCAAATTTAAATTCAATTTTTAGAAAAGACTTTAAATGTTATTGGTTACTGAGTTAAGTTTCAGAACAGCTTTTTCCCATCAATATGGTGGAAAATTAGAGCAGAAAATTCAGACTTTGAAGGATATGCTTTGAGATTTATCAATGAATTATCAATGAAGTTGGGATTAACATATTTCATTAGTAGAATTTTTTTATAATAACAATTTTTATTCTATAATACATATAACACCATTATAGGCATTATATGTAAAGTGGTGTTGGACTCCATCATGTTGGGATAAAGTCGAGGAGAGAAATTTGTTGGGACCAGAATTGGTAAACGAGATGGATAAAAAGGTAAAAATGATTTTGCACCTTATGAGGGAAAATTAGAGCATGCAGAAGAATTATGATGATAACCAGGGGAAATATCTTTTATTTAAGGCAAAATATCATGTATTTCATAAAGTATCTCCATGTAAATATATAATGTGTTTTATAAAGAAAGCAAAGTTAAGCCTGTGGTTTATTGGTCCATATAAAATTCTAGAAAAAGTGGGATTAGTTGCATACATAGTGGATTTATCTCTGATTTTATCTAAGGTATATGATGTGTTTCGTGTTTCATTGTTAATATGTTTTTGATGTATCTCATATTTTGATCCTTAAAGTGGGATAGTTAGAAGATAATGTTTCGTATAAGGAGAATCTAGTTAAAATTCTAGATCACCGAGAGCAGGTGCCTCGAAATAAGGTAACTCACATGGTAAAAGTTTTATAGAAGAACCATATGATTAAAGAAGCAATATGAGAATCTAAAAAAGTTATGAAGGAAAAATACCCTCACTTGTTTAAGTAATGACTACAATTTAGAGGTTAATTATTATTATTATTTGGGGGGGGGGGGTAAATGTGACAACCTAGATAATCCTAGAAATAAATCAATCTTATGATTTATAAGTATTCATTTTATGAATTTGTATCCATCATAGTTTTATAAATAATTTTATATAATTTTTCAATCGAAAAATGAAAAAAAAAATATTTAACTAAATTGTTTTTCCAAGTATTACAAAGATTTATTTAAAACCATACTGGTTATATCCTTGACAACTACTTAGTTTAGCTTGAAAAAGTATTATCTTTCCATAACTAGGTAAATAAGTCTTACATGTTATATTCATCGGGCATTGCCAATGATTTAAGAATTACTAAACTATTGGTTGAGTATAAAACACCACGAACAACATTCATTACTAAATTGGAATAATGTCTCCTTGTGTCTAATGGACACATGAGATAATTTTTTTGGTTATACGCAATAAAATTTCTATTAGAACCATTTACTTGGTAATTAGAAGTTTTGTGCTTCTCACCACTAACTTAGGAACCACCCTTTCTCAACCTCTTCGAAAACACACCTAACTTCAAGTAATGTTTCTACACTTACTTGGTTACTATATTTAAATACACATATGTGATATATATATTTTAATTGATACCCAATAAGTATGATTGAAACATTACATTTTATATTGATGAATATACTTGAAGAAGAAGCGACTACTTTCTTCTGAGATTCAGTTCATTTCATTTAAACTTTCAAAGATTTAATTCATGACATAAAAATTAAATAACCTATTGTTTAATACCTCTTTTCTTTGAAGGGTGTTGTGAAGGTGCCTTTGGCCTCACTATTTTCATTGGCCTTTTTTCCTTTTCGTTCAACTTGTTCACCATAAGAACTAAATATTAAACTTTCTTTAAGTTCTTATTTACATGGTGAACCTTACCCAAAATCTAATGAAGCATTTTATCCATTTAATATTGGAGTATATGGTTGAAAATGATATAAGGATGGGATGTATTGATAGAGCATGATCTATCATTAAACTTACACATATACAGTGTAAACATCACCTATTCATATCTTCGCTTCACTTTTTCTTCGCAAGCTTCTCGGAGATGAGACTACATGTAATATCATCTATGTCAGGATGTAGTATCCCACTACTGGAAAACTAACATATACCAACGGTTTGGAACCGTTGGTATAGGCCTCCAAACCGTTGGTATAGCCTATACCAACGGTTTGGAGAACCGTAGCCAAGTAAGTCGTTGGGATAGGTCTATACCAACGGTTTGGTATAAGTAATATGAAAATATATACCAACGGTTATGGAACCGTTGGTATATGTATTTCAAAAAAAAAACATTCGCTGGGATTTGATCCCAGGACCCCTAGTTTATCATTGAACGACTTAACCACTAACCTAACATGACTTTTGTGAACATAATTACATAAATATATATATGTATTGTCATAATTATTTTAAATTTTGATTTATATAATGTTCTCGGTAAGAAGATATGATAAAAATTCTCAGGACCTATACCAACGGTTTTGACAACCGTTGGTATAGGTCCTCATCCTGGAATTTATTTTGGGTTGAAGGTTGGTTTCCAGGGGACCTTTCCCAACGGTTTGGACAAACCGTTGGGAAAGGGGTCCACAAAGTGGACTTTTCCCAACAGTTTGCCAAAACCTTTGGGAAAGTGTATACCTATCCCAACGGTTTTGGCCAAACCGTTGGGAAAGGTGGCCACAAAGTGGAATTTTCCCAACGGTTTGGCCAAACCGTTGGGATAGGTATACCCTTTCCCAATAGTTTTGGCAAACCGTTGGGAAAAGTGACCAAAAAGTTGGATTTCCCAACGGTTTGGCCAAACTGTTGGGAAAAAGGACCTATACCAACGGTTTTTACAAACCGTTGGTATAGAAGCATTGGGAAAAGTCATTTTCCTAGTAGTGTCCATAAATTACATCTATCATTGATGATAAAATTATGACATAACCATCATATGTGTCATACATGAGTCTTCTGTAAACATTTTTAACACCCTCGCTTCCTGAGGTGTCTTAACAGGTATTGGGGACACTAACACCTTGAATTTATGATGTCACAATACTTTATGAAAGAGCCCGTACTACTTGGAAACTCATGCTAGTTTGGAATTTTTATTTTTACAATAATTATTCTAGTATACTTGTGATATTACTTTCCATTTTCTACAAAAACAAAATCTAGTAGATTAGTACTTTTATCTTGATTACTGATTAGAAATCAAATGTATCCCACTATTTCATCGAACTTTATAAATCCTCTGTACTAAAATCGGAATAATCAGTTGCTTGGGTATTCTAGTGGAAATGATCCTTGAAACCTCTCACAATATTCTATAATATTTGACTATGCCACTAGTTGGAGATTATCATGGTGGGCACTAGGTTGGCCAAACACATCAACCCATGGCTCCTTCATATATTAAGTGAAGTTTAAGCCTCTAAAATCATAAATATGATTTACTCAACACTTGAAACTAAAGTTGAAAAAAGATAGCTTTTGATACTTATTTGCTTCCAAATTCAATTAATTCAACTCATCACTCTCATAAGAACTCTCTGGCAGTAGGAGGCACCCTCAACTTTGGTCGATGAGCACCCTGTACACTTGGTTTTGTCCAAATTCAAATGGTGGAAGGCATTTGCAACTTGATATTTCTTTGAGAGTTTTATTATTATGTGACGAAATGAAATCATTTTCTATGTCATAAGCATGTAATATGTGATCACACTCACAATGATATGCACTATACCAGATGTAGCTTTTACAGTTTCCACATTAAGAAAATTTATGTATGATCCAAGCAAGCCCCATTTGCATGCCCTTAAATGGCTTCATTGATACATGTCATTTCCACCCGCCTTATCCCTTTATTATATTAGAAATGTGAATTCTAATGAATTAATTCCTGAATTTGTAGACTCTATTATGCGGGAAATGTTAATACCAGAAAGTCCCTTAGAGGCTATATTCTTATTGCTTATGGAGGACCCATTTATTGAAAGTGCAACATGCAGTCTTTTATGGTCCTCTCGACCACTGAGGCTAAAAATATTGCTATTATCGAGACTTCCAAAGAAGCAATCTAGTTAAGTGGTTTGCTTTTTGAACTTTCTCTTTATAAATCCGCTATTATAGTATATTATGATAGTCAATCTGGTTTATCTAAAAGTTTAGTATGTCATGGTTGATTAAAACATATTAATACTCGATTACATGTTATTAATGATATTATTGAACTTGGAATGATGTGTGTCAATAAAGATACACACGTACAATAATCCATCCGATAGTTTGACTAAGAATGTAACATTGTTCAAATTTAATCACTACTTAGATATGTTGAATATGGTTCCATTTCAAGAATACCAGATGCAAGAATATTATCAATTTTATATGAAATTGGTGAAGATATGTAAAATTGAGTTCTCTGCCATTTATATTTGTTTTAATTATCATGCAAATTATATTTTGTTTTGCTCGATTACATTTTGGATATACGGCGGGGCCGTTTCTGTTCTGGGCTGGTGTGTTCAGACCTTTTCCCGGCTTTCTTTATATGCGCGGTTTATTCCGCTGCCCAGTCCCGCTTAGTTTCATTGGTTCGCGGTTGTTGTCGTTCTGTCTGGAGGATTTATTCCGTTTCAGGAGATTCATTGGAGGAATCAACTCTTTGGAAGCCCTCTTTCACCCTGGTTTGGCACAACGAAACCCTACTGACAGACCACGAGTGAGATCTCCCTCTGATCCATCATCGCCACACTCCTTTGACTCAGTTCCTCGTTGCTGCTTTGCTCTCCTAGTCCCGGTTCATATTTCTGGTGGAGACTTTGGGGTTCCAAGATCCGCACCCATCAATGAAGGTTGTGCGTGCGCGGTTTCCAGATCCAGATGCAGGGCCGTTCATGCGCGAGTTCCAGATCCAATGCCATTCTTGCGCGTTTTTCAGATCCAGAGGAAGACTGTTCGTGCACGTTTTTTCAGATCCATAGGCGCATTTTTTATGCTCGATTCTAGATCCAAGAGCACCTTTTTTTCTCCTCTGAAGCGTGACAAAGAACCACCGGACAGTGGTAAGCTATCCGGCCTTGTTAGTCTTTATTGTAAATTTTTTTATTGCTTCAAGTTTTAGCTTCCAGTGCTTCCGTTCTTGATCTGTTTGCCTGAATCGTATCTTGCACTTTTGTTTTCTTTTGTTCGTTTCTGTTATATCTCGGCTTAATTCGTTAATCTGTCGTGTTTATTGCGATATTTTGTCTCTGCCTCAGCGTATTTTATCTACTAACACATACTCAGTAGAAACCGTACGTACCTTACAGCATTTTCCCCAATAGAAATCTTCTTTCATACGATTAAAGAAATCTGAGAAGTTCTTGCATAAGATTAAGGTCCCTCCTACATGATATTTTAAGTGGAATTGTTGGGGCTGCATAAGAAAATTCAGAGCGTCGCTTAGGGTTAAATAAAGGAGGAGGATGCCAAGTTAGGTTAAAAGGGGCAGGTGCCTGTCTTGTATAAATTAGGTTAAAAGGGGCAGGTGCCTGTCTTGTATAAATTAGAGGCAAGCCTCACATCAGATTAATCCACCTTATGTAAGAATAGAAACACTGCTGCTTGAGAATAGACCGGACAGGAAGCCTGCTATATATGATTAACTTGGGGTTCACTTCACCACATAAGAATAGTTCACCCAGGGCGACACCTGTGTAAAATAACCCGTTCAGGGTCTACGTGAGATTAAACTCTCCCTTGCATGAAATTAAATCACCTGTCATGTGAGAATAAAATGAGAGGAGAGCTTCCCGAGTAATATGAAATTGGGGGAGGCTGCTACATGAGCTAAAACCACTTTCTGCATAATGAATTTCCAGAGGTCATGTAAGAGGAACTCAAAATTGAAATTGTAATCCCTAAAGCCTCTCAAGCTCCACTGCAAACATTAAGGAGTATTCATTTCAATGGTCTCCACTGTATCTTCAGTGGAAGGAGAAAGTGGTTGAACGCTCAAGGTAGCTGAGGTGATGATGATGAGTCAGATCACGATGAGCTGGTCGAGGCTTGAATTTGAGTTGTTGAAGATGAACAGGAATTAGAATGAAAAATTAGAGCTGGGTTCGAAGCTGTTGAAGCTAACAAATACATGGATACTTGAAGAGGATTTCCTTGTGGAAAAGAGAATCGGAGGATGATCTGGTTCTTGTTCATTTGTTGCTGATGATAAAAGATGAGAAGTTCGAATCTTCAGTTGGCACCATCATGAAGATTTCAACTGGGTGTCTGCAAGCTGCTCTGCAATTTTCTAATTTCAAACAGTTGAGTAAAATCCAAGCTATAGACCCCTGGAACGAGGACAGAAGCTGCACCTGAACTGTTGATGACTAAAGCAATCTTGAGTGGGTTGAACCAAGGATTAAAAGACCAAGATGAGATTTGAAGAGGGTTGAAGCTGTAGCAGATGGTGGATCGTGGAATTGACTGAGGTGGGAAAATTATTGGCAGAACCATGGGAGCTCAAGCATTAGACCAAGGCAAAGAATCAAATACCAGTTTGAGGCATACAAGAGTAGTGGATATTTTTGTTGTTGAATATTCTGAAAGGGGGTCGAGCTATTTTCTTTTCAAGGGGCCGGGGTAGCTAGAATTTAGCCATTCCTCGGTGGAGGGGGAGTGCCTAAGGACTGCCTTAATGACTGCTATTACTCTGGAATAAAACCCACGCTCTTAATCTATTCTTCTCTTTTGAATTCTGTTTTCTGCTTGTGTTTCTTGGCTTGTTTTGCGATTTTGATCCCCCCCCACTTGCTTATCAAGTCCAAGGGCGTGTGCTGAACTTGAAATTGAGTTTTAAACATCCTTTCATTTTATATTCTTCATTTTTACTATATGATTTTAGTGGATGGATCAAGGAATTGAAGCGACATCCCATGATCTTCCATTCATTGACCTCTTCCTCTTCACTCTAAACATTTTCCTCCCTTCATGTAGCGGCCTTTCATGACAAAGCAGGATGTGAATTGAAGAGTAAAGTGTTCTCTTCCCGGAGATATCCAGGAGATTCCTTGACACTTTATGAAGAATAATGCATCTTGCTGGAAAAAATTTCAGTTGGGGTATTCACGTTTCTTTAGAGTAAAGTGGGTAGAATGCAGTGATACATCTCATGTTCAATTGAGTTGTTTGAGGAAATCAATCTTTTATTTTAGAACAAGGATAAATCAATTCAATGTATTTGATTGGACTTGGCATGTTCTGACTAACTTGCACTATCTCTATTACATTGCATCTATCATTCCCTGCATCATTTTTCATTTCTAATTGCTTTCGTCCATTCATCAAGTAATAATTTTCTTCCATTTTAATTTAATTAAAAAAAACAAAAACATTGAATAGTTAAAAACACTAAAAATAAAATAATTAGGAATAAAATATATTGATTGAGCCAAGTCCTCCTAGTGAGATGTTCCTTATGGTTAGCTCCCTATGCTATGCCTTATTCTCTAAAATTCTAAAGTGCATGAATATCCATTCGAAAAAGTTGGCGCATGCTTTTGGGATTAACATCGTCTTCATTTCCCACTTGAACAGATGGGTTAATTTGTGCCTTCTGATTACGTCATGTGCCCCCTCACCACGTGGTACCAGATTTGACGAAGTGCGATTTTTAATCATACCATCTGTAATGGCCCGGACCTCTCCGGCCCATTCCTTTGTCAAAAAGAGGGTCATGAAGTGTTCTGGAGGGTAAAATGGATTTTTCCCACACTTTTCAGAATTTTGTAAGTCAACGCCGTGTAGTGTGAGTACACGCCGTGTACCCCCTTGCCGGGTATACCCCGTGTTGAAGGCCGTGTCCTTGCCGTGTGAAATAAATGGGTACACGCCGTGTACCCAATACTACACGCCGTGTAGTGTCTCCCCGCGTACGTGTTACCCTCAGACCGTGTGTTGACCAGTCAACGGTCGTGTGCCGTGTTGGAGCCGCGTCCTTGCCGTGTACCCAATATTACACGCCGTGTACCCAATACTACACGCCGTGTAGTGTCTCCCCGCGTATGCGTTACCTTCAAACCGTGTGTTGACCAATCAACAGCTGCGTGCCGCGTTGAAGGTCGTGTTGGAAGCCGCGTGGTGGCCGTGTGAAATGGCAAGTACACGCCGTGTACCATAAAGTACACGCCGTGTACTTTTGTTTTTCACGCCTATAAAAGGAGGGGTCCCCTCCTCCTTTTCAACACACCCCTCTCCTCTTTTTTCTGAGCAGAGCTCTCCCAAGAGACTCGAAGGCTCTTTTTTCTTCCATAACTTCTTCGTCTGATTTACGATCCATCAGCGGCCACAGGATCGTAACGACGAGGCAGAACTTCTGAGCTTGGATCCGTTGTCATTTCCTACCCAGCTTCCACCCGAGGAGGTTTTGCCGGGTTTTGCCAAAAGCGACGGACGCCGACGGACGTTTCCTAAAGTTGATACGGGGGAGCGTTGTGATCAGAACCTGTTGAGGTAGGGATCTTACATTCGTCTCTCTAGATTGTGCATCATGCGGGGTGGGTGTCCTCTTGTTTACATGAAACACGTTTGAACCGGTTTAATAAAGATAATAAATGGCTTATATAACGGGGATGAGAAGTTTGTGAATGATGTTACATTATTTATATCTTGTGATATTATGTTGAGAATTGAATAGGCTTATGCCTACTGAAAATCACGGTCGTTGGGGGCCTTTGCTTGCACAATTAAATGCTGCCCTATCTTTCTAGACCGTTTTTTTGTGGATGAAAACTTCATGGAATGTGGAAATTGGTTAATCACGTAAAGTTGGCTGATTAAATGAAAATCTGGAACCCTTGTGTGATCACCCCGATCGAACTAAATTGAAATAATAAACATGTGGGTGCTGTTGGGGTTAATTTATGTGAAGGGAGTGTTTTGTGGATTGTCGTGAACCGGGTGAGCAGCGGGGCTGCGATTGGCTTGTTTGCGGGTTTGTGTGAATGCTATGTTAGTGATGGGCAGCGGGGCTGCGATGAACGGTATCATGGGATGATGATGTACGGTGTGGTTGTGGTTATGGTGGTTGGCAGCGGGGCTGCAGGGATGAGTTTGAATGTGAACGAACTATGGGTTGTGTTTAATAAATAAAAGTGGAAGAGTTAATGAATGGTGGGGCATGATAGTGGAATGAGAATAATAATTAATGGGGTTGGTTGGTTAATAAAAAAGACTTGGTTGTGTTGCTTGTGTTTTCCTAACTTGATTTGTGGATGACAGAGATATGCTTTACGAATGATCGATATGGTTGGTTGTGGATAGTTGTCCACTAGTTAAGGAACTAATAAACTAATTCTGTTGAAACATGAAAACCTAAATGGGGTTGGGGTTGTTTGTTGTATGCATGCTTCGTAGTAGCAGTGCTGAGGCACATGCTCAGTTCTCTGATTAGAAGCCATAGGTTGGGCTGAGTGTTTGATATATATATGTATATATATGTATCTTTGTGTTTTATCGCACCCCACCCATGTTGAGCACTTAGTGCCGAACACTCCCATTTCATGGGAGAGGGTGTCTTCCCCTTAGTTACTAGCTCCTTCTTCCCTAGGCTGCGATGGCTTGAGGCGACCTTACACCCAAGACTCTTCGGGTAAGTTTCGATTGGGGTGGTTTAGCCCAAGACTCTTCGGGCAGGTTTTACTATTTCCCAAGAACCTTCGGGATGAGGCCCAGGTGTGTGCAGGCGGGATACGTGGTTGCGAGGCCCAGGTGTGTGCGGGCGGGATACGTGGTTGCGAGACCCAGGTGTGTGCGGGCGGGATCCGTGGTTGTGAGGCCCAGGTGTGTGCGAGCGGGATATGTGGTTGCGAGACCCAGGTGTGTGCGGGCGGGATACGTGGTTGTGAGGCCCAGGTGTGTGCGGGCGAGATACGTGGTTGTGGGGCCCAGGTGTGTGCGGGCGGGAAGAGTGTGGTAGCGTCAGGACGTTCGCCGTTAGGAAGAGCAGCTAACTAGTGGGGGAAAATGGTACGGGGTACCCAATACTCTTGTTCTTATATACTACTACCTGTTGTGATTGTGTTTTGGTGTGTGTGACTGGTGAGGTTGGGTGGATAGAATTCCTTGCTAGGTTTCTTCTGTTGTTCTCACGGGACATTAGGATGTCTCCCCACTTGTGCACGAGAGCTTTAGGTTTCCCTACCGAGTATACTTGTATGCTCACCCTACGTTTACTTTCAGGTTTCCAGGAGGACTACCAGGGCCGTGCGGGACCCTACTAGTCGGGACAGTTGGAGTTGCTGCAGTTTGCTGTACTTGTTTTTTTTGGTATTGTACTTTTTGAGCTTTCTTGTACTTGTACCTTGTTTCAGAACTATTTAAACATGCATGTGGGATTGGTTTGGGTTTATTTCTATACACTCCGTTCTTTTCTTTTTGGTGGTTGACTTGTCCTATTTCCCGATCTTAAATAATAAAAAGGGTAATGCCTCCCATATTTGTGAAAACTCATATCCTTGGTGGTAGTCGCCACCCCAGGGCCTACTGGAGGCGGGACTTGGGGGTCATTATCTCCCTTTCACTATTGCCAGCTCAGGAGGGGCATCTTTGGTGGGAGGAGGTCGTGACAGAATGGTATCAGAGGTGATGGTTGAGAGATATGATGGAGTCTGGAGTTAGGCACAGTGAGGATTGCATGGGATGGTAGGGCAACAGTGTTGGTTAATCTTGATGCGTGACATAGGCCAGGGAAGACCGGCTAGGACACGGGATTTTAGGGCCCCCCGTGATCTGATGCAAGGACTCTGAGCCTACCGAACAACCAAGTGAGACCACATTGATTGCAGGGTAGAGACCCTAGGGAAGGTACATGCATCATCATGATTGTGTTTTACTTGATTTTGGCGTTCTGGGAAAGAAATTGAAATAATGTGATAAAATAAAAAGAAATTTTCCTTACTACTTGGGCTTAGGCGATCCTTGTTTACCGTACAGCTATGGCACCTGGACGTCGTCCCCGGGTGACTCAGACGGCCGATGCCCAACAGATTCAGGCGGTCGATCAGTTGAGGATTGATCGAGAGGAGGAAGATAGCCAGTGGCAGAAGACTCTCCGTTCTTTCCAGCGGCAAACCCTCAAGAAGTACGAGGGTAGTACTTCGGATACAGAGACAGAGGGGTGGCTTGAGGAGCTGGGGATCACTTTTACCTTGATTCGTGCTCCGAGGGAGTACTGGGTTCCCCTAGCAGTCAGTCAGCTGAGAGGTGCGGCGCGACAGTGGTGGACGCTCTACCTCGGTGAGACTTCAATTTCATGAGAATATATAAGAAAACTTGCCCCAACTAGTTGATATTCATTCTGAAATAGTTGATTTTTTTGAGTGCATGCATCTGTAGCTTGTCTAACCAATGGATGGAAAGAGAACATAATTCGTGGAAGTTTTTCCTTACTTTGGAAAGTTTATTTTCTCGGTAAAAACTTGCTCAAAGTGTTTGAAAAAATCACCAACACTCGATCTGCGATGAACATAATCTTTTAGGACACCATTTAAACTTCTTAATTGCGTGCTACGTATCCCCAATGTTAATGTATTTTTTATAAAGCAATGGACCCATTTTCCCCTCAAAGTATAAACATCATCTAACCAAGGCGATTTACCTTCACCAAATTTAATTTTAAGAGTCACTCATTCTGCCTCAAAATCAACTGCATCATGGTACTCAAACATGCATTTACTCAAAAGACTAAAGGAATCTTGAATCATCTTTCATCAAGATATTGAGGTGTTTTATGTCATTTTGCATTAAATGCCATATACATAGGTCATGGTGAGTATTGAGAAGTACCTCATATATTGCTTTTGTAATAGTTGCATCTTGATCAATAAATAGAGTTAACATTCTCTTCATATTGCGCACCTCGACAAATTTCTGACCATGAAAAAGAACTAATGGTTTCATCGTACAACAATGCTGCACCAAAAATTATAGTTTCTCTAAAATGATTAAATCCAACAAAATAACTAGAGGTATGAATTCCCTATTTGTATTAAATGCCGTATCAAACACAATTGCATTTCCAAATTGTTCAAAATCAAGCCTTATTTTTAGGTCTGCTCAAAATATATTTGTAATCATCTCATTCATGTCAAATTGAATAACATAGACAAATAAAGGATTGTCTTGACATTGTCGTTCCAAATACTCCAACATGACTACATCACCCCTCATAATTAAATCCCTTTGACGTTTCGATTGAAGAAAATTTATTTGGTCTACTCAGGTATAACCTAAAACATCATGATCACAGACAATAGTCGCTGCCAAAGAGAAGGAATCAATCGACCTAATTCCTGCTAAAGAATTAACTTCCAACTTTGCGGCCTGAACTTCATTCAACTTTTTTTGAGATCTTATAAAACGATTAGAGTCAGCAGAATGCAATGGATGATCGTGAGCATCTATAAATAAATTACACGAATATTTTCCAAAGGACAACATAATAACAGACATACGGGCATGCCAACTTGTCCTCGTCTCTGCAAACATATTTTTCACTAATACATTACGCTTATCAGTCTTTTTATACCCTTACTACAAGTATAAAGAGTTGATGTAATTCTTGTTTTGTCCTTACTCTTATTTGCATATTGACAACGCACATTAAAACCAATTTTTCCAGCATAACCAAAGATCAAATGGACGAGCATTAGTAAGATCTTTGAAAGTCGTTTCTACTTTAGGTTCACTATTGAAGACACACAATACACTATCCGACGTATCATTACCACAATGACACAATGTATGTACCTGAAGTTCAACAGTAAACAGGAAGTCACAAATCTGACACTATAGATTCAATCGATAGATATAAAATTTAATGAAATAGAAAGAAAAAAGCGATATCTTCAAAATTTGTGTTCTCAACTTCATCGTTGGGCAACATCATGGTAAAATCCTAAGAAACAGAGCTGATAATGGTAAAATCCTAACAGAGCTCTGTTTTGCACCTCTTTGAGCTATGATTCTACCACCTCTAATTGTCCACTATGATGACTGTGTTGGTGTTGTCCCAGTTTTGATCGTTTGTGTTGAGCCTGTTATTCTGGCTCTGTAGATAGGTGGGAAAGGTGTTAATCTGGTCTGACATAAATTCCATATTGTATGGTCGCGATTGTTATTTCGACAGCGGAGAACCTCTGACTAGATCTACGGTGGGAATGCTGTTAATCCAGTCCGGTAGAAACTTCGCACCGATTAACATCGCCGTTGTTATTCTTAGAGGATTTCACCGAACACTAGGGTTTGGAAACATACCTGTTAAGCCGACTGTTTGCTTTCTCTATCTATTTATTATTTCAAATACTGTGATGGTATGATTAAAAATCACACTTAAGGTGACTTGCCGGATCTGCTACCACATGGCGAGGGGGCACGTGGCACAATCAGAAGGCACAAATTAACCTACCTGTTCAGGTGGGAAATGGAGATGATGTTAATCCTGTTGCCGCGGAGGAGTGTTGTACACGGTGATCTCTCGACATTCTAGAAACAAACTCATGTTGTCACTCCCACACTTATACTCCCATGCAAAAATGTAACATCTCAACCATAATTCATGTGAAAATAAAATATGAGAGTATCTCCAATCATTTTTTCAAAAAAATCCATTCTGTTTCATTTATAAAATCAATTCACCCTCATATCCTCTCTTGCACTCAAATCCATTCAACACGAATTATTTATTCATCCTCACCTCCCAACTTACCTCACATTGATTTTATGCCTCTCTTCTCTCATGTTCCATTAACATGAAAGGTTATACTCATCTCAAGAACATGCATGCCAAAAGAAGATGCACTAATCATGGGGATTTTTTTTAAGGTTGTAATGTTGGCTAAGGTGCAATGGATATGAAATTAAAATCTAAGGTCAAAGATGGAAGTTTTGAATCTTTAATACCTTGCATGATTATTCAAAAATACTTGATGAAAGTCCCTCACCCCATCACCCCCGACAATTGGTAGCCCATCTGAACCCCCTTTTATTCTTGTTTGCACTGGGGTCATGAGTCAACAATTAGTCACAATGAAGAATTACAATCCTTTTCCCTTTTTTGCTTTTTTTTACTCATTTTTTTTACTTCTTTCCTAGAGAATGGTATGACAAGAGAGCTTAATGAAGAATTAACTCCCATCTCTATTTTCATTTTTCTTCCTTTTATGAGAGAATAGGATTCCAAGAGTAATACAATAAAAAATGACTCCAGATCATTTGAGTTGAAAGTGCCCAAGATGATGACACCACCCTCATACCCCCCACAACAATGTGATGCCTAGTTAGCACATGATAGTCCTTTCTGCACTCCTATCCTTGAAACAACCCTGCAAAGTATGCATAGTAGATTGTAATGTGACTTAAACTTGTAAGGGAGCTCATGGAAACTACCGACTTAACTAGGATCGATGTAAAAGTGGGTCTCAAGTGACAACCAGTGTTGAAAAAATGCACCTAAATGACATTACCTCATGCTAAAAAATCCTTGAAGGAGACATTTATCAAATTCTAGTTGACACAACATGACTTGAGTTCACTTAAGAAAAAGGATGCGCTAGGAAAAATATATTGAAATTATTTCAGAGTACCTCATGGGATGGTGAAAAAGAATTAGGTCAGTTGCTAATGAGCAAAAATTTCAAAAATTGGTCAAACTCATGAAAGTGTTCAAAATTCAAAGTCAAGGAAGAAGATTTCTTGTCAATAATCACTTACTATTTTTTTTCAAAAATTATGTAGATCCCTCAATTTTGACTCAAGCATATAAAATGATCAAGACATTTCATTTTTGGTCAAGAAGCAAGACACATTAAAATTTAAAAAACAAAAAGGAAGACACAAAAAACCTAATCTATAATCATTATAAGAAACCTCCTCCCAAATATTCCATATATTACCTCATGAAATTTGAAGTACAAATTCTTAGGTAAACTCAAAGAGTTTTAAAGCCATACGAGAGTTGGTATGAAAAAAATACAACCTTAATTTATTCTGAAAGTGGTAAAAAACAACTGTTTCTGGTCTTCATTTTTTTCTCTACAACTGCCCCTTTGATCCATATATATTGAAGGACAAATAAAACATAAAAACAATGGAAAAAAAGAATATGAACTCGAAATCTTTATTTTAGCCTTTAGCAAGGCAGGTTTTGGGTTTCCAGTTGTATAACTATTTTCCAGCTTTGGCACTTGCAAAACAAAAACCATGAAAAATAATTATTAAGTGATAACAAAACTAAATAAAAACAAAAATAAGATAAAAGGGAGGAAGAATTTTGGGTTTTAACCCCCCAACATGTGTTGAAGTTAGACTATCAACAGCTGGACAATTCTGGCTGGTCATCCACAGTCCGTCAGGAGATGTGGTTTTTGGAGTAGGAACCACGACAACTTATTCCTTCTAGATATGTACAACTTCAATGTGAGGTCCTCTTATTCTAATTCATGCTTGTCTACCCTTGATTCAATGAAAAACAGGCTTGTAGTTGGGGTGGAAGTAGATGGGGTATTCTCCTTTAACCTCTTAAGTGAATGCGACAACCCTTGAGTATTAAATGTAATACTCATTATGTGACTTATCTTCTTTCGACTCTGCAAACATTTCTTCAATGTTTAACCCTCACCGTTTGACTAAAAGTGTAGTACTCTATGACATTCAAAAACCTCCTAGAACTGCTCCAATTGTACCATTTCAAGGATGTCAGTACAAGGGGGGTCAATATACATTTCAGTTTGAGAAAAATATAAACCAAAAGGTTGCAGAATTAAATCCCCCTCTCTAATTTCAGATAGAAGTTCTTGTTCCCTCTGAAGAACTTTTGTAAATTTGGGCAAATTGGGCAACAGGTCATCAAGTCTTTATTCAAAATGAAATTCCACCACTTTGATCTCATTTTCACTCTCCAAAACTAGATAATAAGGTGTTGATTATGCAGAATTAAGACGAGGAATGAGTTTGCAATTCATGTTCAATAAAATAAGAATAAAAAGTTTTCAGAGTCGTGTCATCTCACTCATATGCTTCAGCCTGAATCTCATTTTCCCAGTGAAATGTCTTTGAAAAGAAACCTGAAAGTGGTTCATGCAGTAGAGATTCAAACTCAAAAGGCCCGAACACTCCCATCTTCTTTTTAGATATTAAAATTATTATTGAGATCTCCTCATCAAGGTCATTCTCTTCTTATTGATAGAGATCCCACATTGTATGCATATAGCCACCTTCTTTAAAGGCTTTTAAGTCATTGGTTTTCTCATCTTCCTCTTTACTTTCAAGCTTAATCTCACTCACTTCCATCCATTTCATTTTCTTCTTTGAGTGGATTAATTATTGTTTCAAATTCTTCTTTATCCATTACTTGTTTTATCAATTATACTTATTCTTCCTATTTTTGATTTAATTCCCAAATTTGGTTTTGTAACCTTTGAATGTTATGTTGCTCTTCATCAAACTTGGTGATTAGATTTTTCAAGGATTACTCCAAGTTCATTTGATTTTCAACTTTTGCCTTGTGAAAAATTTGCCTTTCCACTTGTTTTAGGGGCTTTCATGGTCTACCATGTTCACACTGACATGAAATGTGTCCATAATAGCCACAATAATTGCATATTTTCATAGTTTAATGATTCCAATACCCACTTCCCCTCAAAATAGTTAAAAATAGTAGCAAGATAAAACAGATTTCTAGCTATTTGAAGTAGTTTTTCAGAGTAAAAACAACTTAAAATATTTTTAAATGTTTTTTATGTTTTCTATGTGTGTTTTTAAAAGTGAAGCGATCATTGTGAACGATACTCCTCCCTAGCAACAAGTCCAAAAAGTGATCTGGTATCCCCAAAGAATGTTGCAGAAACGACGAGAGTCGCAACGACAAAACATGTTTGTGGATGAAGAAAAGATGAAAGCAGAAGAAGAAGAAGAAGAAGAAGAACACGAACACAACGATTTACGTGGTTCGGGATAATCCCTACATCCACGGAGAGATAGAAATATCACTATGATTCAGGAGCACAAAATACAGGGAGATCTCAAAGTTTCACACACAAAAATCTTAGTCCGAAATAAGCTAATAAAGAAGATGAAGTATTGTGCCACCAATCACACTGAAAGTTCGCACTGTTATAGTGAATGGTGGCTGGAAGTCCAACATCATTATAGTGCCGCGACCACGTAAGTCCAAGCTGCTACAGTGGCCGACGACTAGAAGTCCGCAAAGCTACAATACCATTGTTTCCAAAGTCTAACATGCTACATTAATTGTGTCAAAAATCCACACTATTACAGTGCCTTGTCGGTGTTGTCCAGTCAACTCTGCTACAGTCGGTTATAGTTGCTAGTTGCTACAATGCCCCCAAATTTGGGTTGAAGACCTTCGCCCCCCAGACCTCCGGAGCAAGGATGCGTTGCCCCTTGCAACCCCCAACGAGCTCACTGCGGAGCTCAACCCACAGAGTTGCGGTCTGGTGCATAGTATGAGCCGCAATCATTCGGTCCAACTGCCGAGATCGTGGATGACATAGTTAGACTCATGGGGGCGTAACTGCCGAGACCCATAAGAAATGACCGATCCTTGCTGCATCATAACACAACCCAACCCAAGACGCGAAACATCCCAAAAAAACGTCAAACTGAACTTCTATTGGCGGACAAAGAGCTGGAGCACTGTCCAACTTCTCTTTTAAATACTCAAAAGCTGTCTGACACTGATCAGTCTACAAGAACGCCTAATCATTTCTGGTCAATGTTGTCAGAGGAGTCGCAACCCAAGAGAAATCAGCTATGAACCTCCTGTAATAGCTTGCAAGACCAAGAAAACTTTGCACCTCTGCCAATGTCTTGAGAGCTACCCAAGACACAACTGCTTCTATTTTCGACAGATCCACAACTACTCCCCGATGGAATATAACACGCCCCAAGAAACGGACTTCTCGAGCCCAAAACTCACACTTCGACAACTTCCCAAACAACACAACTGCTCACGAAGAAGAATCCCAAAACGACATGCAGATGCTCTGCATGCTCCTCTTTAGACGTGAAGCATACAATGAATGTCGTCGATAAAAACCACCACGAACTTATCCAAGAACTCACGAAACACAATGTTCATTAACCCCATGAACACAGCTAGAGCATTCTTGACACCGAACGACATCACATCAAACTCGTAATGTCTATGACAACAACGAAAGCCGTCTTGGGGATATCCTCATCATTCACACGCATATGATGATATCCTGACCGCAAATCGATCTTCGAGAACCAACTTGCATCCTCGAGGTGATTGAATAAATCCTTAATTCGTGGAAGAGGATAGTGATTATTTACTGCCACTTGGTTAAAGCGACAATAGTCGATGCACAACAACAAACTGTCATCGGCATTCTTCACGAACAAAACTGGTGCACCCCACGACGACACACTCGACCAAACAAAACCACACTGAAACAGACCATTGAGCTGTATACACAGCTCTCGCAACTTAGAAGGCACCATTCTGTACGGTGATATCGAGATAGGAGACACACATGGCTGTAGTTCGATCTCGAACTTGATCTCTCATCGAGGGAGTAACGCTACAACCTCCTCTAGGAAGATATCAAGTACTCTTTTACGACCCTGAGAAACGCCAATTGCTGAACCTTCGACAAACTCAGCATCAACTCAGCCATCAAGGATGCCAAGGATGAAACACGCCTCTGACCCATCCGAGGGTCTCGCTCGCCAACAATCACTGTTGGCTCCCCATCAGCATCGAAGAACACAATATGTCTGCTGAAGCAATCCACAATAGTCTGCATTGAATACAACCAATCCATGCTGAGGATGACGTCATATGGTTGTATCCACAAATATAGGAAATCTCTCAAAGAGTGGTGCTGCCCCATCACCAACTCACAGTCTCTACATACATCAAACAAGTCAGCTCGACCTCCAACTGATGTAGTCAACGCTAATGGCACTGAAAGTCTCTCCACCTCAAGTCCCAAAGCATGGACAAAGGTAGGTGATATGAAGGAGTGTACCGCTCCCAGATTAAACAAGGCATGCACCCAAGTAGAAAATAAAGGGTATCTCGAACGACGTCTAGCTCGCCTGATGATGACAACGCTAAAGCATGAAGCTGACCACGATCTGCTTCACGACTCTCTAACCATGCTAACGCCCACCTCCACGATTGCGCTATGCTCTCTGAGGATGTGGAGCGTCCCGGGGCTGTCCTCTGCCCGTCCCATCTACTCTCTACTGATCCCAAACTGGAGCAACCTGCTGCTGCTGCCTCGGCTGGAACTACCTTAGAGGAGGAGTCTGAAATGGAACAACTGGCGCATGTTGATTGCTCAAAAAGGTCGGGCGCTCTCGTCGCTGATTACCTTAGCCTCCATAAGAAAGACATACGCCCGATCCTTTATCATAGGCCTGAGAGCCGCTACCCTCGGAGAAACGAGACATTGAGGGCTGAGACCTACTCCCGACTGATCAGAAGCTCTTTTTTCTAGACAAATGAGAATCTCGAACCACAACTGTAACATCTCAGGTAAATAAAGAATATAACATTTTCATATCTATTAATATTTGTGAATTAAATATTAATTTTACTTTAAAGGGGATGCTATGTTCGATGGCGTACCCGATACGCAACAACGAGTTTCTTTGAAATCTTACGTTGCACACAACGTTGAGTTATTTTGAAAAATAATATAATAATATTATTATTTTAAATGGTAGTTAACATATAGATGTTGTATTGGTGAGAATGAATACAACTAACTAAAATATGATTATATATGTTTGTTAAATGTTTTTATATTTATCCAATAAAAGTTACAGGCTTAAAATGTGAATGAATCTAATTTTTAAGCATAAATACTCTAATATTTATTAAAAGTTCGATTTACCGCCTTTTGATGGTGAACCTTCTTTAAATCTAGTTTTGGTCACTTTTATATGTTCTATTTGACAAAATAAAATTATTCTTTAGAATCGGGACATCAAAATTTACTTTGGGTAAATTTTTGGTATTTTTCTGATAAAATTCATTTTTAATGAATAGTGAAAAATACTGTATTTTAATGCAAAACTGTCTTTTAATCTAATATATTTATAAGGTTAGATTATCTTTTTAATTGGTTTTAAAGTGTAATTATATTATGTTTTTACCATTTAATCCAATGTTAGTCATTTGAAGTAATTTCACTTTAAAATTGGACATAAATAAATGTCAATCTTTTGATAGTTATTATTTATTAAAAACATGCTTTTTGTTTTGACATCGGGAATTAATTTTAAATTAATTTCTGCCAATTCTGTGTTTTGAATTTGTAAAAATGGTTTTCATATTTGGAACCAGGCGATCCAAATTGTGTAAATAAGTAACTTTTATTTTTAGACGATATGAATATTTACTTCAGTAAAATTTTTATTTTGCATGCTTAAAGGGTAAATATGGTAAATAAGGGTAACAAAATATTATTATAATAATATAAAATTATCCTAACATGTGTCCTAATCCTATTGATTAATACATTTCCGACCATGAGCATCCTTGAGTCGATTTTGGGACCCCATGAAGCCACTTTATATTAATTAATTTAAAGTAAAGAAAAAAATGACATAAACATATATCTTTTAGTAAATCAATTTTTACATAGGGTTATATAAGTTATCTCTTCGACTATAAATATTCATTTGAAAGCTAAAAAGATTTCCTACATCATGGTATTTTTTTTATAATTTTTAGACATCAAATAAATAAAATTATTTATGACACAATAATGATGCAGTGTTTACTTCATTAATGAATGATTTAAATAAATAAGATTATAAAGATTAAAACAATATCCAAAACCTGTCCAATTCTTATTGGATGATTTTATTTTGAACATGAGTCATCTTATCTTCGACTTTAATAAGTTTTGGACCTTTAGAAACCGAAAATCATTATATAATAAAATAATATTTTTAAACTTTCCTAAAGAGTCCCTCCTCCCCCTTATAAAAAACCCTCACTTCTAACTCATTCATCACACTTCTCAAGTTCCTTGGTTCGTCCAACCTTTGCCCAACTAAGCTCCTTACATTCCTCTCCTCCCAGAAGCCTTCCTCTAGGCAGAATACAACTCAAGTAAACCTTTTGGTTCAAATCAAAGGGAGATACCCGATTTAAAGGTAACGTCTTCTCTTAAGTTCTTTTGTTTTATTTTACTTCTCCAACCCCTTAAACTATTTTTATTCCTTTATTTTATAACAACACCAGTATCCTTAATATACTAAGTTGTTGTTATGAGAAGGATTCGAACTACACTTACACACACTTCCATCTAATGGTTAAAGAACATACTGTTTCTGTGGACGATGAACTACTGCCTCACGAAATGATGATTGTTCAATTATCTCCTACCACCTCTCATAGTGGCCATTATGATGACACTGTGTTTATATATGATATATATTATATTTATGTTTTTTCCATGCTTTTGTAATTTTTATTTACAAACATACCTTTATGCATTCCAATACGTGTAAATACGATAAGTTTATTTGAGGAAGTGCGGACTACCGCCCCCTCAAGGTGATATGATTTGTTCCTGACATACATGGAACGTATAAATGATGACGTTAATGAAATCATGTAACATATATATCATATGATATTATACTGGAATTATAATATACGTATCATTAAGTTTTCATTCCATTAAATATGAAATAGAAATAAAAGTAGCGTTCATGCGTACGTACGACTTACCGTCTCCATGAACGGTGCATTTTATTTCTTATGTCCAAATGTTATGTAATATTATAAATACATACATATACTGAATATATATGATATATATGATATCTAAATCATGAATATCATTATAGAGATAATGAACTTTTGACCACATGAACTTGTAATTATAAGTTCATTTTTGACTTAAGTACCAAATATCGACAAAACGACCATTATTAATTTAAATGATTGCATAATGTTTATAACATGGTAATAAGTGATATAAAAGGAATAATAAACTTGAAAATGGTTCTTAAGCAAGTAGAAATTAACTTTATTTTATTATTCAGGAGATTAAAGAACGAACGAGTCAAGTCAGATGCGTGGTAAGGGGTTTCTTATCTCACTTTTAATTCCGTGAGATTTCCATTGTTCGCTACTTATTTATTGAATGTGGTGTATTGTGTACTGCTATTTGATATATATTATTATGATTCTCTTTATATTCATGGTATTCTGTGATTCATTTGGTGGTTATTAACTTTTGGTCATACGACTCGATTGATTACAACATGCTAAGGGTTTTCATTTCACTTTATTCTCGCGAGATTCATACGATATTTGCTACTATTTCTTTTTGTGTGGTGTATGTACTGCCCATGATTGTATTCTTTGTGAAATATATTTTAACTTATGAGTATTTACATCTTCATTGTATGATCATTCCTTCATGGGGTGTATGTTTTGTAAGTTACCAAATCTGTAAGAGTACCTTTCACCGTACTCTTTTAGTCAAAGACTTCTTTTATGTCATGTCTTTTAATTTATTTTTTCTTATGTTGGGATATGTTCTTCTATATCCTTATTGGTGTACATTTTATGTCCATGTGATGACAGACCATTTTCTCTCTCATCAAATCATTTTCTGAATTTTAAAGCGATGCTGTTAGGTTGTCGAATTTATGTAAGAGAATTTCTTAACTCAATTTCAATTCTTTGGGTTAAACTTCTACTTCTTGATTATGTCATGCTATGAATATGTGTGAATGACCTCTGATTGTTTTACACTTAATTTCCACTTATATTGGGTGTATTCTTATTTGTCACACATAATTATGTAATTGATTTATCCTTAATCTAAGGATAACGTCTTTATAAGGGATTTCGTCTCAATTTACATTCCATTGAGACTTCATTATTGTTATGCACCAATTCACTTTTATATGGTGTATGTACCGCTCTTTGACATATTATATCATGAATCTCTTTATTCTCATGATATTATAAGCTTTGATTAATGTTATTCCTCAATTATTTGTATTCAAGCGTCTCTCATTTGGTTAAGAACTCTTTAACTAAAATATTGTTTTAAATGTTTTAAAGATTTATTCTTCTAAATCTTTCTCATTAATGTCCATGATTTAAAAATGGTTTTAAGGATTTATTTATATGGACGTGAATGTTTTGAAATTAAAATTTCTTTCAAATGGTTCAAAATGGTATGAGATACTTTGATTAAAAAATCTCTTTATTAAATGTTTTAAATGGTTTTGAAAATGGTTTGATAAAACATTGATTATGTCAATATCTTGAAATAATATATTGTGATTGCAATGTGGAAATGTTATCTTTCATTTATGCTTGTTTTATGTGTTATGAATATGTTATGGTTATTGGGCATTATTTACGCATATGGGTGGTTCCGTGGTAAACCTAGGGTGGGTGAGCCCGATATAGCTCTCCAATGCATTGGGTAACGTGACGGAGGTAAACGTCAATGTTTCTTCTAAGAGATTTAGAGAATATACTGTGATGGGTATTCCAAACGTAACTCCCTATGTAGCTGTGAAAGTTACAATGTATGTTATGAATGTCATAAGTTACCTTTATGGTTTATGATTTCTGTGTATTATTCATAAATCTTGTGATTTCATGAGGTATGTTATGATTGAAAAGTATGGTTTCATTGATTTGTATTTATTGATGGGTTAATGTTTCCTTTCCTTATTTTATAACCCTTACTGAGTTTTTTATGCTCACCCCAAGTTTTGAAATGTTTTTCACAGGACATAAAGATGAATAGGGTCAAAGATGAGATCAAGGAAAAATCATGTTGTCTAAAACATGGAACTAGACATGTTTTATTTTTAGAGTTTCTATTTTATGAAAAAAATGGATACTGAGTAGGAATGTCTACTTTGTAATTTTTGAAATGTAATGTAATAGATATGGCTATGACCTAATTCTCTAAAACTCTAAACTTGAAAAGATCTTCAATATGAATTCTTGACTTAACTCAAGATTATGTAATGTTTAAGGACGAGTCCTTATAACAACTCTGCTTTGTGAGAAATTCTGATGACTCCCCTCTCGTGACGATTTGGTTTTGGCTAATGTCCTCTCGACAACCTCTTCTCTCGTCAGCACCTTGAAATATGTTTTCAGCATAAACGAGGTGACCTGATGCTGGATCTCCATATGCAAGACCTCCTCAAAATGCCTCGACCTGACCTCCTCATCAGGCAACAAGTCCGAAGCATATCGTAGAAGGTTCCTGAAACAGATCTCAAACTCTCGCACACCAGAGCTCCCCTGTCGAAGGTTAAACAACTCTTGGCGATTGGCCTCTTTTGTGGTCGAAGAAAGAAACTCGGCTTTGAACTGGTCTCAGAACTCCTCCCATGAGACTACTGACTCATCGCGATCTCTGAGAAACAAAAACCACAACTACCTCGTTGCCCCACACAACATCGTCACAGTCAACGATACCTAGTACTCCTTCCGAGCACAAACCAAACTGAAGACTGTCTCAAACTCCTCCAACCAGTCTTCCATGACTGCATCTGAAACAGAGCCCTTGTACCTCTGTAGACTATGGCGCTGAAACTCTCGGAGTGTCTTCCTTCAAGTGTCATCGTCGTCAACCTTTACTCTGCGGCGATCTGCTGGCGCAACCTGCTGAATATCTTTTGCACGAACTTGATGAGGACGTCGACTTGGAGCCATGCTTGTAAAAGAACAAACAGTTAGAGCTCCTAACCTGGAATATGGAAGAATTTAACATTAATTAATTGTTTTCTTTTATTCATTTTTGGTTAACATATCCCAAGGTCCACTCATTCAAACACAGACGCAAAGAAGAATGATGCATGATCCTTTTTCAGGTCTCTACCCTGCAACCAACATCACCTCATTTAGTAGCCACTGTAAGTTTAAAGGTTCGTGCATTGGATCACATGGGGTCCTAAATACCCGTATCTAAGTCAGTCTCCCGTGTTTACAGCGCTTGCTAAACTTAGCTGACACTGTTGCCCCACCGGCCCACGCAACCTCACCTGTGCCTAACTCCAAACTTTATCATATCCCTCAATCAGACCTTTGATACCACTCTGTCACGACCCTCTCCCCACAAGGTGTACCCCTCCTGGGCTGACAATGGGAGGAGAGATAATGACACTCGAGTCCCGCCTCCAGTAGGCCCAGGTTTGCGGTTAGCACCGAGGGTATAACAAACACACAGATGGGAGACATTACTGAATCACCCTAAGATTTCATAGTATGTTATCTATTCAAAGTAATTCAATAACTTGCACAACACGCAACACCGAGTTTGAGCGCACCATAACTTACCAAACTAGCTGTTTAAAAAGCGGTTATGAATAGTGTTAACTGAATTTTGAATTTTATATACTATATAAAATTTTAAAATCCATATTATGTGTTTCTTAGACATAATATAAGAACAAATTTATTTTTTTCAGATAAAAGAAGTATTTTTCAAAAAATGCAATTTTACCGCATTTTAATGGCGAACCCTTTTTAAATCCAATATTTGACACTTATATATTCAATTTGACAACTTTAGAATTGGGACATAAAAATTTAGTTTAGATAAATTTTTGGTAATTTTCTGATAACTTTCATATTTTAACGAATAGTGAAAAATACTCTGTTTTAATTGAAAACAATTTTTTTAATTGAAATAATTTATAGTGATAAATTATGCATTTGAATGGTTTGGAAGTATAATTGGATTATATTTTTATCATTTAATACAATGTAGATCATTATAAGTAATTTCACATTTAAATTTGACATAAACACGTGTCAATCTTTTGATAGTTTTTACTTTTTTAAAAAACCCGCTTTTTGGTTTTAACAACGAGAATTAATTTTAAATTAATAAATGCAACTTCTATGTTTTGAATTTGGTAAAATAGACTTCATTTTTGAATTCGGAATATCAAAATTAGCTTAGGGTGATTTTTTGGTATTTTTCTGAAAACTTTCAATTTTTGATGAATAGTGAAAAAACACTGTTATCTATATCTATACTAATCCTGGCTTTCCAGCTGCCACGTGTCAATCTCTCGTGCCTCCACATCATTCTTTCCCTACGTGTCCTTTTTCCAGTATTCCACGTCGCCCTTCTGATACGCTACTAATTTTTTATCCGCCTCTCGCCTTCTGCTACCCCTCCTACTATCGAAAATTTTATCCTCCTCTACTGTTACCGCTCGACTCCTGCTCGCATTTTCTCTCCGCTCATAGGGTTCCCTCGCATCTCCCTCTACCGTACCGGGTCTTCTGCCAATGCCTACTCCTCGTCTGGCTACTCCGCCTCCATTTCCTACTCCACCGAGTTCTTTGATAGTAGAACCTTCGCATTCGGCTGCTCCATCTACACCTACTCCAGGTAAGGCTGCTTCTCCTTCTCCAACTACGGCTACGACTGCTCAGACTCCACTTAGTCCGCCTCTGTATGGTCCAGTTATGGCTCTGTTACCCCCTACACCCGCATCTTAGTCTCTCGATTCAACCTACATCCCCATCTCCCCATTCTCCCTATCTTCAAAGTTATTCCTTGATGCACACAAGGGTTTCACCGAAATTCTCTTCGTAAACCTTGAAATGTGACATTGGGGTAAGATCTATGCTTGGGTGGACCTTCGAACGGCGGCGGATCATCTTCATCGATTAGGTTTGTTGCTGCTTGAATTAGATCTGATTCAATAAAAAATTATTATTTTTGGATCCAGGTTCTTAGGTTTCCATTTCAACTGACGCTTCGACTTCAAATTATGTTGGTGCTTCGAACGTCGGCAGCTCATCTTCAAATTGTACACTCACATCCAGGTATTGAATGATTGACGCTCTTTGCATTTGGGTTTTAGGTATGGACTTCCATAGATCTCTACTTGCCTTCATGTATGTTTCACTAAACATGCAGTTGTTTTCCGACATTCACATACATGTTCTATAGGGTGTATTCGAAGATTCTTAGGTGGATGCAGACTTCATGTAATTTTCAAGTTCCTGTTCTTCAGCTACTCAAAGCATCTCTATAATTCACTATCAGGTTTCTATTCATTTATCTTTATCTGCATCTCCTGTTTTTTAATGTAATGGTAACAATATTTCAAGGTAATTTTTAATGGAAGCAATTATTTAATTTCTAATTCTAAATTCATAAATTGATGAGGTTTCTTTTATCACAAACAATATTAATATTTCAAACCATGCTTTTCACAGGGATTAACATTCCACTATTTTGGTCATAGATCCAATGGTGAGAAAGTCATTTTAATTTCTAATTCTAAATTCACTTATGCTGCTTACATGGGGATGTGACATGCAATACCTCATCTATAGTGTTAATTTTTTAATGTAAGTTGTTTTTGGTGTCCTTGCTACTGCACACCACTCCAAGGCTGATTTACACAATGAAAACCCATATATAATAGCACATACACAACATGCTACAACATGAGTTTGATGTTTGAAGAGGAAATTAATGGTAAGGTTATATATTACATTTGTAAATCACCTCTTGAAATCTTTGACATCATTTACTACTATAATCTATTATCTATTATTCTATTATATATCCTAATGCTGGGTACCTCAAGGTAGACATGTCACCTCTACAATGTTCCACATCACCCAAAAAACACCCTTCCTTTTATCCCTCCGTTTCTCGCATCTCATTCACATTAATATGAGCTATAGCTGGATGATGTTTTAGAGTAAACCCACCACCAGGTATAGGTGGCCTAATCCAAACTAATGGTGCCATATTATGGGACAATATGATGATGCATACTAGGAAATGAAATAATCAGGTAATGGTGTAGATAATTTGATCAATGATATGTGTAAACTAATGGTGCCATATTATGGGACAATATGATGATGCATACTAGGAAATGAAATAATCAGGTAATGGTGTAGATAATTTGATCAATGATATGTGTATTCCTTATATTATCAACTGTACGTCTACTGTACTTACAATACTAATCCTAGGTACCCTTTCTTTCCACGTGTCATATATGTTACTATTTCACCAATCAACTTCACCAATCTACTTCCATTGATTTTCATTTTCCTACATTTCTTTTTTAATTATTTTTTTCTCTTCCCTAGAGTCGTTCATCATCTGCATCGCCAAAGTTTGTTGACTTTGTTGGTGTTGGAAGTGAGGTATGAGTCTTTTTTTATTTTATCATCTTAATGAAAACATAGTGATCCCTACTTATTGTCATGATTAATGATGATGGATTTTTCTTTCAAGAAACAAGAGATGACTGGGGTCTACTATTTCTGCCAGATCAGTGCCCGTGATTTTGTAGGCGTGATTTTGTAGGCTCCTGAAACATTGTTTTAAATTTTACATTCTAGACAAATATAATAATTGATTCAGTATTTTTTCCCTCTAAATTAATGGATGCTACATATTCTATGTAATTAGTTTCATGAGGGTTTAATATAGAATCTTGAGTACCCATGCATTATTATTTACTTAATAAGCAGTATCACATAATGATTTTATAATATATTCACAGTCATTCTGCTTATTCCAACAATATCAACTTTCAATCACTATTTGTATATCATCTTCAATGTTAGTCTATTGTAATAACTGTATGTGTTTCCTCTTTCTATGATTTTGGTTCCATCATTTATTTTTTTGTTTATAGTGTTTCATAGTTTTATTTAGTTATTATATTATAATATTACTTATATGGATCAAATTATCATTAAATTTTTTTGGTTAGGTATATAATAGAATTTTTTATATTTCATTAAACTATGTTGATGTTTGAAATCCCTTTTTATGTGGTCTAAAAGTTCTTCTGATGTCTCTTCAACTGTTCAGGAAATCTAGAATTCCTAATATATATATATTTTTTTGATGATATCTAATGATATAGAATATATACTAATTATTTATTTATTCTATTTGAAATCTCTTGATTTTATATACATTTAAGTAAAATTGACAATTTGATGTTTCTATTGTTTATAAGGGATGAAAAATCACCGAAATATATGATGTGAAGAGTTTTTATACCTACAGTAAACCATATTTAAAGTGACTGTAACATCAGTGTACCTAATTTGATTTGTGTTATCTAAACCAAGGTGGTCACATTATCATTTTATAGTTAATGAATTAATGTTTTTTAGTTATAGGAGTTATTCTACTTCATGAAGTGAGAAAAGGTTGTTTTTAAAACTACTGCATGTTTTTATAGGCTGCTAATTGCACCGAGTGGAGGCCTTCAATGAACATTTTATTGGCTACACCTGCAACCATTTATGTAGCATGAGTTATCCCCTTCCATGGCTTCACCTGCCCAAATCTTGAAAAAACTTTGAAGCTTACATGAAATAGGATTTGTATCCTCCTATACTGTACACCAATATAGAAGATTTCACATATATTATGCATTCCAATATATTTCAATTAGTTTCCCTTTTACTATATTGTTATGCTACTCATGTTTATTCATGTAAAACCAAATGTGCATGCAATGGTTGAAGATTCAATGGAGTATCAAGGCATGTATAGTTACTAAATGATGATATTTTCTACTGACCATGCATTCGAGGTCAGTGTTCCCACTCCATGTTAAATCAAGTGTCCACACGCTATGTCCACATCATTGTCAATATAGTTACCACAAAATATGATTTTTTTACAAGGTAATAATCATTTTATAGTTATTTAATTATTGTTTTTTAGTTACCAGGAGTAATGCTACTTCATGAAGTGAGCACATGTTGTTTTTAAACCTAATGCATGTTGTTTTTATAGGCTTCTATTTGCAGAGGCCTTCATTGAACATGATATTGGCTACACCTGCAACTATTTATATACCATGACATCTCACAAAACGATGATAATCAATTATAAGCAACATCTTCTTCAATTTAAAGAAAAATGAAGACTAAGAAGATAGACCAACACTCTTTGCCAAACAGGTAATGCATCTAGATTAATCTACCATTAATTTCGCCTTCATAATAACTGCACATTATATATTTCATATTATACATTCAAAATATTATTTATTTTCCACTGTTTTCTACTACACTGTTGATTGTGTTTTCATTTTGTTCTGCTATGATTTATTAATGGTTGTTTTGTTAGAATGTAGAAAAACATGATGGATATTTTACAGTTACCCTCCTGTTGCAGGTGGGTCCATTGAAGGAGTCCACTGGATTTCTACTGAAGAGATTTCTAGCATGGATGGGTATTTTTGGTAGCTGGTTTGTTCTTCCCTTCATTTTTACTTAGTGCTGCATTTGTGTATTATGGTTGTTGTCTTGGTGTTTTAGTGCTCCTACAATTAACAAGGCTTTGGTTAGCTTTAAGATTTTGTAGGTTTTGTTCAAAACGAGCTTGATTGAAATTACGGTAACATTCATATGGCTGAATGATTTGGTTTAATTTTCAAGACCATATTGGTTGTCTCTGTTTGCATGGTGGTGTTTTTTTTCAAGCATAACAGAGGCTGATAGTGGTGCAATTTTGTATGTCTGATATCTGAAAATGTTTTCTTCATCTGTAACCTGTTTCTGTTTTTCCAAATGTGATGTTTTGATTGGTGTTCTGCTTTCATGTTGGTTCTCCTGTAACGGTTCCCACATCAATGCTTAAAGAATTTAGTTTGAGAATACATAAAAGGGAATTTGAGTAAAACATGTTTTCGAGAAACCATTCCAAATTATATTCTGCGTTGGCCACACTACAGATGGGTTTGGTGGAGGAAAAACAGAATTTGGTTGTTGAATTGGAGTCAGATGCTCTGTCCCGTCGCCATTGGGTTGATTCACCAGAGGTAATTTCAGGGCTTTAGAAATCTTTAAATCATTTCTATTTTTAGTAGTGGACTGGTAATGATTACACAACTGATATCATTTGTAAATTTGATATTTGGCTTCTGTATTGATCATGTTTAATTTATATTTGATACGTTAATCATGTTTGGTATAATACGGAGGGAAAATAGTATTTTATTGTTTTGTTTTACATTTTATTTATCACATTTACAATTTAGTATCCATCTCACACTATTTTACTCATAACATTGTGTTGGGAACCATTACAGGATTGGTTGAAGTGACCTATTGGATCACACTGCTTTAATCATAAATGAAAAATTGAGGTGCCGGTGGGAATGAGGATTCGATGCAAGTCATAAGCGAGAAGAAGATTCGCAAGGTGATGCTTAAGTTAAGATGCAGATGATACATGTCTCTAGTGGCGCCAGGGTTGCCATAAAGAGAACTAAAAATGTGAGCTTTTCCCTGTTTCATCATTTACCTGATGGATCCATCATTAACGACTTTTGTGCTGCTTTTGTGCTGCTGGTTCAGATTCTATTCTTCCTCTCCAAGTGGGATATTTTTAGAAGTCCGAATATTTGGGGAGCTAAGGATCAAGGATCTGAGCTCGTAGCTACAGAACAAGGCTGCCCAGCAGTTCATGACCCTTAGCACAGGATCCACAAAACCAGACAATGTTGTTGCTGTCACAGAGACTGAAGCACTGTCACAGAGACTGAAGCACAAACCTCATAGGAAGAAGCAGAGGTTGATGAGAGTTGGGCTGAGGTGAAGGGCATTGATTTGGTGATGAAGCAGGCTGGCGTGTGGAGGAGTAAGGTCTTGAAGGCACTCAACGCACAAAATTGAGACGTTGTGATTGCCATTATGGTAACACGGCAGAGCAGTGTCATAAGTGCAGTTAACAATTTCTCCATCTTTTGATTTCATTTTGCCGGAAGAGTATATGTTTATATGTATTAAGACCTCCATCAGTCTCATACATCGATCTGTACTTAATTATGAACCTAACATTAAACATCAAATTCATATTAATTGTTGTTCTAAAATGTCTGCAATAGTCAACAAAACAGTTATGCGGATACAATTTGTTTTTGCTTATTTTCCTTACAACACACAAAAGATCGCATGTATCTATAGCCATGGTTATCCATAGCCATGTTATTACATGTAGAAATATTACTATTTCTCTATTAATATTATGTATTCACATACCTTTATTTACAATATATAGGATACTGTTTTCCCAATTTCATCATACAAAAAATCGTTAATTAACTTGTATGATTAATTAGGTTAAATAAATTTACTTTCATCTCCATTACCAGTTTTTACTTATACATAGACATTCATATGCATTATAAGTTTTCGCTTACATAAATTTTTTTTGTGATGTGGCTACTATATGCGATCCGATATTCAATGTTATTCCATTATGCATTACCTGTATGTACTTATATAAAATATAAGTTTATTCTTGTGTGCATTTACTTTCCAGAAATTACATATTGGAAAAAATCCTTATTATATGTAAATGAATGTGTAATTGAATGATCATGTCGTGCAAATGCACATGGTGGGTACTAAATATAGATATACAACTCTGGACTGTTGACATTTAGTGAAGAAACAACCAGATTCAATTTGTCCTTATCTATTTTTTTTATTCAATTTCATGGTGTCAAGTATTATGAAGTGGGTGTCGACTCTTTGTCTTTATATATTTATTTCATTCAATTGCATCTTCTGTTTAATCTTTGTCTCTGATCTTTACATACCTCATTCCATATTGTTCAATATACATGAAGAATAGTTTCACTCCGTTTTCTTTTTTCCCGAACAGCCCACACATTCAATTTATTATTATTTCATTTATTTTCACATTTATCAGTTTTATTATTACAACCATTGTCTTATCTTTGAATTATCTTTCACTTTTTTATTTCAGTGTCTGCATTATAGTTATTGTGATCGAAATTGAAAATGAATTCAAATATACTTCTTCAAAATTTAAAAATTCATATACTTTTACTCTATTCATTTTCTTTGTCAACTATTTGAATGGTGTCTTCATATTTTATGCACTCCTATTCCATTATCATACACCATTACTTCATAATTAAAATTTATTCAACATTAATGTTTCTTCTCAAATTTTATAAATATTAATCTCTTATTAAAAAAACCATTAATCGAATACGCCGTGCAATAGCACGGGTGAGTACTAGTTATTTAAAACCGACTTTTTATTTAAATAATTATTTATTTTAAGTCAAAATAGATATATAATACCTATATATGTTCAATGTGATTCATTGGAGTCATTTTATAATAAGTTTAGATATATAAAATTTTATTGAACTTTTTACCGTCTTTTACCCACCTTTTAGGAGTATTTTAAAATTTGCATAAAACTTAATTTTACCGCTAATTAAAGGTAAAAATGATATTATAATTACCCTAACACATGTCCTAGTTCTATTGGATAAGTGTAATTCGACCAAAAACAACCTTAGGAATAAAATATGATCCTTTAGGTCCACTTGGATTAGATTATGTCATTTATTATTATTTTATTTAAAGAAGAGTTAAAAGTGTTAAATTCAAAGTTTAATAACTAAACCATTTTTAATATAGGGTTATACATAAGATAAATTCGACTATAAATATTCATTAGAAAGCTAAAAAGATTTCCTACATTATGGTATTTTTTTATAATTTTTAGACATCAAATAAATTAAATTATTTATGACACAATAATGATGCAGTATTCACTTCATTAATAAATGATTTAAATAAATAAAATTTTTAATATTAAAACGATATCCAAAACCAGTCCAATTCTTATTTGATGATTTTATTTCGAACATGAGTCATCTTATTTTCGAATTTAATGAGTTTTGGACCTTTTGAAACCGAAGATAAGTTTATACTAAAATAACATTTTCAAACTTTCCAAAAGAGCCCCTCCTCTCCCTTATAAAAGGACACCACTTCTAACTCATTCCTCACACCTCTCAAGCCCCTTGGCTCGTCCAACTCCTACCCAAATAAGCTCTCAAGATCCCTCTCTTCCACTTAGAAGCCTTACCTTAGGTAAAATTCACTTCAAGAAGTCTGTTTGGTTCAAACCAAAGGGAGTTACCCAAATTAAAGGTAGTGGTTTCTCTTAACTTATTTTATTTTATTTTATTTCTCAAACCCCTAAACTCTTTTTATTCCTTTATTTTATAACAATACCAGTATTCTCAATATACTAGGATGTTGTCATGAGGAGGATTTGAACTATACTTACACACACCCCCATCTAATGGGTAAAGAACATATTGTTTCTGTGGATGACAAACTAACGCCTCACGAAACGATGATTGTTCAATTATATCCTACCGCTTCTCATGGTGACCATTAAGATGACACTGTATTTATATATGATATATATTATGTTTATGTTTTATTTATACTTTTGTATTTTCCATTTATATCATTCCTTTATGGTTTCCATTATGGGTAAAACACAATAATTTCATTTGAGGAAGTGCGGATTACCGCCCCCTCAAAGTGATATGACTCATTAATGCCTTATGTGGGACGTATAAAGGATGAAGTTAATGATATTATATATGATATTATACTGGAATTATAATATACCTATGTATCATTCCATTAAAATACAAAATAGAAATGAAAGTAGTGTTCATGAGTACGTATGACTTACCGTCTCCATGAACGGTGCATTTCATTTCTTATCTCCAAATGTTATGTATTGTTATAAATACATATATATACTGGATATATAATATATACATGATATCTAAATCATTTATATCATTCTGGAGATAATGGACTTTTGACCACATGGAAAAATTGTAATTATAATAAGTTTATTTTTGACTCAAGTTCCGAACATCGATAAAATATCCAATATGAACTCAAATAATTAACTAATTGTTATAGCAAGGTAATAAGTGATATAAAAGGAATAATAAACTTTAAAATTTTTATCAAGGAACATACAAGACAAGTCAGACTTGAGGTAAGAGGTTTTTTATCTCACATTTAATTTCGTGAGATTTCCATTGTTCGCCACTTATTTATTACATGTGGTGTATTATGTACTTCCATTTGATATATATTATCATGATTCTCTTCATGTTCATGGTATTATATGAATGATTTGGTGGTTATTAACTTTTGGTCATACGACTTGATTGATTACAATGTGGTAAGAGGTTTCTTATCTCACTTTTAATTCCGTGAGATTTCCATTGTTCGCCACTTATTTATTGCATGTGGTATATTGTGTACTACCATTTGATATATATTATCTTGATTCTATTTATATTCATGGTATTCTATGAATGATTTGGTGGTTATTAACTTTTGGTCATACGACTCGATTGATTACAGCATGGTAAGAGGATTTCATCTCACTTCTTATTCCCGTGAGATTCACGCTGTATTGCCACTATTTCCTTTTGTGTGGTGTATGTACTGGCCATGATTGCATTCCTTGTGTAATATAATTTAATCTATGAGTATTTAAAACTTCATTGAATAATCCTTCTTTCATGGGGTGTATGTTTCATGAGTTACCAAATCGGTAAGGGTTAATTTCACAATCTCTTTATTATCTGAGGTTGTTTTTATGTAAGTATCTACTGAGACATATTTATTATCCATGTCCATGTTTCATAAAAGAGTTTTCAAAAATATTCTTTTTAAGGGACTTTTTTTACTAAAACATCATTTTAAATGTTTTAAATATTTATTCTTATAAATCATTCTCATTAATGTCCATGTTTTCAAAATGGGTTTTAAGGATTTATTTATATGGACATAAATGTTTTTAAAATGTTAATTCCTTTCAAAAGTTTCAAAGTGGTATGAGACACTTTGATTCAAAAATGTCTTTAAATGTCTTCCTTTCTAAATTGTGTGACTTTTAAATGTTTTTATGAAAAAGGGATATTTCCCACAAAGAGTTTTACAAATCATTTTCATCTATATCAAAATTCATTGATGGATTTTAAACTTGTTTGAAGTTGATTTATTATAATACAAATCTTCCATATTGTATTGAAGGTTTTGTGATATGTTTGACTATGGATAAGTTATGGTTTATGGATAAAGTATTGAAATTTCATAAACTAGTTTTAATACGAATGTTTATGTTATATTTCAACCTTTTCTTAAGATGAATGTGTTGAACTGGCATGTTCCGGGTTGGGGACCGGTAAAAGTAAGCCCTCCGGGTTGGGGTCTGGTTATAGAAGACCCTCCGGGTTGGAGTCCAGTTACAGAGGCTCTCCGGGCTGGAGTCCGGTTATAGAGGCTCTCTGGGTTGGAGTTCGGTTACATAGGCTCTCCGGGTTGGAGTCCGGTTACATAGGCTCTACGGGTTGGAGTCCGGTTACAGAGGCTCTCCGGGTTGGAGTCCAGTTACAGAGGCTCTCTGGGTTGGGGTTCGGTTACAGTTAGCTCCTAGGTCATGACACGAGGCCTTGACACATAAATTAAAGTCCAACATTATGCATTCTATCATTATGAAATTAGCTATTGATATTAGATGTGATTATTCGACTAGTAGAATATCCATGTGAATAATTAAATGACATTATTTGATTTTATCTTTTTCATATTATGCTGATGTTTAAGTTTAAAAGGATTTTGTTTTATTCTAATACATTGCCTTAAATGTTTATACTTGTTTATGAAAGTTTCCACTATATTGTTATCTTTTCTGAGCATCTGAGCTCACCCCTTTCTATGTTTTATTTTTCTCAGGATGTGAAGAAGTATTCTGTGATTGATAAGTAGGGTTAAACTAAGAGATTAATGACGTTATTAAAGGATCATTTATGTTGTGTTTTATTTTCTAATGTGTAATGTAATGTTCATGTATGTAATCTATTTTCCAAGACTGTTAAACTGATCGGTCTTTTGGGACTTGATTCCTTGTAATCATGTCAATGTATTAAAATAATGCACCGACTCCCATAACTAGAGTCGGGGCGTTACAATTACCCTCTAAGAGAACACATGTGAAAGAGAGTGATAAATCAGACACCAACCAACTCCTACCGAGACTACAATATAAAAGAAAACCCAAGTGCACATATGTAATGACATGCAAGAACTACTACAACTGAAGGGAAAACTGCAAGTACCAAAAGAAAAGTAAGGACGACAAAAACCAGAATCCCAAGCAGCTCCTGCTAAACCCCAAGCTAGTAGTAACCATCCTGATCTCCAACATGCTCTAACTGACCTGAAAAACAGTTTATATATACATAGGGTGAGTATAACAATTTACTCAATAGGATCATCCTCGGAGTCTCTCGTGTAAAAGGTAAAGAAAGCATGCTAAGGCACAATAAACAAAAAGTGAAACTAACTCATCACCTAAACTGGTATACTAAGTTCCCAACCTCACCATGACTACTCTCACAAAATATTGCATATAAGAGCATATAATATAATAAAGAATATCAAGGGTACCCTGCTACCACTTCCCCACTGGTTTTCCACTCTGCCCCAACGTTGCACGTCCTGAGCATCTCTCCCCAAAAGGCTAGCCCACAGACACCTGAGCAAAACACTACAACATGCACCTCTTGCAACACACCACCACGTCCACGTAACCAAAAGTAACCAGATAGTTCTCGAGAGCCACCATAACCTGTATAACTTGTATCATACATTGGGTATTGCACCTCAAGCCATCACAATCTATACACGTTATACCTATAATAGTCCTTAGGAAACTATATCCATAATACATGTGTGTGAAATAACTGCAAGCCATCACAACCCTCTACACACATATATGGGGAAAACTAACTATTGTGCATACCGGCACAAGTAACTACCAAGAGAGCAGGACCAAAAGGGGTAGTCAACCATCCATCCTCCCACCGAGATGTGGGGAAAAACACCCCCAAGGCTCAGAATCCATGAGGTGTTAGTTTACCTAACCGACAGGGTGGAGTAGCGTATATAAACACAAAAGTACATGATATAATATAACTCACAAATACACTATGAGAATAACCTAATCTCATACTCAACTGCAGCTAACATCTCTTTGACTCCAGACTGCCACTGCTAAGACCAGGTATCCTATAAGCACACAACCATTTTAAGAGCTACATTAAATTACTTTATTCCTTTTTATCTTTTTCAATTTACATTAATTAATTCATTAACCATTCATTAACCATGAAATTTTTTCACATTACATTACATTAGCATCACAATAAAGTTTCATGTATTCCAAGCATAAGCAAACAGAGTCCACGAATTCTCAGAATTATAACCTCAACATTGCATCCCACCAAGCTCTAACCCCATGGGTTAAACATTTATTCATTTATTAACAACATTATTGGTTGGAGTGGAATCTCAAGAGGGGGGGGGGGGGTGAATTGAGTTCCTACTTAAAATTTCTGTTTAAAACTTTATGATAAAGATCCCCAATTTTGAAATGGCTCAGTTAATTAAGGCAGTAGAGATATAAATGCTTAGTTGGTCAATAAGTTTCTCAAAGGGTGATTAGTCCTCAGTTGAATTAGTGTAAAATTTTTCTTCAACTTTTGAAATAATTTTACTGAATTAAACACATGCACACACTAACCAAAACTATCAAAGTCAATGCAAAACAGTTTTCTGTTTTAGCAATTATAAGCAGCGAAAAATAGACAAAATAGAGTATAAAAAAAATATAGTGCACATTGGAGTTAAACAAGAGGTTCAGTCTCAAGCCGAGACTTAATCCTCTCCACTTGGTGATCACCTGCCACCAAACAGTTTATATAAATGATAAACTTGATACACAACCTGTATCGGGCTTTACAACAGTTTTCACAAACTGTCCAGGGTTCGCACCCTCTACCACAGTTCTTCATGGAAAAAAAACAATACAGACCACACATGGTTTCTTCCATAGTTATACATGAGAAACAAAATGTAAGAGAAGTTTGATGTGAGGATTTTCAGTATCCTCCAGTTCAAGCATAGGAGATAGTGTGTAACAGAAAAAAACACACTTCTTAGAAATGTAAAATAAAATAACACAGTAGAGCTAATATCATGATATTGAGTTTAGAAAGCTCTATGTGTTTGCAGTTCAGCTCTTGACTCCTTGAAGTGAAGAAATTGCAGTTTGAGTCTTTCTCTGGAAGTTTTCCTCAAAACAGAGTGTCGCAACTCCAGGTTCTAGCTTTTAGGAACTGAGTATTCTACTTCTTGTGTTGATTGAGAGTTGATGAAGCATAAAAGGAAACCTTGAAATTGTTCTCCTGAAATGATCTTCTTGAGACTCTTGGGTTCACAATGTTAGCGCTGGATGGTTCTTCCTTGTTCTATTTGATCTAGCGAATAAGTTCTTTCTCATGCATTCCTCTGTTGTTTCTCACTTCTTCTATTATCTCAACTAGTTTCTTCCTCGGTCTTCTCTTTTATATTTGAGGTCCTACAATAGGAATAAGTAAACCACGTGCGATCCTACTCGTACCTCATACTGTCCCCAGATACAATTTCTTGATATGTCTACAATCAAAATTAATTAATGTCAGATGCATTAAATTTACCAAATATGATCGTTATAATAATCTTAAGAATTTGATGACGGAAGGGTGTGCATCGGTAGACTGGTAACGATAGCCTTCACAACGGTAGGCTTCAACAGTAGTGTGCATTGGTAGCCTTCATCGGTAGCCTTCAGCGGTAACCTTGCATCGGTGACCTTTGCATCGGTGACCTTTGCATCGGTGACCTTTGCATCGGTGACCTTTGCATCGGTAACCTATGTATCGGTAACCTTTATATCGGTGAACTTTACTTAGATAAATTTTATACTGTAAGCTTAAACAATAGAACAACGAGATTAAAGATACATAGGTATTACTGGAACATGATTATCACATTAATGAAACATGATTATTTTATAGTAGAAACATGATTATCACATTAATGAAACATGATTATTCTATAGTAGAAACATGATTATCACATAAATGAAACATGATTTGGGATTATCAAAATATGTGAGTTCAACAATCTCCCCCTTTTTGATAATCACAAATTATGTCAGTATTTTCTCAATCAGGGTTAAGCACATTTTCTAATATCTTCAGAGATGTGTATAATTAAAACTGAACCATGGTTATGATGGAAAATACAAATAGTGTATATATGAAAAAATTCTAGGTAACTTAAAAACTTCTCCCCCTTTGGGTAACTTTGGGGAACTTAAGACTTCTCCCTAAAATAGATAGCATATACATGCAAAGATTCAGGCAACTTAAAACTTCTCCCCCTTTTTGATTAACAAAAATAATGTAAGATAAAAAGTGACAAAAGAGGATTTTATTATTAATTAAGCAATAATACAAGATACAAAAAGTGTACAAAATATCCCTATCAACTAAGACATCCCACAGTCAATCCTCATCAGAAATGTCCTAGGGAGCTTTGACTTTTGAAGCTGAGGAGTTAGGGTCTGAAGATGGATGGATATGCCTAGGTATGACAGTCAACAGGGTTGGAGGAGCTGCTACAGAGGTATCAATAGACCTATAATGAGTATATCTCTGAGGAATCATAGGGGTCAAGATTTAAATGTCCTGTGAAGGAGTCATCATTGGTGTAATAATGGTAGATCCTGAAGCAGCCGAGGAAGAAGGTAAGGCTGGAGGAACAATGATGGGAGTGCAGTCCACATGGAGGAAAGACAAAAGAAGATTTCTGAAATCCATAATAATAATTCCTCCTCTTTCCATGGTTGAGATAAATTCATCCTTATTCTCCATGAATCTCTCTAAGGTAGGAGTCAGCTCTCTAAGCCTACTAACTTGATCCTTAAACGCTTGAGTGATAGGTGAGATCCTCAAGTTCTCCAACAGTAGCTTAAATTGACCATCCATCTAATGCTTAGTGTACATCCTTTTGTAATAGAAATCAACTTGCTCTTTGATGGCCTTATGATCTTGAATAGCTTCCCTTAGATAATCTCCCACAAGCTTATGAATTTCCCTGGTAGTGGAAATGACCTGAGTCATAGACTGAGGGTCTGAGGTACTTGCACTAGAGAACTTCTCCACTTCTTCTCTAACAACTGACCTGAAGGCTTCTAGATCAACTGAAGGAGAGGCTAAAGAGGAAGCAGATGCACTCAGAGGTGCTAAAGTGAAAGCCACTGTCTCCTTAAAAGATTTTTTCATCCCACTGATCAACCTTTTCACATCATCATCTTGGCCACTAACATGTGTCTCCTTAGACTTCTTAAAGTCCTCAAACACAGTGACCATCTGCTGAACCACACTCTTAACATATCTAAGATCTCTGTCCACTTGCACCCTTGAAACCATATAGTAATATAATCTGGAAATTGACTTATTCATAGATTCCATAGATTCTTCTAAGGTTCTGATCCGATTCTGATAATCCTTCACTTCATGTAGCAGATTTGAGTGAGAGGTAGAAATAACTCTCTCTAAGGAAGATGCTACAACTTCTTGATTTAGGGCCACAATTCTATCTATATCAATAGATTTCTCTTCAAAAAGTCTTTTCAAATCTGGCTTTAAATATTCCAAATCATCATTCTTCACATAGTCTTGAGGTAAAAGTACTACTGGCTGCACAATGGTAGTCTCTGCAACTGAAGGAATTGGAGGACTTCTGATTGGATGGTCATCATCAGAGTCTCCATAATCTAAGTCTAAGACCACAAATCTAGGGTCTTCTAACCAGTCCTCTATTCCATGAGCAACAACAACTGAACCTGTGGCAACAGGTTCCTCCCCCTCACTTGGAGCATTTTCCTGAACAACTGCATCCATCTCAGCTATACCTCTTTGATCAATAGTATCAACAGGAGAGTCCACTGCCACTTCCTCTACAAAATCTTCAACTACTGACATTACAATTCCAGCTTCAATCGAATCATAAACCTCTTCATTCACACTTTCTACCATTTTTGTATGTCCTATCAGAGGGCTGAGACTTAAAAATTTCTATTCACTTTCACCATCAGCTGTCTCAAAGCCATCATGACTAGATTCAGTGTCATCTTCCTACTCTGAGGTTTCTCTAATGTCTCTTAAGACATTTTGATCTCCTTCTTCTTTACTGGTTTCCTCATAATCACTATCCCTTAGGATATTCTCTCTTCTAGGAAGTCTTTTTTGTGGGCTAGGCTCACCAAAAGATACAATATTGGTCTGAGGAAGGTCAGGATCACTCCCGTCATCTATAGGAGAATCCTCTCTGACTTGCATAACAACAGCCTCTTCATCATCATCTGAGTATGTAGGCTCCACTTCATTAGGCTTCAGACCAGCTCTTATACATAGGCATAGTAGGATGAGTAACTGGGTTGAATTCCTCATATATCTTAGCCTCATCATTTACCTATCTTCTTTGCCAAGGGTTCCAGCCAATCTTCATAAACTTGCAAATTATCTTGGTGATGCAGAAATTGTCTCTCACAACAACCGTTTCCTCCTTATTTCCAGTAAATCCTTTTACTTTCAACATTAAGGATATCAATCTGGCATGAAACAAGGCATTGGACTTGGATTTGGGCTTTGTCATATCCTCTAATTGAATCATTAACAATCTACACAAATTTACCTTCTGTCCATGCTTCAACAGATATAAAAGAAATACATCATGACACTTCAAGGTAGAAAAGTACCCTCTCCTGGGACTCAAGACACGCTGAACAAACTTAAACATCAATCTGTCTTCTCCTTCCATTTTAGCAGCAATTACTTTCCTAAGGATCCTATTCCCTGTCAGTTCAGTTAAGGCTTCTTTATAGCAGAAGAACTCACTAGTGGGAGGCACCACTCCTGAGTAGTAATAAAAAATCCCTTCATGTGGAATTCTCAAAAACTCAGCCCATTCAAGAGAGGAAAAACTCACACTCACTCCATTTACCATTGAATAGATTCTATTCTCATCCTCATACCGATCGAATCTCAGAAATTCATAAAATGCATTCACTAACTTCGGGTAGTAAGGTCTATTATTGTTTAAAAAGCATTCGACCCAGCCATGAGCTTCAAGTGCCTTTAGCACCAAAGACCTGCTCGAAATTATCCATTCTGAGTTCAGTTCCTTCTAAACCACTGTAACACCCTGATCTTTCACGATACGCTTCTCTTTCAATAATGCAATAGCTTGCATTGTATGCAAGTTCGAGATTCTAACACACTGAGACCAATCAAAGTAGTAGTTATGAATAGTAATACCCACTTTTTGAAATTATATAAATTTTATATTTCAAAATGGACTTCATTTTTGTATTTGGAATATCAAAATTATCCTAAGTTGAATTTTTTGTAATTTTCTGAGAACTTCCAATTTTTTATGAATAGTGAAAAATACTAAAAAACAACTTTTTAATAAAAATAATTTATAGTGATAAATTATACTATTTAGTGGTTTTAAAGTGTAATTATAATATATTTTTACCATTTTATCCAATGGTGGTTATTAGAATTAATTTCACTTTGAAATTGGACATAAACAATTGCCAATCTTTTGATATATATTGTTTCTTAAAAACATGCTATTTGTTGCGACAACGGGAATTAATTATAAAATTAATTAATGCAACTTATATTTTTTTAATTTTGTAAAATAGACATCATTTTTGAATTCGGGATATCAATTATAGCTTAGGGTGAAATTTTGGCATTGTTCTGAAAAACTTCAATTTTTGATGAATAGTGAAACCACTAAGTGGTAGTTAAAAAACTGATTTTTCATTTAAATGAAACATTACCACTTCTGTGATTTGATTTTCAAAAATCCGACATACATGGTTTTCATAAGGAAGTAAAATTTGGTTCAATGGGATTAAAATAATTTTTGGTGAATAGTAACTTTTAAGTTTAATTAATCACGATTAAAGGTAATTAGTGAAATTTAAGGTAAAAATGATATTATAAAAATATGAAAATACCTTTACACTTTTCCTACCCCCATTGGATGAGTCATGGCCGACCAAGACTATAAGTCCTCGACCTTAAACCTTACTTAATATTGAATTAAATGAATAATTCACATTGAGGATCTTTTCAGGTTTAGAGTTTTAGAGAATTAGATCATAAATCATGAATTACATTCCACATTTAAACAAAGTGGTTACATAAAAGATAGTATTCATTTTTTCCCATCAACAGAAACATATTTAAAATAAAACATGGATTCTTTCTTGACACTTCCTTGACACTATCATCATATCATGCACCTTTCCCTTGACCAGTGAAAAACATTTCAAAAACTTGGGATGAGCATAAAAAGCTCAGTAAGGGATATAAAAGTATGAAAAGAAAACATTAGTCCATGTATGAAAACATACTTTACTCATAAAACATAAGAATTTTAACATACCTCATCAAATAATGAATAAACCATAGAAATCATAAGACATAAAGGTAACTTGAGGCATTCATAACATTCTTACGTAGGGAGTAACCCTCTTGGTTACGTTTGGAATACCCACCATAGTATATTCCCTAAATCTCTTTGGAGAAACCTTAACGTTTCACTCATTCACGTTACCCAATGCATTGGAGAGCTATATCGGGCTCACTCGCCCTTAGTTTATCACGGAACCACCCGTCTTCATAACAATTCCCAAGAACCATAACATAATCATATCACATAAAACGTGCATAAAGGAAACATAACATTTGCACTTTTCAATCATAAGATATCAATACAACACATTGATATAAAAACATTATGAAAACCATTTTCAATACCAAAATAAAAGAAAAGTAAAACACGGTATTTATTTTTCTTTTAAAAAAAGGTATGGCTTGTAGAGGAAGCCGAAACTCAAATAATGGTCACAGCGGTGGAGAAGTCGTTGTCGCCGCATACGTACGACAAAAACATTCCCTTTTGTCGTTTAGTAAACACTTGGTATAAAAAAGATTCCTTTTGAATAAATGTAAAATTCAAAGGGGTTTATACACCGTATAAAAGAAGGTTGTGTATAAAACAAAATATGCCTTAATGAAAGGAGATTGAGATGAAGTCCCATACAAAGACGGTATCCTTGGTTTAAGGATAAATCAATTACATAATTATGTGTAACAAAAGAATACACCAAATATAAGTGGACATTAAGTGTAAAACAATAAGAGGTTATTCACACATATTCATATAACGACATATTCAAGGAGTATAAGTTTATCCCAAAGAATCAAATTTGGGTTAAGAAGTTCCCTTGCAAAAATTTGACAGCCTAACGGTGTCACTACAAAATTCAGAAAAAGAGTTTATGAGAGATAAAAAGGGTATCTCATCACTTGGTCATAAAATTTACATCAATAAGGATATATAAGAACATATCCCAACATAATAGTATGTGAATTAAAAGACATAACAAAATAAGTCTTTTAAAAGGAGGAGAGTGAAAGGTTCCCTTACCGACATGGGTATCTTTCGAAACATACACCCCGTGAAAGAAGGACAATAAAACATTGATGTAAATACTCATAAATGAAATTATATTACACAATGAGTAAAATAATGGGCAGTACATACACCACTCAAAGGAAATTGTGGCAAATGTAGCATAAATCTCACGGGAATAAAAGTGAGATGAAAAATCCCTTACGAAAACTCGGCAGCCTAACGACGCCACTTAAAACTTCCAAAATGGATTGATGAGAGAGAATAGGGTCTATCATCATATTAACATAAAGTTTACAGAAAGAGGAATATAAAATAACATCCCCCAACATAACAAAGAGGAGCTTAAAAGAAGTGACATAAAGGAGAGTACTTAAAAAGAAAGAGAGGGGTTAGATCTCTTACGAAAATTCGGCAGCCTAACGGCGCCACTCAAAACTTCCAAAATGGATTGATGAGAGAGAATAGGGTATCTCATCATATGAAAATTAAAATTACAGTAAGATTAATATAAAATAATATCCCAATAACAAGAAATAAGAGCTTTAAAAGGAATGACATAAAAGAGTGTACTTAAAAAGAAAGAGAGGGGTAGGATCCCTTACCTCAAGTCCAACTTGTCTTGTTCGTTTATTTATATTCCTGAATAATAAACTTTGGTCAATTTATAATTTCTTAATGACCTCCTATAAAGATTATTATTAAGTTCATATCACATATTTTAATGTTATAATAATTGGTTAATAATATGAGTTCATATCAGACGTTTTTGTCGATGTTTGGTACATGAGTCAAAAATTGAACTTGTTGGAAAATAATTTTCCATGTAGTTATAGGTACATCATATCCAGAATAGTATTGATGTTCTAAATATCATATATATCTAGTATAAATTCATTTTATACTATTCCATATCATTTGGAGATAAAAATTAAAAGCACCGTTCATGGAGACGGTATGCCGTACGTACGCATGAACGCTACTTTCATTTTTTTGTCATATTAATGGAATTAAAACAAAATGAGATATATATATATATATATATATATATATATTTTATAATTCCAGAATGATATCCATAATTTAGATGTAATATATTACATATATATCCATTATATATATGTACTTATAATAGTACATAACATTTTGAGATAAAAAATGAAATGTATCGTTCATGGAGACGGTAAGCCGTACGTACGCATGAACGCTACTTCCATTTCTATTTCATATTTAATGGAATTTAAAAATAATGATACATAATAGTATTTTAATTACAGTATGGTATCATATATAATATCATTAAATATATCCTTTATACGTACCACATATGGTATTAACGAATCAAATCACTTTGAGGGGGCGGTAGTCCGTACTTCCTTAAATGAAGATATCGCGTTTACCCATAATGGAAACCATAAAGGTATGCCATAAATGAAAAATACAGAATCTTAAGTAAAACATAAACATATTATATATCATATATAAATATAGTGTCATCTTAATGGCCACCTTTAAATGTGTTAGAAGAATGTTGAACAATCATCGTTTTGTGAGGCATAAATTCTCCATCCACAGAAACAGTATGTTCTTTAACCATTAGATGTAGGTGTGTGTAATTGTAGATCGAATCCTTATTATAAAAACATCCTAGTATATTTAAGATACTGGATTTGTTACAAAATAAATGAATAAAAAGAGTTTAGGGGGTTTGAGAAGCAAAATAAAACAAAAGGACACAAGTGAAGACATTACCTTAAAATCGGGTAACTCCCTTTGGTTTGAGCTCAAAGGATTCCTTGGGAAGACTTATGCCCAAAGTGAGGCTTTAAGGAGTTAGAGAGGGATGTGGAGAGACAAAATGGGCAGGTTTTGGCCGAGACAAAGGCTTTGGAAGTGTGGGTAAGGAGGTAGGGGTGGTGGCCTTTTATAAGTGGAGAGGAGAGACACTCTTGGAAAGTAAGGAAATGTTACTTTATTTTAGAATGAGTTTCGGATTTTAATGGTCCCACATTGATGTGTTTCGAGGATAAGGTGATAAGGTTTCTAAATCCACCCATCCAATAGGTTTTGGACGTGTATAGGTCTTAGATTTTACATTATCTTTCCATTTTATTTAAATTGTTAAATAATGAGTTCATCACTGCATCATCATGATGTCATAAATAATTTAATTTATTTAATGTCTAAAAATTATAAAAAAAATAATATGATGTAGGAAATCTTTTTATATTTCCAATGACTATTTATAGTCAAAAATCTGACTTGTATAACCCCATGTAAAAATTGTTTTAGTAAAACATCTCATGTTTGTGTCATTTTTACTTTACCATTAAATAAAAAGGTATTTATGTCATTTTCTAACCAAAATGGATCCATGGGGTCCACAAGTTGACCAATGGATTTTCTTTGTCGGCCATGACACATAAAATGAGGTTAGGACATGTGTCTAGGTCATTTCATTTTATTAAAACATTATTTTTACCTTAAACTATACTAATTACCTCTAATCGCGATTAAAAACTTAATAAGTTACTATTCACCAAAAAATTATTTTAATCCCATTGAACCACATTTTACTTCTTAATGACAATCATATATGTCGGATTTTTGAAATACAAAACACAAATATGACAAAATTTCATTTAAACGGAAAATCAGTTTTTATAAGTACCACTTAGTGGTTTCACTATTCATCAAAAATTGAAGTTTTTCAGAAAATTACCAAAAATTCACCCTAAGCTATATTTGATATTCCGAATTCAAAAATGATGTCTATTTTACAAAATTCAAAACATATAAGTTTCATTAACTAATTTAATAATTAATTCCCGCTGTCAAAACAAATAGCGTGTTTTTATGAAACAAAATGTATCAAAAGATTGACACTAGTTTAAATCCGATTTCAAAGTGAAATTAATTCCAACGACAACTATTGGATTAAATGGTAAAAATATATTCTAATTTCAATTTAAAACCAATTCAAAAGATAATATAATCATATAAATAAATTAGATTAAAAAGAGGTTTTGAATTAAAATACAACATTTTTCACTATTCATTAAAAATTGAACTTTTTTCGGAAAAATACCAAAAATTTACACATAGTAAATTTTGATGTCCCGATTCTAAAGAAGAATTTTATTTTGTCAAATATAATACACAAAATTGTCAAAAAGTGGATTTAAAAGAGGTTCTCCATCAAAAGGCGGTTAATCGACCTTTTAAAGAATATTAGAATGTTTACGCTTAAAATTGGATTCATTCGCATTTTTAATCCTCTAACATTTATTGCAAAAAGTAAAAATATTTGACAAACATATATAATCATTTTGTAGTTAGTTATGTTCATTCCCGCCATTACAACGGCCAGACGTTAACTACTATTTAAAATAATATTATTTTATTATTAGAGTGCAACGTAAGATTCCCAAGAAACTCGTTGTTGCGTGTTGGGTACGCCATCGAGCATAGCGTCCCCTTTAAAGTCATATTAATATTTTATTCACAAATATGGATAAATGTGAAAATTTCATACTCTTTATTTACCTGGGGTGTTACAAAGACAATCCATGGGTCAACTTGGGGACCCCATGGAGCCACTTTGGTAGGAAAATGATATTAAAAACTTTTTATTTAATGTTAAAATAAAAATGTCACAAACATGAGTTGTTTTACTAAAACAATTTTTAAATGGGGTTATACAAGTAATATTTTTGACTATAAATATTCATTAGAAAGATAAAAATATTTCCTACATCATTATATTTTTTTTATAATTTTTAGACATTAAATAAATTAAATTATTTATGACACCATGATGACGCAGTGATTACCTCATTAATTAACGATTTTAATAAAATGGAAGGATAATGTAAAATCTAAGAATTACACTTGTCCAAAGCCTATTGAATGAGTAGATTTCAAAGCCTTATCACCTTATCCTCGAAATATATAAGCGTGGGACCTTTAAAATCCAAAACTCATTATATAATAAAGTAACATTTCATTACTTTCCAAGAGTGCCCCTCCTCTCCTCTTATAAAAGACCCCCACCACTACCACATTACTCACACCTTCAAAGCCTTTTGGCTCAGCCAAACTCTGCCCAAATAATCTCCCAACTTCCCTCTCTTACTCCTAGAAGCCTCACTTTGGGCAGAATTCTTCCCAAGGAAGCCTTTGGCTCAAATCAAAAAAGAGTTACCCGATTTTAAGGTAATGTCTTCTCTTATGTTATTTTGTTTTATTTTGCTTCTCCAACCCCCTAAACTCTTTTTATTAATTTCTTTTGTAACAACACCAGTATCCTCAATATACTAGGATGTTTTTATAAGAATTATTCGAGCTACACTTACACACACCTACATCTAATGGTTAAAGAACATACTGTTTCTGTGGATGACGAATTTCTGCCTCACGAAACGATGATTGTTCAACACTCATATAACACCTTCAAAGGTGGCCATTAAGATGTCACTATATTTATATATGATATATAATATGTTTATGTTTTACTTAAGCTTCTGAATTTTTCATTTATGGCATACCTTTATGGTTTCCATTATGGGTAAACGCGATATCCTCATTTTAGGAAGTGCGGACTACCGCCCCCTCAAAGTGATTTGAATCGTTAATGACATATGTGGGATGTATAAAGGATGGAGTAAATGGTATTATACATTATATTATAATGGAATTTATATTATGTCTTTATATAATTATAACTTCATTCCATTAAATACGAAATAGAAATGAAAGTAGCGTTCATGCGTACGTACGGCTTACCGTCTCCATGGACGATGCATTTCATTTCTTACCTCTAAATGTTATGTAATATTATAAATGAATGTATATACTGGATATATATGATGTATATGATATCTACATCATGAATATAATTATGGATATAATGGATATTTTACCACATGAACAAAGTGTAATTATAAGAAGTTTATTTTTAACTCAAGTACCTAAGATCGATAAAACGAACGTTGTTAACTTAAATAATTACATAATGTTCATAACATGGTAATAAGTGATATAAAAGGAATAATGAACTTGAAAAAGTTTCTTAAGCAGGTAGAGATTAACTCTAGTTTATTATTCAGGAGGTTAAAGAGCGGTCGAGTCAAGTCGGACACGAGGTAAGTGAATTTCTTAACCCAATTTCCATTATTTGGGTTAATCTCCTACTTTCAAATTATGTCATGATATTATTATGTACTATCTTTTTATTTGTACTTTCTTTATGTGTACTTATAGTAAATACACATAATAGATCTATTTTATTTTAAAAATGATCTTTGTAAGGACTTCGTCTCAATCTCCTTTCATTGAGGCATATTTGGTTTTATACACAACTTTCATTTATACGGTGTATAAACCCCTTTGACTTTTACTTTTATTCAAAAGGAATCTTTTTATATGAAGCGTTTTTACTGAACGACAAAAGGAATGTTTTTTCTTACGTATGCGGCGGCAACGACTTCTCCGCCGCTATGACTATTATTTGAGTTTCCACTTCCTCTATAACCCATAACTTTAAAAAAATATATATATAAATACCATGTTTTACTTTTCTTTTATTTTGGTATTGAAAATGGTTTTGATAAAGTTTTTATTATATCAATGTGTTGTATTGATATCTTGTGATTGAAGTGTGGAAATCTTATGTTTCCTTTATGCATGTTTTATGTGATACAATTATATTATGGTTTATGATATGTTTAAACCTGTTCATATGAGGAATGCATTGGACTTAATAAGTGATGGGTGGAGCCTGCTATAGCTCCTCGATGCATCGGCAGGTCTCATGAGACAAACTAGTGTCTTGGCACGAGGCCTTGACAAAATCTTATTTGTAGTCTTGGCATGAGGCCTTGGCTACGTGGTTATGATAGTCTGGCATTATGCATCCCATCATTATGAAAGTGGTTACTGATATTGCATGTGATTATTCGACCAGTAGAATATCCATGTGAATAAGTAAATGGAATTATTTCATTTTACTTTTTCCATATTATGTTGAAGTTCATGTTTAAAAGGCTTTTGTTTAGTTATACATTGCCTTAAATGTTTATGTTTATTTATGAAAGCTTCCGCTATATTGTTATCCTTACTGAGCATCTGAGCTCACCCCTTTCAATGTTTTAATTTTTCCAGGATGTGAAGAAGTATTTTAGGAATGACCTGCAGGGATATTCTGAAGGGGATATGAGTGTGGAAAATGGAGACTATGTTATTGTATTTTTTTTCAATTTATGATGTAATGTAAGACTTATGAATGTATCTAGTGTTTCCAAGACTACTAAACTAATTGGTCTTTCGAGATTTGATCTTTTGTGATCATGCCAATGTTACGAAGTAATGCACCGACTCTGGGTAACTGGGGTCAGGGCGTTACAACCACGATTTCCCTCTTCGACAAATGAAGTTTGATTAGCTTTGCAACTGATTGGCTTCCACTACTCGACTCAGATCAAGGTCTCTTAGGATTTGGCGCATCTCTTTTATCACTGACCAACGATCGCTTCAACCTTTCCATTTCAATCTGGAGAGGTTTGAGGGTTTTGGCAGAAGGATAGGTTCTAAGGTTAGGGAGCAAGAGGTTCGGGAGAGGTTCGAAGTGGATAAAAATGTGGTGTGTTCTTTATTTTTATCATTTAGGGATCGAAAAGGAAAAAAATCAATAAGTAATACATAAAACATTTCAGATTCTGATAGAGAAAACTCTAAGTCCTGAAAACATTTACTATAGGTAAGGTAACAATGGTGAGGTTCCAACGGTGAGGTTTCTAACGGTGGGGTTCCAACGGCGAGGTTTTTAACAGTGAGGTTTCTAACGGTGAGGTTCCAACGGTGATGTTCCAATGGTGAGGTTCCTAACGGTGAGGTCCAATGGTGAGGTTCCTAACGGTGAGGTCTAACGGTGAGGTTCCTAACCGTGAGGTCTAACGGTGAGGTTTCAACGACGAGGTTCCTAACGGTGAGGTCCAACGGTAAGGTTCCTAACGGTAAGGTCCAATCGTGAGGTTCCTAATGGTGAGGTTCCAACAGTGAGGTTCCAACGGTGAGGTTTATAACAATGAGGTTCCTAAATTAACAATTTATCATACCTAACTCATGTTTGATGTAACTTAACCTCTAAAAACTCAAAGGTTTTGTGAATATATCAGCCAATTGGTGTTCAGTGCCAATGAATTCAAGAGTGATATCACCTCTTTGATAATGATCTCTCAAGAAGTGATGTCTCACATCAATGTGCTTTTTCCTAGCATAAGATACTTGATTTTTAGAGATATTAATAACACTTGTATTATCACAGTTTATAGAGACATGTTTGAATTCAAATCCATAGTCTAGTAAAGTGTGTTTAATCCACAGAATTTGAGCACAATAACTACCAGCAGCTATATATTCAGCTTTCACCGTAGATAATGCAACAAAATTCTGTTTATTATTACACCATGATACTAGTGACTTTACCAAGATGTGACATGTTCCATAGGTTCTCTTTCTATCTAACTTGCAACCAGAAAAGTTAGCATCTGAATAACTTATTAAGTCAAATGATTGTCCTCTTAGATAAAATAGTCCTAAGTTTGTAGTATACTTGAGATATTTAAAAATATTTTTAACAGTAGTTAAATGAGACTCTTTGGGATTGACTTGAAAACGATCACACATGCATACACTGAACATAATATTAGGTCTGCTAGCAGTAAGATAGAGCGAACTCCCGATCATACCTCTATAATTGGTTTGATCCACTGGTTTACCAGTTTTTTCAACATCCAATTTACAGGTGGTACTCATAGGAGTATCACTACCTTTATTACTGTCCAAACCAAAACGTTTCAAAATATCTTTAGTATATTTACTTTGATTTATAATAATACCATTTTTATTTTTCAAAATTTGAAATCCAAATAAAAATTTAAGTTCCCCCATTAAACTCATTTCAAATTCATCTTGCGTCATTTTTGAAAAATCAGTACATAAAGAATTTTTAGAGGATCCAAAAATAATGTCATCTACATAAATTTGTACTATTAAAAAATCTTTATAAATCCTTTTAATAAAAAGATTAGGATCCAATATTCCTTTAGTAAAAAATTTTGAAATAAGAAAAGAACCAAGTATGTCATACCAAGCTCTTGGAGCTTGTTTTAGACCATATAGAGCTTTAGAAAGTTTAAAAAAATGATTTGAAAGATGAGGATTTGTAAAACCAGGGGGTTGTTCAAAAAATAAATCCTCAACTATATAACCATTTAGAAATGCACTTTTGGCATCCATTTGATAAAGTTTGAAATTCAGATGAGCTGCATAGACAAGTAGTATCCTAATGACTTCTAGTCTAGTTACAGGTGAAAAGGTTTCCTCATAGTCTATTCCTTCTTCTTGACTATATCCTTGTGCAACTAGTCCAGCTTTGTTTCTAAATATGTTTCCAGATTCATCAACTTTATTTCTAAACACCAATTTAGTGCCTATGGTCAAAGTGTCTTTAGGCATTTCTACTAATTCCCAAACTTTGTTTATTTCAAACTAATTTAATTCTTCTTGCATAGCTATCACCCAAAATTCATCATTGATTTCATCATCAATATTTTTAGGTTCAAGCTGTGAAAGAAAAGCTTGATGTTCAACCTGGTTTCTCAGAGAAGCTCTAGTTTTTGTTCCTCTATTTAGATCACTTACTACAACATCTAAAGGATGATTATTGATAGTTCTAATACCTCTAGAAAGATTTGAACTAGACTCATCATGGTTTTCTATGGGTTTAGATTCACCATGCACAAATTCTGGAAAATTTCCATAACTAGCTGTTTTCACTAAGGGTTCATTGTCTTTATCATTAAGGTCCAGAATTGACATATCTTCCTCAAGATGTTCAATTGAGGTTTTGGGTTCATGTGGATTAGTCTCATCGAATTTGACATGAACTGATTCTTACACACATTTTTTTCTCTTATTGAATACTCTATAATCTTTACTAGAGATTGAGTAACCTAATAAAATTTCTTCATCACTCTTAGAAGCAATTTTTTCAAGATTATCCTTAGTGTGAAGGATAAAGACTTTGCAACAAAAAACTCTAAAGTAATTAACCTTAGGCATCCTATTATTCTAGATCTCATAATGGGTCTTCTTAAGAACGGGTCTAATTAAGAATCTATTGATAATGTAACAAGCTATATTAATAGCTTCTTCCAAAAAATAGATAGGTAGATTATAATCATTTAGCATAGTTTGGGCAATCTCTTGAAGTGTCATATTTCTTATTTCTACAACTCCATTTTGTTGAGGTGTTCTAGGAGCATAGAAATTGTGATTATAGCCATTTTGTGAGAAAAAAGATTCAAATTCATGATTTTCAAACTCACGGCCATGACCACTTCTCAAGGTCTTAATTCTAAGTCACTAAGATTTTCTAAAGACTTGGAATATTTAATGAAGTAAGAACATGCTTCACTCTTGTGAGCTAGAAAGTATACCCAAGTATATCTAGAAAAATCATCTACAAGAACATAAACATAGTGCTTCCCATTTAAACTTGAAACTCTAGATGGTCCAAACAAATCCATGTGAACCAACTCAAGCGGTTGGGAAGTAGAAACTTCTTTCTTTGGTTTGAAAGAAACTTTGTGTTGTTTTCCCTTTTGACAAGGATTACAAACTTTGTTATGTGGGAATTCTAGTTTAGGTAAGTCTCTAACTAAACCTTTCCTAGTTGGTTTTCTAAGTGAGTGCATACTGCAGTGTCCTAATATTCTGTGCCATAACCAGGGTTCCTTATGAAAAACATTTAAACAAGAAAAATTTTGCTTAGCAACAGAATTTAAATCAACAACATATACATTTTCATTTCTAAGAGCAGTGAATATTAAATCATTTTTAAAATTAAACACATTTCATGCATCATTTTCAAACTTAACATTAAAACCATCATCACACAACTGATAGATACTAAGTAAATTGTATTTTAACCCATCAACAAAAAGTACTTTTAAAATTAATATAGTATTAAGGTTACCAATTTGGCCTAAGCTGACGATATTCCCTTTAGCATTATCATAGAATGTGACATGTCCACCATAAAATTTAATTGGGCTATTAAAGCATGAATAGTCTCCTGTCATATGTCTTGAACATCCACTGTACAAGTATCATAGAGTTTTACAGGAGATCTTTAAACAACTTTCCTGCAAAACAGATTAAGTATATGGTAACTTTGGTACCCAGATTTTCTTGGGTCTAGAGAGGTTAGCAAGTAAAACTTTGGGAACCCATACTTGTTTCACAGGTTTCCTATAATCAGCAGATATGTTTTGAGACATGAATACTTTGTTAGGTCCTTTAGGGAAATGTTTTTCAAAAGATGGTCCAGAATTCAAACTAGCAATGAACTATTCAGATTTTGGAACAAATTTATTTTTAATAATACTTCTCTGTCCTGGTTGATATCCTATACCAGTTTTGTATTTTGGATCAATCTATTTACCTAAAAACTGAGTCAAGGTATCTCTACCTGTAGTAAACTTCTCAAGATCCCTTTTTAATTGCTCATTTGATAATTTAAGTTCAGTATTTTCTTTTAATAGTTGAGCACATTTTTCTTTTTCAATATCCAGACCAGACTTATAATTAGCATTTAAATCATGTTTTCTTTTCAATAATTTATATTTATCCTTGAGTTCATTAAAGGTGTCCTCAAGCATTCCACAATATTCAAATAGTTCATCCTTAGTCATATTCTCATCATTATTCGATTCACTTTCATTCCCAGAATAATAAGCATTAGGTATAGGGGAATTGGGTGTTACCTCAGATGTTTCTGTCATGAAACACAGGTTTGCATGTTTGTCCTTTTCAATATCATAAGAGTCAGATCCACTGGAGCTATCTTCTGAAGCAATCCAAGTAGTTTTCATAGTATTTTTATATCCCTTTCCCTTGTCTTCATATTTCTTCTTAAATTTCAGCTTGGGGCAATCAGCCTTCACATGGACTTTTCATTTTCATTCATAGCAGACTATCTCATTTGTGTTGTCATTCCATTTTCTATTATTTTTCCACTGTCCTTTATTATCATACCTTCCTTTATAGTTTGAATTTCTAAAGAACTTCTTCTTACAATAGAACTTTTGGAATCTTCTAGAAAGATGAGACATCTCATCATCACTGTCAGAGTCTGAGTCTTCACTGGTGGAAGTGTCTACAGGAGCTTGAACTTTTTCTTCGTCTTTTCTCTTTGAGGTAGCAGTATTGAATGCTACGTATTTATTTCTTGGTTCTTCATCTTCTTCTTGATTTACCTTAAAATCTTCTTTGTACATCATAAGTTTTCCAATTAGTTCCTTCACTGGTAGCTTGCCTATGTCATAGGATTCTCGGATAGAAATAAAAGTTCCTCTCTATCTGTCAGGTAGGCATCGAAGCAATCTCATAATCTGATCCTTTTTTCCCACTGGTTTCCCAAGCAGACTCATGGTATTTACTATTTCATTGAACCTGAGATACATTTCATATATAAGTTCATCAGGCTTCATTTTAAAATTATCATATTTAATAATACAAGTAATTAATTTCATTTATTTAACATTGATTTTTCCCTCATGAGAAACAACCAAAGTATCCCAAATTTCATAAGCAGTTTTATAGGTAGATATTCTATTGAATTCTTCATCACCTATAGAACAGTACAATGCATTCATTGCTTTACAGTTATTTTTATATGTAGCTTTAGTCAACTGAGACCATATGTCCCAAGCATTAAGAGGCAATGCATGTTGTTCTTCAATTGTGTCCAAGATTTCATGACCCATGCTCTCTAGATAAATTTTAATTTTTAATTTCCAATGAGCATAGTTATTTCCATTAAAGAAAGGTGTCATGTTAGTAGCAGTACCCTTAACTCTGTTATCCATAGTTATTTAGAATTTTAAAGAACTGAAAATTTAGATATGACATGAATTTTAAGATCTTTAAGATACAATTAAAATCAAAGTTGAAAAGAATTTTAAAACTTGCACAATAGTTCATATAGTAGCAATAAAAATAAGACCTCTGATACCAAATGTTGGTCGGAGTGTAATCTCAAGAGGGGGGGGGGGGGGGGCTGAATTGAGTTCTTACTTAAAATTTCGGTTAAAAACTTTATGATAAAGATCCCTAATTTTGAAATGACCCAGTTAATTAAGAAAGTAGAGATATAAATTCTTAGTCGGTCAACATGTTTCTCAAAGGGTGATTAGTCCTCATTTGAACACTAATTCAACTTTTGAAACAAGTTTAATGAATTAAACACATACACACACTAACTAAAACTAACTATCAAAGTCAATGAAAAATAGTTTTTTATTTTAGCAATTATATGCAGTGGAAAATAAACAAAACATAGTATAACAAAAAAATATAGTGCACAGTGGAGTTAAACAAGAGGTTCAGTCTCAAGCCGAGACTTAATCCTATCCACTTGGTGATCATCTACCACCAAGTAGTTTATATAAATGATAAACTTGATACACAACCTGTATCGGGCTTTACAACAGTTTTCACAAACTGTCTAGGGTTCGCACCCTCTACCACATTTCTTCATGGGAAAACAAACAATACAAACCACACATGGTCTCTTCCATAGTTATACATGGGAAACAAAATGTAAGAGAAGTTTGATGTGAGGATTTTCAGTATCCTCCGATTCAAGCACATGAGACAGTGTGTGTAACAGAAAAACACACACTTCTCAGAAATGTAAAATAAAAGAACACAGTAGAGATAATATTACGAGATTAAGTTTAGAAAGCTCTATGTGTTTGAAGTTTAGATCTTGACTCCCTGGAGTGAAGAAATTGCAGTTTGAGTCTTTCTATAGAAGTTGTCCTCAAAATAGAGTATCGCAACTCCAGGTTCTAGCTTCCAGGAACTGAGTATTCTGATTCTTGTGTTGATCGAGAGTTGATGAAGCACAGAAGGAAACCTTGAAATTGTTCCCCCAAAATGATCTTCTTGAGACTCTTGGTTTCACAGTGTCAGTGCTGGATGGTTCTTCCTTGTTCTATTTGATCTAGCGAGTAAGTTCTTTCTCATGCATTCCTCTGTTGTTTCTCACTTCTTTTGTTATCTCAACTAGTTTCTTCCTCGATCTTCTCTTTTATATTTGAGGTCCTATAATAAGAATAAGTAAACCACGTGCGATCATCCTCGTACCTCATACTATCCCCAGATATAGTTTCTTGATATGTCTACAATCAACATTAATTAATGTCAGACACATTAAATTTACCAAATATGACCATTAGAATAATCTTAATAATTTGACAATGGAAGGGTAAGAATTAGTAGACTAGTAACGGTAGCCTTCACAATGGTAGGCTTCAATAGTAGTGTGCATCGTTAGCCTTCATCGGTAGCCTTCAGTGGTAGACTTGCATCAGTGACCTTCGCATCAGTGACCTTTGCATCAGTAACCTTTGTGTAACACCCCGACCCCTCTAGATCAGAGTCGGTGAATTACTTGTTATATTGACATGGTTATAAGGAATGAAAACCATGAAGGAACAATCATTTTAGTGTTCTTGAAGAAACTTGATACATAGATGTAACTCAAATTACATTGGAAAAAGTTACAAAATTCAATACATAACAAAAACTAAAAACTACATCCACAAGAACTCAATAAATGATCTCCTCTTCATCACCTATTGAAAGTAAACAAAGGGGTGAGCTCAAACGCTCAGTAAGGGTTAAAAATAGTAGAATCATGAATCAATAATAACTGTATTTTAAACAATTTGACATAATCAACATGACATGGTGAATAAATGAAAAACTCACGCCATTAATAAACTGAGAATGAAACCGCATCCATAGATTTTGTCATAGTGAAAACCTCATGGATAGTAATAACTGATAATGAATAAAGAGAATTATTATTAATTGGACGTCATTTATCTGGCACACGATACCATAATATCATAAAAATGGTTTAGTTCTATGGGTATAAACCCATCTGATTTTTGGAAACAAACTCGAAGGTTTTGTCGCCAAACTGATTTGTCTCATGAAACCTACTGATGCATAGAGGGGATGTAGTGGGCCCCACCTACTGCTGCATGTCTAAATAATTATTTATACATATATTCAACACAAGATCAAAATGCCTTTACATTATATGTATAGAATAGAGGATACAAATTCATCAATATTTCATCAGTCAAAACAACATTCAAAATAAATACTGTATATAAAATGGTATATGGCTTAGACAATAATCATATCCTTGATATGAGAATATGGAAATTTAAATGGAATATAATTTCAATTGAAAAGTGATCTCAAATGGGTATTAGGTACACCACATAAGAAAGAGTAGGTGCACAATACTAATCAAGTCACAACGAAGTGAAAATTGAGACAAAGCTCGTTACCTCGTTGTAATCAATTGAGTCGTATAACCAAAAGTTAATAACCACCAAAAGAATCACAGAATACCATGAATATAAAGAGAATCATGATACTATAAATCAAATGGAATTACACCTATACTACATATAATAAATAATAGGCGAACAATGGAGATCCCACAGAATTGAAAGTTAGGTGAGAAAACCCCTTACAAACATTTTGGCATGGTAACAAGTGTTCTTGCGAGGGCTTAATGAGAGGTAAAGGGGTATACCATTATTTATATATCATAAGGGCCGTATGGGAGAGGTTTGAAAATATACTCCATCATCAGGTATTAAAAATAAAAGAGCACAACATAGGGGATATTCTTGAACAAAAGTGAGAGAGAGGATCCCTTATCTTAAATCTGTTGGTGTTTTCCACTTGTTATTAAAGACCCGAATAAAAAAATTAGGTTTATTAATTAATATTTCCAAAACCTCTTCTATATTTAATTGGTTTAGTATAATCATTTTAAGTTCTTTTATAACCGTTTTTATTGGCTATGAGGTTTAATTTCGTTGTTCGAACTCGTTTGTTTACTTGGTTTTAATGACCGGTTCGCTTATATTCATGCTTGGATAAATATGTAAGATGAAAGTGGTTGTCCAAAATTGAAGTTATATTATATTAGTGCACATACAAGAGATTAAATGGTTTTAAATTTAATTTGGTTACTTGCAGTGAAGTCGAATTATTATATAAAACCATAGTGACAACCGTTTTTGTTAATCGGTGGGTTTGATTACAAAGAACATGTTTTGCTTTATAACTTAATACCATTTGAACAAAAGGATTAGAGAAAAAAAATAGGATATATTACATATATAATAACCTGGTTCAACCATAACACAAATGGTTTCATGACCATAATTAAAGATAATAATATAAATTTATAAACCATTGTCCTTGAATGTGAGAAATTGACACATCTCAAACAGTGCTTTCATTTATTTCAAATAAAAGGTGGGGAAATGTGAGAAGATAATGAAATATACCATTATCATAAAACCATTCGATTACATGTATGTTACCAGATTTATCATACTATTTGGGTGAAGGGAGGTGAAGAAAGAAACAAAAAGACAAGAACTTAAAAGAAAAGAAGGAATTGGAAAGAGGAATTTACCTTTTGAGATTTCCTCCTTTGAGAACCTCTTAAGAGGATAGGTTTTGATATTTTGAAGAGGCTAGGGGATTTTGGACATGGGGGAGGAACTTGGGGAGAGATTTGGGCAGAATATTGGCAAGGAACAAGGCTTGAGAGGAGTGAAGAGAAGAGGGAGTGAGAGAGGTTTTTATAGTGGAGGAGAGGTGGGTTTTCATAATTTTTTAATCATTAGTTTATTATTACTTCACAAGACAAGGAATAGTAATAAATTCATGTGACTTCGAACCAATTGGGCTTACATCATCAGATCATCATCAATGACTCAATAAATCCCTATTTAGCATTTATTGTAAATTATCCCAGTTTACTATTCATAAAAATTCAAGTATTTTAGAGAAATCCCAAAAAATCACCTTAACCATTTTTAGACGTGTAGAATCCAAAAATGAAGTTCATTTTTCAAAAATAATTTTCTAAATATAATTATTTTAATATTTAATTAAAATATTTATTTAATTGAAAAATATAAACACTTAAATTATTCAACTTCATTTTTAAGGTGCCTAAATTTATTTATACATTCATGGGTGTGGATACCATTAATAAGAGACATATTAATATTCATAAGGGTAAGTTACTATTCATAAGGGTATGTTAATTTTCCCCAAAAATTAAGTTAATTATATTAGACTCCAAATATCATCCTAAACACAACCGTGTATGTCAGATTTTGAAAATTCAAAACACACAAGTGGAAAATTTAAGTTCAATGGCTCGGTTTTGACTATCTCTTAAATAACCAAGTGTTGTTTCAAAGGAACACAATGCTTTATGAAATATAGGCTATGAATAGAATATATTTAAGAGAATCATACCATAAAATGTTTGGGGTGTTATATTATTCCCTTCTTCGGAAATTTAGTCCTCGAAATTTTATGTATAAAGCCCACCAAAAAGATGTGGGCGATTCTTCTTCATAACATCCTCAGGTTCTCATGTTGCTTCCTCCATATTTTGGTTTCTCCAAAGAACCTTTACTAGATGAGTCGTCTGTTTTCTCAATACCTGCTCCCTTGTGTCAAAGATGTTGGATTGGTGTAGCCCGATCCGGTTGGGCCGAATGCTTGTGGCCCACAACTATCACGGGTCGAGCTCCGCAGTGAGCTCATTGGGGGTTGCAGGAGGCAACGTGTCCCTGCTTCAGGGGTCCAGAGGATGAAGGTCCTGAACCAATTTTTTAGCATTGTAACATCTCTGACCACTGTAGCGGAACTGACCAACCGACACTGACAGACACTGTAGTAGTGCGGACTTTGGAGTCAACAGTACTGTATCACTTTTGACTTCCAGCTGGCAGCCACTGTATTACTTTTTGACAAAGGTGGCCACCGTTCAATGTAGCAACACAGACTTACTTTTGGAACAATGATCATCTTCTCAATTTTATAGCCCATTTTCGAGCTAGGGTTACTACTGAGAAAACTTTGTAATTTTGCGCTCCCAAATTAGTGAAGTTCTGCCTCTCCATGGACATAGGGTTATTTCTGAACCACGTAAATTTGTGTGTCCCATGTCTATTTTCTTTCTGCATTCTTCTTTAGTTTATATTTTATGTTGTTGCGACTCCTGACAATTCCGCAACAAAGGATCCCGATAGGCTCTTCACAGTATGACAAATCAGGTTCCAATTCTATTTCTTCATAAGTGAGTACATGAATTGGGTCTGACATGTATTTCTTCAACAATGACACATGGAATACATCATGTAATTTGGAGAGACTTGGCAGCATTTCTAAATAGTAAGCTACAGTTCCGATTATTTCTAGAATTTCAAATGGTCTGATGTACCTAGGGCTCAGTTTCCCTTTCTTACCAAACCTTAAGACACTCTTTCATGGATATACTTTTATAAAGACATGATCTCCCACTTGGAATTCCAAATCCTTTCTCCGGTTGTCAATATAACTCTTCTTCCTACTTTGGGATGCTTTAATATGGGCTTGGATTGTCTTCACCTTTGTCGTGGTCTCTTCAATAAGTTCTGGGCGTATAAGTTTCCTCTCACCAACTTCATCCCAACAAGTTGGAGTTCGACATCTCTTTCCATATAATGCTTCATATGGAGCCATTTGAATACTAGAATGGAAACTATATTTGTATGAAAATTCCAACAAAGACAAGTATTGATCCCACATACCTTGGAAGTCAAGAGAGCATGACCTCAATATTTCTTCTAGGGTTTGAATAGTCCTTTTAGACTGTTCGTCAGTTTGGGGGTGATAAGCAGTACTCATACGAAGCTTAGTATTCAAATCCTTCTGGATACTTTTCTAGAATTTTGATGTAAACTAGGGATCTCGTTCAGACATAATCGATAGAGGTGCACCGTGAAGTATTACAACTTCCTTAATATAAAGTCTTGTTAGGCACTCAAGTGGTAAATCCTCTCTTATAGGAAGTAAATGTACTGATTTTGTGAGATAATCAACAATTACCCATATTGTATCATTCTTTCTAGGTGTCCTCGGTAGTCCGGTGACAAAATACACTGTAATGTTATCCCACTTACACATAGGAATAGGTAGAGGTTGCATCACTCCTCTAGGATGTTGTCTCTCTACCTTTACTTGTTGACAAACTAGACACCTTGAAACATAGTCAGCAATTTCTCACTTCATATTATCCCACCAGAAATATTCTTTCAGATCACTATACATCTTTGTGCTACCCAGGTGTATAGAGAAATTTGAGCTATGAGCATCTGCTAATAGTTCCCTTTTTAGCCCAGGTATGATGGAACACATAACCTCTTCCCAAACTTCAGAACTCCTTACTCATACACAAAGTCTTCCAATCTCCCATCCTTAACATCAATAATTTTCTTGTGTATATTTTCATCATCAGATTGAGAGATTTTTATCTTCTCTAGTAAAGATGGTTTAACAATCATTTCAAAGAGGAAAGATGTTTCCCCTTAACAATTCCTATATCCATCTTTAGTATATCTATGAATATAGGATCTCTCTTAATCCTCATTTGAGTCAAAAGTCCATGATCTTTCCTGCTTAATGCATCTGCCACCTTATTTTCCTTTCCCGAGTGGTAGTGTATTGAAAAATCATAATCTTTGAGTAACTCGAGCCATCTCCTTTTCCTCATATTGAGTTCTTTTTGTGTGAAAATGTATTTCAAACTCTTGTGATCTGTGTATATCTCACATTATTCACCGTAAAGATAATGTCTCTATATCTTCATAGCAAAGATTACATCTTATAACTCAAGATCATGTGTTGGATAATTTTTCTCATGAGTCTTCAACTACCTTGATACATAAACAATAAATTTACCATTTTTCATAAGGACGTAACCCAGACCATTCTTTGATGCATCACTGTATATTAAAAATCCATCACTTCCAGATTGAAGAGTTAAAATTGGAGCATTGACCATTCTTCTTTTCAATTCTTCGAAGAATTCTGTACATTATTTTTTCTACACAAACTTAACTCCTTTATGTGTGAGCTTGGTTAATGGGTTATCCAGTCGGGCGAAATTCTGAACGAAATGTTGATAGTAACCAGCTAAGACAATAAAACTACGTACCTCAGTTATGTTTGTTGGCGTGAGCCAATCTTGGATTGCCTTTGACTTTATAGGATCAACTAGGATTACATCCTTTGAGATAATATGACCTATAAAAGAAATAGATTGAATCCATAATTATCACTTGCTAAACTTCCCATATAATTCATTTCTTCTAAGAGTTTTCAGAATAATCTGCAAGTGATCCTCATGGTCTTCATAGATTTTTGAGTATACTAGTATATCATCGATGAATACCACAACAAAGTTATCAAGATATTCCTTGAAAACTCTATTAATTAAATCCATGAAAACAGATGGTGCATTCGTCAGTTCAAAAGGCATCACTGTAAACTCATAATGCCCATACCTAGTTCGAAATGCTGTCTTCGGAATATATTCCTTCCTCACACGCAGTTGATGATATCTGGATTGAAGGTCAATATTTGAAAAGTATTGATCTCTATGAAGTTGATCAAATAAATCATAAATCTGAGGTATATGATACTTATTCGTTATTGTAATAGCATCGATTTCCCTGTAATCAATGCATAACCTCATAAATCCATCTTTCTTTTTGATAAACAAGACCGGGTCTCCCCATGGAGAAACACTAGGTAGAATAAATGCTTTGTCACTCAACTCATCTAGTTATTTCTTTAGCTCCACTAACTTCACAGTGGCCATTCTATATGGGGTCTTTGATATAGATCTTGCACCAAGAATTTAGTCAATGGAAAACTCAATTTATGGCTCTAGAGGATGTCCAGGTAAATCCTCTGGAAACACATCAATGTATTCTTTCACTATATGCACATATTCAATTTGAAGATGTATTTCCTCACCCATAGATATTGAGTTCTCTTCCTCTCCAAGAATTTCATTCAATAGAGCTACTGGGGGTGGGTTTAGATAAGAATCATATGGCGAGGTATCTTCTCTAAATATAAGAGATTTTATACCATTTTCAAAAATTATAGCTTCCTTTTTCTTGCAATAAATCTTCACATCATATTTTGGCAGCCAATTCATACCGAGAATTATATTGAAGTTAGTAATTGGTATGATGATAAGGTTAGCAACTAAAGTACATTTATGTGTCATGAGGGGGACTAGTTGACATTCCTTTGTTGCAATGATGCATCCCCTAGAAGTTTTAACTGATAACTCCTTTATTAAATCAAATTGGACATGTCTAATTTTCTTTGAAAACTAGGAAGATATAAATGAATACGATGATACAGAATCAAATAAAGTATTGGCTAAGTTTGAGGAAACAATTAAAGTATCTGCCACCACACCATTAGGAACTTCAACTTCTGTGGTTGTAATCGCATAAACTCTCCCTTGCTCTCTTGGATTTTTCTGAGGCATGTTTCCTTGGCGCTTAAGACACTCATTTGCATAGTGTTTCATCTCTCTAAAATTGTAGCATTGAACGTCATCAAATTGTTTCTTCCACTTGCATTCATGAGATATATGACCCTTTTCTCCACACTTATAAAAGACTCCCATTCCTTTCAAGCATTTTCTGAGATGATTCTTTCCACAGTTTTCGCATAATGGGAATTTCTTCATTCCTTTGTTCTTATTTGGTGCTTCAACTTTCCCTTGGTTATCAGATTACCTATTCTTATCTTGGTTTCCCTTGAACAAATTTGATCTAGAAAATTCCTTCTCTGTTTTGATGGCACTTGATACAATTTCATCATATGATGAAAATGTTTGAGAAGCCAGTGCCCTTAGAATAATTGGCTTAAGAACTTCAAAGAAATGATCAATATTGTCTTCCGAGTCATGTACGTAATATATGACATACCTGGATAGCCTTGTGAAGGTAGCCTCCTACTCTGCAACACTGTCTTCTTCCCTTTGTTTTAAGCCAATGAATTTCCTCTTTATTTTGGTTCGTTGCTCACGAGGGAAATATTTTTTGAAGAATATTTCCTTAAAATTCCTCCATTCCATATCTTCTATTTCTTCTTCCTTAGTGATATTCTGAATCAAGGACCACTATTGATCAACGTCACCCTTGAGACAATATACTGCAAGTAATACCTTTTCATTTTCATTGCATCTTAATGCCATGAATATATTTTCAAGGGAATTGATCCATTACTCAACAACCACTGGATTAGTAGTCCCACTAAAAGATGGGGGATTCTGCCACATGAAACGATCTAACACAGGCATGAAATGGTTATTTGTTACAACTTGAGTAAGTTGTTCCAATATGGTCATGATCTGATCTGCTCCAACATTGACTGTGTTGACTTTCTCAGTGGGGAGATCCCTACCTTGCCCATGAGTATTGATTCCCCTTCATCTATTAGACACCATTTCTAAATAATGTCACACATTATATTAGGGTATGAATCATAATGTATAATCTTAACTTAACAAAATACTTAGCATAAATTGAGATCCTACGCATGGCTAATCCCATAATCATCAAAATGGTTTCTTTGAGGAATAATTTACATTTCAATCCTTAATAATGGATTGTAAAAAAATATGAATTATTGTAAGCATATCCACCAGGAGTATCATAACCAAGAGCGCAGCAAGACCCATTGTCGTGTATCAGAATACCACAGGTCAAGCCCAAAACTCATTTTCCGAGATTTTACTCCTAGGTACATCTATGCCAGAGCCCCCTCTACCTGCTTGTATCCAGACAGTGATGTATTTACTAGAATAATTAACATAATCTATTCCTTACCAAAATACCAGAATATTCTTGTACATTTATCCTCAAATACTACCTTAGGGCTTTGTTCCCTTCTATACATTTCCTACTCTAGTTTACAAGTTTTCTACTAAACTTCATCTGATACCAACTGTAACATCCCGACCCCTCTAGACTGGAGTCGGTGCATTACTTTTTATATTGGTATGATTAGAAGGAATGAAAATCCTGAAGTAACAATCATTTTAGTAGTCTTTAAGAAACTAGATATATAAACGTAACTCAAATTACATTGGAAAAGGTTACAAAATACACTACATAACAAAAACTAAAATATGCATCCACAAGAACTCAATAAATGATCTCCTCTTCATCACCTGTTGAAAGTAAACAATGAAAGGCTCAAACGCTCAGTAAGGGTTACAAATAGCGGAAGAATGAATCAATAATAACTATATTGTAAACAATTTGACATAATCAATATGACATGGTAAATAAATGAAAAACTCATGCCATTAATAAACTGAGAATGAAACTACATCGATAGATTTTGTCAGAGTGAAAACCTTGTGGATAGTAATAACTGATAATGAATAAAGAGTGCTTATTAATTGGACATCATGTATCTAGAACATGATACCATAATACCGTAAAAACAGTTTAGTTCTGTGGGTAGAAACCCATCTGATTTTTGGAAACAAACTTGAAGAGTTTGTCGCCAAACTGATTTGTCTCATGAGACCTATCGATACATCGAGGGGCTGTAGCAGGCCCCACCCACTACTTCATATCCAAATCATTCTTTATACATAGATTCAACACAAGAGAAATATGCCTTTACATTATACGTATAGAATAGAGGATACAGATTCATTAATATTTCATCAGTCAAAACAACATTCAAAATAAATACCATATGTAAAATGGTATACAACTTAGACAATAATCATATCCATGATATGAAAATATGGAAATTTAAATGGAAAATAATTTCAATTGAAAGGTGATCTCAAATGGGAAATAGGTACACCACATAAGAAAGAGTAGGTGCACAATACTAAACAATTCACAACGAAGTGAAAATTGAGACAAAGCTCGTTACCATGTTGTAATCAATTGAGTCGTATAACCAAAAGTTAGTAACCACTAAAAGAATAACATAATACCATGAATATAAAGATAATCATGATAATATATATCAAATGACAGTACACCTATACCACATATAAGAAATAGGAGGCGAATAATGGAGATCCCATAGAATTGAAAGTGAGATGAGAAAACCCCTTACAAACATTTTGGCATGGTAATGAGTGTTCTTGCGAGGGATTAATGAGAGGTAAAGGGGTGTCCCATTATTTATATATCATAAGGGCATTATGATAGAGGTGCGAAAACATACCCCATAATTAGGTATTAAAAACAAAAGATCACAACATAGGGGAGATTCTTGAACAAAAGTGAGAGAGAGGATCCCTTACCTTAAATCTATTGGTGTTCTCCACTTGTTATTAAAGAACTGAATAAAAAAATTAGATTTATTAATTAATAATTTCATAACCTCTTCTATATTTAATTGGTTTAGTATAATCATTTTAAGTTCTTTTATAACCATTTTGATTGGTTATGAGGTTCAATTTCATTGTTTGAGCTCGTTTGTTCACTTTGTTTTAATGACTGATTCTCTTATATTCATGTTTGGATAAACATGTAAGATGAAATTGGTTGTCCATAATTGAAGTTATATTATATTAGTGAAAATCCAGGAGATTAAATGGTTTTAAATTTAATTTGTCTACTTGGAGTGAAGTCTAATTATTATATAAAACCATAGTGACAACCGTTTTTGTTAATCGGTGGGTTTGATTACAAAGAACATGTTTTGCTTTATAATTTAATACCATTTGTACAAAAGGATTACAGAACCAAAAATAGGATATATTACATATATAATAATCTATTTCAACCATAAAACAAATGGTTTCATGACTATAATTAAAGATAATAATAAAAATTGATAAACCATTGTCCTTGAATGTGCGAAATTGGCACATCTCAAACGGTGCTTTCATTTCTTTCAAATAAAAGGTGGGTAAAGGAGAGAAGATAATGAAATATCCCATTAACATAAAACCATTCCAGTACATGTATGTTACATGAGTTATCATACTATTTGGGTGAAGGGAGGTGAGGAAAGAAACAAAAAGAGAATAACTGAAAAGAAAAGAAGGAATTGGAAAGAGGAATTTACCTATTGAGATTTTCTCCTTTGAGAACCTATTAAGGGAAGAGGTTTTGATATTTTGAAGAGACTATGGGCTTTTGGACGTTGGAGAGGAGTTTGAAGAGAGATTTGGACAGAATATTGGCAAGACACAAGGGTTGAGAGGAGTGAAGAGAAGAGGGAGTGAGGGGGATTTTATAGTGGAGGAGAGGAGGGTTTTCATAATTTTTTAATCATTAGTTTATTATTTCTTCACAAGACAAGGAATAGTAAGTATTCCATGAAAAAGAATAGTAATAAATGCATGTGAATTTGAACCAATTGAGATTACATAAACAGATCATCATCAATGACTCAATAAATCTCTTATTTAGCATTTATCGTAAATTATCCCATTTTACTATTCATAAAAAATTCAAGTATTTCAGAAAAATCCCAAAAAAATCACCTTAACCATTTTTAGAGGTGTAGAATCTAAAAATGAAGTCCATTTTTCAAAAATAATTTTCTAAATATGATTATTTTAATATTTAATTAAAATCTTTATTTAATCGAAAAATATACACTTAAATTATTCAACTTCATTTTTAAGGTGCCTAAATTTATTTATACATTCATGGGTGTGGATACCATTCATAAGAGTCATATTACTATTCATAGCGGTAAGTTACTATTCATAAGGGTAGGTTACTATTAATAAGGGTATGTTACTATTCACAAAAATTAAGTTAATTCTATCAGACTCTAAATATCATCCTAAACACAACCGTGTGTGTCATATTTTCAAAATTCAAAACACACAAGTGGAAAATTTAAGTTCAATGGCTAGGTTTTGACTATCTCTTAAATAACCAAGTGTTGTTTCAAAGGAACACAATGCTTTATGAAATATAGGTTGTGAATAGAATGTATTTAATGGAAGCATACCATAAAATGATTGGGGTGTTATACTTTACATCAGTGACCTTTGCATCAGTAACCTTTGCATCGGTGACCTTTGCATCAGTAACCTATGCATCAATAACCTTTACATCGGTGACCTTTACTTAGATAAATTTTGTATTGTAAGCTTAAACAATAGAACGGTGAGATTAAATATACATAGGTATTACTGGAACATGATTATAACATTAATGAAACATGATTATTCTATAATAGAAACATGATTATCTCATTAATGAAACATGATTATTCTATAGTAGAAACACGATTATCATATAAATGAAACATGATTTGGGATTATCAAAACAGGTGAGTCCAACAAACATTACTTTCCATATTGCTATATACTCTAAGAAAACATCCTAAGCTACCAAACAAGGTATACAAACAAGCACATCCATCTACCTCAAGCAGCGGGGAAAGGAAAGGAGATAAACAAACCTGACTGTCAGCCAAACAAAAAATTCAAACAAGCATCCAACTTTCATATCAACAGGTAAGATCAGTTTCAACATGTTTCATCATCCCCGATGTCCTCCCCAACACCCACATGCATATCCCGATGCATCCTGCCATCATAAGCATCAACAACTACCACAAAAACCGGGCCTCCCCGCCCCATATACCACAACAATCCTCCAGGCTCAGTCATCCTAGGCTTGCATCGCATTCGGGCTTCCCTTCCCTAGATACCACAACAACCCTTCAGGCTCAGCCATTCCAGACTCACGTCACGTCACAAGCATCAGGAAACAAACATAGTAACTGGGCTCTTGTCTATAAATCAAGACAATCCATCCTTCACATGCAATGAGCTCCCACAGCTCCAAAGCACAAGGAACTTGGACTTTATAAGCAAGCGTGCATATTAGACCCTACAAAGACATTATTTTTTTATCACACTACCAATTATTATTCCATATTTAATTAATCGATTCATTAATTATAGGTTCCAACTACGGGAAACCTAAACAGCAAGCTATCAAAGGCTGTTACAAATTAATTATACAATTAATTTAACATGTCTTTAATTATTTTATCAACAAGCATCAACATACTTCACATCTTTATTCAATTCCATTAAATCATGGAAGATCAATTCATTTTGTTGGTTTGGTGTAGCCCGATCCATTCTGGATGTTGTTGGGATGAATTATTTCGGCCCATAATGTAGCTCTTTGGACTTCCAGCCATCAGCCACTGTGGCACTTTTGACTTGGGTGACCACCTTTCACTGTAGCGATGTAGAGTTCCTGTGTTGTTGGTGGAACATTGGATCGTCTTCCTCCTTTTGTAGCCCATTTGGGCTAGGTTTCATAGTTAGAAACTTAGAGATATCTCTTGTAAATTGTGCTCCTGAATCACAGTGAAAATTCCATCTCTTCATGGACCTAGGGATTATTTTCGAACCACATAAATTTTTGTGTTCTCGTTATTTTTTTCCCTTTTACTCTTCTGTGATGTTTTTTCACTTCGTTGCTCCCGACGTTATCCACAACACATTTAACATGCCCACAACATTAAGATGACAACACACCGAATTCATTTAACACGTCCCTTTAATATTTTAGCCAATTAATTATCAATTAATTCCAACTTTACGTTCTTTACCAATTACACATGCTAATTTAAGCATAACAAGCACAACATAGATATCACACTATCTAGTAAAACAAGAGCCAAACCATTATCACGATACAAAACAACAACATCACCTTGCGATCATTACCAATTCTTTAATACGATTCAAGTAATTATTAGGTTATTTTTATTGGCATCCAAGGGGCTAAATCATGCTCAATTTACGATCGCACATAAATAAATGAGAAGCAACGAACACCCTACCTCAAAAGGGTGTCAACGTTCTTTGCATGAGAACATACCAACGCTATGGATCCCGATCACATATCCTGTAAGAACTGCATCCACCTGAGGATGATGCACCTCAATCTCACCAACAAACAACCAACAACAATCCTTTAGAAACATTGAGTTCAAGTGCCATCACATGACAAGAAGGAAAAAGAGGAAACAAATCAAATAAATCTTAAGAACAGAGGTAGAACATACCTTGGATCGAAGATGGATTGAAGGAGGGAAGCTATAGATCGATCCTTGAAAAATGAATCCCCAAAATGTCGAAGAGGGGGTTTCTGTATAACAACCCTACTTTTTATTATACATTTAAATATGACTTATTACATAAAATATTCACTTGATACAACATAGAAGATCGAGAGGTATATTTTCTTTGGGGCTTAGGAACATTACACAACGACTTAAAACATGAAACACAACATCTTTATTGAAAATTTCCTTTACATGACCACTAAATTCCCTCGTACTTAACATTGAATTAGATAATACAAGGACATTAATAAGAAAAGGGTGAGCTATAAAGCCCATTAAGAGAGTAAACAAGTCATAACATGAAGAATACAGTACATGTTAGGAAATAGACATATCAAAGGAGCATAGGAGAAACATGAACATAAAGGCATGATATAACATGATTATCATAACATGGAAATGTGGCAACAACACTTAACATGGTATTAGAATGAGCCAAGGCTCATTGCACATGGAGAATGAGTAAACCCTCATTACACTTGACGTATCATGATACTAATCTTTACCCAATGCATTGAAGCGCTATCAGGGTGCACCCTTCTTAATCATTTTATTTCATGCATAAGTGTGCCACATGAATCATATAACATGGAATCATTCAACATCATCATTTGTTCTATGATAAAAGAATATGGAATACATAAATGAAACTATATAATCAATAATTAAATTTGCATAAAGGTAAATACCCTTGATAGAGAAATGAACATGATATTCACTACACAATGACTTTGTCTTGGAAAGTCGTGGTGCAATTTTGGCAGCATAACGACGTGACATAAGAATTCATAAAAATGGTTAATGAGAGAGAAAGAGATGTCTCATCATATATACATGAAATGAACATTAATGGGGTCATATAGATACATTTCCCAACAAATGTAATGTAATTTAGAATCCTAATACAATAGAATTGCTTGAATGTAAATGAGAAGAGAGAAATTCCTTACGGAATTTTGGCATGGTAACGGGTGTACATGAGAGAAATTAATGAGAGATAAATAGGTCTCTCATTATTCAAACATAAATAGGGTAGTATGGGGGAGGTTCAAAAACATACCCCAATATTTATAATTGAAAATAAAAGGGAATAACAATATTAAGAAACTTGGATAAAATGAGAAAGGAAGGAATACCTTACTTGGAAGTGTGATCCCAAAGGCTTGGGAGGGGCTTGATAGAGGCTTATTTAGAGCTTGGGGTGACTTGGGAGGATTCTAGAGAGATGATGACCGAGGTTGGTCGAGATCTAAAGGCTTTGAGTGAAGAGGAAGTGGGAGGTTGGGTGAGTTTATATAGGAAAAGGGAATGAATTATTTATTATTTAGGTTTTGGACCCTAAACATTAAACTAATCAAAACCACAAACCATCCCAGGGTTTTTCCCATGGTTTTTTCCAAAAGGGAGTGAAAAACAATATTTTATAAACCCAATGGCTTAACTTCTTAAAAGATAAAATGTTTTATAAGTCTTGGAGGGTCCACTAAGGCTTTATAAAATAAATCAAATAAACCTAAAATAACATTATTTTAATGGTAAAACATATATTTTCCGAACTTAATGTTTATAGTATTTTATTACATCACTATTGGGTCATTATGATGTCATAAAACACATTATATATTTAAACGGTATTTAATTTTTACCCAAAAATTTGACTGTCTCAGAAAATTATGAAAAATCTATCATTGGATAATTTAGACGTCCTGATTCTAAAAATAATATTCATTTTATCTAAATAATTTTCTAAATATGTGAATTTTTACTTTTAAAATAAAAACCGTCATTTATCGAAAATTCATGGGTTTTGACAAAAACAACTTTCAAACCTTAATAAAAATTGCAATTGTATTCCTAAAAAATTAGAGGATCATTTATATTTAATAAAAATAAATTTATTAATAATATTTCATTAAAATATTATTTAATTAAAAAATCCATTAATTCATCAAAATAGATTTCTTAATTGAATGTTAACTAAAACAAATGCTATTTTTTCTTTAAAAAATATTTACAAAGTAACACTAATAAAATAAATGTATATTTTATATACAAAAATAATGTACATAATCTTAGTGCTAAGGTCTTGTTACATAACCCCTTATAACACCCGCATAAGACTGAAGGGTAATGTGTGTGATGGTGGCAGACTCTTGGGGTGGCTCAGATAACATCGCTCGGGTGATAATCTCTATCAACTTCCACTTCTCCTATAGGTGGTTCTGTTCAAGCTTAACGTGTTGAAGCTTGGATTGATCTTGGTTAAGAGTGATTCCTAATAACTCCACCTCCTTTTCGAGCTCTGACAATTGATCTTCGTATGGAACAATTCTACTGGATGAGACCATCACTTTCTTTGTCTGAGTAAATTAGATTTGTTAAAGTCCTATATTTATATTGATAATGTGATCATTGTTCAATGACTATATTAGAAAAAATACCATTTATTAATGGTATTTTAAAATCCAAAAACATAAAACCAAAGAAGTTCATATGTCTTTTATAACCAATTTACATAATAAGACATTTAATTAGATCAAGAGGAATTTTCATTAACAAATGTTTGGGTCTTTACAATCTTCCCCCCTTAAGAAATTTCGCCCTTGAAATTTTGTTTTCCCACACTAAAACAGATGCGGGTAACTTTGCTTCATCACTTCCTCCAATTCCCACATTGCCTCTTCAAGCTTGTGGTTTTGCTACAACACCTTGATGAGGGGCATTGTCTTATTTCGTAGAAATTTTTCTCTACAATCTAAGATCTTCATTGGCTTCTTTTCATAGGAGATTTCATTCTCTAATGGTACCACCACTAGATTGAGTATATGCGATGGTTCAGGTATGTACTTCTTCAAGAGTGATACATGGAATACATCATGTACTTGAGATAGGTTTTGTGGGAGTTCTAGTTGATAGGCCACTACTCCAATGCGATCAAGGATCTCAAAAGGGCCGATGTACCTTGGAATAAGCTTTCCATTCTTACCAAATCTCATAACTCTCTTCCACGGTGATATGCGGAGGAATACCATGTCTCTGGCATCAAACACTAGGCATCTTCGACAATTATCAACATAGCTATTTTTTCGACTCTGACCAACTTTAATGTGTTGTTGGATGGTCTCAATCTTCTCCACCATTTCTTTGACCATTTCCGGACCTAGGAGTTTTCTTTCCCCAACTTCATCCCAACATGTCGGTGTTCTGAACCTCTTCTCATATAGGGCTTCATAAGAAGCCATTTGGATGCTTGAGTGAAAACTGTTGTTTTATGAGAACTCAACAAGAGGAAGATGTTGATCCCATACTCCTTTTAAGTCCATTGAGAATGCTCTCAACATGTCCTCAAGTGTTTGGATAGTCCGCTCATATTGACCATCAGTTTGAGGATGATAAGCTGTACTGAAGTTCAGATCAGTATCCAGAGAATTTTAAGACTCTTCCAAAACTTAGAGGTGGATCTTGGATCTTGATAGGATACAATAGATAGTGGTAATTCATGCATCCTTACCACATCTCTGATGTATATCTATGCCGGTTGATCTAGTGAGAAATCCTCTCGAATTGCAATGAAGTGTGCAGTCTTTGTAAGACTATCCACAATAACCCAGATAGTGTTGTTTCATTTGGATGTCTTCAGAAGTCCGGTGACAAATTCTATAGTTATGTTATCTCATTTATATGCTGGTATGGGTAATGGTTGTATCATCCCCTTAGACTTCTGCCTCTCAGCCTTCACTTGGTGACATACCAAACACTTTTGATGTATACTCAGTGATCTCCTTCTTCATGTTATCCCATGAATAATATAAGGACCCGACCTTATTAAATTACATAATCTTGATTTTATACAAGAAATAATTTCCTTTTACATTTAGGATCTTTTCAAGTTTCGATATTTAGATAATTGGAACATAATACATTCATAACCTTACACATTGTTATAGAGTGGATACCATAAAAACAGTTTCCATTTTTTTTCAAAAAATAAAACATTAAACCTTAAAACATGATTTCTTTGAAAATTCTTCAAACATTTAACTTGGATTCCTTATTTGTCTTACACATCCTTATGAACTATGAAAATCATTTAAAAAACTTGGGATGAGCACAAAAAACTCAGTAAGGGATGTAAAAAAAGGAAAGAGCACATTAGTCCATGAATACTTGTAATGTATGAAAACATTTTCAAAAGACATGCTTGTCACCCATATGTACTTTGTGAAACATGAGATTTACACAAGATATACACAAAAAATGAGAACATAAACATAATCATAAAGGTATCTTGGGACATTACTTACATAATTTTGTAACCCTCTTGGCTACCTTATAATTTGTAACCCTCGTGGCTACCTTACAACTTGTGTAACCATATGGAAGAACTCCAACATACACATACCCAATGAATTGGAGGGAAATATAGGTCCCACCTTCATCATAAAAAATTCCCAAGATCCATAACAAAATAATATAACATGAATAATAGCATAAAAACATTGCCTTTGAAATTTTGTAAAAAAGAATTTTAAAAGAGGATTTTAAAAGAAAAGCCCCTTACATAAATCATATAATTGAAGTGAGACTTAATAGAGTAGATGGAATATGTATAATCACTGTAAATACACATAATTAAACACATTATATACAAAACCCATCATGCAAAAATTTTAATACCACATAAATAATTAAGTTGAATGTTAACCTAAAGAATGGAGATTGGGTTAAGAATTTCCTTACCTTGGGTTTGTCTTACTTCCAACTCGTTTAAACCTCCTATATAATAGTTAAAATAGTTTTATTAATATATTAAAGAATCATATACATCTTTATAATACCTTATATGATTATTTCATTACATCATTTCACCTTTTAATTGTTAGTATTTTGTTCCTTGCACTGTTTTGGGTGAGTTCTTTACATGATTTTCATGATCAGTTTATGATGGATTGTTTTTTTTGATTGGAAGTGAAACTCCAGAATTAGAATATAAATATATTTAAATATTTAAAGTACCATAATTTATACCATTTATAATTTTTATGTTTGATATGAGGATGATTCATAAGTTAAAACATTAATGATGTTCGTTTAGATCATTTTAGTGGTTCTTTGATAATAACGATCTCATTTTGTATTATAAATTAAAACCATGTGTAAAAAATAATTACAAAACCATGAATGAGGAATAATACATATATTATAGCCTGTTTAAACCATAAAAATGGTTTCATGATCATCCTTGAAAGAATTAATGTAAATTGAAATCACATCGTCCAAGATATCGGTAATTTGACATGTCCCGAGCAATGTTTTTATTCCTTGAATAAGTGGGAGAGGAGAAGAAGAATGATGATGAATTTTCTATAAAAGTGAGAACATCAAGAATATACATGATTTATGGAGCTTTAATGACTCTTGGTTAAGAGGATATGAGTAAAGAATAAGAAAATAAAGGAACTCAAAATAAAAGAATAATTGAGAAATCCCTTACAAAAATTCGGCAGCCTAATGGTTATGCAACATGGTTTTAGAAAATATTAAAAAGAGAGGGTAAAAGGGTCACTCATCCAGAAATGAATCATAATACAGAATATATAAATAATAATAATGAAATAATAATATGGTATGGAAACTTGAAAGTTATATCACATAAAAGAGAATTTGAATGGAAAAAGAAAGAAATTGAGAATTTTCTTACCTTATAGAGTAACTTCTAGAACTTGAAGTTTGGGACCTTGGGGGTTTGAGGAAAACTTGGGAGGACTACTAGGGTGGTAAGGATACCAGATATTCATTGGGGAAGAATTAGGAATTAATTTAATGAGGGAATGAGTTGGTATTTATAGCAAAAGTGAAAGATTATGTTAATAATTTCCAAGGGACACCTCATTAGCGGTATTTACAAAACCATGGTCTTGCCCATGGTATTTTCCCATGGTATTAGACACTTGGGAAAACTCACATCTTATTTAACTGTACACAAGTCAACCAGATTTATTACATAATTATTACATCATTAATGATGTTATTAACACACCGAAACTCAAAACTGTATTTTTTACTATTCACTAAAAAAATCAATAGTTTCAGAAAAATCCCAAAAATTCACCCTAACAATTTATCAACGTGTAAAATTCAAAAATGAAGTCCATTTTTTGAAAATAATTTTCTAAATATTGTTAATTTAATTTTTAAATAAAATCACACTTGATTCAAAAATTAACAATTTTAAAACTATAACTGCTTTTATATCACATTGAAAAATTAACCAAAATGTCATTATCTTCAAGCCTTAAGAAAATAAAATAATAATAAGATTTACTATTCATTATTTTCATATTACTATTCATATTACTATTCATAACGGTATGTTACTATTCACAAAAAAACAATTTGGTTCCATTAGACTCTAAATAACTTACTGAACACAATTGTAGATGACTATTTTTCAAAATTAAAAATGTAGAAGTTGCTAAATTAAGTTTAAAGTCTAGTTATAAATATCTATTTAAAATAAAGTTTCAAGGATTCAATTTATTTTTAAAACCTTTAGGAGTTACAAATAATGCTCTCGGAGATCTCGATACATCTTTGTGTTTCCTAGGTGAATGAAGAAATTTGAACCATGTGCATCATCCAAAAGTTCTTTTTTCAACTCCAGATTTGATGGAACGCATAGTATTGACCAAAATCTCACAATTCCTTCTTCATTAACATTGAACTATGAGGATTTCCCTTTTCTTATAGTTTCCAACTTCTTCTGAATTCTCACATCATTTTTTAAGCATCCTTTAACCTTTCTAAAAGAGACGGTTGAACAATAATTTGTGAAAGGATTGATGATGTTCCATTCTTTATGATTTACATATCCATCTTCATCAAATCTAAGAAGATTGAATCCTTTTCAATTCTCATCAATAATAGAATCGCTGTTTCCTTTCTACTCAGAGCATCTGCCACCTTGTTTGCTTTCCCAGGGTGGTAATGGATTGAGAAATCATAGTCTTTGATCAACTTTAACTATCTTAGTTGGAGAATATTAAACTCTTTCTATGTGAATATATACTTGAGGTTTTTGTGGTCTGTATATATTTCACACTTCTCCCAAAATAGGTAATGTTGCCAAAATTTTAAAGCAAAGATCACTGCAGCCAACTCCATGTCATGCGTTGGATAGTTTTGCTCATGAACTTTCTATTGCCTTGAAGCATAGTCAATGACTTTGTCATTTTTCATCAACAAACAACCCAAGCCCTTCTTCAAATCATTACTAAATATCACAAAAAGTTCTCCACTTGTGGGTAGTGTAAGCACAGGCGCAGTGATAAGCCTCCTTTTCAACTCCTTTAAGCTCTCTTCACATTCATCACTCCAAGAAAACTTTACTAGCCTAGTAAGAGGGTTGGACAATCATGAGAAATTTCTCACAAATCAGCAATAATATCCAGCTAATCCTAGGAAGTTACGGATATTCGTTACTGATGTTGGACTTAGTAATCCCTCAATTATAGCTATCTTGGAGGGATCCACAAATATCTCATTGCTTGTGATGATATAACCCAAGAATGAGACCTCCTTCAACCAAAACTCACACTTGCTATACTTTGCATAGAGCTTCTCCTTTTGCAATGTCTCTAGTACAGTGCTTAGATGCTCCTCATGCTCCTCCTTGGTTTTGGAGTATATTAGAATATCATCTATAAAGACTACCACAAATTTGTCGAGGTAATCTCTAAAGACTCTATTCATCAAGTCCATGAAGTTTGCTGGAGCATTAATGAGTTCGAAAAACATTATTATGAATTCATAGTGCCCGTACCTTGTATGAAATGCAGTCTTGGGGATATCCTCATTCTTCACCCTTGGTAATATCCTAACCACAAATCCACCTTGAAAAAGTACTGTACTCCACAGAGCTGATTGAACAAGTCATCAATTCGTGGTAGAGGATACTTTTTCTTTATCGTGATTTTGTTGAGCTCGTGATAATCAATGTAAAGGCACATTGACCCATCCTTCTTCTTGATGAAGAGGACTGGTGCATCCCATGGCGAAACACTTGGGCGTATAAACCCTTTATCTAGATTATCCTGTAGTTGTTTATTTAGCTCCTCAAACTCCACAACATCCATTCTATACGAAGTCTTGGATATTGGCAACGCCCCAGATATAAGATCAATTGAGAATTCAACATCTCTTCTAGGAGGAAGACCATACAATTCCTTCGGAAATACTTCAGTGAATTCCCTCACAATTGGCATGTCTTCAAGGATGGATGCTTCCTTAGACTCAATCATCTGAGCCAGACACATGTGCACATAGGGCAATGATATCCACGCTTGAGATGATGGTGCTAAAAAAGATTCATCTTCCTCCTTGCACTTGTATAGAATTGGGGGTCGATTCTCCATATGGAGAGTAATTTCCCTATCACGACAATTTATATTGGCTCTATATAAGGAAAGCTAATCCATGCTAATAATTGCATCAAATTTTACCAGAGGGAGTATGATGAGGTTTGCCGGAAAGTTCAATCCACATATTGTGACCAGGGAGGAGTTATATTAATGAGATGAAATTATTTCCCCATTTTCCGTTCTCACCAAAATCTTTACTTCCATGATTTTTGGTGGTGTTAGAATCAAAAAGTACATTCATATCTAGATATGGATGCCCCAGGTCAAGCCCAAAACTCCTTGTCGGAGTTTTCACTCCTAGGTACATCTGTTCCAGAGCCGCCTCTACATGCTCATATCTAGATATAGATGTATTTTCTTGATAAACCACTTAATACTCACCAAAATTTATGGATGTTTTTATTATACTTATTCTTATCTCTAAGGATTTCACTAGGTTTTTCTAATCCTAATCCCAAAAATAACTAAACCTATCCTCTGATACCAACTACAACAACCCTGTTTTTTATTACACACTTAAACATGACTTATTACATAAAATATTCAATTGATACAACATATAAGATCGATATTTATAGTGTTTTTGGAGATTAGGAATATTACATAATGACTTAAAACATGAAACATGACATATTTATTGAAAAATTCCTTTACATGACCACTATATTCCCTCGTACTTAGCATTGCATGGGATATTATGAGGATATGCATAAGAAAAGGGTGAGCTATAAAGCCCAGTAAGAGAGTAAAAAAGGCATAACATGAAGAATACAATACATGTTAGGCAATAGGCATATCAAATGAGTATAACAGAAACATGAACATAAAGGCATGATATAACATGATTATCATAATATGGAAATGTGACGACAACATTTAACATGGTATGCATGAGCCAAGGCTCATTGCACATGGAGCATGAATAAAACCTCATTTCACTTGAATTATAATTAGTAAACTCTCAAAGCACTTGACGTATCATGATACTAATCTTTACCCAATGCATTGGAGCGCTATCAGGGTGCACCCTTCTTAATCATTTCATTTCATGCATAAGTGTGCCACATGAATCATATAACATGAAATCATTCAACATCATCATTTATTCCACAATAAAGGAATGTTAAATTCATACATGAAACTATATAATCAATAATTAAATGTGCATAAAGGTGAATACCCTTGATAGATAAATGGGAATGGTATTCACTACACACTGACTTTGTCTTGGAAAGTGGCAGTGCAATTTTGGAAGCATAACAACGTGACATAAGAATTTATAAAAATGGTTAATGAGAGAAAAAAATATGTCTCATCATATGTACATGAAATGGACAGTAATAGGGTCATATAGATACTTGTCCCAATAAATGTAATGAAATTTAGAATCATAATACAATAGAATTGCTTGAATGTAAATGAGAAGAGAGAAATTTCTTATGGAATTTCGGCATGGTAACAGGTGTACATGAGAGGCATTAATGAGAGATAAATTAGTATCTCATCATTCAAACATAAAGAGGGTAGTATGGGGGAGGTCCTAATCCATACCCCAATATTTACAATTGAAAATAAAAGGGCATAACAATATTATGAAACTTGGATAAAATGAGAAAGGAATGAATCCCTTACTTGGAAGTATGGTCCCAAAGGCTTGGGAGAGGCTTGAGAGAGGGTTCTTGAGAGCTTGGGTTGCCTTGGGAGGATTCTAGAGAGAGGAGGGAAAAGGTTGGTCAAGCTCAAAAGGCTTTGAGTGAAGAGGAAGTGGGAACTTGGGTGAGTTTATATAGGAAACAAGAAGGAATTCTTTATTATTCAGGTTTTGGACCCTACACATTAAACTAATAAAAACCACAAACCATCCCATGGTTTTTTCTAAAGGGGAGTGAAAATAATATTTTATAATTCCAATGACCGAACTTTTTAAAATATTAGGCTTTTTTATGTGGCGGTGAGTCACACTCTCAAGAAATCATTTTAAAAAGATAAAATGTTTTATAAGTCTTGGAGGGTCCACTAAGGCTTTGTATAATAAATAAAATAAACCTAAAATCACATTATTTTAATTGTAAAACATATACTGGCCGAAAATAATTTTTATATTATTTTATTACATCACTATTGGGTCATTATGATGTCATAAAACACATTATATATTTAAACGATGTTTAATTTTTACCCAAAAATTTGATTGTCTTATAAAATTATGAAAAATTCACCATTGGAAAATTTTGACGTCCTAATTCCAAAAATAATATTCATTTTATCTAAATAATTTCCTAAATATGTGAATTTTACTTTTAAAATAAAAACTGACATTTATCGAAAATTAATGGGTTTTGAGAAAAACAGTTTTCAAACCTTAATAAAAACATTACTATAAATGCAGGATTTCCGAGTGGTTCTGAACCGTTGGGAAAGGCTTTGGAACCGTTGGTATATATTATACCAACGGTTCTGCAAAATGTAGGGAATTAAGCCGTTGGGAAAGCTTTTCCCAACAGTTTACAGTGAATCATTGGGATAGGTTATAAAAAATTAACCTATCCCAACGGTTGTGCCAAACCGTTGGGATATTTTTTCCCAATGGTTTGGCTTAAACCATTGGAAAAACCAAGGAGACGGCTTCTTTACCAATGGTTTCTAAACCGTTGGGAAAGTATTTTTACCAATGGTTCATACAACCGTTGGTAAAAAAAATACTCAGAGAGGCTATGCCAACGGTTTCAAACCGTTGACATAGCCTATGTTGTGCAAATTGTACAGCAGCCTGCAATTTTCACAGCAGCTATCCTCTCATTTTTGTGCAATTTTCACAGAACCCAATCCATTCCCTCTCATTTTCAATCATTTCCAATTATTTTACCTACAATAAACTAACACATACATTTACAATTATTGTACCTGCAATAACCAACTAACACATACATATAGAGAACAAATTCATACACATTTAACATATAATGCATCCAGGAACTATACACACCCACAATTAAATCAGAATTCATAACATAATTATAAACATACATAATTCATTTATAATTCAATTTAAAATTTAGATGACAATTATATGTGGAATCCGGGGTTCAATTCATAATTTGATTGGTTTTTCGTATACCATATTTTTTTTACTAGAAATGATATCCATTTTAAACAAAATACATACACCTAGAGTGATACTGGCCACATTGTGCCTCGGATTGAGGTGAGGTTAACTCATACACGTCACAAATGACTCATGGATCATTGTTCTAAAGTATCAACATATTCCGAAAGAGTTTGGTTAGTTTTCCGTATGTCAGTTGTTATTTTCACTTAAAATGAAGTGCTTTTTAAATAAAGGAGAGACACTTTGAATGGTGCCGACCACACCACGCCTCAGATTGAGGCGGGGTTGACCCATACACATCACAAATGACCCATGGATCGTTGTGATATAATATCAACACAATCAGAATCCGTTTGGTCGATTTTCCGTATGTACTTAAAATGTTGTCCATTTTAAACATAAGAGAGACACTTTGGGTGGTCCCGGCCACACCGCGACTTGGATTGAGGCGCGGTTGACTCGTACACATAACATATAACCCATGGATAGTTGTCCTAAAGTTTCAACAGATTCCGAATGTGTTTGGTCAGTTTTTCGTATGCCAGTTGTTCTTTTCACTTATAATCCTGTCCACTATAAAAAAAAAGACACAGTTAGAGTGGTACCAGCCACACCGCATCTCGTATTTAGACGGGGTTGACTCGTACACATCTCAAATGACCCATGGATATTTTTCCTAAAGTATCAAAACAATCTGAATGTGTTTGGTCGGTTTTCCGTATGTCAGTTGATGTTTTCACTTAAAATGATGTCCTTTTGAAACAAAAGACAGACACTTTGAGTGGTTTCGGCCACACCGTGTCTCAGATTGAGGTGGGGTTGATTCATACATGTCACATATGACCCATGGATCGTTGTGCTAAAGTATCAACACAATCAGAATCCATTTGGTCAGTTTTTCGTATGTACTTAAAATGTTGTCCATTTTAAACAAAAGAGAGACACTTAGAGTGGTCCCGGACACACTGTGCCTCGAATTGAGGCAAGGTTGACTCATACACATCACATATGACCCATGGATCATTTTACTAAAGCATCAACACATTTTGAATGCATTTGGTCAGTTTTTCATATGTCAGTTGTTGATGTCCATTTTAAATAAAAGAGAGACACTAGGAATGGTGTCGGCCACACCGTGCCTTAGATTGAGGTGGGGTTGACTCGTACATGTCCCATATGACCCATGGATCATTTTTCTAAAGTATCAACACAATCAGAATCCGTTTGGTCAGTAATCTGTATGCTAGTTATTGTTTTCACTTAAAATGAAGTCCATTATAAACAAAAGATAGACACTTTGAGTGGTGTCGGCCACACCGTTCCTCTGATTGAGGTTATGTTGACTCTTACACGTCACACATGACCCATGGATCGTTCTCCTAAAGTTTCAATGGAAATCGAATGCGTTTGGTTTGTTTTCCGTATGTACTTAAAATGTTGTCCATTTTAAACAAAAGAGAGACACTTTGAGTGATCTTGGCCACACCGTGACTCAGATTGAGCCCGGGTTGGCTCGTACACATCACATATGACCCATGGATCGTTGTGATAAATTATCAACAGAATCCGAATGCATTTGGTCAGTTTTCCGTATGCCAGTTGTTCTTTTCACTTATAATCCTGTCCATTTTAAACAAAAGAGACACAGTTAGAGTGGTACCGACCACACCACGCCTCAAATTTAGACAGGGTTGACTCGTACGCGTCTCAAATGACCCATGGATCATTGTCCTAAAGTATCAACACAATCTGAATGCATTTGGTTGGTTTTTTGTATGCCAGTTGATGTTTTCACTTAAAATGATATCCTTTTGAAACAAAAGAGAGACACTTAGAGTGGTTCCAGCCACACCGCGCCTCTGATTGAGGCGGGTTTGACTCTTACACGTCACATATGACCCATGGATCATTTTCCTAAAGCATCAACACATTTCAAATGCGTTTGGTCAGTTTTTCATATGTCAGTTGTTGTTTTCACTTAAAATGATGTCCATTTTAAACAAAAGAGAGACACTATGAATGGTGCCGACCACACCACACCTTGTATTGAGGCGGGGTTGACTATTACATTTCACATATGACCCATGGGTCATTGTTCTAAAGTATCGACACAATCAGAATCCGTTTGGTCGGTTTTTTATATGCTAGTTGTTGTTTTCACTTAAAATGAAGTCCATTTTAAACAAAAGAGAGACACTTTGAGTGGTGTCGGCCAAACCGCGCCTCGAATTGAAGTGATGTTGACTCGTAAATGTCACATATTACCCATGTATCGTTCTCCTAAAGTTTCAACGGAAACCGAATGCGTTTGGTCAGTTTTCCGTATGTACTTAAAATGTTGTCCATTTTAAACAAAAGAGAGACACTTAGAGCGATCCCGGCCACACCGTGATTCAGATTGAGCCAGGATTGGCTCGTACACATCACATATGACCCATGGATTGTTGTGATAAATTATCAACAAAATCCGAAGGCATTTGGTCAGTTTTCCGTATACTAGTTGTTCATTTCACTTATAATCCTATCCATTTTAAACAAAAGAGACAGAGTTAGAGTGGTACCGGCCACACCACGCCTCAGATTTAGACGGGGTTGACTCATACACGTTTAAAATGGCCCATGGATTATTATACTAAAGTATCAATACAATCTGAATGTGTTTGGTCGGTTTTCCGTATGTCAGTTGATGTTTTCACTTAAAATGATATCCTTTTGAAACAAAAGAGAGACACTAAGAGTGGTGTCAGCCACACTGCACCTCATATTGAGGCGGGGTTGACTCTTACACATAAAATATGACCCATGTATCATTTTACTAAAGCATAAACACATTTCAAATGCATTTGGTCTATTTTTCATATGTCACTTGTTGTTTTCACTTAAAATGATGTCCATTTTAAACAAAAGAGAGACACTATAAATGGTGTCGGCCACACCACGCCTCAGATTGAGGAAAGGTTGACTCGTACATGTCACATATGACCCATGGATCTTTTTGATAAAGTATCGACACAATCAGAATCTGTTTGGTCGGTTTTCTGTATGCTAGTTATTGTTTTCACTTAAAATGAAGTCCATTTTAAACAAAAGAGAGACACTTTGAGTGGTGTCGGCCACACTACGCCTCGTATTGAGGTGAGGTTGACTCTTAAACATCACATATTACTCATGAATAGTTCTCTTAAAGTTTCAACGAAAATCGAATGCATTTGGTCGGTTTTCCATATGTACTTAAAATGTTGTCCATTTTAAACAAAAGAGAGACACTTAGAGTGATCCCAAACACACCGCGACTCGGATTGAGCCCGGGTTGGCTCATACACGTCACATATGACCCATGGATCGTTGTGATAAATTATCAATAGAATCCAAATGCGTTTGGTCGGTTTTCCGTATGCCAGTTGTTCTTTTTACTTATAATCCTGTCCATTTTAAACAAAAGAGACACAATTAGAGTGGTACCTGCCACACCGCACCTCAGATTTAGACGAGGTTAACTCTTACACATCTCAAATGACCCATGGATCATTTTACTAAAGTATCAACACAATCTGAATGTGTTTGGTTAGTTTTCCGTATGTCAGTTGATGTTTTCACTTAAAATGATATCCTTTTGAAACAAAAGAGAGACACTTAGAGTGGTGTCGGCCACACCGTGCCTCGGATTGAGGCGGGGTTGACTCGTACACATCACATATGACCCATGGATCATTTTTCTAAAGCATAAACACATTTTGAATGCATTTGGTCAGTTTTTCGTATTTCGGTTGTTGTTTTCACTTAAAATGATGTCCATTTTAAACAAAAGAGAGACACTATGAATGGTGCCGACCACACCGCACCTCAGATTGATGCAGGGTTGAATCTTACATGTCGCATATGACCCATGGATCATTGTGCTAAAGTATCAACACAATCAGAATCCGTTTGGTCGGTTTTCCGTATGTGAGTTGTTGTTTTCACTTAAAATGAAGTCCATTTTAAACAAAAGAGAGACACTTTGAGTGGTGTCGGCCACACCGTGCCTCAGATTGAGGCGAGGTTGACTCATACACGTCACATATGACCCATGGATCGTTATCCTAAAGTTTCAATGGAAACCGAATGCATTTGTTCATTTTTACATATGTACTTAAAATGTTGTCCATTTTAAACAAAAGATATACACTTAGAGTGGTCTCGGCCACACTGTGACTCAGATTGAGCCTAGGTTGGCTCGTACACGTCACATATGACCCATGTATTGTTGTGATAAATTATCAACAGAATCTGAATGCGTTTGGTCAATTTTCTGTATGTCAGTTGTTCTTTTCACTTATAATCCTGTCCATTTTAAACAAAAGAGACACAATTACAGTGGTACCAGTGACACCGCACCTTGGATTTAGATGGGGTTGACTCTTACATGTCTCAAATGACCCATGGATCATTTTCCTAAAGTATCAACACAATCTTAATGCGTTTGGTTGGTTTTCCGTATGTTAGTTGATGTTTTCACTTAAAATGATATCCTTTTGAAACAAAAGAGAGACACTTAGAGTGGTACTAGCCACACCGCACCTCGGATTGAGGTGAGGTAAACTCGTACACATCACATATGACCCATGGATCGTTGTGCTAAATTATCGACACAATTAGAATCCGTTCGGTCGGTTTTCCGTATACGAGTTGTTGCTTTCACTTAAAATGAAGTCCATTTTAAACAAAAGAGAGACACTTTGAGTGGTGTCGGCCACACCACACCACGTATTGTGGATTGGTTGACTTGTACACATCACATATGACCCATGGATCATTCTCCTAAAGTTTCAACGAAAACCAAATGCGTTTGGTCAGTTTTCCATATGTACTTAAAATGTTGTCCATTTTAAACAAAAGAGAGACACTTAGAGTGATCCCGACCACACCATGACTCGGATTGAGCCCTAGTTGGCTCTTACATGGCACATATGACCCATGGATCATTGTGATAAATTATCAACAGAATCCGAATGCTTTTGTTCAGTTTTCCATATGTCAGTTGTTCTTTTCACTTATAATCATGTCCATTTTAAACAAAAGAGACACTGTTAGAGTGGTACCGGCCACACCGCACCTTGGATTTAGATGAGGTCGACTCATACACATATCAAATGACTCACATATCATTTTCCTAAAGCATCAACACAATATGAATGTGTTTGGTCGGTTTTCCGTATGTCAGTTGATGTTTTCACTTAAAATGATATCCTTTTGAAACAAAAGAGAGACACTTAGAGTGGTTCCGGCCACACCGCACCTCGGATTGAGGAAAGGTTGACTCATACATGTCTCATATGACCCATGGATAGTTGTGCTGAAGTATTGACACAATCAGGATCCATTTGGTCAGTTTTCCGTATGCGAGTTGTTGCTTTCACTTAAAATGAAGTCCATTTTAAACAAAAGAGAGACACTTTGAGTGGTGTCGGCCACACTGTGCCTCTAATTGAGGAGAGGTTGACTCTTACATGTCACATATGACCCATGGATCGTTCTCCTAAAGTTTCAACAGAAACCGAATGAGTTTGGTTGGTTTTCCGTATGTACTTAAAATGTTGTCCATTTTAAACAAAAGAGAGACACTTAGAGTGATATCGGCCACACCATGACTCGGATTGAGCTCGGGTTGGCTCTTACACGTCACATATGACCCATGGATCGTTGTGATAAATTATCAATAGAATCCGAATTCGTTTGGTTGGTTTTCCGTATGCCAGTTGTTCTTTTCACTTATAATCCTGTCCATTTTAAACAAAAGAGACACAGTTAGAGTGGTACCGGCCACACCGTGCCTCATATTTAGATAGGGTTGACTCGTAAACGTCTCAAATGACCCATGGATCATTTTCCTAAAGTATCAACACAATCCGAATGTGTTTGGTCAGTTTTAGGTATGCCAGTTGATGTTTTCACTTAAAATGATATCCTTTTGAAACAAAAGAGAGACACTTAGAGTGGTGCCGGCCACACCGCACCTCAGATTGAGGCGGGGTTGACTCATACATGTCACATATGACCCATGGATCATTTTCCTAGAGAATCAACATATTTCAAATACGTTTGGTCAGTTTTTCATATGTCGATTGTTGTTTTCACTTAAAATGATGTCCATTTTAAACAAAAGAGAGACACTATGAATGGTTCCAGCCACACCGCGCCTCATATTGAGGCAGGGTTGAATCGTACACGTCGCATATGACCCATGGATCGTTGTGCTAAAGTATCAACACAATCAGAATTTGTTTGTTCAGTTTTCTGTATGCTAGTTGTTGTTTTCACTTAAAATGAAGTCCATTTTAAACAAAAGAGAGACACTTTGAGTGGTGTTGGCCACACCGTGTCTCGGATTGAGGCGCGGTTGACTCATACACGTCAAATATGACCCATGGATCGTTGTCCTAAAGTTTCAATAGAATCCGAATGTGTTTGGTCGGTTTTCCGTATGCCAATTGTTGTTATCAATTAAAATGAAGTCCATTTCAAACAAGGCATAATTCACATAACATGAAGAATGTACAATAAGACTTTGTATTAAAATTAAAGTATATCATCACATGCATTTGATGAGAATGAGATAATAATATTACCAAGAAATTCATATAATTCAAGACATACAAAAATGGAATAATCCTAAATAACATTGCATGGTCAGAGAAATAAAAAAAGCATGTGAAATCAAGGAGGGTGGGGGATGTCTGGCGGTCCAGGGAGGAGGGTGGGGGGGGGGGGGGCTGTCCGGGGGGTGTCTGGGGGGCTGTCCGGGGACCAAGGAGGAGGGTGGGGGGCTGTGCAGGGGGCTGTCTGGGGGGTGTTTGGGGGGATGTCCGGGGTCTAAGGAGGAGGGTGGGGGGGCTGTCCGAGGTCCAGGGAGGAGGGTGGTGGGGCTGTCTGGGGGGCTGTCCGGGGGGCTATCCGGGGGGTGTCTGGGGGGCTGTCCGGGGACCAAGGAGGAGGGTGGGGGGGCTGTGTGGGGAACTGTCTGGGGGGTGTTCAGGGGGATGTCTGGGGTCCAAGGAGGAGGGTGGGGGGGCTCTCCAGGGGGCTATCCGGGGGGGTGTCCGAGGGGGTGTCTGAGGGGCTGTCTGGGGTCCAGGGAGGAGGGTGGGGGGCTGTCCAGGGGGCTGTCCGGGGGCTGTCCGGAGGGCTGTCCAGGGTCCAGGGAGGAGGGTGGGGGGCTGTCCGAGGGGTTTTCCGGGGTCTAAAGAGGATGGTGGGGGTTTTCCAGGGTCCATGAAGGAGGGGGGATGTCCAGGGAGTTCCCAAACACACAAAACTCTATAAACATGCTCAAGATACACCGCAACCACTAAAAGACAACGACATCCATGAAAACAGACAATATATAAAAATAACTCAACTCCAACACTATACTACGGGTCTAGATAAAACCAAAAACTAGAATAGATTAAACATCAAATCTCAGTAATATTAGTCAAAAATGTAATGGATCAATTTGTACCACATCACCAACATCATCACCCTCTTCCTCATCCCCATCATCGTCCTCACCCTCCCCAGTGCCCTACTCCTCGCCCTCAACCTCCTCCTCACCCTCGCCATCCACCTCACCCTCCTCCTCTCCCTCCTCTTCCGCATCAGACTCCTCGCCATCATCATCATCAGGCTGGGCATCGTCTTGAACACCACTAGAACTGCCACCTGATACACCATATATAGAACATTTTGACGACATATATTCATCAAAAGTTGGGCTGGCCTCTGGTGGAAGTGTTGGACGTAGAACTTAAATAAATTTCATAAATGCACTGTTTTCCCTAGCGGACTGTTCTTCCATCTCTGTGGCCCTTTTCTCAGACTATTCTGTCTGTGCTCTAACTTTCTACAGATCGGTGGAACTACAACTCATATTTGAGGAGGGACAATACCTCATCGGGGCTATCCTAGGTCGGCAGCGTACTCTGCCAGGATGCTCCTCTCCCAACACCTGATGTAAGTGATCAGTTGGCCCAAAATTGTCTGGTTCTTGGGCATCGAGGGCCTCTAAAGCAGCCTGTTACAAATATAAATATATTATTAAGTTACAAAATAGATATTAAAATATAAAATCAACAGATTAAAACTTACAATCTGCTACTGAGTCGCTTCGTTGATGTCACTTCCATCCTTTTTCTGTCTACTCGAGCAAAACAGTTTTGCACGAGGCACACGTCCCTCAATATTCTGTATTTTCCTCTACAATGACATTGAAAAATAAAGTTATATGAAAACTTTATCAAACGATTAAATAATTGAGGAAACAAAAGAAAGTGTAATTTGTAAAGAAAACTTATAAACAATTGTCATACCTGCTTCCTCTCATGATCAGGCATCGTAGTACGTCCCAGTGTGTGAAGGTATTTTTTTGCATTAATGTTTTTTTTTATTTTTTCCAGATTATTCCTAAATAAAATTTGATAATACAAAGGATAATATTAATGTAAAATATTAAATTTATTATTTAAATACCTCAAATTTAATTAATACCTTAAACTGGGTAGTCATCCAATGAGTAATCATCTGACGATATTGCTCTATAGGACAATCATCCACCACTGGTACTTCCTCTAACTCAGTGTCAACTCTAGAACGCCAGCCAATATACAACTCATGCTTGTAGGATCTCCAAAGCTTGCCTAAATCCTTTAGACGTTTCGGTCATGCACCCTCGCCATCAGGAAAATTAAATCGAAGCTGACATCAAAATATTAATTCATATAAATACAAAAATAATTAATGGAATTAAATACAATAGATTTTTTTACCCATATCTCTACCCAATATCTATCCTTGACCTCATGTGGCAAATGTCACCACAATAGCAGGCTGACAGGAATGATGTCGGAGTATTTGGCAAGCGTCGCCAAAAAACTCCGACATTGTTGCCCTGTTTTCTCAACCATTTGGTTGTCTTAATTGTAATCCACCATAAACTGCGTGCAGCGGTTCTACACCGCACGCATGCATGTACGCCCCCACCCCTGCCTCCTGTCAGTAGATGTATCTGTCATGAAAGAAAAACAAATATTTTATCAAAACATGTTATAATGAAAATAAATATTGCTATAAAAATTTGTTAGGGTTCTATAAATATACCTGTGCCAGTCTGATCGCTGAGCGCTGCTGGATCCACAGAAACTGATGGAACACCCTGTGTTGGAACATGAGTCGTGGATGATGGAATATAGAATCTCGGAGAGAAAGAAGTAGAAGGAAAAGAAGATGGGACAGCTGTATGACCGGATTCTGACTGGGAAGTGGGAATCATCATGGGATATGGAAAAGATGGTCCAGAATATGCAAAAGGTGGTGAAAACATGGGAGGCCTAAATATCCTGTGTGTCCCTAACAGCACACCAGGATCTGAATGTGGGAAGGATGACATGTCAGTGGGAGGGTTAGGGTCTAGTCGGGTACGCAAAGCTGCTCGTCCACCTCTGGTACAAACCCTCCTCGTACCACCGGCCTCAGTACTAGGACTAGTACTAGGCTCCTCATCGAATAACTATCGATGTATAGGTGGATCCTAAAAAAATGTTTACAAAAAAAATAATCACATGGAATTATATATTCTTTAAATATATATATTTGAAATAAAGTAGTCACTGCAGGCAGTAATGGTGGAATGCCCAACTCCGTCATTCAATGATTTTTCTCCATTATTTTTTTCCTTCATCTCTCTTCAATTGGCTGCATTTCCTACTTTTGTAAACAAATATGTAATTAATTAGAAAAAGGAAACTAATGTGTAACCCAAAAAACTAAATATATGAGGGAATAGGGGGAATCATTGGTAATTTAGCTATCAATTGTTTTAGAAGATCTTGAATGAATTTAATAAATCATACAAGTTGTAATATTCACCAAGTTAGAAATATTGTTTGACTAGGTTTGAATACAGTTCAATTCCAAATTAGAAAATGCAATTAAAATAAAAATGAAACCAATAAACATTGAAAATTCACATAACGGTCAAGTAAGATAAAACATATTTGTGATCAATACTAAATCAATTTGAATATTACCAACCTTAACAACCCAACTCGAGGTAAACCAACATAATTGAGAACATGGATGAATGATTCTATATATTTTCAACCAAAACTTCAGGTTCACAATCAACTCTGACAATTGAGATATTGGAGTCATCAAAATAAATAAATGGATTGGTTCCAATGGCACTAGGGACAGTGTCAACTCCATCATCACCATCATCAAAAATATTTCTTGGAATTACTTCAACTATAACACCAAATTCAGGTCGAAGTTGGTCTTTGACATAAAAAACTTGTTTAGCCATTAATGCCAACACATATGGTTCTTCGGTAGTAAGAGTGTGAGTCATATTAATTACTCGAAATCCACAATCATCAATAAATTTGCCCTGTCTCGTCATCGAATCAAACCAATGACATTTCATCATTGTGACTTGTCCATGAGAGTAATAATCCAATATTATTATTTTCTCAACGACTCCATAATAACCCACATTTTCAAATCGCGGTCTACTATCTGATACACTGGCATAACAATCTGTTGTGGTAGTAACCATAACACCATCATATTGTGTTCTCATGTTCTTTTCTCGTTCAGTGACAATAAATTTGTACCCATTGATAACAATTGATTACAGTCACGAACCACGGTATTAGGACCAAAAGCCAAAGCTCTTTTTTCCTCAGAGACAGAATCAGCAGACAAACTCAATACCTGCAATATAAATGACTATTAAACTTAATTAAATATTGATTTAATTATTTTAAATAGTAATATTTTTACCTTCAATTTTAACCAAGCAAAAAACTCTTTGCTATGCAAAGTATCTCTCCTTCTCAAAGATAAAGAACGATGCTTCCTATTTATCATTGTTTTATATTACCTATAGATAAAAAATATGAATAGTTTAACAGATATATATGTAAGATATACATATTCAATTTAGTTACCTGATATAGTCATCAAAAAAATCACAGTTGAACAAAACTGTGCGATGTGCCATATCCCGATCTTCATGGATTAATGTATTCAATGTATATGATCCTAGAATTACTCATGTTTGAGGAAGTGATGGAAAACTGAGTTCAATTTTCTCATACTGTTCTTGTTCATTTCTCATTGGTCTGTTCATTCTTGTAGTAAGATCAGACAAATACATTGAGCAGAAATCCATACATTCTTGAGCCAAGTAACCGTTCACGATAGAACCTTCAGGATGATTCCTATTTTGGACATAAGACTTTAATGTGTACATATTTATTTCAGTTGGATACATCCAAAAAAAAGAAACAGGTACTCCGAGAAGTATTTCAATGGAAATATGGACAGTCAGATGCAGCATGCATGTGAAAAATTATGGAAGAAATATTTTCTCCAACTCACAAAAAATTAATGGGGCATCTATCAACATTTTTTGAAAGAAATACTTGGACAAATTCTTAGCACAAAGATCTCTAAACAAATGGCACAAACGAATAATAGTCACCCTTACATTATTGGACAAAAGATGACAGATTGCTATTGGAAGCAACTCATGCAGTAGAACGTGATAATCACGAGTCTTCAAATATTTTATCTTCAACTATCTTCTATTGACCCGTTAGATATGTTGCTTGAATAGCCATCAGGAACTCTAATAGTCTCTAATACTTCCAGAAATTGTTTTTTTTCATAGGTGTCATCACATAAGAAGCACATGGAAGTTTCCATTTATTTTCACTGATACTCATAGGATGAAATTCTGGTCTGATGCCCCAATCCACCAAGTCACACCAAGATCGTAAATCATCTTTTGTCTTCCCCTTGACATTTAGAAGAACTGAAAGCAACATTTCACATATATTCTTTTCAATATGAATTACGTCTAAGCAATGACATAACAAATTGGTTGACCAATAAGGAAAATCAAAAAAGATACTCATCTTCCTCCAATTGTAATAGGTTTCATTGGAAACATTCTTTCTCTTTCCAGATTTCATTTGACTCTTCCCGAATGAAAAACTAAAATCTTTCAATTCATTAAGAACATCAGTTCCAGACATATATTGAGGTGGATCATCGGTCTCTATGGTATTATCAAATCTTCGACGATTCATTCATGGATGATAATTTGGTAAGAATCGTCGATGTCCCATAAAACTGAAACTACTGCGATGTTTCAGTCTTCTGGATCGTGTATTCTTCATACAAACTGGGCATGACAGTTTTCCCTTTGTGATCCATCCAGACATCATTGCATAAGCTAGAAAATCATTGATCGTCCACATAAGCGTAACACGCATCTGAAATATGTCTTTCGAACATGCATCGTATGTGCGCACACCCACATCCCAAAGAAGTTTCAACTCTTTTATTAAAGGTTGAATGTATACATCAATATCAATGTCGGGATCAGAAGGACCAGATATGAGTATACTCATGAAAGTGAAAGGTTTTTTCATACACAACCATGGGGGAATATTATAAATGTGTATAAAAACTGGTCATGTGTTCTGCAAAGTAAGCATCTTCCCAAACGGATTAAAACCGTTGCATGAAAGACCCAGCCTCACATTATGCATGTCAGATGAAAAATTAGGATGTCAAGCATCAAATCTCTGACATGAAAATCCATCTGTAGGATGAACCAACTCATCATTAGTCTTCTTTCTCTTGGTATCATTCCATCTCATTTTTATTGATATGTCATCATACATAAAAAGATTCTGGAGTCTGGGGATCAATGGAAATTGCCACATTACTTTTTGTAGAATGCGGGATGGTGTTCCATCAGATTTTGACTTCCAGCGGTATGTGCCACATTTTATACAATCATTTCGTTCAGCGGTTTCCACCCAGAATAAACTGCAATCTTTCAGGAAAGTATGAATTTTGTTTCTTGAAAATCCAAGTTCCTCAACTAACTTTCATACCATATAGTGGTTTGAGGTAATATCTGCATCATCTGGAAGTAAATCCTTTAAGAGGGTAAGAATGTAATCGATTGCTGTATTAGAAATCCCATACATAGTTTTCCCATGAAACAATCGGATTAAAAATTCTAGCTTTTTCATTTAATCGCATTGTCTATATACTGGAGTCATGGCAGCATCATTTAATTTTTTCACCCTATCAATATCATCACTTTCACTAGATGCATCAGTTTTCCTCATATCGAAGTCTTCTTGAGTCAAAATCCTTTCTTTTTCATGATGACGAATAAACGGAAACTGATCATCTAACAAATTATTCATTCCAGTCCTTTCATTTCGATCATCACCAATTTGAGATTTCATTTTCTCCACATTGTGATACCAAACAAAGTAGTTTGCTTGAAAACCATTTTTGGTTATGTGGTAGATGACTTCTTCACGGCTCAACCAAGGTCTACCAACACAATTGGAACGTGGGCAGTGTATGCGACCACTATCTGAAGCATTGTGAAATGTAAAATCTATAAAGCTCTCCAATTTTTTTTGAAAATCTCTTGAGATCTAATCGGTTTCATACATCCAAATTTTGTCCATTCTGTAAAAAGAATTTATATAAGTCATTTTGTCATAAACAATTCAATATCATTGAACTTTAATAGAAAATAAATTTAAGTAAACGATAAAGGAAGAAGTTTATAGTCGATGTAGTGAACTATTAAAATAATGTAAAGAAAAAGTACTCATAAATTAAATTAAAATTTATTTATATTCATTTTCATTAGGTCTATACGAGGCACATGCCTCAAGTCCCATTATGTGTTATAGGTATCCCAAATCATTCACTCATGTTCAATAACTCATTATTGGCACCTCTATGGCCATACCTTTCATTACCCAATTACTTCCCCAAGTCAAGCGCACCCCATGGGTGAATAAATTTTATGATTCTACACTAATAGGTTGTTAATGGCTTGTAAAAAGATTTAATTTCATTAAGTATAGACAAAAACATTTATTTTTAAATTTGAGATTAATAATAAAGTATGTTAATGATAACAACATTACTGAATTAAACTTGTGACTTATCTAACATTTTTATGGATGTCTACACATGCCAGCATGGCCAGTGAAAAGCACCCCACCCTCATAAAAGTGAGTATTGGACAAGAAGGACACATAATATACAACGTACAATGAGAACCATATTTAATTGACCCTAAAGTTATATTAGTACAGTCATCTTGGGGGAAATGGAATATATTATCCTGGTTAACTGATGAATTCAAAAGCTTGTATTCCATATGTTGGACACTATCTAAGGTAATAAATCATGTAAGGATGGGTTTACATCATTCAATTTCTTACATGCTAGTGAGAATGAAGGCTTGAATTAATGACTTGAGTTCACTGATTAAATGAGGGTAGAGGTTGCATAGGCTGTGTAAACAGAATGATTAAATAAGGTTAGAGGTTGCATACACTGTGCATGGTGGGGGAGTCTCAGCCAATTTAGAAACTAAAATAAATTCCCATAATAGGTATCAATAAGAAACATCAGCATCAAAAGAAACTCCAAATAAAAAAGAACTAAAAACATCAAACACTTTTTATGTTATCCCACCAAAAAATGATCTTGAATGTCCCTATACGTTTTCATACTTCCAGAATTTATAGAGAGTTTATAGTTATGAGCTTCATCCATCTGCACACCCTCCCCACCCCACTTGGACAGCCCTACCCCCACCCACTTGGACAACCCAGCCCCCCCCCCCCCCCACTTGGAAACCACTACCCCCACCCCACTTGGAAAACCCAGCCCCCCCCCCCCCACCCCACCTGGACACCCCTACCCCCCACACCCCACTTGGAAAACCCAACCCTCCCCCCCTCACCCCACCTGGATAGCCCTACCATCACCCCACTTAGACACCATGTCAACCATTATACACACCATGTGAACCCTTATACACACCATGTGAACCCTTATACCATATCGTCATTATTACAACCATTAATAACAACTTATTAAACAACATAACTTGTCAAAGATAATCAAATTGAACATAAATCAATAATAATATTGGATATATCAAGTAAAATGAATTCATACTATCTTATATCCTAAATGACCACCCACAACCATGATTAATGACTACAAAGCTCCCCTTTCGTCCAAATCAAAAGTGAAAACAAAAACACATAGTTCCAGAAAACAACTTCATTTGTGTGAAGAATAATAATCCCATGGTCCTCATGATATTTGAACCATGCGGTCATGATTTTCGAGATGAACTTGTATCCATGAAACCATATGAGAAACACGATTCAATACATGTGTTTTTCTAATTTTCCCAAGCATTTTGAGGAACCCCAAATCAGTGAAAATGGTCATTGTGTTTTAAAAAGGTTATTGAATAACTCATGTATGATGTTGAAGGAAGAATGATTAATGGTTGTATTAGGAAAACTAATATTCACTAATATTGCAAATTTTACATTCTGTGAATTGGTTTCATGAAGAAGGAAGAAGTAATAATTAGGGACCACATACTATTTTTTAAAGTTCAAGAAGATACTCCATATGTTCTATTGTGCAAAGGATAAGTGAACAATGTGTAATTTTATATATATATAGATTTTGATAGAAACATGATACATACTTGTTATGTAATACACATAGTGTACAAAAATTAAGATGAACAAGATCTTCATTTTTGACATGATCTTAATGAAAGGAGTGATTTTCATGAAATATTATGAATAAATATTACAAACAATTTCTTATGAGTTCATATACATGAAGCTGTAATATTTTAAGCATTGAGATTAAAAAAACTATGAATCTTTAAAATTATAACACAATAAAGAGACACTATGCCCTTATAAATGTATATGTGTAATGAAAACATTAATTCGACAATGTGTACACCGATGTAGTGATTTGAGTACACAATTCGTGGAGATGTGAATCATAAAATTTTCCAAAAACCCTAAAAATTGGGAATAACAATATCCTTTAGAATAGAAGGATATCCTTGAGAAGAGGTGAAAGGATATCCTTGAGAAAGGTGGAAGTAGTCTAACCTGGCAGCTGATCCGATGGAAGAGGTGTACCTATGGTGGGGCTTCTCAAGGGCTTCTGTGAGTTTGAATCGCCTCTCGGAGAGCAGCGAATGCTTCTGGAATGCTTCTGGAATCGTGGGGAGGGGGCTGCCTAGGTTTCATGAATTTGGGGCATCTTTTTTCCCAATGGTTATTAAAAACCATTGGGAAAGATAGAGTTTTCCCAACGGTTTCATTAAACCATTGGGAAAACTCATTGTTTTCCCATCTTTCCCAACAGTTTCATCAAACCGTTGGGAAAACTAATTTTTTCCCATCTTTCCCAATGGTTTGATGAAACCGTTGGGAAAAATCAATTTTTACAGATCTTTACCAACAGTTTGCATAAACCGTTGGTAAAGATCACCTATACCAATGGTTCTTTTGAACCGTTGGTATACAAGTGTTGGGAAAGCCATGATTTCCAGTAGTGAAATTTCAATTGTATTCATAAAAAATTATACGAGCATTTATATTTAATAAAAAGTTATTTAGTAATAATATTTCATTAAAATATTATTTAATTCAAAAATCCATTAATTCATCAAAATATATTTCTTAATTGAATATTAACTAAAACAAATGCTATTTTTATTTAAAAACTATTTACAAAGTAACACTAATAAAATGAATTCATATTCTTTATACAAAAATAATGTACATAATCTTAGTGCTAGGGTCTTCTTACATAACCCCTTATAACACTCACATAAGACTGAAGAGTAAGGTGTGCGATGGTGACAGACTCTTGGGGTGGCTCAGATAACATCGCTCGGGTGATAATCTCTATCAACTTTCACTTCTCCCGTAGGCGGTTCTGTTTGAGCTTAACTTGTTGAAGCTTAGCTTGGGCTTGGTCAAGAGCGAATCCCAATGAAGCCACCTCCTTTATGAGCTCTGAAAAATGAGTTTTGTATGGAGAAATTCTACTGGATAAGGCCATCGCTTCCTTTGTCTGGGTAAATTGGATTTGTTAAAGCCTTATATTTATACTGATAATGTGATCATTGTTCAACGATTATATTAGTAATGATAACATTTCTTAATGGTATTTTAAAATCCAAAAAACAGAAAACCAAATAAGTGAATATGTCTTATATAACCATTTTACATAATAAGACATTTAATTAGATCAAGAGGAATTTTTATTAACAAATGTTTGGGTTGTTACATGTTGAGTCTCCTGGAATCGGAAGAGAGGTGCTGCAGTTAGAGTTTGACAAACCTGAGCAGCTGAAAGTGTTTAAAACTTACAACATCAGGTATTACATGATGTGTAATCCCCTTTCACATCGTGTAATCCTCGAGGTTCTATTTCCTCTGAAAAATCATGTCGCTTTTTTTTAAACCCCGTTTTATTACACGTCATGAAACCCACTTTCACGCCGTGTAACTTTACATGGCGTGAAATCTACCTGCTTCCAGATTTTAGTAGCCAAACTCCTTGAGGCTTCCTCTGAGCCTCCTATGAGCACCTCAGTTTTTGAAACGCGCAAAGGGTCGATCCATGTGGATTAGGGCCCTTACACTACCGACTAGTAACGAGGGTCTATAGTGGTATGGTGGGGAGACTATACCCTCATGACCAGAGTAACACGACAATACCACAAGTGAATAAATAATCCAAAGCATGATATAAATCAGTATCTGCCATAAATAAGCATACATACAACAGGAGAAATAAACAAGCCAACATAGTTACATATATAAAATGATGTATGTCATGTCTTTATACAAAATGATAGGAAATACATGACAACAGACATCCTATACAATACAAGTATCAATAGAAAAAAAATAACTTTATCCATAGAGCATCACGGGTATAGCTCGGTCCTATGATCCCCTACTCCTATGCACATTCAATCAAGCTTTGTAAAGCGAGCAATTTTCCTAGTCCCTACCTACATCTATGAAGCCTGTTTGGGTACCCAAAAATGACCTGAACATGGTGTGAGATAACACTCAGTTGACCACCACCAACAGTGTTTATAACAAGTTTAGTTTGTGTATATAATCAAAAATAGTGTATAATATATATAATAGTAATGTGAATGAATAAGGTGTGATGCATGTAAAAGTGAAACTGTCTAGCCAACCAAGGCTTACTATAAACATGCAAACATAAACAAGGTCCAACTGAAATCAAGCACCCTTAACAAGGGCTATTTGTAAACCATGATAAACATCTACTATGGCCTATGCCGATCAATCTAATTTCAGACTCACACAAGTTAGATCTAATAAGTAAAAATTTCTAAGACATCCAAGACCTATGACGTGTAATCAAGTGTCAGACCTAACAACCAGATCCAATGAGTAGAAATGTCCAAGGAATCCCATGTAATCCATATCCATGGAGTAGAAATGTCCATGAAATCCAATATAATTCAGAATCCATCGAGTATGAATGTCCATGACATTCGATGTAGTCCTAAATCCATGGAGTAGAAATGTCCACGAAATTCCATATTATCTTAAATCCATGGAGTATAAATGTCCATGGAATTCAATATAATCCTAAATACATGGAGTATAAATGTCCATGACATTCAATATAATCATAACCATTTCATTAATCGTTTCATTAACCATTTAATAACCCATTTTATAACCATTTACAAACCATGATTTCATCCAACTCATTCCACAATTTCCGTTAAATTAATTTAATCATTTTAATATCATGTAATCACATGGAAAAGAGGCATAAACCCTCTATTAATACCTCATTTAATTCAAGAAGGCTCCCACTAAGATGACGATCTCACACGCACACCCAACGGGGTGGTATAACATGTGGAAGATACATAAACACACCTCACGGGTGGTCTGAGTTGAGGTTGAAAACCTCCAACCGTAACATGGTTCTAAGTGGGCAACCTATTAAGGTTTCAATAATTTAATCAAAGCATTTAATTAATTTTGGAGCAACCCCTGAAAATTTCGACATGCGACACATTAGAAACTAACTATAAAATAACTCGAATTTAAGGGAAAAGGTATATAACACCTACTGTATACCCGTGGTAGAACACTCGTACAATATCGACTCCTAACTTGACCCGGATCAGAAGAAAACAGAGAAACAGATGAACATCCTAGAAATAGGGCATATTAGCTTGCACCAAAATAGCATCGTCAAGAGGAAGAATAACAATGAAAGGAGAAAGAGGAATAGAGAACTCACCGACACACATCCAATGAGACCGACGATGGAAGAATCATTGTCCGGGGAAAGCTCAATACACATCGTGAAATGTTTTGGAAATACCAATACACATCATGTATTTGATACACACTGCGTATTTGGACCACAACCAACCTTCAGACCCCCCACTTTCATCTTTCCAAAATAACCCAACCATCCCACGGTTCTAGCTTTAGGCTCTAAACCTAAAAGAGAACTCAAACAAAATATTAACTAAAAATAAAAGGGTTTGTTCTTCCTAGAAAAACATGGGATCTTACACATCCTTTTCTCCCCATTTTTATGATAAAAACTTTCGATTCACAAAAGATAGATTACAGATGTCATGAACTAGCCTGGATACCATGGTACCTGGATAACCGAAATGGCTATAACATAGCCCATAGGGCGATCCTGATCCCCATGGGTTGACGTCTAACACCTAACATCATACATGATTAAAAGGGGATAAATTTGGTACAAAAAAACAAAAGATAAAGATTACAAGGCAACATGCTCAACACTCCAAAGGGAGAATTTACCAGAAACCAAATAGGTATAACAAAACCCAAAACAGTACATCATCAAAGTACCCAGAAACTGGCATGATAAAACTCAAACAACTCAAAGGAAACATCAATCCATGCTCAAAGGATCAAGGACATCCACCACCTCCAAGCGGAGATTTCCATTTGGTTGGATCTAGCATAATAAAATCTACAAATGCCCGAAGGAAAAGGTAGGGTGTGAGCTATAAATCCTAGTAGGGTCTCACCAAGTATTCCATAATCAATGCCAAAAATAATAAACCAAACATGCTATCAATTAAAATAAAACTAGGCATGGTATTACATTTTAAAATTTTATACCAAAACATACTTTCATTCAAAAGATGGAAGATATATCAAATTAAATTTCAAATAGGCTTAAATGAACATTTTATATAAAACAATTTATATAAATCAGTTTGTATGAATAAAATAGTTCAACAATTCAACGACATGTATATCAAATCAAATAACTCATAGAAGAGCACACCACCATGTACAAAAGCCCCGTGATAAGTTAGTTTATAAAGTAATATGATTCTCATGCATCTCATAGTGATCATGACTCTTGTCAGGTGTGCATACACAAATACACCCCAAGTCGGGGAACTCATAATGGGTAGTCTACACCCCAATAAAGGAACCCATAATGGGCAGTCACACAGAAGTTATTTTAGTAATAGTTTTCATCATTAATCAATTTCTATGGAGGCAAAGTCATGAAGGTACCATGCACGCAGCAGAAGCCCCAAAAATGGGATGTTAAAATTTTTCACTGACGAATGACATGAACTCGTTGTCATCGGTGAATCACTGCCTGATTTATGCTGAGGATCTCGCATGAAGAATATTAAGCACAAAATTAAAACCATAAAATGCTTGGTTTAGATTCGAAGCCGCGATCAATGTCTGTTCGTCATTGACGATCACTAATCGAAGAATCTGAAGATAAATTCCTCTAGATCATCCACATGCATTTCAAAAATCTACGGGAGCACCGATCATTGAAATCTGAGTGCTAGCACGGAGTTCTGACGATGCCTTTGATGTTTTGACGATCACCACATCGCCTTGTTTTCGATGCAAGTGAGGGAGATCGATCCGAACTCCTTGGATCCATAGTCTCTCTCTCTCTCTAGAACATGGTAGAGGGAGTAAGAGATAGAAATATCATGAATAATACAAATGAATTTCTCTCTTCTTCTATTTATAGGGTGTTAAGAAAATATCCAGTAATGCCTTCCCACCTCCGGATAACTAACACTCCATATAAACAATATTTTGACTACTAAACTAAGTCATAAATATCATTTATTATTATTATCATCACTTTTCTATAATATAATAAATATATTATGTGATAATAATTGAGTCATTAACTCGAATCGTCGTTCCCAAAAATATTAAATGAACCATGAATAGTACTATTCGTTTAATTAATATTTTTCATGTATTTACTCATAAACTTATAAATACATTTAATAAATGAATTCAATGTCAATTATTCCTAACTTGAATAATATGAATTTATTTATTTCATTGGTGATTGTATCTCTCTGTAAAAATCCCAGACCCCAGTGGTGAGACTCACCTTGTCCAATAAACTTATTCAAATGAATATGAAAGATTCTTGAATATGTTATTGTGTGTGACCTTCTAGGACCTTATCTCAATAGTAGTGAATACTATTCACAGATCAAGATCGGGATCTACATCATGACCCCTAAAGATATAAGGATTGTCACAACAACGACAACAAACCTGTGAACACGCACTGTGTAATATAATCTCTTTGTCTTTAATATCTCATAAAGCAGGACACACACCTATGCCATTGCCCCTTTTCTTGATTTATAATCTGTTGATCTAACTAGATGGATTTACCTTGGACTACCATGATCATGGATTTATCAAGGTGCTACCATCCTGATCAACATAACCCAAGACATATAACTTCCTCAACCTAGAAGCGGCAAATCCTTTCTTGAACATTCAACCAATGTCATGCCACCAATGACGCATCCAATACAAACTAACTCCCCACGATTTCATCATCATGGTTTTTTCCTTGCATCAAAGTATGTGATCAAATGATACACATAGAAGATGATCTCAAGTCATGAGACCATTACACATGTTCGTAGATAGAAACATCCAATGACACCCAAAACATGTGGTGTTCCTATTGGCGGGTCTGTCCTCATGATCTCACTATTAGAGATCATCTAGTGCGAACTTCTTGAGAAGAAGTCTCAATGATTATGAGCCCCCAACATCTAATAGTCAAGCATCTACTGTATCCAGTCAGTAAGACATATCTAGACCATAAGACCTTTGTTTAAGATTAATGTGATAGTATCTCGAGGTTCTCATTATAGTCTGGGATTAGCTATAACTTTGTGATACGATAATTAACCTATGTAAATTACTATTAAATAATGGATCTAGAAAAGTCTACACTATAATGGTAAGAATACATCATGTATATATAACTGTATACATGATATGGTAATCAAAATCACTGTATAGTTGGATCTAAGGAACCCACTATTTCAACACCCCCACTTGCACTAGAGCCAACTTGCTAACCATACTTGTTCGTTCTCACATAATCAAAACCAAGAATCTGTTAAGTCATGACTTTAGCTGCTGGGACTGCCATGATTCTGCCGCGTTACTATTCTTCTATTTGCGACCTTATCTCTTTGAGTAAAACTTATCAAGAGATGGTATCCCTGAGTATATCCATTTTTCCACTTTCATAACTTGACATCTTGGCTAGTAAGAGAATCATAATTTACATTATGATAATTCTTTACTTACTAGGTGCGATTCCAGGAATTGGAACAAATCGTTGGATATAACAACTACTTCTTAGCTGCCTCAGAAGCTACAACATACTCAGTAATTGTAGGTATGGATACCACTAGCTTGTATGAGCTTGTCTCACTCATCACCTTAGCCTAACTGTGATACTGGATCACATAGATCTAAGGAAGACTAGTTTGTGACCCCTTAAAAATAGTATCCTTTTTTCTCCACTTACCTGGTACATATCTTTTGTGCTTTCTGAAGTACAATATGATATTATTGACTACTTCACTTGCAGTGCTCCTGGATATTACTGATATCTACCTACTATAAAGTATTTCACAACAATATCTTTTCTTGTAGATATCATGGAATACATGATTGATCCATCGCTAAAGTGTATGGTATCTAATTTACCATGTTAATCTCTTCTCATGTCCCATACATGTCATCTTGGGGAGATATATTCCATGTGACACTGATAAAAATTCTACCCTTGAATTGTTCCAAACTGTATTTTTTAATACCATGTCACTATATGTATGATTGACTAGGTCCAAGCAACCTTTAGACCCACCTCAGTAGATCATCCTCCCTAGAACTTAGGTTGCTACTTTAAATAAATCATTGGAGAATAAATTTTATCCCGGTCTTAACTAACTTGAAGATCAATCTTTTTTCTATATGTTGCCTAACATATTTTATTTGGAAAACCTTGGCACTCCCACTAACCACTAGTAGACACATGACAAACATTTATTGCAAATTTATATTCTATGATCTCATTGCTTACTTCAATTCTAAATCAGATATCAGTAACTTGAAACCACTATTAGCATTCTGTGATGTGACCATCCATTTCTGGTTGCATCGTATAAACACCTCCCATTTTTGGTGGTCATGACAACTAATTCTCAATATAATATGGTCATAGAAAATAGTTATGACAAGTAAAATTCTAATGGATTTAGGCAGAATGACTTGGTATAACCAATCGAACCTTATTGGTATCATGCTTGTACCATCCATGTATCATCTCACTTGAATAACCATCGAAGTATTCGTAATAATTAGTCCCTTTTTCACTTTGATACATGGAATCCATTTATTGAATTTTAATTAGTCTTGTCAATCTTAGCTAATTTCCATATGCTGCTTTCCTGTGGGAAATATTATTCATAATGAATAATAGATCACCACCCGCAGTGAATACAAAAATCATCACCATGGTTTTATCCTTCCTACGCAGTATGTGTCTCTAGAACATACTATGTTCCACATGTGCTTGTGGAACTAATTTCTATGCCAACTACATGTGAATCTCTAGCATTGACTAAAATCAAGTCAATCTAGCTCCCACTATCTCTAAAGATATGTGAACCCTTATATAAATGTAGTCAATCGCTTGACTACTACTTTTCGATCTTAGGGATTTATGTAATATCCTAAGAAACTGTTACGACAATTACAATAAATGCACAATGTGTTTGTACTTGATGCAAGTTTGTTTATATTGTAACAATTTTTTTTACATCTAAACACATGTTCTTATGACATAATGGATTTTCATCATACTATAACTCATATGATATCCATTTGTCATATTAGTTAGCATTTGATTATGGGATATCACCATTATTTGAAAATAACGTCATAAAATATAATGAAACTTTATGCAAGTTGCAACATCGATACTACTTACATCATAACTCTAATGTATAAAATGTGCGTTTAAGAATTACTCCATGCTACATTTTTTTATCAATGTTGACACGTACAACTTCATCATCGATACTCCTCATTAACATCAATGTCGTGGTGTAGATAAAGTAATGTGCGTTTAAGAATTAATCCACGCTACATTATCATGATCGAAAAATGCTTGGTTATGATATTTTTCAGCATGCCGACCCAAAGCAACTCATATATTATGACCATGCATATACATCATTTTACGATTCCTTAATGACTTAAAGGAATCTAGTGAAGTATATTTACCACTATATTACCCTTTAGAATAGTTCACGCTCACTTATTGAACTAATTCCAATAGTATTGTGGATTACCTTTATTTTTAAAGGTTTATTTTCCCAAAACTAAGTATATATGTTGATAATACCAAAGGCGTTTAGCTGTATAAAGCCTAAATACCAAACCAGACATATACTTGATGTATACTTTAATTTTTTCTTAAAAAATATTTATCTTGCCACAACTGGGTAAATTAAGTCTTACATCTTATATTCATCACATATTTCCCATGATTCATGTATCACTTGAACTATTACTTGAGTATTGAACACCACAAACAACATTAATTCCTAAACTTGGAATAATGTCTCTTTGTGGGACACATGAAATAAATGTTTTGGCCATACTCAATAAAAGTTTTACAAGAATATTTCACTTGGCAGTATAGAGGTCGTGTACTTCTCACCACAGACTTAGGAATCACCCTTTCTCGGCTGCTTGGAGAATACACCTAACCTCTAGTAACGTTTCTATACTTGGTTACCATGTTTAAATACACATATGTGAGTGGAATATAGTATTTAATGCCCAAGAAGTAAGATTGAAACATTACTTTTATGTAATGAATATAACCGAAGGAGAAGCGATAACTTGCTTCTTTAAATCAATTTATTTCATTTAAACTTCCATTGTTTCATTTCATGATATGCAATGAAAATAACCTCCTGTTAATACCTCTTGCTTGAAGGACATTGAAAATGTGCCCTTAACATTACTTGCCTTTATCCTTTTCGCATTGTATTTCAATTTATTCACCATAACAATTAAAGATGAAACTGTCTTTTATATTCTTATTTGCATGGCGAACCTTACCGAAAAGGTAATGAAATGTTTACTCCAAAAAGTTCATTTTGTTACCTAAAACGAAACTTGAGTATACAGGTGAAAATGATATGAGAAATAGGTCAATTGAAAGATCATGATCCATCTTTCAATTTACACATATCAGTGGTACCATCACCATATTCATATCTTGCTTCACTTTCTCCTCACAGACTTCTCAGAGACGAGACTACATGTTGTATCCTACATGTCCTAATGTAGCAACCACAACTAGCATGAGGCGTTGATGATAGCATAATGAAATAATCATCATATTATTTATACATGAGTCTCATGTAAGCAATTTTTACACCCTCTCTTCTTAAGGTGACTTAACAGGTGTTTGGGACATTGACACTTTGAGTTTCCTATATCATAGTACTATGCGCAAGCTCCCGTACTATTCTTGGATACTTGTGCCGATGTGGAACTTTACTTTTTCCATTATATATCACAATTTATATTGTGGTATTATTTTCTATTTTACTACAAAATAAATTTTAGCAGATTTTTACTTTTTATCTAATTACCATTAGACATTTTGATTAATTAATTAAATGTCTCCAACTATTTTATTGAATTTTAGGAACCCTATGTACTAGAATCAGAATACTTTGTCACTTGAGTATTCTAGTGGAAAATATCCCTGAATCTTCCTTCATATTTTACAAGCTATGGCTATTCCACTACTTGAAGGGTTCAAGGTATGCTAGCCAACCACATAACTCGCGGTTCCTTTGTCTGTTGAGTGAAATCTCAGCTTCTCAAATCATTACTTGAATTACTCAATGCTTGCCTCTAAAATGATAGCAACTTAGCTATGACTAATCCTTACCACCACTTTAGTTAAGTCTACTCACCACTCTTATAAGAATTTCCTGGTAGTAAGAGGCACCCTCACTTATGACATGATCGACACCCCAAACACCCAGTTTTGTCCAAATTCGAATGATGAAAGATGGTTTAGACTTAATATTTCATTGATGTTTTTTTGTGTTATTAATGTGACGAAAGAAACCATTTTCTATCTTATTATCACGTATTATGTGATCGCACTCACAACCGATCATGCTATAAATAGAAAATTCATTGCATCACATGTTAATTTTATTTATGCATGCTTGTTTATTATGCTATGTGATCGCGCTTAAACTACACATTTACAAAATAATAAGCCATAAAAAAATAAAATGATGACTTGATCATGAGTAGATCATAATGGTTGATCCATTGAGTGAATAATGGATCAACTTAGACCCTAGGGGATATACCTTGAGTCGTGTCGCTTGTGACTCGAATTGCAGCATCGCCCATCCAATGCATCAAACTCTTGTCTGGTGTGTTGCCATAACTTGGCTCGAAGTGCGTCTCTGCTCGTCTCATCATTATAAAATAGTACTCGCTCGCAGATGAGGGGAATTGGGGGGGTATAAAATACAACTTTGTAGATGGATACACATACCCTTATACATTTAATGATGCAGGTGATTCACAGATAGCCATTTATTTAAACTACTTATTACAAAACCAAGAAATAATTAAATAAATAAATAAAACACCAAACAAGTATTGGTCGGTCAATGACTCATGACCAGTTTATATGCATTAACTAGTGTATTAAAATTAAATGAATAATTAAAATTAAACTTGTATTAATTATTTATCAAAGTGCACTTTTATTGAATTAAAATTTCACTCTTATTTTAATTCAACAAATTTTGTCGTTTGGTCCCATTAATTAATTTAATTTAACACCACATTAAATCAATTAATTAATTTAATTGAACACCAAATTAAATTAATTTAAGCTGAAAAAAATTAATATTAATTAAATTTATTTTCAACCGAAGCTAAGTTAGTTATTTTTTTATTAAATTTAATTAATCGAGCCCCGAAAACTCGGGGGTAGGGCCTGTGTGGTTCGGTTCGAACTCGTGCAGGCCCATTCCGGCCTGTGGAGACCTTGTGCTGGGTTGATCTGGGTCGATCGGGTCTGTTTCTAGTATGATGGGGTCTAATTGGACCAATAAGGGTTACCTCACGGGTGAGGTCGGCTCAAGCTGAGTTCGGAAAGGTGACACATAAGTTATACATTTAATGACATAGGCGATTCACATATAGCTATTTATTTAAACTTCTTACTAGAAAACCAAGCAATAATTAAATAAATAAATAAAACACCAGACAAGCATTGGTCGGTCAATAACTCATGACCAGTTTATACGCATTAACTCGTGTATTAATATTAAATGCATATTTAAAATTAAACCTGCATTAATTATTTATCAAAGAGCACTTTTATTGAATTAAAATTTCACTTTTATTTTAATTCAACAAATTTCGTCGTTCGGACCCATTAATTAATTTAATTTTAAAACCAAAAATTAAATTAATTAATTAATTTAATTTAACACCACATTAAATTAATTAATTAATTTAATTTAACACAAAATTAAATTAATTTAAGCCACAAAAAAATTAATATTAAATAAATTTATTTTCAATGGAAGCTAAATTAGTTCTTTTTTGATTAAATCTAATTAATCGGGCCTCAAAAACCCAGGGGCAGGGCCTAGAAAATACTATTCTAAAGGCTATAAACTTAGTCTGGAAAAATTAAATTGTTAATATAGTAAAAAACAAAATTATTGCATATCCTCGTAAAATACTATTCTAATGATATGAAAGCTATCCAGTGTTTGAATTAATTGGAAATTAATTTTGCACTATCTTCAAGTTTATAAACATATACATAAATATATATATTCTTCGACTGAAAAACCCTGTATTACTACCAATTCAAATCCAATCTAAAACTTCAGATGACTGCAAAATGGTCATCTCATGTCAGATTAAAACACGGTCTACGACATTGGGACCATAATGATACCCTTTTTTTAAAATTTAATGCAAATTTAATCATTGCTTGGCTTAAAATCATCACGCGTCGCTCTGATACCAATTGAAGGTACCGAGCACGCAACGAAAGCCCCAAAAATGAGATGTTAAAAATTTTCATTGACGAACAACATGAACTCGTCGTCATTGGAAAATCACTGCCCAATTTATGTTGAGGATCTCGTGTGAAGAATATTAAGCACAAAATCAAAACCATAAAATAGCTGGTTTAGATCTGAAGCCTCTCTCAACGTCTGCTCGTCGTTGGCGATCACTCCTTGAAGAATCTAAAACTAAATTCCTCTAGATCATCCAAATGCGCTTCATAAATTTGTAGGAGCGCTAATCATCCAAATTCGGGTTCTGGCGTGGAGTTCTGACGACGTCTTCGACACTTCGATGATCACTATATCACCATGTTTGCGATGTAAGAGAGAGAGAGCTCGATCCGAACTCCTTGGATCCAGAGCCTCTCTCTCTATAACAAAATAGAGAGAAGAAGAGGGAGAAATCTCATGAATAATACAAATGAATTCCTCTCTTATTCTATTTATAGGGTGTTAAGAAAATATCCGGTAATACCTTCCTGACCCTCGAATAACTAATGCTCTATATAAACAATATTTTGACTACTAAACTGATTCATAAATATAATTTACTATTATTATTATCACTTTCCTATAATATAATAAATATATTATGTGATAATAATTGATTCATTAATTGGACTCTCTGTTCCCAAAAATATTAAATAAACCTTGAATATTAATATTCGTTTAATTAATATTTTTCATGTATTTACTCATAAATTTGTAAATATATTTAATAAATAAATTCAATGTCAATTATTCTTAACTTAAATAATATGGATTTATTTATTATATTGGTGATCATATCTCATTGGAAAAATCTCGAACCCCAATGGTGGGTCCCACCATGTCCATTAAACCTATTCAACTGAATATGACAGATTCTTGAATACGCTATTGTGTGAACCTCTAGGACCTTATCTCGATAGTATTGAATACTATTCACAGACTAAGAGCGAGATCTACTAATCCACCACGACCCCTAAAGAGATAAATATTGTCACAACTGCGACAACCAACCTACGAACACGCATCGTGTAATATAATCTATGTCTTTAATATCTCATAAAGCTGGACGCATACCCGTGTCATCACCCATTTTCTTGATTTATAATTTGTTGATCTAATTAGACGGATTTACCTTGGACTACCATGACCATGGATTTATTAAGGTGCTACCATCCTGATCAACATGGTTCGAGATGTATAACTTCCTTAACCTGGAAGCGACAAATCCATTCTTGACCTTTCAACCAATGTCATTCCACAAATGACACACCCAACACAAACTAACTCGCCACAATTTCATCATCATGGTTTTCACCTTGCATCAAAGTATGTGATCAAATGACACATATTGATAATGATCTCAAGATATGAGAACATTACACATGTTTGTAGATAGGAACATCCAATGATACACAAAACATGTGGTGTTCCTATTGGCGAGTATTTCCTTATGATCTCACTACTAGAGATCACCAAGTGAAAACTTTATGAGAAAAAGTCTCAATACTTATGAGCCACCAACACCTGATAGTCAAACATCTACTTTGTCCAATTAGTAAAATGTATCTAGACCATAAGACCTTTGTTTAAGATTAATGTCATAGTATCTCAAGTGTATTACCCCATAATTCCATGCAATTTTTTTGAAAATTAAATGGGATTGTTTTGAGAACAGGCTCTGAGATGGCACATGATTCTGAGGCTTGGAGTGGTCGGAATATATTTTCAAAATATTTTTAAAGTTCATTAAATAATCATGCGAGCAGATTTTTCTAACTTTTAAACAGGTGCCCGAATCAAAAATCTAAGGGCACTATTGAAATCAGAGCATTGTAATTCACCTAGGAAGGGCCTAACATCGACTGGTGTGGGTCGTCCGAAAAAGATATTTTTTGGGACTTTGAGAAGAAAAATAAAATAACTTTAAAAAGTTATTTTATTATTTTATCTTCATAGTTACACAGTGACTCATCAGCATTGCGGTACAACGATGGGGCTACACTGAATCCATTAATAAACCTCATTAAAGAATCAGCATGGCGATGATGCAACACGCAAAACGTCTTCTTTCTTTAATTAAATAGGGATTCAGGGTTGACGAACAACCCTTGAATTCCTTTGACGAATGACGAAGGAAACCTCTCCAACGGCGAACGTTAGCGAATCAAAAAGCAGCGACGATACCCTTGGAGAGAGAATCGAAATCAGATATCGATGGATGACAACATATGATCTTCCTAGACCGATCTCCTTTTCCCAGGTAGGGGTTTAAATCTTAGTGATTCTTTCCCCCCCGTTCTCCCCTCTAAACAAAGAACGTAGATCAAATCTATAACAAGTTGATCCATGGATAGATTATCCATACAGGATTGGGAAATATTTATTTTGGGATTGGTTATGGGAATTAAATCTTATTGATTTATATTTATGCTTCATGATCCCACTGACAAGAACAATTCCAGGATGACATGAACAATGGCTGGTTTGTTCATTGGATGTTCTCTATGATCCCCCCTCTCTCCTTGTTCATCACCAACAGACCCACGAGGTCACGTCAGATCTTTTTTGGGGGGATTTCAAATGAGGTTGGACCCCTAGAGCAATGAAAAAATGGCGAGGAGTACGCAATAGTGACAATGATGCCCCAAGAAGCCTGGAAGCATAGAAATATTGGGAAACGGACCACTGGAGAAAGTCTGGTGGCCTGTGGAATAGACTGTAGGCGCTGACGGTGGCCGCGGGTGGGAGGCGACATGCCCCGGTGGTGTGCCATGGCGGCGGAGGCCGCAACCAGAAGGGGCCACAAAATTGTAGGGTGGCAGCGTCGGTCGGGTTGTGGCGTGTGTTGGCATGCGGTGCACGTTGGACCGCGTGCAGAGGGAGGAAGTCGACCTCATTCAACCACGTGGCTGTGCGAACCAGATGCCAATGGGCTTCCATGCTAGACCTAAGTTGGACGAGACCATATGAGAACTAGGTCGATGGGCGACCTTGCAGGCTGGACCGACGACCGAACTGGGCCGGGTCCAGTAAGGCACAATTGGCCTAGCCACTAGGCAAGGCCATACCGGATCATCCCAGACCCAATTGGGTCGGGTCGGCTGAACTGGGTCTGGTCATGCGGGACCGTCGGGCCGAGTTGGTCAAGTCGGTCCGACCAAGTCGGATCGGGCCTAGACGCAACCGACCCTTGTTTACTTAAACACCAATATCTTTCAGATTGGGCATCCGATTGATGCGATGTATACAGCGTTGGGACCCTTGCGATGAGACGAACCTTTGGGTATACTCTAAGTGAGTTTTTGTGGCATTCAATATATGACTGATGGCTTGAGGAGTAAATTTTCCCAGAATCAAGCGCACTGGAGAGTGGGAATCGTACGGTTGAATGTGACCCGAAGGATATGACGAGCAGGACCTTGGTGGTCTAGTAGCAGATCAGACCTCGGTGGTACAATAGCCGAGCAGACCTCAGTAGTCCAGTAGTAGAGCAGACCTCTATGGTCCAGTAGACGAGCGGACCTCAGTGGTCTAGTAGCTCAACGGACCTCAGTGGCTGAGTAGCTGAGTAGACCTCAGGGGTCCAATAGTTGAGCGAACCTCAGTGGTCCAGTACCTGAGCGGACCTCAGTGGTCCATTAGCCTAGCGAACCTCAGTGGTCCATTAGCTGAGCGGATCTCAGTGGTCGAGTAGCCAAGTGAATCTCAGTGACTCATCAGGGATGAGTCCCTCAGCAGTACAAGATGATTCAGATTCACCTTTACGACAGATAATCTTACTTTCTATACTTTGAGTTATTCCTAGTATGAGCTGTCTTTGCTTTTTGGTCTTGATTTGTGTTCTTTCCTTTGTGTTTTGGGGTCCTTACTGAGTATTGTGTTACTCACCCCTACACGGGCTTCACCCGCACGTGTCGTGTATCGTGTTAGTGATCGACGCTTCGATGAAGACTTTGGTGGTCCAGGACTAGGTGGTGCTCAATGATACAAGACATACAAACGTACTTCTACGGCTACAGGTAGTTACCCTTCACCTACTCTTCAGGTAGGGTCTCGAGCAGACAGATCGTGGCAGTTGTACTTTCCTTTGTGGATTTGGGCTTGTATTATGGTCCCTTTGTACTTTTAGTTTGTACTGTACTCTTAGTATTTGTATCAGTGATAATTGTGGTTTAATTTGTGTTTAATTTCTGCAGTTTGAGCTTTGTTCATGTGTATAGGTTTAAAGGGAACAACTTCCATTTTTGGGATATGCCTACTCGCTGCTAGTAGTCCGTGTTGGTGCAGTGGTCGACATATCCATACATTAGGACCCTGAATTCTGCTTTCCGACTCAGTACATGAAAACAATGGTTGCATGCATCTTTGAATGTTTTCTCATGGTCTTTCTGAGTCAGATTCATCTCATCAGGTATAATTTATTAATCGCGATTCATCTTGATCTCTTTCAGGATGCCTCCATGCAGACAACCAACTATGATTCCAGTGCGTGACCATGAGGATGGTCCACAGAGTGATGAAGCTTCGATACAAGGACCGTTGCCTGAGATGTCACCTTCGAATGGTGTCCCAGCTTTATCACTGCTTGTTGGTAAACAATTACTACTGGTGCTACCGGTAGAGGACGCACGTAGGCTCAGTACCTTATACGAGTTTGAGAGATAGAGACCTCCCAGGTTCAGGGGAGGGACAGATCCTCAGGTCGCTGAGGATTGGCTTAAGGCGATGACGTGAGTCTTCCACTTATTGAGGACACCACTTGAACAGATGAAAATTATAGCCTTGAGCCTTATGTAGGGATTAGTAGGGAGATGATGGAGTTTGACGATCCAGACGCATGAGGAGGCGAGCCTCACCTGGTCTGACATTGAGCGACTTTTAACGAGAAGTTCTTCCCTGCATATTTGCGCTCAGTGCGCATACAGAAGCTGCTTCACCTACAGCAGGGCAACCTGACAATGGCTGAGTACTCTAGGAGGTTCTCATATCTCTTCCGTTACTCTACGGATATGGTACGAGACCCTTTCTTCAGGGCCCAAACCTTTTAGTAGGGACTTTGACAGGAGATCAGGGCATTAATGATTTCCCTCAGCATCCCTACGTAGGTTGGGGTGCTGGAGCGAGATCTACTAGTGGATATCTTCCTCACAGAGTAGGCACTGATGGTGAGAGCTACCACTGGGAGACAGGTGGTCGAGTCATCCGTGGCGGGTAGCCGACAGATGACGCAAAGGCCCAAATGGGTCAGACAATTCAAAGTATGATCTTAGGTTTCAAGGTCGGTGGTACGAATCTCTTGGGGAAGAGTGAGACATCAGAGAAGCAGAGTATGCTACACATGCGGCGGGCTGGGGCACATGGCTTGGGATTTCCCAACTCACCGCGCAGAGGACCGACAGACGGTCAAGGGACCGTTGAGGTAGCGATAGAGACAGGAACATGGTGGTCCTCTAGGCGAAAGATGTGGTAGAGGAGCGGGATGAGCAGTAGGAGGTGGGAGTAGGTATCAGGTACCACCACCACCACCCCTAGGTGGTCCACCATGAGCTCTAGGAGCAGGTGGAAAGAGGCGGGATCAGCTTCAGGAAATCAAGGCATACAGTCCCGATGTCCAAGAGATGATACGAGGTACGATCTGTGTCTTCTCCACTTTAGCTGTAGTTATTATAGACACAGGTTCTGGTCACTCTTTCCTTTCTGCAGACCTTTTTCGGACCTTGGAGATTCCGATCAATTTGTTGGCTCGATCCTTATGATTAGAGACTTCTACGGGAGGGGATTCTATGATCACACACTAGTGCCGATAGCATGATCTTACTTTTGGAGGAGATAGCTTCGACTGTGATATTCTAATAGCGGCGTTGAGGCCTTACGATTTCATTCTAGGTATGGACTGGCTATTAGTAGTTCATACTCAGATCGACTGTTTTAGACGCACAGTGCAGTGTGTATGTGGAGATGGGAACCGGTTTTCCTTTGTCGGTGAGAAGGAAAACGGACCAGTGTGGTATGGACTTGCACATAGGAGGGTGCATCTGATCACTCATCAATTTGATATCATGACTCTTGGTGTAGTGGATGAGACGAGTCCACAATTTCCTACAGTGGTGGACGAGTTCAAGGACGTCTTTCCATAGGATGTTTTAAGACTACCTCCTCGGAGAGAGGTATACTTTTGCATTGATCTATACCCTAGGATGACACCGATATCTACACCTGCATATCGTATGGCCCCTGCAAAGCTCCAGGAGTTGAGGGTGCAATTGGAGGGTTTTTAGAGGAAGGGGTTCGTAAGGCCCAACGTTTCACCATGGGCAGCCCCAATGTTGTTTTCCAAGAAGGCAGGAGGAATCTTGAGGTTATGCATGTAATTCTAGTACCTGAACCAGGTGACCGTGAAAAAGAAAGTATCCTCTACTGAGTATTGATGACCTCTACAATCAGCTGAAGGGTGCGAGATTGTTCTCAAAGATAGACCTTAGATTAGGTTATCACCAGCTTCGAGTACGAGATGAGGACATCTCAAAGACAGCTTTTAGATGTCACTACAACCACTACGAGTACTTAGTGATGTCTTTTGGTGTGACGAATGCCCCAACATGTTCATTAGACTCATGAACAAGATCTTTCCACCGTACTTAGACCGGTTTCTAGTGGTCTTCATTAATGTCATCTTAGTGTATTTAACGTTCAATGAGAAGCACACGATACATATGAGGATGGTTCTGGACACACTATGAGAGCACCAGATTTACGAAAAACTCTCAAAGTGTGAATTCTGGATAAAAAAGGTCCACTTTCTGGGACATTTCATCTAAGAGGCTGGAGTTACGATGGATCTATAAAAGATCAAGGCAATGATTTCTTGGGAGCCACCCAAGATCATTACTAAGGTGCGAAGTTTTCTTAGGTTGGTTGGGTACTATCAGAGGTTTGTACCTGACATCTCTAGAGTGGAAGAACTGATTATTGCTCAAATTTACCCAAGAGAAGAAGGTAGGATTATCCTTGTAGTTTATCTTGGGTTGTCGAATCCTCAGAGACCTAAGAAGTAACCTATAGACACGTACATTATATGGACTATTTTTGGCTATGAAGTGGCCAACTTGGGTTGATTTTAGATGGGTTTAAAGGAACTCTAAGAGACTTAAGTGAATTCAATTTAAAATAATGAGTTGATCCTAGGTTATCGCTCGGGGTGGATTGGACGTATTTCCTTTTTAATGATTTCAATTTCTTATATTTGAGATGGGTTCATTTAAGGAGATAAAACAACATCATTACTTACTGGTTTAATGCTTACACTCTTTAATACTAATCACCTATACACTTGAAGGATCAAATTTTTGATCACTTCAAGGTAAAGGTTCGTATTATCACTTGAAGTGTGTGACCTTAAATTCAACAAGGACGATGGAGTTTAAAAATCATAAAATAAAAATATCGATTAAAGAAGTGATTATACATTAATGAGGTGATAAATAACATCCAATACAGACCCTTTATATTCCCTTGGATCAACCCATAAGTGGGTTATCCCTCCATTGATACCATGGTTTCAATGGAAGCGGAAAGTAGACTCATGAGGGAGGAAATTGAGAAGTAAGAAAAACAACAAAAATAAAATGATCACTACACCGTTGTGTGAATAATTTCACAAGGTTTGGTGTGAATAAATTCACACCTTGATCCAATGGTATCAAATTGATATTAAGAACAACATAATAATAGTATAATAATAACTTTTATTAATAAACTAAAGTGAATTGAACAACTTACATGTGAAAGACAAATTTGAGACAACAAAATTGCATCATAACATTACAATTGAACAAAGCATCCAAGATCCTCAAATCCTCCAACAACAATGCCTTAAATATTAATTTTTGAGCCCTTGGTTAGATCCTCAAACAGTACAAGTCTTCTCAATTAATTGTGGTAGGTCATAGGTGGGTGGAAAGTAAGGGAGAGTTGATTTTTCCACCCTTGACCCGAGGTTGCAGCCAGCTTTCCTTCACCGATCATAAGCGCTTGGAAGACCTTTTATATGGACAAATAAGAGTGGTCCATCGAAGAATAAAATGAATCTTCGGATGTCTTCTAACTGTATGTAAAATTTGGGTCCATTTGGAGTTGTGGATTCCGAGATATGATCAAATTAGTAGGCTGTTTTTCTGGGCCGCAGAATCTGGCCCAGAATTTTATTTCTAACTTGGGCCGCCTAAATGGACACCATGGAGGCCGAATTAGCATTGGATCATGAAGATTGATTTGTTCCTATACATTTCTTCTAGCATCCCACAAATTTTAGGATTTATTGGGCCTGTATGTTGGGTCCCACAGTCTCATAAGTGGGCTGGTGTCCAATCTTCCTTCTCTAGAATTGCTTCCATTCATCTCCAAATATCTCCATCATCCTTTATGAATCATCCATTGATCCCTAAATAAAAAATGTTCAAATTTAAGTGTATATATAGTTCCAAAAATATAAAATTAAAATATTGATAATTACATTCCTTAGAATCAGATGAATCATTGGGCCTAAATTGGTGTATATTAGACATGAAGTGCACAAATGATGAGAATGGATGTTCATAATGAAAATGCACTATCTCAGGCCCATAATATAAAAAATTAACATTTAATACCATTAAAATGTAATTAAAATATATGTTTTTATTGGATAATCACACCCCCCAACTTGAGATTTTCTAGTCCCGAGAAAATAATTCAATGATTTTATTTGAATTTCTTTCTTCAAACACATTATAACAAACAGTGCTCACAATGTAAACTGCACACAAATATATTTTTATATCCTATCAATATAATTTAAAAAAAGATGAATTTAAAATAAGATCCCAATCCCAAGCCCATTCCTTTGATCAAATCCATCATCATACTTCATCCAACTCAATTAGGTGTAATGATGTGTTGTGAATCACAATAGATATGGGGGTTCATTTTCATTCAAGGGGGAAATCATGGAAGCGCTAGGTGGAATCACATTTAATCTTAATATGAGTATTCTTCATTCCTTTTTTTGGATTTTTTTTTTGAAATATTGTTATAGTAATTGAGATTGCAGTTAATCAAATTAAACCATGTAGAAAGACTTTGCCGATGACTCCCAAACTCAAAGGCATTAGGGAGCCAAGTGAAGCCCACATACTCGGGCATCATCTCAAGTTAACTTAATAAAAAACAAAGTCATATTACCATAAATAGAGATAGATTGAAAAACTCAGGTCTAGACAACTCTAGATTCACTATCCTCAAGTGTTGAAAGCCTCGCATTTTATCAATCCATTGCTCTACATGCAAATTTTTTATTTATTTATTTATTTATTTATTTATTTTTTTATATTTTTTTTGAATACTCATATTATTCATAAAAATAAAACCAGCCTATGCTATTTATTATGGGACCCCAAAAATTCAAATTAGTACCCCACAGTCTAGAGGACGTGCATTGTGGCATTTTGATTTAATGTATGAAAATAAAAATGATGAAAATTTTCATTGGACAACCAAAATTAATGCTTTTAAACTTAATCATGAATTAAATTAAGAGTCAAGGAAATAAAATTTATTTTCTATGTAGTATTAATGTGAGCAAAGATGTTATTATATGAATGATAAAGGAATTTTACTTCTTTTATTTATCATTGTTTTTTTTAAACAAACATTTTGTTTCCACACCCCCCAACTTAGAATGAAACTGTCCCTAGTTTCGTAAAAATAAAATTCAGAATGGGGTAGAGGGATAAAAGGGGATTTAAATAAAGAAATTTAAATATGGAATGAAGTCACCTGGTGGTTGAAGTTTGAAGTTCTTGTCGCTCAAATTTAGTCCTTTGATATCCATGTCGCTTGCAAAGTTCCCTAGTGGAAAAAGGAAAACAAACAAACAAAACAAAACAATATATATATATATAAGTAAAATATAAGTATATATATAAAAATTAAAGAATAATTAATCACATTAAGTCGTAGGTCAGTGGTAAGTGCGCGCCCTTGTCTCCCTTCAGTCCCGGGTTCGAGTCCCTGCGGCTTCGCCAGTTGTGACGGGGTTTGCCCCACGGCCTATGGCGTGTCCCCTTTTTTAATTATTATTATTATATTATTATTATTATTATTATTATCTTAACCTATAAAATAATAAAAATAAAACAAAATAAACTAATGATACGTTGTCCTCTTTTTAAATTTTTGGGTAAGGTATTACTCAAGGATCACACCACGTGACACAGATGAATATGGTGCTCCCCTTTCATACTCATCCATACTCATAATAGAAGAACAGTTCAAAAGTCTATTTTTTTATTTTTAAATATAAAAATGATTAATTAATCTTAATTGAAAAATAAATATGATTCAAAAAGATTAGAAACATAAAAACCATGGGTTTCCTCCCATGGAGCGCTTTGTTTAACGTCGTTATCCCGGCATAGATCCTAAATTTATCAATTTTTTCCTGGTTCATAGATTGGATCAATTAACTCAGCATCTATTTCCTGTTTATTGAATGATTCAATGAATGTTTTTAACCTTTGACCATTGACCTTGAAAATGTGACCACTAGTGGGATCTTTAATCTCTACTGCCCCATAGGGGTATACATGATGCACTATGAAAGGACCTGACCATCTAGACCTTAACTTTCCCGGGTGTAAATGAAGTTTTGAACTATACAAGAGCACAAGTTTTCCCGGTTCAAAATGTTTGACCTTGATATTACTATATTGGTAGGCTTGAAATCTATCTTTATTGATCCTTGAATTTTCACACGCCTCCATCCTTAGTTCCTCCAGTTCATTGAGATCTAATTTCCTTTTTGTTCCGGCCAATGAGAGATCATAATCCATTTTCTTAATTGCCCAAAAGGCCTTATGTTCAATCTCCACTGGAAAATGGAATGCTTTACCATAAACCAACCTATATGGGGACACTCCTAAAATGGTTTTATATGTGGTTCTATAGGCCCAAAGAGCATCTAAGAGTTTCTCAGACCAATCTTTCCTAGAGGGGTTGACAGTTTTTTCAAGAATTTGCTTAATCTCCCTATTCGCTAACTCAGCTTGACCATTGGTTTGAGGATGGTATGTAGTGGACACTTTATGAGAAATACCATACTTAGACATGAGTGAAGATAATGGGCAGTTACAGAAATGGGTTCCTCGATCACTGATTATAGCCCTAGGAATTCCAAATCTTTAAAATATGTTCTCTTTCAGAAATCGAATCAAATCGTGATGATCATTGGACTTAGTGGGAATGGCCTCAACCCATTTTGAGACATAATCAACAGATAAGAGTATGTAGATTTATCCCCGAGATTTTGGGAAGGGACCCATGAAATCAATTCCCCAACAGTCAAAGATTTCAACCACTAAGATGGGAGTGAGTGGCATTTGATTCCTTTTTGTGATGGACCTTACTTGTTGACACCTAAGACAGCTTTGAAAAATGTGTAGGAGTCCCTTGAGAGGGTGGGCCAGAAGAGACCACATTGAATAATCTTAGCAGATGTTTTCTTATAGGAAAAGTGACCTCCACATGTCTCACTATGACAGAATTTAAGGATGGACTCTTGTTCAGATTCTGGAACACACCTCCTAATGACTTGGTTAGGGCAGAACTTATAGAGGTATGGATCATCAAACACATAGTGTCTAATATAAAAAAGTAATTTCCTTCAATCTTGAGTCCCTAAGAATTTTGGAATGACTCCTGTAACTAAGAAATTGGCTATGTCGGCATACCAAGGGCAGTCACTCATAGAGTATAGGTGTTCATCATAAAATGAATCAGACACAGAAAGGTGATTTGAGTTGTATTTTAATTCCATCCTAGAGAGGTGATCAGCTACAACATTTTCAACACCCTTTTTATCCTTGATTTTGAGGTAAAATTCTTTTAATAGAAGGACCCACCTAATCAGTCTAGCCTTAGCATCTTGTTTTTGGAAGAGGTATTTTAGTGTAGAATGGTCAGTGAACACAGTGATGGGGGATCCTAAGAGGTAGGACCTAAACTTCTCTAAGGAAAACACAATATAAAGTAACTCCTTTTCAGTGGTGGTGTAGTTTATTTGGGAATCATTTAAGGATTTGCTTGCATAAGCAATGAAATAAGGATTTTTATCACAACATTGTCCTAACACAGCTCCTACAGAAAAGTCACTGGAATCACACATAAGTTCAAAAGGAAGGTTCTAATTTGGAGATTTCATAATGGGAGGAGAGGTGAGAGAGGATTTGAGGGTTGAGAATGAACCCTCATAGCTTTCTGTCCAAACAAATGGAGAATCCTTTACTAGGAGAGCACAAAGGGGATGGGATATTGAACTAAAGTCCTTGATGAATCTTCTATAGAAACTAGCATGTCCTAAGAAAGACCTCACTTCCTTGATAGTTTTGGGTGATGGAAGGTGACGAATGATGTCAACCTTGGCTTTATCAACTTCAATCCCCCTACCTGAGACCAGATGGCCTAAAACTAGTCCCTCTTTAACCATGAAATGGCATTTTTCCAGTTTAGGACCAGATTATTTTCTTCACATCTTGACAAGACTCTCTCCACATTCTGCAGACATTCCTCAAATGTATCCCCAAACATAGAGAAGTCATCCATGAAGACCTCTAGAAAATCCCCTACCATGTCTGAGAATATTCTCATCATGCACCGCTGGAAGGTTCCAGGGGCATTGCATAACCCAAAAGGCATGCGTTTGAAAGCAAAGGTTCCTAATGGACATGTGAATGTAGTCTTCCCTTGATCCTCTAGGGAGACCTCAATTTTATTGTACCCCGAGTACCCATCTAAGAAACAGTAGAAGGCATGACCTGCCACTCTTTCAAGGACTTGGTCAATGAATGGTAAGGGTAAATGGTCCTTCTTAGTGAATGATTTTAGCTTCCTATAGTCAATGCAGACCCTCCATCCACTACTCACCCTTGTTGGAAGAATCACTCCATCCTCATTGGTTATCACTGTGATTCCGGCCTTTTTTGGAACCACTTGGATTGGGCTCACCCACTCACTCTCAGCTATGGGATATATCATACTAGATTTTAACAATTTCAGAAGTTCCTTCCTTACTACCTCCATGAGATTAGGATTGAGTCGTCGTTGAGGTTGACGACATGGCTTTGAATCAGATTCCAAAACAATCCTATGAGTCCCGATAAGTGGGTTAATCCCAGGAATATCAGAAAGGGTCCAACCAATGGCTTTCTTATGCTTCCTAAGGACATCTAGAAGCACCCTTTCATGGTTGGCTTCAAGAGAAGAAGAAATGAAAATAGGATGTGTTTGATTGTCCCCTAGGAAAGCATACTTGAGTGCAGCGGGAAGTTCCTTCAATTCAAGATCAGGTTGGGTCGGAATTTCAAAAGAAGATTGGGACATTGGATCAAGTTCAATTTCCTTTTTTAGAGTTTCAGATAGGATTGATTCCCCACATGTAGAAGTTTTAGATACTATATTGGCTTGATCAGATTTAGGGAAGGAATTTGGAGTGGTCTCAATGAAAGTGGTTTCTTGAAAGGTTTCACTGATTGTTGGACCTAAGACTTCATCATAAGAGCAATTTGAAAATGATTCAAGCCAAGGAGATAAACTTCCTTCATATGAACAAAGGAAATAAATCTCATCCTAACTTAAACCTTCATCAAATATTCCTTGATGTTCCATGGATTCATTATCAATGCTTCCTATCATGTTTACTTCATGAATGTCCTCATCATCCCCTATTTTTGAGCTTGCATTATAGATGTTCAAGTCAAGACTCATGTTCCCAAAGGTGAGGATCATGTTCCCATTTCGAACTCAGATAACAGAGTTGATTATTTCAAGGAAAGGATGACCAAGGATGATTGGGGTTTGTTCCTTATTTTCTAATTTTGGATGGTTTTCAAGGACAATGAAGTCAGAAGGGTAGATGAAGTTTTCAACCTTTACCAGAACATCCTTTAAAATACCCTTTGGAACCCTAATGATATGATCAGAAAGTTGAAGTGTGAAAGATGTGGGTTGGAGTTCTTTTAGTCCTAACTGGAAGTACACAACATAAGGGATGATATTGACACTAGCACCTAGGTCACACAAGGCCTTGACAACTTTGCTCTCTCCTAGTTCAACATTGATGTAAGGGAAACCTGGGTCTTTCAACTTAGGAGGAATGTTCCCTTGAATGGTGGTACTCACATTAGCAGCCAAAAGGACATGGTTTTTATGTGAAAATTTTCTTTTAAAAGTGCACAAGTCCTTAAGGTACTTTGAGTAGGTAGGTATGGTTTGGATTTCATCGAGAAGGGGTATGTTCAACTTGACTTGTGAAAATATTTCCCTCAATGTTTCACTCAGTTCAGGCTTGGGTTTCCCCCTCATGCATTGAGGAAATGGTGCAGGTTGTGGGGTTGTTTTTTGAAGATTTGTTTCCTTGACAATGTTATCAGTTTCCTCCATTTGATCTTGTGGTTAATTTGAATTTTAATCCAAGTTTGAATCTTTAGGTGGGTTCTGAATTAGTTATTCAGGTTTCTCAATTGATTTCCCACTTCTTAAAACAGTCACAAGCTTTAGTTTTTCATGAGTTTTTTGAGTGCAACTTGACTCTCCCCTTCAAGTTGAGGATGGAACCGCCTGAGTGGGCATGGGTGCCTTTCCATTTTTTATGGTTTGAAGTTATTGTTTAAGGGAAGATACTTCTGAGTTCATCCTTTCCATTTGTTTGCATAGTTGTTCTAGTAGGCTTTGTGGAATAGTTTGGGTGGGTGCTTGAGTAGGTTGGTTTATCCCGGGGGGATATTTTGGAGGTGTGATGGTTTGTTAAAAATGGACCGGTGGCTGTTGGTATTGGATAGGTTGGGTTTGGAAGTGGTTATGGGATTGGTAGTTCTGATGGGGGTAAGGATTTTGTCCCTGTGGTTGGCTAGGTTGTTGGTTATCTTTCCAGCGGAAGCCTGGGTGGTCATTATACCTTAGGTTGAAGTTTTTTTGGTATTGAGGCTTTTTAAATTTCAAAGCATTTACTTCCACTACAGGTCCTCCTAAAATAACATCCTTAATGGATGGAATATTTGGGCAGTTGTCTGTCTTATGGTCATGTTTGTCACAAATTGTGAAAATAGGGTCAACGGTTTGGATTTCATGGACTTTCCTAAGGTCTATCTCTTCAACCTTCCTAGAGAGTGCTGCGATTTTAGCCCTAAGGCTTTATTCTTCTCTAAGTGTATGAATTCCAGTAGTTCTTTGTGGATTTTCATAATAAGGTGAAGTTCCCCATGTTTGGTTTTGTTCAGAAAGGCTTTCTAGATACTCGTAAGCATCATTTGGGGCTTTGTTTTTAAAGGTTCCATTACACATCATGTCAATGAATTGTTTGTTCCCTGGACCCAACCCTTCATAGAAAATTCTCACTTGTTCAGGAATAGAAAAACCATGGTGTGGAACCATGTTTAGAGTGTCTTTGAACCTTTCTCATGTTTCATAGAATGAATCTCCCTCTTTTTCAAAAAAGTTTTGGATACTCTTTTTAAGTGCAATTTTTTTGTGGTGGGGAAAGTATTTTTTGTAGAATTCTCTTTATAGTTGGTCCCAAGAGTTAATGGATGATGGTATAAAATTGTTTAGCCAATTTTTAAATCGATCCTTTAAAGAAAAAGGAAATAGCCTCATCTTAGATTATTCTAGTTGATGTGCGGGACACATGGTTTCTACAATGTCATTGAACTCCTTAATGTGCAGGTATGGCATCTCGGACTCCATTCCATGGAATGTGGGAAGGTGGTTTAGGACATGGGGTTTAAAGATGTAGTTGGAATATCCTAGGGAATTGTGTCTAATGCATGAGGGGGAATTGGTCTAGGAATGTGTGAGGTATTCATTCATGGGTTGATCAATTGCATTCCCCAAGTTTGGGGCTGCCTCATTTGGGTTTCCATTTTGGTTCCCACCCAGGTTTATGAGTTGGTTTCTTTAAAGAACTTCCATTGAAATTGGATCAATTATGGACTCTAGAGTATTAGGAATATTAGGATCTAATGGAATGAGTTCCCTTGGTGTATTTAACTCCCCAACCCCAGGACTATCCACCCTAACTAGACGGTTTGATTGATCGCGGATGTAGACGGACATGCGCCAAAAGAAAAAAATGAGAAAGGGACAAGATAAGAGAATTTGGATGAGAAAAGAAGAAATGGGGGAGAATAGAATGGGTGTTTATATGACTTAATTGGGTCCCTGGAAACGGTGCCAAAATTTTATTCTCGCTCAAATTTACCCAAGAGAAGAAGGTAGGACGGTCCTTGTAGTTTAGCTTGGGTTGTCGAATCCTCAGAGACCTAAGAAGTAACCTATAGACACGTACATTATATGGACTATTTTTGGCTATGAAGTGTCCAACTTGGGTTGATTTTAGATGGGTTTAAAGGAACTCTAAGATACTTAAGTGAATTCAATTTAAAATAATGAGTTGATCCTAGGTTATCGCTTGGGGTGGATTGGACGTATTTCCTTTTTAATGATTTCAATTTCTTATATTTGAGATGGCTTCATTTAAGGAGATAAAACAACATCATCAATTACTGGTTTAATTCCTACACCCTTTAATACTAATCACCTATACACTTGAAGGATCAAAGTTTTGATCACTTCAAGGTAAAGGTTCGTATTAGCACTTGAAGTGTGTGGCCTTAAATTCAACAAGGACGATGGAGTTTAAAAATCATCAAATAAAAATCTCGATTAAAGAAGTGATTATACATTAATGAGGTGATAAATAACATCCAATACATCCCCTTTATACTCCCTTAGATCAACCCATAAGTGGTTTAGCCCTCCATTGATACCATGGTTTCAATGGAAGCGGAAAGTAGACTCAAGAGGGAGGAAATGGAGAAGTAATAAAAACAACAAAAATAAAACGATCACTCCACCGTTGTGTGAATAATTTCACAAGGTTTGGTGTGAATAAATTCACACCTTGATCCAAAGGTATAAAATTGATATTAATAACAACATAATAAGATTATAAGAAGAACTTTTATTAAGAAACTAAAGTGAATTGAACAACTTACATGTGAAAGACAATTTTGAGACAACAAAATTGCAGCATAACATTACAATTTAACAAAGCATCCAAGATCCTCAAATCCTCCAACAAAACTTCCTTAAATAGGAATTTTTGAGCCCTTTGGTCGAGCCTCCAACATTCCAAGTCTTCTCAATTAATTTTGGTAGGCCATAGGTGGGTGGAAAGTAAGAGAGAGTTGATTTTTCCACCCTTGACCCGAGGTGGCATCCAGATTTCCTTCACCAAACAAAAGAGCTTATAAGACCTTCTAGATGACCGAATCATAGTGGGACATAGAATAAGAAAATGGATCCTCGGATGTCTTATAACCTTATGTAAAGTTTGGGCCCATTTGGAGTTGTGAATTCCGATATATGATCAAATTAGTGGGCTATTTTTCTGGGCCGCAGAATCTGGATCAGAATTTTATCTCTAACTTGGGCTTCCTAAATGGACACCATTGAGGCAGAATTATCATTGGATCATTGAGTGTGATTTGTTCCTATACATGTCTTCTAGCATCCCACAAAATTTGGGATTCATTGGACCTGTATGTTGGGCCCCAAAGTCTCATAAGTGGGATGGTATCCAATCTACCTTCTCTAGAATTGCTTCCATTCATCTCCAGATATCTCCATAATCTTTTATGAATAATCCATTGATCCCTGAATGAAAAATGTTTACATTTAATTGTAGATATAGTTCCCAAAATATCAAATTAAAATATTTATAATTACATTCCTTAGAATCAGATGACTCATTGGGCCTAAATTGGTGTATATTAGGCATGAAGTGCACAAATGATGAGAATGGATGTTCATAATGAAAATGCACTATATCAGGCCCATAAGATCAAAAATGAACATTTAATGCCATTAAAATGTAATTAAAATATATGTTTTTATTTTATAATCAAGCACCGGTGAGGGCATTGATGAAAAAGAGAAAACCTTTCGTGTGGACCAAAAGATTCCAGTAGATCTTTCAGCAGCTGAGGCAGAGCTTGACGAGTGATCCTATCTTGAGGATTCCATAGGAGGTCACCAACTATTTGGTGTTATTTGATGCATCAGGAATCAAGCTTGGTTGTGTCCTGATGTATGGCAAGAAATGGTTGTTTATGGCTCATGACAATTGAGACCACATGAGCAGAACTATGCGACTCATGACCTTGAGTTAACAGTGATAGTCTTCGCACTGAAGATGTGGCGAAACTACATTATGGGTGAATGATTCATCATCTACTCTGACCACAAGAGTCTCAAGTATATATTTTCTTATAAGTATCTGAATTTTAGACAACGACGTTGGCTATAGTTCCTCTAGGACTACAACTTTGAGATAGTCTATACTCCTGGGAAGGGGAACGTAGTGATAGATGCTCTCAGCAGAATATCGAGTTCAAAGCTACTAATTGAGGCCATAGAACAGTTGGCCTCGCTTCATATATCCTTCATGGATAGAGAGGAGACAACTTTTCTTCAGTCTATGGTAGTTACCCCTCCAATCTTACAGCGAGTCAGGGAGGCGCAACTCAGAGATGCTATATTTGAGACTACACGTGCCCAGATGTCCACAAGGCATGACCCTAATGGATATTCGAAAGGTGGGGAGCACGTAATATTTTTAAGAGGAAACATTGTCGTACCACTGTCATTGCAGGAGGAGTTGTTGGGGGAGTTCCATACATCCCCTTTGGCGGTACATCCAGGTGTGGAGAAGATTTACCAAGACCTACGACATCAGTATTGGTGGTCGGGGATGAAGAAGACAGTGGAAGAGTTTGTCTCGAGATGCCTCACTTTTCAGCAAGTGAAGGATGAGCATCAGGTTCTAGCAGGTTTGACACAACCTCTCGAGGTACCAGAGTGTAAGTGGGATGAGATATCGATGGACTTCGTGACGGGCTTACCACGTACGTCCAGGGGCAGGATACTATCTGGGTGATCGTAGACCGGCTCACCAAGTCAGCCCACTTCCTACCCATTCGAGAGCAGGGTTCAGTAGAGAACTTGAGATGCCTCTACGTGCCGAAGATAGTTCGACTCCATGGATTCCCATCTATGATAGTCTCTGATCATCATGCCCATTTTACATCCTGGTTGTGGAAGGTATTGCAGGAGGCGTTTGGGACTCTGCTGCACTTGAGCACAACCTTTCACCCATAGACAGATGGTCAGATGAAGCAGACCATACAGACCTTGGAGGGCATGCTTCGTGCTTGCGTTGTTGATTTTGGTCATAGTTGGGAGGACCACCTACCACTGGTGGAGTTTGCGTACAAAAATAGCTACCACTCTACCATCGGTATGGTGTCATTTAAGGAACTGTATGGATGACCATGCAGGTCACCATTATGATGGACAGACCCAGGGGAGTTAGCACTTATGGGTTCATAGATGGTATAGGCTACCACTAAGAATGTGCATGTCATCCGAGAGTAGATGGAGACTGCACAGAACCATCATAAGTCCTATACTGATAGGTGATGAAGACCCTTGGAGTCTGAGGAGGGGGACCACGTATTCCTACGAGTCTCTCCTCAATTAGGGATATAGAGATTTGGTTGGGGCATCAAGCTATCTTCGAGGTTCATCGAACCTTTCCTGATACTGCGTAGAGTGGGAGGGGTGGTGTACCACTTGGATCTACTATCGTGGTTAGAGAGGGGGAATGAAGTCTTCTATGTATCCTAGCTAAGAAGATACATGCACGACCCTTCTCACGTCATTAACCACGGGGAGCTAGAGATTGATGATGGGGTGACATTCGCGGAGTACCAGGTGTAGATAGAGGATCGACAGGAGAGGATCCTTCATGGACAATCGATTCCTATGGTGCATTTTAATTGGCAGCATGAGAATCTCTAGGAGATCACGTGGGAGTGGGATGCTCAGATTCATGATCAGTACCCCCATTTTTTTGTTTAACATTTGTTTGGATTTCAGGGATGTAAAACCCTAAGGTGGGGAGAATGTAATACCCCATAATTCCATGTAAATTTTTTGAAAATTAAATGGGATTATTTTGAGAACAGGCTCTGAGACGGCACATGATTCCAAGGTTTGGAATGGTCAGAATGTATTTTTGAACTATTTTTAAAGTTCATTAAATAATCATGTGAGTGAGTTTTTATAAATTTTAAACCAGTGTCCGAATAAAAAATATGAGGGCACCATTGAACTCAAAGCATCGAGATTCACCTAATAAGGGCCTAACATCGACCGACGTGGTTCGATCAAAAAAAAGATAGTTTTCAGGACTTTGAGAAGAAAAATAAAATAACTTGAAAAGGTTATTTTATTATTTTCTCTTCATCGTTATGCAGTGACTCCTCAACGCTACGGTACAACGAATAGGCAACATTGAATCCATTAATAAACCTCATTAATTAACCTCATTAATTAACCTCATTAATTAACCTCATTAATGAACCTCATTAATGAATATGCATGGTGACGCTGCAACGCACAACACATCTTCTTTAATTAAACAGGAATTCAGGGTTGACAAACAACCCTGGAATTCCTCTAACGAATGAGAAAGGAAACCTCTCCAATGATGAACACTGAAGAATCAGAAAACAACAACGATACCCTTGGAGAGCGAATCAAAACTGGAGATCGACGGATGATGACAATTGATCTTCCTTGACCGATATCCTTTTCCAGGTAGGGATTTAAATCCTAGTGATTATTTTTCCCCTGTTCTCCCCTCTGAATGAAGAATTCAGATCAACTCTCTAACAAGTTGATCTGCTGATAGATTCTCCTTGAGGGATTGGGAAATATTTATTGTGGGATTGGTTATGGGGATTAAATCTTAGTGATTTATATTTATGCTTTGTAATCCTGCTGACAAGAACAATTCCTGGCCAACACGAACAAAGGGTGGTTTGTTCATTGGATGTTCTCTGTGATCCCCCCCCCCTCTCCTTGTTCTTCGTCGACAGACCCCCAAGGTCGCGTCGAATATTTTCTGGGGGGATTCAAAATAAGGTCAGACCCCCAAAGCAATGGAAAAACGGTGAGGAGTATGCTGCAGCAATAGTGGCGCCCCAAGAAGCCCATAAGCGCAGATAGATCGGGAAACGGACCACCGGAGCAAGTCTGGTGGCCCATAGAGGAGACCGACGGCGCATCGTGGTGGTGGAGGCCGTGTCGGTGCAGGGTGGAGGCACCGGTCGAGCACCGTGTTAGGTGGAGCGGTCCGCGGGGCAGGTGGCATGTGGTCCACGCTGGACCTCGTGCGGAGGGAGGCAACCTCCCTCAGCCGGTCGCGTGGCTGCGTGAACCGGATGCCAACGGGCATTCGGGCTATACCCTAGTCGACCCGCCGATACAGGTCGGGTCAATGGAGTAAACCGGGTTGTTGGGTGGCCTTGGCTGGAAAAGAATCAACATGACAAATTGTGGGTCTGGTCGGATGGGAAATCAGAACGCTGGATAATCCGGCTGGTCAGAACTGGTTTGACTAAGTCAGATCGAACTGGATGAGAACCGGGTCGCTAGGTGACCTGGTGGGATGGACCCACGACCAAAATAGGCCAGGTCCATCAAGGCCCAATGGGCTTGGCCACTAGGCTAGGAGAGACCGGGTCGGCCCAAACCCAATAGGGTCAGGTTGGGTCAGCTGAACTGGGTCGGGTTGGTCCGGTAGGTCTGACCAAGTCGGACTGAGCCTGGACGTAACCGCCCCATGTTTACTAAAACACCAATATCTTTTAGACCGGGGATCCGATTGATGTGTTGTCTATAACGTTGGGACCCTTGCGATGAGACGGTCCTTTGGTTATACTCTAAGTGAGTTTTTGTGGCAGTAAAGAAGATATTGATGGCTTGAGTAGTAAATTCTCTAGGAATCAAGCGCACTCGATGGTAGTCGCCAGCCCCTGGCCTATGGAAGGCGGGCTTGGGGTAGTCACGATAGAGACCTTGGGGGACGGGTCGTGACATTGAGGTTCTCATTATAGATTGGTATATGATATAACCTTTTGATAAAACAATTAACATATGGAAATTACCATTAAATAGTGGATGAAAAAAAGTCTACACTATAATGGTTAGAAAACATCATGTATATCTAACTGTATACACGATATGGTAATCAAAAGCACTATATAGTTGGATCTAGGACAACCACTATTTCAATAGGTCCTGGCATGCTTGTACCAGTTACCAGTAACTACCCTCCACAAAATCTTCAAACCCACAAGAAAATCCAACCACAACCAGTTCCAACAACAACCAGTCTAATACCAACATTCTCCTATCCAATATCAGGAACCCATTCAACAACCAATCCAACAACCCAAGTATCCTCTTGAGATAAACCAACCAACACAAGCCCCTTCCAAATCTTTCCCTCTCCCAATCCTTGAACAAATTTGTAAACTAATGGAGAAAATGAACTCAGAAGTTTCATCTCTTAAACATGAATTTCAAATCATTAAAACCAGAAAGGCACCCATGCCTATACAGGCAGTACCATCCTCAACCCTAAGGGGAGAATCTAGTTATGCATGAACCTCTCATGAACAACTCAAAATAGTACTATCTTAAGAAGTGATAAATCTGTTGGAAAACTTGAATAAACCATTATGAATCCATTAAAAGCTTCAACATCACATGACAATGTTGATAAACCACCCTCAGATTATGGAAAACCCAATGAGAATGTGAAATAATCACAACCTCACCAAACACTCAAACAACCTACTCCCTTCCCTCAACGTATGGGAGGAAAATCTAAACCAGAACTGAATGAAATATTGAGGAAAATCTTCTCTCTGGTTAAGTTAGACATTCCCCTTCTCGATGTAATCCAAACCATTCCAACCTACTCAAAGTACCTTAGGACTTGTGCACTTTAAAAAAATTCACATAAAAACCAATTCCTTTTGGCTACCAATGTGAGTACTATCATTCAAGGAAACATTCCTCCTAAGTTGAAAGACCCCGGTTGTCCATACATCAATGTTGAACTAGGATAGAACAAAGTTGTCAATTCCCTTTGTGATCTAAGAGCCAGTGTTAACATCATTCCACATGCCATGTATAGAGAGTTAGGGCTCTAAGAACTCCAATCCACATTTTTCACTCTTCAACTTACTGATCATAGTGTTCGAGTTCCAAAGGGGATCTTAAAGGATGTTTTGGTGAAATTTGAGAATTTCATTTACCCTACTGACTTCATTGTCCTTGACAATCACCCAAGATTAGGTCCTAGGGAGAAAAACCCCATCACCCTTGGTCATCCCTTATTAGCAACAATTAACTCAGTCATTCGAGTTAGGAATGAGAACATGACAATAAAATTTGGAAACATGATCCTTGATCTAAACATTTATAATGAAAACTCTCAAATTTGGGATGATGAAGAGATCCATGAGGTCAATTGGATTGGGAGTGTTGATAGTGAACCATAGGAACATCAAGAAATTATTGAAGGATGATTAATTCAAGATGTGATTGATTTCCTTTATTCACATGAGGGAAGTTTGTCTCCTTGGCTTGAATCTCTTTCAGACGACTCCTTTGATGATTTTTCAGGATCACCAATCAATGATACCATTGGTGAAATCACCCATTCGTTGTTGTATTACTCTGATAAAGAAAAAAAAGAGGGTATAGTATCCCCATGATCGATGTGAAGGGTAAAGGAAAATGGTATCATATCGATCATGGGGAGACTATACCCTCTTTTTTTCTTTATCAGAGTAATACACCAGCATAAATATTAAAAATAACCAAATAACATATACCCAGAAACAAAACAGTACCAAGATCACCAAAATTGGAAATACAATGTCAAAACCAAACAGTAGATATTTCATGCTAAAGTATGTTCTATGTATCAAAATGCAAATCCAAAAGTAAATACACTAAAAGCTCTCAAACAGTTCCTGAACCACATCTGGTTCCCTCATCCATGCTTCATCCCGACTCAGTCACCTAACACATGACCTTTGTCCCTTTTCTTTTCTAGAAAACACAAAGTCTTTTTGGGTACCGATCAGGAAACCCAAGTAGGGTGTGAGTACAACTCAGTAGGCCACCACCAATGGCATCTAAAACAAATACAGTCAATAATAGTGTATGCAGTTTTACAAAGAATAAAATACAGGTAATAATGTAAACAATTTACATTTATTCAATTATCCTTTATTTAACCGCATAAACCCCTAGGTTCCCATGGACACCCGTATCTAAATACCTGCTTCAGACAATACCGAAGTCTGAACCATTTCACATTATCAATTCAAAATCCATTTAAAAAATTAGGCTTTCACTGTCAATTTCATTTCAAATCATGATATGCCTAATTAGAACCATAGTCCAATGCCACTATTTTGGGCGTAGATCGTCATGTCTAGCACCCTGTGAGTATTTGGAGCATCAGTATTTATCCCACACATAGTGGGTATTTGGAGAATCAATTCTTGTCTCACACATCATGGGTATTTAGAGCATCAGTCCATGTCTCATACAATTTAGCATGCATGCACTTTTAAACTCTGGGTATTTGGAGCATCAACCTGTGTCTCACACTCGTATATCAATCAATTTCAAATTAGTATTTAGAGCATCAGTCTTTGTCCCATACTCATATATCAATCATTCACATGTATCACAATATCACATGTATCACTATATCACATCCATCAATATTAATCAACATTAATCCTCTTATCACATTTCACCATCACAATCTTTCATTAATTAATTCTACAATTAATTATTCCAAGTTAATGAATTAATTCAACATTTTATTAATCACGTAAATATCATTAATTAACCCAACAATTAATTAATCACAAAAATTCCATTAATCAATTCAACAACTAATTAATCATATCTATCCATTAGTTAATTTAACAATTAACTAATCACATCAATAACATTAATTGGTTCAATAATTAACTAATCACATAAATTCCATTAGTTGATCCAATAATTACTAATCGCATCACCTCCATTAGTTAAATCAATAATTAACCAGTTATATCAATAATATTATTTAATTCGACAATTAATTAATCAAAAAAATAACATTAATTAATTAAATAATTAATTAATCACATTAATAAAATCAATTAATTCAATAATTAATTAATCACATCGATTTCCTTAGTGAATTCAATAATTAACTAATCATACCAACTTCATTACTAATTCAACAATTAGTTTATCACATAAATCCCCTTAATTAATTCCCTAATTAATTAAGTATGTCAATCTTATTATTTAATTCATAAATTAATTAATTAATATCCACATATCAATATCCTATAATTAATTCAACAATTAATTATTTAAATCAATAATATCAACATCTCATAATCAATACTAAAATTAATTATCTCAAATCATCTATCTCAATATCTCATATTTAATTCAACAATTAATTATCCATTTCACAAATCTCATTATCCCATAATTAATTCAACGATTAATTATCCAATTCTATCAATTCAATAATCCATCAATCCACATTAATCAATTCATCAATTAATTAATCCAATTCATTCAATTGCACTATCACAAAAATACCCATTTATTAATTCATCAATTAATTAATCTAATTCATTCAATTGAACCAACACAACAATCCTTATTAATTAATTCACCAATTAATTAATCTTACTCATTCAATTGCATTAACACAACAAACCCCGTTAATTAATTCACAAATTAATTAATCAAACTTAATTACTTCAATTAATCCACCAATTAATTGTTCACATCAATCCCATTAATTAATTCAATTAATTATTCACATCAATCGCATTATTGAATTTAATAATTAAATAATCACATTACTCTGATTAATTCATTAAATAATTAATCCTAACTTAAACAATTCAATAACCCCAATTAATTCTTCAATTAATTGTTCCATCTCAATCAATTCAATATCTCCAATTAATTCATCAGTTCATTATTCCAATTTAATCAATTCAATATCTCCAATTAATTCTTCAATTAATTGTTTCAACTCAATCTCATTACTAATTTAAAAATTAGTTTATCACATCAATCTCCTTAATTAATTGATGAATTAAGCACACTAAACCCATTAATTAAATTTTCAATTAATTAATCAGTATCTATGAATTCAATATCATATAATTAATTCAAAAATTCTTTATGTAATTCAATCCCAATATCTCATAATTAATTCAACAATTAATTATGTAATTAAATAATACGATGTTTCGATAATTAACTCAAAATTTAATTATCTCCAAATCACAATCTTAATTTCCTCATAATTAATTTAACAATTATTTATTTGTGATCTAAAATACCAATATCCCAATTTAAAATTTAATTTAATTAATTAATTCACCAAATTAATTAATTTAATCAAGAATGAAATTTCTAAACATCTAATATCAATTGTACAATTACATACGCATAATTATAATCAAGATTATGAGATTTTAATTTTAGACCAACCTCTAGAACGGTGACGAACGATCACCAATGGATAACCCCAATTTGTGTGGAATAACAATGTCGAATGAGATCATGATCTAAAACCTACATCCAATATTGAACAAATCAATATCCTTTAATTATAGATTTAGATCCACAAAACTAGATCTGATCTAACACAAAACAATAAGATCAATCCTTCAAAGGATGGGAGAATAACGAAAGTGAGGCGTGAAATCAATCGAGAAGAAAGCACATACCCAGAGAGATGCTGATTTGAGAATCAGGCTTCGAATAACCAAGAACAGAGGTTTTGATCCTCTTAAAATGTAAGGATTTGATTATGTTCTAGTGGGGGTCGATTTGGGTTAAAATAGGGGCTTCAGGTATTTTAAAATCTAATTTTTAGGTTATTTTAAAAATCACACACAATTTCCTTGGTAGGGGTGCACGGTTTTCCCTAACCGTGTGCCAACCTTGCACCTACTATTTTAGGTGTGTACAGTTTGACAAACTATTCACCAGTTGTGAGAACCCCCACTGTCCAGGGTTGCACAGTTTCTTGGGTTGGGGCATACAGTTTGCTCTAACCTTGCATCAACCATGCACAACCCCCTTTTCTCCCTCTTCTCAAAATTCCACCCAAACAAAAGAGTACCTGGAATCAAGCCCGAGTAAACTCTAGAAAAGTTTGGGATCTTACAACCTATCATGCGGACTCCTAATTGGAATCTTTCATTAAAACTTGTGTGCGATGTGAGTGACTTCGTTGTTGGATCTGTCTTAGGAAAACGTTGTGAGAAAACTCCTTGTGTCATTGATTATGCAAGTAAATCATTAAATGATTCACAAATCAACTATACCACCACTGATAAATATTTACTTTTTGTTGTCTTTGCCTTAGAGAAATTCAGGTCATATCTCTTAGGACCCCCCCAATCATTATCTCCATTGATCATTCAGCTCTAAAATACATTTTCCAAAAATAATATGCCAAGTATAGATTGATTAGGTGGGTCCTTCTTCTTCTTCAATAGTTTGATTTGACCATTAAGGATAAAAAGGGTGCTGAAAATGTTGTAGTTGATCACCTCTCTTGGATGGAATTCCAAGACAACTCACATCACATTTCTATATCTGATTCATTTCTTGATAATCACCTCTATTCTATGAGTGATTTCCCATGGTATGCTAACATAGAAAACCATTTGGTTATGGGTGACATTCCAAAATTTATTAGGACCCAAGATAAGAGTAAATTCCTTTCTGATGTCAAACATTATGTGTTTGATGATCCATACCTCTTCAAGTTTTGTCCTGATCAAATCATTAGGAGATGTGTTCCTGAGTCTAAGAAAGATTCCATTCTAAAATTATGTCATGGAGAGGCATGTGGATGAAACTTTTCCACAAAGAAAACCATTTCAAAGTTCCTCTACAATTGTTTCTACTGTCCTAACCGCACTAAGGATTCCTATAAATCCTACCAAAGTTGTCCTCAATGTCAACAATTAAGATCCATAACCAAAAGGAATCAAATACCCCTTACACCCATTCTGGTGGTCGAAATATTTGATAATTGGGGATTTGATTTCATGGGACCCTTTCCAATCTCCAGGGGATATCTTTGCATCCTATTAGTTGTTGATTATGTATCAAAATAGGTTGAGTCCCTTCCCACCAAGTCTAATGACCATCAAATTGTGATATGATTCTAGAAAGAGCACATATTTTCTAGAATGGGAATTCCTAGGGATATCATTAGTGATTGTGGAACCTATTTCTGCAACCATTCCTTCTCGACACTCATGTCTAAGTATGAGATTTCTCAAAAAGTTTCCACTGCATATCATCCTCAAATCAATGGTCAATATGAGTTGGAAAATAGGAAAATTAAGCAAATTCTTAAAAAAATTGCCAATCCCTATAGGAAAGATTGGTCCGAGAAACTCTTGGATTACCTTTGGGAATATTGTACCATGTTCAAAACTATCCTAGGAATGTCACCATATAAGTTAGTTTATAGAAAATCATTCCATTTAAATTTTTAAATTGAACACAAGGACTTTTGGGCAATCAAAAAAATAAACTTTGACATTTATTTGGTTGAAACAAAGAGGAAATTATATCTTAATGAACTTGAGGAACTTAGGATGGAGGCGTATGAAAATTCAAGGATCAATAAAGTTAGAGTTCAAGCACAAAAATCTAGGAATCTTAAAGTTAAACAATTTGAACTGGGAAAATTTGATCTCTTGTATAGTTCCAAACTTCATTTACACTTAGGAAAGTTAAGGTCTAGATGGCCAGGTCCTTACATAGTGCATTATGTGTATCTTAATGGGGTAGTAGAGATTTAGTATCCCACTAGTGGTCATGTATTGAAAGTCAATGGTTATAGGTTAAAACCATTCATTGAATAATTTAATAAACAAGAAACAGAGGATGAGTTAACCGAGCCAAGCTATGAACCAGAAAAAAAGTTGATAGATTTAGGGTCCATATCAGGCTAACGACATTAAAAAAAGTGCTTTTTGGGAGGCAACCTGAACTTTAACTGTTCATTTTCTCAAGGTTAGGAGTTTCAAAATAAACAGGTACGTTTTTTTCCTTTCCTTTTGTTTTTTTTATTTTTATTTAAAGGAACCTCAAGGGGTTTTCATTATGTTCTAATTGTGTCGGTGTGTAAGATTCAGGGGCTGTTGAGATTAATGAATTTTTAGGAAAATAATAGGTGTACAAACACAAACTACCATCATTTTTGAAGCTTCTCTGAGTGAGATAGTGATCAATGGATTAAATGGGAGAAGTGCAAACTTCAAGTTCAACCACCGGGTGACTTCATTCCCCGATTCCTATTTTCAATTTATTTTTTGAACTTTTCTTCTCTGCCTCAACCCCCTGTTTGAATTTTATTTTATTTAAACACTTGAGATAGTTTTATTCTAATTTGTGTGAGGTATGAAATAAAAAAAAATTGTTTTTGTGTTCATAAAGGAAAAAGGGTATTTGAAATGAAAAATAATGTGTGTTAATGGAAGGAAACATTTCTTTAACCTTTAACATGATAATACACATTGTAAACTTTGAAACTTAATATCAAATAATTTTAAATTCCTTGATTCTTATTTTAATCTATGTTTAAGTTCATGAGGATAAAGTTTGGAAAGTGTGGTTGTCTAATGTGATTTTCATTGTTTACATTTTCATCCAATTAATAAAAAATTCACAACACATGTCCTTTGGATTGTGTTAAGTATTAATTTAAGTTATTGGGTCTCATAATAAATATCATGGGTTTAGTGAATGTTTTAATTTTATCATGGGTATTCAAAAAAAATCAATGAAAAAAATTGTACATAAATAAACAATAATAAATTTGTGCGTAGAGTAATGGATTGACCTAATCTTTGACTTTTGGCACTTGGGGATCGTGACTCTATAGTTGTATGACCTATAGTTGGTAATTTTATCTCTATTTTTGGTAATTTGAATTTGATTTTGATTGATTTAACTCAAGATGATGTCTGAGTATGTGGGCTTCATTTGAATCCCTAAGGCCTTTGAGCCTAAGAGTCAACGACAAAGTCTCACTACATGGGTTGTCTTGATTGGGTTCAATTTAAATTACCCTAGAAAAAGTTCAAAAAAAATTGAATACTCATCTTAATATTAATATGTGATTCCACCCATTACTAGCATTGTATATTAAAATGTTTTTGGAAAAAGGGGTTCGAGTTCCATATTTTTTAGATACATTTTGCTCGGGACTAAAAAATCTCAAGTTGGGGGGTGTTATTAGACACTAAAATAACCTAATATTCATTTTATATAGTATAATATCAATGTGCTTCATTATTCATAAACACTATTTTTAGTGTATTTTACAATTTGAACCTTATTTCACACCATGATTGCAATTCTTGCTTAAAGTTCACTATTACTTGGTACATTTTGAGACAAATTGTTAATCCACCAATGATATTTATTTTAATTTCATATTTAATTTTTTAGGTTTCTCATTCTAGTGGGAATAATTCATCCTTTTAGATCACTTGGAGATTCACATTGGAAGACCACTATTTTGGACATTCAACCCAACAAATTCTAGGTGAAGAAAACTGGATAATAGACCAATAAAATTTATGTAGCAGACAATTTTCAAGCCCAATTATTGTAAAATTTTAAATATAAATAGAATAAATCATGTAGAACATTTCATTCAACAGTGTAAAGAGCTAATTTTGATGTTTGAATGGAGTTCCAGGTGGACCAATTTGAAGATGAAATTCTGGGTCAGATTTTGTGGCCTAGAAAAACAGTCTACCATTTTGATCACATCTCACGAACACAACATACAATTGGGATTAAATTTCATATTATATTAGGATAAATTAGGGGTTTTAATTTCTTTTTATATGGACCACTCCAATTCGTCCATATAGAAGCTCATTTCAATGACTCTTTTTGGTGGATAAAAGTTGGCTTGATTTTTTTTTCAAGGGTGGAAAAATACACTCTCCCTTAACTTTCCACCCACCTAGGCCTACCATAATTAATTGGGGTGACTTTCACTATTATAGTCTTAACCAAAGGCTTTCAAAAATTCCTATTTAAGGTAGTGGTGTTGAATGATTTGGGGGATCTATGGTGTTAGTTTCATTGTATTTTTATGTTGTCGCTTTGTCTCTGTAATCACATTTCTTTCTCATATACGGTGTTCAATTCACCTTAGTTTCTTAATAAAAGTTATTATTATCCTCTTATTCTATTATTCATATCAGTTTGATATCTTTTCCTCAAGGTGTGAACTTATTCACACCAAACCTTGTGAAATTATTCACACAACGGAGAACTGTTTGTTATTTAATTGTGTTTCACTTCTTCAATTCCGCCCTCATGAGTCTATTTCTCACTTTCATTGAGATCATAACATCAATGGAGGGATAACCATTTTATGAGTTGATCCAAGGAAGTATAAAGAGTTTGGATTGGATGTTATTCATTACTCTATTAATGTTTAATCACTTCTTTTAATTGACAATTTCATTTGATGATCATAATACTTCTTTGTCCTTGTTGAATTTTAAGACCACGCACTTCAAGTTCTAATAAGAAACTTTTTCTTGGAGGGATCATAAAAATGGTTCTCCAACTGTATAGGTGATTAACATTAATTTTGTGTTGTTATTAAACCAAAAAGTGATGGAGTTATTTTGATATCTCTAAATGAATCACTCTTGAGTCTAAGAACTTGAAATTGTTAAAAAGGAATTCCATCTAATCCATCCCTTATAATAACCTAAGATCAACTACTCATAAATTGAATTCAAAAATATTTTTTAGTTCTCATTTAAACCCATTTAAAATCAACCCAAAGTTGGCTACTTCATACCCAAAAAAAATCATAAAATGTTTGTGTCTCTAGGTTTCTTCTTAGGTATCTGAGGATTCGACAACCCAAGCTACAATACAATGCTTAAAGCTTGGGTAAATTTGGGAAAGACCATATTCTAAAGAAAATATTTTAGGATTAAACATGTCTAAAAAGTTCATCATAAAATTTTTAACAATAGTTATATCATTCGAGACATCTCTGAATCCTCTGATATTTCTGGAAATTTCATTAAATCTAGTAAAGTAGTCATCATTATTTTCATCTTCTACCATTCTGATATCTTAAAATTTTCTTCTCTAGATTTGAATATTAGCTTCCTTCACTTTAATATTTCCCTTAAATAAGCTTTTGAGTTTGTACCAAGTTTTTTTGTTGTCTTGAGACCCATCACCTTCATATAAACATTTTTTACAAGGAAATAAGAATAAAATTTTGAGATTTCCCATCATACTCCAAGATTCCATTTATCATCAAATTTTATAGGAGCATAGTTCTCAATGGGTGGAAACCCAAATGTAGCTTCATTGATCACCTCGAGGCCAAGAGATATAAGATAGGGTATCATTCTATTTTTTCATCTATTATTTTTTTCCATTGAAGGTAGGAATACCTTTTCTATTAACTAAGTTGAGGTTATCCATGATAAGAAAAGTAAGGATCTTAAAGTTGGAAACTGGATGCTTTGATACCACTTAAAATTTCCAAGAATTTGAGAACCACTGAGAAGGGGGGTTGAATCAGTGGTGATCTTTTAAAATTTCTTTTCTCTTGAAATTAACCCTTTCACCTTGTTATATTTTCTATCCTTTTCAACTATATATCTAAACTAAATACATATGAAAATATAGGAAAGTAATTTTGGGTACACAAGATTTATAAGGTTCACCCCCAGTGTGGGTGACTACGTCCTTTCTGTGGAAACTCCCATCAGTCCACAAAAATTCACTATAATATGAAGGAAATACAATAGAGACAACTCCCATTAAGCTCTTTATATCTTCCAAAAAATAATTATACCGATTCCCACCAATTAAAAAGTTTTATTATACTTTGGATCCAAAAAAAGATAAGAACATGTTCAAAATAGCTCATGAACTCCTTGCCCAAATATTCTCCAACTGGTACACTCCCCGTTTGGTATCAATATACTTGGTGTGCCTCTATCTTTATCTGGTATAGCTATGTCTAGTGTGCCTCAAAATACCTTGTATTTTTCCTACATGCCTCTTCGATACACTTTAGACCGATATCTTTGTCTGATACACTTCTATTTGGTACCTTTGTTCGGTACACTTCTGTTAGCTACACCTCTATACAGTGTGCTTCTTCTCCTTCAACTAGAGATTCCTTGGTTGGAAGCTCATTCTTCTCTTCTAAAAAAAATACTTATAAATTCAGCTCTCTCTCATGCATGTACAATTTAACTTCATATGATGCCCTCGCCTCTTTATATAGGCACACTTCCTTTGAAAACCAAGAGAAAGAGTGGGATCCCAAAATTCAAAATTCAAAATTTCTTGCTCAAATCAGCTTCATTTGACTGTGTTCAAATATTGTGTAACTTTTTGGATGTTTATTGAAAACTCAGTGTCAAAAATTTTCTTCAAAATTTCTTAAAACTAGGCTAAATTAAAAGGCGTTGAAATATAATCTCAGCATTTTCATAGTTAAGGACTTCACAAAGTTTATGTAAATATTTTCAAAACTCTATATAGAAAATGTCCATATAATATATTTATTAATAATTCATCTATCTGGATCTATTTTGTTTGACTCCCTTCTGTTCGATCTAGATAGTCTGATTAACTTGGTCTCATAAACTCATGTTTTTTCTATTCAGTTCTCTTTATATTCCTCCTTTATCTAATGGAATTCACAAATGTTCATCTTCCATGATCTGTTAGATAAGTTGGCATGTCTCTATCCGACCATCCAGTGACCAATCAAACTTTATATAGGGCTTGGATCATAAAAATAATTATGGTTCAGATTTATTGAAACATCCATCCAATGACATCGTATTTCTATGTCTGATGATTGTCAGTCCGTTGAACCCTCGAAAAACTGTTTGGTGGAACTTCTGTAAAATTTCATCTAATATAAATAGATTACTCACTCCGATAAAACTCCCCATCTCTCTCTGTCTGGTCACATTTGGCTTCCTTCCTCATAATTCTAGGTTTGATGGACTTTGAAAACATATATCCATTAGAACTCATTCTATAAACATTCAAAACCTTACTATGTCTAGTGAAATTCATACATTGTTATCCATTCTTGTACATATCCATCCAGTAACCTTCAAGGAAATATGATTTTTCTTAGCGATACAACATATCTTCTGATCAATCTTCATTCAACAGGAATGTCATGAATTCATATCTTCGAACTTATTACATTTTTCAACTTTATTACTTTATAATTTAAACATGGTATAAATTTTATATCAGGAAAATTTGTGTGCCTCTATCTGATATATTTTTTCCATTGGAATTCATACTTCCCAATATGATCATTAGTTGTAACTTCACCATATCATGGAATAAAATTTGTACAATCACACTATGATATTTGTCCAGAAAAAAACTTATACTTTGTAAAATTCATACAAACGCAAATATAGTCACAAATATATTCATGATATTAATAACTTGAAGATCATAAAATCATAATCTTACTTTTTAAGGAAACATTCTTAAACTCCTTCAACAAATCATAAGGAAAGTTTTTTAACCATCTCGAACAACTCATTCTTACCTCAAATACAAAAACATTCACAAACAAGATGTTAAAAACAAATAAAAAAATATTTTAAAAACAACCAAAATAGCCCTAAAATATATATTTTAGAAGTAATATAACTCATTTATAAATATAATTTTTAACTTATAAATCTATGTTTGATATTTTGGAAATCTAAGTAATATTTTTATTAAAATAAAAACTATATTTGGTTCGTCTCTTTTAACCAAGTATTCACAATGTTAATTTCTGTTTTGGTTTGGTTTAAATTTCAAATACATATCCTTTTATTAAACATAAAAAAATTAATTCCATGAGAATCAAAATTGTACTTAATTTTGGTGTAAAATGATTCTATGTTTAAAAAGGAAATTTTCTAAAAATGGTTTTTCGCTATGTTTGAGAAATTATATTAGAATTAATTTTTACCACCTATAGAAATTTAATATTATAATATGGATTCTATATTTGGATCAGTAATGAGTTCAATTTCATTTTCTTTCATAATGAATATTTACCATAGTAAAAGTTTGTCACCATGGTAAAAGTTAAAAGGGTTAAAGCATTGGTTAAACAAAGAAATAATACTTCAAATGTATCTAATTTTTTTCTTCTAAATTTGATTAGTTGATTGGATTTATAACTTACCATATAATATCTTCTAAATTGGACTAAATTTTATCCACTTTCCATGAGAAATATATTTATTATATTTTAATGTTCTTAATATTTACAAGGGAACCACTCCTCTCACTTATAAGAGGGAGCCTCCTCACATCACTTCCTCATGAACTTTGAGCACATTATGTTAACAAATATATACCAAAATACCTCCCCAAATATCCTAACCATGTCCTAGAGGTCCTGGTATCACCAAAAGACAAATCCTATAAGTCTTATAAGCCAAAGGAAGATATCCAAATAAGAGGTACAAGTCTTAAAAAATATTTCAAATTTACTTATTTTTATACCTCCTTAAAATAAATTATAATCATTAAAGTATAATTAAATTATTATATTTATTATATTTAAATGTTATTATATTAATTTAACAACTATTTTCTACCACCTTTCCTTCTTACGGAAAATGAAAACATTTCTCATGTGTACGTGTGGGCTACCGCCTCCACGAAGTGATGTAATTCGTTTTTCATCATAGTATCACATGGATGCTCATCAGGATAGATTTAATGAATAAATATGGTATTTATTATACAATAATTATTTTTAAGGTAAACCTTTATCTATCTTATTTCCTTTTCATCCATTAGAAAGATGAAAATGTCGCTCATGCGTATGTGTGGACTACTGCCTCCATGAACGACATCTCATTTTTCATCACCACGTTACTTGGATGGTTTTAAAATTATTTTTAATGTATAAAAATAATAATTATAACATACTTAATATTTTTTAGATGATGGAACCATGACCCCTTCGATCATGATCAACACACCAATTTGTTATGAACCGAACAACCCCAAAACGTCGGATGTAAACTTAACCAATTTAGAAAATTAACAGAATATGATAATAAATGAAATAAAATGAATAATGATAATGAAATTAATATGTAATAATTTCTTAATAAAGTAAATAATTAATATAAGTTTATTATTCAGTAAGGTAAAAATGTGTGTTGAAATTCAAGACTTGATGTATGTGGGTTTTCTCTAAAAATTTATTTTAAACATTTTAAATTCTTTATCCTTTATATCCATGTTCTTTTAAATGTTTCAAGAATGTTCTATTTTATACTTAAAGGATTTATAAAGATCATTTTCAAATATTTTTTTCTTTCTTTACAATTTTTTTAAAAGGAATATTTTAAAAAAATTCTATACGGGTTATTTTTGACTTTCTTTACAAAAGTGAAAAAAGAATATTTTCTAACATTTACGACATGAATTCCTTTTCCCATCACATAACCATTTTTCATTATCTATATTCCTCTATAATTTTCTATGGTTTTTCAAAGAAAATCATATTCCTGTTGTTCTGATAATTTTTAGTTTTTGAAATATGTTCAAAGGAAAAGGATGTTTATTATGATTTTTATAGGATAACTGAAAGAGATTTTTCTTATGACCTCAAATACCAATTATTATGAGTGTTATGATGGAAATTAAAATTTTATAAAATTCATTCATGTTATGGTTCTTGTACATTTTTATGATGATAAATAGGTCTGTTATATCCCTTTAACGCATTAGGTAATGATTTTTTCTCTAGGGAATATATATTTGAATTAACTACTTTGGTTATTCCATGTGTAATAGTGATTCTAAGAGTGATATGAAGATAATGTGCCAAGGAACCTACATGATTATTCTATGCTTTCAAAGGGATTTTATAGAAATATTATTATTTAATAAGTTAATAAAATGAGCTTATGATTTAAATAAAGTTTATGAACTTTTAGATAAAAATGTTTGTTTTTAAGTAAAAGTTTTAATGTTTTGTAAGAAAGCATCTTGATTTTGATTTTTCCTTTATACTTTCTTATGAGATGTTTTTATGAAATAATGTATGTAGTAAATTTTTTTATGTGTAAGTGAATAATTATTTGAACTCAAAGTTTATTACATAAAAAGGATAACTTTCTTATCGGATTTTATGATTTTCAAATGGACTAATGAGTTTATTTCCTTTTTATATCCATTACTGAGCTTTTTGTTCTCATCCCACATTTTTAAGAGTATTTCACATGGCTTAAGGATGATTAATAAATATAGTAAAGTTTATATTTATGTTATGATTATTTGTATTAAAAGAAGAAAATTCATATTGAATAAAAATGAGTGAAAACATAAGTGTTTCCCAACATAAATAGTGCCTGATGATTGATTATGGGGGGTTTGAGTATAGTTACACAATCTTTCACATCAAATTCCCAATTTTTGTTTACCAAAATAAATAGTGTCTGATGATTGATTGTGGGGGTTTTGAGTATAGTTGCACAATATTTCATATCAAGTTCACCAGCTTTGTTTCTGATTGAAACTCTAATAGAATTCACACCCGCACTCATTTTGAGTTGATGAAGACCTGCATTCCAAAGGAAAGTGATCATTGTTACTTTTCTAGTGACATCTTATAAAACACATTAGTTGAGAGGATGGGATGTCGGGATTATCACACCCTTTTGAGGGAAATTATTGCATACTCTGAGACTCTCTAATATATTTAAGACTTATTCATGAATCCTTCCTAAATATCAGTTTGGAATTGGTTACCCCTATTCTAATGATTTGATCAAGACTATGTATTTGAGATTACCTCTATAGGTTCCCCATCATTATTTTATTAATTTTATGATTCTTTGATTTAAATATGGCTAGTTGGGATCTATGGAGTTTATTTCTATCTAGGGGAAGTTGGTGTTTTGGAGTTGGGATTAAACCTCAAAGAGGCATCCTACATATACTTTGAAAACAAGAGTCAAAACTCATGTAGTTTGATGAAATGGGTAAAGGGAAAATGACATTAGGTTTGGACCTCAAAGTGTCATCCTACGTATCCTGCTAAAGGAAGGAATAAGAGACCACGTAGTTCGATGCAATGGTTGGGGATTACACCTCAGTAAGAGAGGCATGTGATGAAGGCACTTTCATTATGCTGATTGGATGATCATCACAGATCTCTAAGACCACATGATCCATGCTCGATGTGAGAAACAAGAGACATTAGAAGACCAGTCACATCACATGAGAGTGTACTCATGATGATTTGGAGGTTTAGTAGGGGATTACACATAAGACAATGTCTATGTTTCTGGAACCATGAGGAGGATCTAGACTCATGGTGATTTAGAGGTTTGGTTGGGGCTTAAATCTAGTAGTATTCCCTTTTTTATGGAACCATGAGGAGGATATTGACTCATGGTGATTTAGTGGTTTTGTTGGGGCTTACACCTGGGACGATGCCCATGTTTTTGGAACCATGAGGAGGATCTCAACTCATGGTGATTTGGAGGTTTGGTTGGGGATTACACCTTGTAGGATGCCCATGTTTTTTGAACCAAGAGGAGGATCTCGACTCATGGTGATTTGTAGATTTGGTTATGTCTTACACCTATAAGAATTTCCATGTTTCTAGAACCATGAGGATGATCTAAACTCATGGTGATTTAAAGTTTTGGTTAGGTTTTACACCTAGGAGGTTGCCCATGTTTGTGGAACCATGAGGAGGATCTCAACTCATGGTGATTTAGAGGTTTGGTTGGATCTTACACCAAGGAGGATTCCCATGTTTCTCGAACCATGAGGTGGATCTAGACTCATGGTTACTTAGAGGTTTGGTTGGGGCTTATGCCTAGGTGGATGACAATTTTTATAAAACTATGAGGATTATCATGAATCATGGTGATTTGTTAGTTTGGTTTAGGATTACACCCAGGAGGATACCCATTTTATTGGAACTATGAGGAGGATCTCAACTCATGGTGATTTAGGGGTTTGTTTGGGGATTACACCTAGGATGGTGAACATATTTCTTAAACCATGAGGAGGATCTCAACTCATGGTGATTTAGAGGTTTGATTGGGTCTTACACCTAGGAGGATTCCCATGTATCTTTATCCCCCCTGTCTACTCAATAGATGAGGAAGGGTGTTTGTTAATATTGGGGCTTACACCTATTAGGAGGCCCATACCTAGAGGATTATTTCAATCCTGGTGTATAAGGAATCAATCGATTCCCAAATATGAGACCCAGTTGAATTGTTCCTTATCCATAGTGAGGGCTAGTGAATATGCTTAGACCAAGTGAGGTCTAGAAAATGATATTAGCCAAAGTTAGAGGGATAACGAAGGTGTTTAGCCCAAGTGAGAGGGATAGTAGAGGTGATTAGCCTTAATGAGGGCTAGCAAAGGATCTTAGCCCAAGTGAGAGGTCTAGAAGAGGTGACTAGCCTTAGTGAGGGATAACAAAGGATCTTAGGTCAAGGTAGAGGGATAAAAGAGGGGTCTTTCCCTGGTGAGGGCTAGCAAAGGTGTTTAGCCATAGTGAGGGATATCATTAGGAGGTTTTTCCCCAGTATAGGGGCCTTTGGGATAATCTACTAGGTGGGATGCCTTGGGTGAAGGGTTGACCAAGTGGAATGACTTGGGTAAAGGGTCACCCAAGTATGGGTCTCCCATGTACGGGTCCCCCAAGTATGGGTCACCCAAGTACGGGTCACCCATGTACGGGTCTCCCAAGTATGATTGCTTGCCCAAGTTGTACTTAGGCTAATTGGAAGTAACTTATCCAAGTAGTACTTGGGAAAATTGGAATTACCTCACCTAAGTAGTACCTGGGCAGATTGGAGTGCCTCACCCAAGTGGGGGCTCTCCTAAGTGATTCATCCTGGTTGGGGCTCACCCAAGTTTCTCTCCCAAGTGGGGGATCACCCTAGTGGTTCTCCCAAGTGGAGGATCACCTATGTTTTCCACCCAAGTGGGGGCTCTCCCAAGTGGTTCTCCTAAGTGGGGGTTTTCCCAAGCAGTTCTCTCAAGTGGGGGCTCATCCAAGTGGTTTAACAAAGTGGGGGATCACCCAAGTGGTTATCCCAAGTGGGGGCTCACCCAAGTGGGAGAGAATTAGGGGCCTCATGAAAGTAGAAGGATGGCAATGGTGGTTCTCCCATGTTAGGGTGAACTATATATGAGAACAACTAGCACGAACTGAGATCTCACCTTTCTTCATCATTCAGAAGTTCTTCCATCATCCCAAAATTGGAGACGGAGGGGTCTATTTATAGAACGACCGGTGGACCTGGGTGAAGGGGCTATGTAAAGGAGCTGCGTGAAGGAGCCACACAAGGGAATTACATGTGGGACTTGTGCGAGGGACTTGTATGAGGGAGATGTGAAAATGTCTTGAATGGGAACTCAAATTCCTTTATAAAATTTGTCTGACTTACAACAACCATAACTTTTGATATGTAAGTTTTTTTGGGATTCACAACTAGTAAAATTGAATATTCGGAAGTGAACAAAAACCTTAGAATATACACCCTATTGGTGTATTTTATGATGCCAAATAGTGCATAGAAGACCCTAAAAAATGTATCTTAAGGTAAAAACACATTTTTATTAGCAATTTATGAAATCCATGACCCACTTTCGGAGGGTGTTTATCACCACCACGCCACCATATTAGGAAACATTTTTGAGGAATATCCATCCTATGGTATGTGATAATTCTTGTAACACATGGAAATATGATCTTATTCTTCCAGAATAGAGAAAAAATTCTACTCAAACTCAAAATTTGTTGTCTAAGTTATAATTATACAATTAGTTGTGTAGAAAAGTGCATGACATGAATTTTTTGATTCCAACAATAAGAACCCATTTTTTGTGGAAAAAATGAACACTGTGTGGAAGTTTCCACTTTGTTATATAATGTTTTTCCAAATTTTCTAGAACTCTAAACCAAAAAGATACTGAAAATGTAAGAAAGTGTAACCCTATTTATAAATCATGTAATTGTGGGTTGATTATGTTATGGGTCATTATAGTTGGTATCAAAACAAAGGTTTAGATAACTTTAGTGGTTAGTATTATGTTAAAATAAACTTTTAAGATATTATAATTAATGGTTATATTATCATGAGATATATTTTGAGGATTACCATGTTAATTCATCTAATCCATGTCTATTCATAATTGTTTTCCATAGAGTAAATAGGGTAAATGAAGTAAAATGGAAACAGGAGAATGATAACATTAAAAATAAACAATTAGGAATGGTTGGGATTGGAACAAAGTAGTTTTTGGTTATGTTAATTCAGTTAACACATACTATTAATGGTGATACCCGTGCCAAAGAGTGACCAAATTCTCCATAGATTAACATGTTTATAGTATAACATTTCATTAAACAACACCATCCAAAATTTAGTGGATCTTTATACCTAGTGGTGGTTGGAGGATAAATCAATTATTTGTAGAATATATATTATGTTTTGAGTTTTTTAGAACATCCAAAGGTAACTCTAGACATTTATCATTTTAAAGGTGAATCTAACTGATGGTGGGTATTGGTTAAGAATACCAAAGAGAACTATGAGATTTATGTCATGGAGTGGACAACATTTAAGGATATTTTCCATAAGAAATATTTTTCTAAAGCTGTTTTAATTAAAATATAAAGACAATTCTAGGAATTATAGCAAAATGATGAGGGCATAGTTGATTCCTATGAATAAAATTTTACTAGATTGATCAAGTATACACCAAATTATATTTTGGACTGTGATAGTAAAATTGATTGATTTTATTCAGGATTGAAACTAATTTTGTGAAGGGATTTGATTTCTCATGAGTTGTGCAGTTATGAAGACATTGTTTAATGTGATGAGAAGTCCGAGATGGATTTTTTTTATTTTTATATCAACAAAGATAATAATAGTTCCTTGTGAAAAATAATGGGGAAGAATACATCAAGGAAATATGAAGGTAAGAAAATTAAATGTCCTTCTTGTGATAAGTGAGGAAAAAAGAATTCTAGGGAATGTCTAATGAAATCTAGAAAGTGTTACCAATGTGGTAAGATGAGACATTTGGATCGTGTCTATAAATAAAAGAGAAATGGTGATGGACAGGTCAATTATTATAATCCAATAGTAAAATGTTTTAATTACAATAAAATGGGCCATTTTGGTGATATATGTCTGAAGAAAATCTTGGAGGATGAAAATCATTAAGACCGTAAATAAAAGGGTGTGGAAATTCATTTTTTAATACCTCGGTGAATGCTAGACTATCCAATGAAATGGTTACATGTAAATTACCTATTTATTAATATTAATCCAATGCATTGTTTGATTTAAGGTCTATGAAATCTTTTATTTATGAGAAGATTTCTAGTAAAATGGAAATATCATCTTAAGAAATGAATAAATAAATTTTGGTAAAAAATATTTGTGGAAGTATTAAAGAAATAGAGATTTGTAGGAACCTACCTATAATATTCCATAGAATGGTTATTCTTGAAAATCTTTTTGTATTACCCTTAGCATAGTTTGATGTTATTTTGGGTTTGGAATGAATTTTAGTTTATCATGATAAGATATATTTCATGGAAAAAGAAGTCATATACAATTTTCTATGTGAGTTTAAATTCATTTATAATAATGAATTCATAATTGTCATAATATATCTATAATATGAAAAATTGATTGAAGATATGGGTTAAATTTATATTGCACACTTCATTGAAAAAAAGGGATTATTCATCTTAGTGATCTTACTATAGTAAATGAATCTTTTAATGTATTTCCTAATAATTTTCCTAGTGTTATTCTTGATCATGAGGTTGAATTCACTATTAACTTAGTTCTTGATGCTAATCTAATTCCAAAATTGTTTTATCAAATGGATCTAGTAGAGATATTGGAATTAAAAAGTAAATTGAAAGCATTATTTATTAAGTGTTTTATCCACCTATTCACTACACCTTTGGGTTCCCTATTTTGTTTGAAAAAAATAAGGACCGTTCTATGAGTATTTTCATTGGTTATAGAGAAAAAATAAAATTATTTTTAAGAAAAAGTATCCATTGCCTCATATGAATGACTTGTTTGATCAACTCGAGGGTGCTCATTATTTTTCCAAGATTCAATTATGAACTGGATACCATCAACAAAAAGTGAAGTAATAAGACATTCCAAGGACAACATTTCAGACTATTTATGTCCATTTTGATTTTGTGTTATGCCCTTTAGGTTGAAAAGTACACCAACTATATTTATGGATCTCATGAATAAAGTTTTCCATGTGTTTTGAGATAAATTTTTGGTTTTATTTATTGGAGATATTCTAGTATAAACTAAAAGTTATTTGGATCATTATAAACATGAAAATATTTTTCTATATACTTTAAATGAAAAGTAGTTTGGAAAATTTAACAAATGTGAATTTTGGTTTTAAAAAATTTCATTTCTAGGGTATACTATTTCTATAGATGGAATAACAGTTGATCCTGATAAATCTATAGTGGTGGAAGAATATCCAAGGAATACTTTTTTCACTAAGATTCATAGTTTTCTTGGATTAGTGGGTTATTATAAAAGGCTTTTTGAAAACCTTGCTTGATTATCCAGGGCACTAAGTCAACTCGAAAAGGAGTTAAATTCCCTTGGAAAAATGTGTGTGGTGATTTTTTTTAAGAATTAAAAATAATATTGGTTAATTCACTAGTTGTGTACTTACCCTCAAGAAATGGTGAGTTTTTTATTTATATTGATGCCTCTTTGAAGATCCTTGGGTGTGTTTTGATGAAAAATGATTGTTTAATTGATTATGAGTCAAGTTAATTAAAATACAATGAGTAGAATTATCCAACACGTGATATTGAGCTTGTTGTAGTGGTTTTTGATTTAAAAATTTGGAGGAATATTCTATATGGGGTGAAAATTTAAATCTATATAGATTATAAAAGTTTTAAGTATATATTCACTCAAAAAGTATTGAAAATGAAAAAAAGAAGATTATTAGAATTGATATAGGATTATGATTTCACAATTCACTATAAACCAGGTAAAACCAACAAGGTATATATTTCTTTGCGTTGAAAGGATAATGATCCCTTAATCATGCTACATTTGGAACATGATCCTTTAGTTGATGATTTAATAAATCTTGGTCTAGAAATTTTTCATGCATAAACCCTTTCTCTTTTGGATTAGGTATTAGAACAATCATCCTTGTCAGTAAGAATTAAAAAGGTTCATAAAGAAGAATTTTTTTGAAAGCAATAATATAATTGGTTAAGGGAGGTAAATTTCACGAGTTTAACTTTAAAAAATAAGTTTTTATAAGGTTCGAAAAGAGGTTGTGTGGGTTGATTGATTCTCAGTTGAAAATGGAATTATTGAGTGAGGCTCACAACTCTCAATTTTTTATTCATCATGAAAGTAAAAATATGTATAGATAACTTTAGGAATATTATTGGTGGGAGGTAATTAATAAATATATTTTTTTTGTTTTACCATGAAATGTTTGACCTAACAACATGTTAAAGATGGGCGTTAACACTAAAGGTAATGTTTCAACCACTGTTAGTGATTACGTGAAAATGAGAGAATATATCCATGTATTTCATGGTGGGATTACCAAATACATATTGAGGTAATAATTTGATTTGGGTTATTATTGATTGTTTCACTAAATCTGTGTATTTTCTTCCTATTCAAGACACTATGTCTTTGGATCAGCTTGTTAGACACCATTTTAAAGAGTTGGTCAAGTTATATGGAGTTCCCCTCTCTATTATATCTGATTGTGATCCCAAATTAAATTCAATTTTCAAAAAGTAATTTCAAAGTTCTTGGGCACTAAGTTAAGTTTTAGTATATATTTTTAGCATCAATCTGATGGAAAATCAGATTGGAAAATTCAGACTTTGGAGGATATGCTCCCGGCTTTCTCAACGAATTATCATGGAATTTGGGATTAACATCTTTCATTAGTGGAATTTTATTAAAATAAAAAAATTATTCCCGTATACATATAATGTCGTTAGAGAAATTATATGGAAAGTTCTATTAGAATCCATCATGTTGGGATAAATTTGGAGAGAGAAAGTTAATGGGACTAAAACTAGTAGAAGAGATGGATGAAAAGGTAAAAATGATTTAGCATGATATGAGGGAAACTTAGAGAATGCAGAATAATTATGTTGATAACCAAAATAAAGATATTTTATTTAAGACAAGAGATCATGTATTTCATAAAATATCTCCATGTAAAGATATAATGTGTTTTAGTAATAAATGAAATTTAATTCTAAGGTTTATTGGTCCATATAAAATTATGGAAAAAGTGGGATCAATTGTATACTGAGCGACTTTACCTCTAATTATGTCTCAGTTATATGATGTGTTTCATGTTCATTGTTAAGGAAATATATTTCTGGTGTATCTCGTGTTTCTAGCCTTAAAGTGGTATAGTTATAAGAGAATTTTTCATATAAGTAGAATCCAGATAAAAATATAGATCATAGAGATCAGATGCTTCAAAATAAGGTAACTCACTTGGTTAAATTTTTATGGAAGAATCATATGACTAAATAAGAAATATGAGAATATAAAAAAGTTATGAGGGAAAAATAACCTCACTTTTTTAATTAATGAATAAAATTTCAAGGTCAAAAATATTATTAAGGGGTGATGAATGTGAAAATCCAGTTAATCCTAGAAATAAATCAATATTAGGATTTATAAGTATTAATTTTATGAATTCATATTCATCATAGTTTTATAAATAATTTTATATAATTTTTTAATTAAAAATGTATAATTTTATTTTACTATTTTTTTTCTAAGTATTACAAATATTTATTTAAAACCGTAATGGTTATATCCTTGACAACTGTATAGTTTTTCTTGAAAAAGGTATTATATTGGCACAACTAGGTAAATAAGTCTTACATGTTATATTAATCAGGTATTGCCTATGATTCAAGTATAATTGAACTATTGGTTTAGTATTAAACACCACAAACAACATTCATTCTTGGGTATAAATGTTTTGGTTATACTCAATAAAAGTTCTATTAGAACCATTTACTTGGCAATTCGAAGTTTTGTGCTTCTCACCACTGACTTAGAAACCACCCTTTCTCAACCACTTGGAGAAGACACCTTACTTATAGTAACATTTATATACTTACTTAGTTACTATATTTAAATACACATATTTAATTGTCATATAGTTATTAATACCCAAGAAGTATAATTGAAAAATTATATTTTATATTGATGAATATACCTGAAGAAGAAGTGAATACTTGCTTATGCAATTCAGTTCATTGGATTTAAACTTTTAAAGATTTATTTCATGACATGTGAAGAAAATAACCTCCTATTTAATACTTCTTTTATTTTAAGGACATTGTTAAGGTTACTTTGGTGTTACTCTTATTATTGGGGTTTTCACCTTTTCTTTCAACTTGTTGACCATAAGAACCAAATATTAAAATTTTTAAGTTCTTATTTACTTGAAAAACCTTACCCAAAAGGTAATGAAGTGTTTTCTCAATTTACTATTAGAGTATATGGGTGAAAATTAGATAAGAATGGGATTTATTGAAAGATTATGATCAATCTTTCAACTTACACATATCCAGTGTAAACATCACCTATTCATATCTTCACTTCTCTTTTTCCTTGTATGCTTCTTGAAGATGAGACTACAAGTAATATCATCCATATACTAATGTGGTATTCATAACTTACATCGAATGTTGATGATAAAATTATGACATAACCATAATATGTGTCCTACATGAGTCTCCTATGAGCATTTTTAACACCCCCGCTTCTTGAGGTGGCATAATAGGTATTAGGGACACCGACTCCTTGAATTTACGATGTCTTAGTACTTTGCAAAAGTGCCTATAATATTTGGAAACTCATGCCAGTTTTTACTTGTTTTTTCCAATAATGATCAAAACATACTTGTGATATTACTTTTCATTTTCTACAAAAACAAAATCTAGAAGATTGGTACTTTTATCTTGATTACCTCTTAGACATCAAATTTATATCATTATTTTATCAAACTCTATCAACCCTCTGTATTAGAATTGGAATACTCTATCACTTGAGTATTCTAGTGGTAAGGTTTCTTGAAACTTATCCTCATAGTTTACAAGCCTTGGCTATGCTACTACTTGAATAGTTTCATGGTAGTCACCGGGTTGACCAACTGCATTAACTCATGACTCCTTGATCTATTGAGTGAAGTCTCAGTTTCTAAAATTATAAATATGATTTACCCAAAACTTGGATATAAAATTGAAAAAACTAGATTTGATAACTTATTTTTTGCCAAATTCAGTTAAGTCGACTCATCACTCTCATAATAACTCTCTAGTGATAGGAGTTACCCTCAAATTTGGATGACGACAACCTCATACACCTAGTTTTGTTCAAATTCAAATGATGGAAGAAATTTGAGACTTAATATTTCTTTGAGGGTTTTATTATTACATGATGAAATGAAATCATTTTCTATCTCATAAACACATAATATGTGGTCACACTCACAGCTAACTATTCAAAAAATAGAAAACATTCATTGCGTCACATGTTCATTTTATCTATTCATTCCTTCTTATTATTTTACATGATCATGAATAAAAAGACACATATATAAAATAATAATCCATGCATAAATAAAATTTTTAGATTTGATGACAAGACGATACAAATTGTTGATACATTCAGTGAATAATGGATCAACCTAGACCCTATGGGTAACTCCTTAAGTCATGTCATTTATGACTCGAGTTGAAGAACTCACCCATCCAATGTGTAACATCCCATTACCGATCTGTCAGGTAGGTATTTAACCTTTTCATGGTTTTCCTTTTCTCATTGTATTTATAGAGTCGAGAAGGAATTGAGAGGATACCTATAATGTTGAAGTCATGGTTTTGTTGGACTCTTAGATTTAACCATATTTTTCTACAGGCTATATGAGGATTTCATGCCATGTAATTAGGTTATACAATGTGTAAGTGTTGTTGGGTACAAGTAGTGAAAGGCTTCACGCTGTGAAAGGTTACACAATGTGAAGGGCCTTTACACGTCATTAACTAATAAAAGGATATACTTTTAACCTAAAGCGGTAATTTTTCTGGCGTATGTGGGACTTTGGAGGTTACACGTTGTGTAACCAGGTTGCATGTCATGTAATGCCCTGTGTACGGTTTTTAAAACATTTTTATGACTATTTTTATTTTGATTATTTCTCCAAACTTCATTTATCTTGACCTAGGGTAATTCCCAGATGATTTTGGGAGACTCTTCTCCTTCTAGATCGATCCGTTCGGCGTTCGATCTTCATTTCATTTGTGGCGTGATTCTCCAAGTAAGCAACCTTTCTGCTTCTTTGTTTCCATTGATCATGGTAGCACCCTTGGGTTGTGTTATCGAATCTGTTGATCTAAATTGGTGTATCTTATTGCCTTTTTCCAAGATCCGTTGTGCGGTCTCATTATGGAGGTCATTCCTTTGTTTATCGTGGTGTGTCAGGTGTTCGTTCTTGAGGTATGTGACATTTCTGCTTCTATGCCAACCCCCTTTCTTAATTGAATCAATCCTAAGATGTGTGGATTGGATTTTAGGGTCTACATTGGTGTTGTTGGGTTTTTTCTTTGGTGGATCCCATTATGGGCATGTGAGACCTGAGTTTTGAGGTAGGTGGTTCTATCTCTAGATTGTGTTTGATAAACTGTATTATTCTGTTTTTATAAATTGGTATGAAATTGGAATGATTGTTTGTATGGTTGGAATGCTATTTTGAATAAAAGTGGTTTTACCTTGGTTTTTGATAAATGGAAAGGAAAGGGATATTTTCAAAGCATTGAAAAGGATGTTGTGAAATGGTTTTGAAATGATTTTTGAAACATTGAAATGATTTTGAAAACGAGCACATGAGTTACCTTGGGTACTGGGTGGAAGGTTTATCTTGAGGCCATCGTCCATTGCGGGGGTTCACTTTTCGGGTGTTCCTATTGTCCTAGAGTGTAGATTATTTTCTCTAGGTACACATATGATGTTGGGGTTTTACTTTCTGGGGTGTCTCCCTGGTCCTGGAGTGTATATAATTGGATTTAGGTACCACAATGCACTATTCATATATTTTTGGGTACGAGTAGTCTATTCCCTGACATATTGTATTCCTTGGTGTTGTGATTCCTGTGTCGATCATGTTGTTTTGTATTGCTTGGATTTATACTATTTTAGCCTTTATATTCATGTTGATTCTTGTGAAAGATGATATGGAAAATGTTCTTAGAAATTGATATACCCATATTTGTTTTAGAACTGTGATAAAGAGGAAATGTTTACCATATTTTCTACAAAAATGCTTTATTTCATATCATGTCATTTTTTATTTAAAACGACCATACAAGAATTGTTATATAGATACTTATTATGTAACACTTGGGTGGGATCCTATTGAGTCTGTTAGATCACACCTTGCGCACCTCTTCGGTGGTGTGAAGACCTATGTATGTATTCCAATGTGGGGAAAGGTAAGGCATCATAGTGAGGTGGTGAGGTTTAGTGTCAGCTGAGTTGGGTAGATACTGGTGAGATGGTGGGAATTCGTCAACACCGTCACATGGAGTAGTTGTTTGGTTTTGTTCCTCTACAACTGGAATTGTATCTTATAGTTTTTGGATACTTTTATAGTCATTTGTTTCTGATATTTTTCTTAAAATTATGGCATATATTTATTGGATTTACAATGTTCCTTATTGATTTGTGTATATGTATTCCATGTGTTTGTTCAGGTTGGGTGAAATCATTCCCTTTGGTTTGTTTTTCGATGCCCAGGTGCTTGTCACTAGCCCGTGGGGATCGGGAATGCTCTTCAGGTATGTGATAGATCGGTTCGAGGTCCATGTTTGAGGGAAACCTGGTCAGTTCATTAAAATTTGGTATTAGAGGAGGTTTTTCCTCAAGATTCCTTTTCTTGGGGCATCTATTAGACCGAAGAGAGGATTTTTGGGACTTGAGAGGTATATTGAGATAATTTTTTGACCAGCTCTTATCGTGATGAGACTCAAGTTACCATGGGAAGTTGGGATACATGTCTCTAGTGTTGGGTTTGGTTTTAAATATCAGTTTTTTCTTATGGGTTTTCTGGTTTGAACTAAGATCTGTTCTATTGTATGGTTGTTCTTATGTTTCAGTGTGCAGTAATATGCCTCTGATATTTCTTCCACGAGTTCCTCAGGAGGGTGAAACTGATGCTCCTCAAGGGAATCCACTAGTAGATCAGAATCACATTAAAACTATTTTATGAGCAGTTCGTTCTGTTGTTCAAGATGTACCATGGGTTCAGAATGTAGTTTTTTGAAGTACAACTAGAGGCTGGAGGAGAGAGAGAGAGAGATCATGGGAATTCTTACGCAAGAAGCCACCATTTTTTAAAGGAATGAATAAATGTCAAGAGGCGGATGGATGGATGGATAGTATCGATAAAATCTTTGACTTCTTAGAGACACCTGAGAATATCAAGGTGAAATGTGCAGTGTTTTGGATTGAGGGTTCTGACAAGCGATGGTGGGATTATAAGGTCCTGATAGGCAGACACATGGACTTGGATTGGAAGGGTTTCAAAACCCTATTCTTATAGCAATTTTTTCCAGAGTCACTGATACTAGAAAAGTCTCTATAGTTCCTATATTTTAAATAGGGAGATCATTTGATTTCGGCATACACCAACTTGATTGATGAGTTTGTTTGTTTTGCTCTAGATGTGGTGATGAATGATCAATTAAAGGCTTAGAAGTAACTATAGGTCTTGCGACCAGATATCAGATCATAAGTTTTTATGTTGAAATTTTTTACCTGTGTTAAGATGGTAGATAGGGATGTAATGGAAGAGGTGGATATGGTAGGTAAGGTTGGTTTTCCCAACCCTTCTCTTCTATCTAGTGACAGTTTCAGTGGCATTCATGGGAAGAAGGGAAAGTGGAAGGATCATCATAGAAGTGGTGGAGGTGGGTCTCAATAGCGAGTCTCCTTCACACCATCTTCTACAGCTAGCAGTGTTCCTTTGACTTGCTATCAGTGTGGGAAGGTCGGACACAACAGATATTTTTTTCCTATGCCCATGAAGATGCGCAGCAACTGTGTACGTGTTGGTCATTTACAATGCTTCTATCAGGCTATGAATACACCTCGTAATGGTTAGGGTTATTCATCTCCAAAGGCTACTGTGGTGGATTCAGAAGTTTTAAAGACCATAGGGCTCTAGCCATAGGCCTTAGGAGTGAATCACTTTTACACAGTAGATGAGTGTCTAGCGGAAGTCAATATAGGCCTGACGATAGTGAGAGGTACTATCATTATTGCATTTTCTGTAGAAATTGCTTTATTTGACACTGGTGCCTCCCACTCATTTATATCTATATTTTTTGTTGATATTATTAAACTTCCAACATAACTTATTGCCTTTGTAATGAAGTTATAGACACCTATCGGTAAGAGGAAAGAGTAGGGGTTTCAGTTTCCTTGTTCGTTAACAATTGCCGATACGGAGTTGGTTTGGGATTTTCTCATTCTTGATCTGGATTTGTTTGACATCATCATCAGTATGGATTGACTTGTCACTCATAGATCCATGATTGATTGTTATCATTGGCGTGTTTTGTTTCTTATTATCAAAGGGATCTCTCATGTGTTTCAGGGGGAGTGAGTCCTGAGGTCTGGTCGTGCAGGACCTTCCTGCCCATAGCTCAAGAATTTTTTGTCTACTATTGCAAATGAGTATGACGACATCTATTTTTTTGTTGATCTTCCCATCATTGTTCATGCCTTTTTTGACATTTTCCTAGAAAAATTCTTCGATCTTCCTCTATAGAGAGAGGTAGAGTTTATGATTGACCTAGTTCTAGGTACGCAACCGATATCAATACCTTCTTATCATATGGAACTAGAAAATTTAAAAGAGATCAAGATTCAGTTGGATGGACAATTGGAAAAAGGTTTCGTTTTCCCTATAATTTCACCTTGGGAATCCACTATGCTCTTTGACAAGAAGGCGGATGGTTCACTTCGATTTTGTGTGGACTATCAGAAGTTAAACAAGATAACAGTTAAGAATAAGTATCATTTTCCTCATATAGATGATTTTTTGATCAGTTAAAGGGGGGAAAGTGGTTTTCAAAGATTTTTCTTCAGTCGGGTTATTATCAACTTAGAGTTTGAGAGTCTGATATACTAAAGACGGATTTCAGGAGCAGGTATATCCATTAAGAATATATTGTGATGCCTTCTGGTATAACTAACACTCTTGAAGTTTTTATGGATTTCATAAATCGTATATTCCATCAATATCTTGACACTTTTGTGGTAGTGTTCATGGATGATATTCTGGTTTATTCAAAATCTGAGTGTTATCACAAGCACCATCTGAGATTAGTTTTGAAAATTATGAGAAGTCACTATTTGTATGGAAAGATTTCAAAGTGTAGTTTATGGATTCAAGAAGTGAATTTTTTAGGGCACAAATTTTTTTAACAAGGCTTATAATTTGTTACTAAGAAGGTGAAGGTTGTCTAATCTTGGAAGGAACCATAGAATTTATTTGAGATACAGAGCTTCCTTGGTCTTTTTGGATACTACCAATGGTTTGTTAAGGATTTATCTAAATTGGTGTCACCTTTGACTACTCTTACTAGTAAAGTAGTGAAATTCACATGGGATGTGAAGTGTCAGTATTCTTTTGATGAACTGAAATGACTCATGACATCAGATCCTATTATGATCTTACCTGATCTTGGTAAGGGGTATGTGGTGTTCTGTGATGCTTCTAGAGATGGTTTGGGATGCATGCTTATACAAGATGACCTTGTAGTAGTCTACGATTCTCGTTAGCTTCGACCACATAAGAAGAATTACTCTACTCATGATTTAGAGATTACTATAGTTATGCATGTGCTTAAATGTTGGTGTCACTATCTTTTTGGGGAGTGGTTCACAGTCTTCTATGATCATAAGAGATTGAGTTACACCTTTTCTCATAAATACTTGAATCTCAGACAGAGACGATGGGTATAATACCTTCAGACGTATGATGTTGATATTGCCTACACCTCGGGGAAGAGAAATGTCGTTGTAGATACTCTTAGTAGTAAAGTACCATCCTAGGATGTTCTAGAATCAAAGGAGGAGTGAAACCTTATGGGGATTTTCGCTCAGTTGCACTTGGATGCTCAGGAGGACATTTCATGTATAGTTCTAACCAGTGTTTAATTATCATCATCTCTCATGGAGTCTATTTTGCAAATTCAGCAGCATGATGATGAGTTTAGTAAAATTTGAGAAATACTTTATAGTGCGGAGACCGTTTCTAGTTGGTCTCTTTCTTCATATAATATTCTCCACTTTGGGAAGTGGGTTGTTGTCCCAGCATCTGTGAGGAGTTTAGTCTTTTTTTAATTATCATATCTCTTCGTGGTTCATTCAAATAGAAACTATGAAGATGTATTATGATACAAGACAATGATTCTTGTGGCTAGTTATGAAGTGTGGCATTGTAGATTATGTGTCCCACTATTATACCTACTAATAGATAAAGGAAGATCACTTGAAACCCTCTGGTTTGCTTCAACCTATTCCGATGCTGATCTGGAAATGGGATGAGATATCCATGTATTTTATTATTAGATTACCAAGAACTCCCTAAGGGAGAAATTCTATTTGGGTGATTGTTGATTATTTGACCAATTCTACTCATTTCATTTCAATCAAGGATACCACTAAGGTTGAAGATATGGGTAAGCTGTATATGCAGGATATTGTGAGGTTACATGGGATTCCTTCTACCCTTGTTTTGGATAGGGATCTTAGGTTTACCTTGAGGTTTTGGAGAAGCCTCCAAGAGGCAATGGGAACTCAGGTCAAGTTGAGGATAACTTACCGTCCACAGATAGATGGTCAGAGAGAGTAAGTAATTCATATCTTATAGGATTTGATTTGTGCCTGTGTCTTGGATTTCAGTGGGTCATGGGATAACCATCTGGGACTGAATGAGATTGTTTATAACAACATTTATCAATCTATGATCAGAATGGCTCCCTTTGAGGCATTGTGTGGTCGCCCATACAGATCACCTCTTTGTTGGGATGAGGTGGGTGAAGTAGCTTCAGTTGGACCAAGTTTGATTTAGGATACATCTGTGAAGATTTAGGATGTACATTGATGTCTGGTTACATCCTAGAGTGAATATAAATCATATTCATATCGACGATGTCATCCTCTGGAGTTCTCCATTGGGGACTATGTTTTCTTGAAAGTTTCTCCTCGATTGGATCACTGTCAGCTTAGAAAACAATGAAATTTGTCTCCGAGATATGTTTGACCATTTGAGGTCACTGAGCAGCTTGGAAAAGTTTATTATCTGTTAGAATTTAAGGCTCTTTTGATAGGTATTCATGATTTTTTCCACATCTCTCAACTTAGGAAGTATCATCCTAATCCTGCTCACATTCAAGTTGGGTTGAAATTGAGTTAGATCCAGATGTTTCTGTTTTGGAGAAACCAATTTAGATCGTTGACTCTCAAGTGAAAGTCTTGCATGGGAAGTCAATTTTATTGGTTATAGTACTATGGAAACATGTATCAGATTCTCATGAGACTTGGGAACATGAGTTATTGATGAGGGAACAGTAAACTCATCTTTTTCCAAGGATTACATCTTCCACATGACTTCCCGGGGATGGAAAGTCTTTATGGTGGGGATTTTATAACATCATGTTACCGAAATGTCAGGTACCTCTTTAAAATAATCTTGGTCTTCTTTTCTCATTGTCTTTATAGGGGCAATAAGAAATTAGGAGGATACCTATAATGGAAAAGTCACAGTTTTGTTGGACTCTTAGCTTTAACTGGCCTTTTCTGCTAGTTGCAGAAGGATTTCACATCATGTAACTAGGTTACATGATGTGTAAGTGTTGCTGGGTAAAATTCATGAAAGTCTTCATGCTGTGAAATTTTACATGATGTTAAGGGACTTTACACATCGTGAGTTAATAAAATGTTGTACTTTTAACCTGAGGTGATGGGTTTTCTAGTGTATGTGGGACTTTGGAGATTACACGTCGTGTAACCAGGTTACACATCATGTAATGCCCCGCGTATAGTTTTTAAAATAGGCATGTGGATGTTTTTCTTTTGATTATTTCTTTAGAATTCATTACTCTCAATCCAGGTCAATTCCTAGGTGATTTTTAGAGACTCCACTCCTAGATCAATCTGTTCGGCATTCGATCTTCATTGCAGTTGTGGTGAGATTCTTTGGGTAAGCGACCTTTCCACTTCTTTATTGCCATTGATCATGGTATCTCTCTTGGGTTGTGTTATCAAAAAAAATTGATCTAAATTTGTGTATCTTCTTGTATACTTCCAAGATCTATTGTGCGGTCTCATGCTGAAGGCTGTTCTTTTGTTGATCATGGTGCGGCGGGCGTTCATTCTTGAGGTATGTGGTATTTACTCTCCTCTTTTGTCCCCCTTTCTCAATTAAATCAATCCTAATATGTGTGGATTGGATTCTAGGGTCTCTATTGGCGTTGTTGTTTTTTGTTGTTAGTGGATCCTGTTATGGGAATGTGTGATCTAAGTTTTGAGGTGGGTGGTTCCATCTCTAGCCTGTGTTTGATAAACCATATTTTTCCATTTTTATAAATTTTTTTATAAATAAAATGTATGAGCATGATTTTTTGTGTGTATTGGAATGAGATTTTGAATAAAATTGGTTTCACCTTAGTTTTTGATAAATGGAAAGAAAATGGGTATTTTTAAAGCATTGAAAAGTATTTTGTGAAATGGTTTTGAAATGATTTTTGAAACATTGAGATGATTGTGGAAACAATAACATGGGTTACCTTGGGTACTAGGTGGAAGGTTTAGCTTGAGGCCATCATCCATTGTGGGGGTTCAATTTCTGGGTGTTCCTCTCATCCTAGAGTGTATATTATGGGCTCTAGGTACATATATGATGTTGGGGTTTCAGTTTCTGGGGTGTCTCCCTGGTTTTGGAGTGTATATAATTGGCTTCAGGCACCACAGTTCATTGTTCATAGATTTTTGGGTATGAGTAGTTTACTATCTGGCCTATTATATTCCTTAGTATTGTGATGCCAGTGTTGCTCCTGTTTTTTTTTGTATTACTTGTATTTTTACTATATTATCCTTGATATGCAAGTTGATTCTAGTGAAAGATGATATGAAAAATGTTCTTTGAAATTGATATACCTGCTTTTGTTTTAAAACTGTGATAAATAAGAAAATTTTATCATGTTTTCTATAAAACTACTTTACTAGTTATCATGTCATGTTTTATTTAAAATGAGCATACATGAATTGTTATACAGAGACTTGGGTGAGATCCTATTGAGTATGTCATCTCACACCTTGTGCTCCTCTTTGGTGGTGTGTAGAACTATGTATGTCTTCCAATGTAGGGAAAGGCAAGGCGCCACAATTAGACGGTGAGATTTAGTGTTAGTTGAGTTGGTTAGGTGGTGGTGAGATGGTGGGAGTTTGTCCACACCATCACATAGATCATATGTTTGGTTTTGGTACTCTATAGTTGGACTTGTCTCTTGGATTTTTGGTTACTTTTAAAGTCATTTGTTTCCACTATCTTTCTTACAGTTATGACATATATTTATTGGGTTTTCTCTATTACTTCTTGCTTCATGTATATATATGCCATGTGTTTATTCAGGTTGGGAGAAATATTTCCCTCTGATTTATTGTTCGATGCTTGGGTGCTTATCACTAGCTCGTGGGGATCGAGAACGCCCTTTGGGTATGTGACAGATTGGGTCGGGTGCCAGGTTTAAGGGAAACCCGAGTAGGTTCGTTACACAATGTGTCAAAATTCTTTCTGGTTCTTCTCCAAATCTCGGCGTGAAGTACATCACTGCTCGTCCTCATCATTTTAAAACAATACTTATACACAGGGATGGGGGTCTAGAGAATGCAGAATATAGATAAAAAACTTTTATCTGGGCGTGCAGACCCTTATACATATAGTAACGTATAAGATGATTTATAGATCATCATTTATTAGATAATTATTACAATCATGCATTGAAATAATTAAATAAATAAAAAAGAAAACACTAGACATGAATTGATCAGTCTGTGACTCATGATCAGTCGTTGCACATTAAAATAGAGTATAAAAATTAATTACATAAACAAAAATTAAACCTGCAATAAATTATTTTTTAGGGTGGTTTTATTGAATTAATAGTTCACTCTTATTTTTAATTAAAATTTTACGTTGTTCGGACCCATCAATTAATTTAATTATATTTCAAAATTTAAATTATTTTTAAATTTTACTTATTAAAATAATTATTTTCAAATTATATATATTTCCAAATTTAATTTATATTTATATATATATATATGTAAAATTTTAAATATTACCTGGGTCCCGTGCAAAATGAGATAGGGTCGGGCAGGTTAGGTTGGACCCGGCTTGTCCAATCTTGCGCTGATCTGGACCTGTTCAGACCCGTTTCAGGTTAGGCAGGGTCCACATATCCCATTTCTGGCCAATCATCTTGAAACTGGAGGACACTATATAGGGCTTTGAGATAGGTATTATCGAAACAGGGTTTGTGGGCTCGACAGAGGGCGACAATAGGGTCTAGACATGACGGGGGTGCGGTGGATCTTGGCGGGGCCGGACCAATGGAAATGGCCGCGCATGGAGGGACTAGATCACAATGCTTGGTAGGATGACACTTTAGTGAGCTATCGACGGGGCGCAGTGGTCGGTGCCATGTGAAAAGGTTGTGGGAAGCGGCAATGACTTCAGCTATAGTAGCTCACAGCTACTGAATCACAAGGGTGGGGGTGGGGCTTGGGAGTGATCGATCTGTTGCGGGAGATCTACACGGAGGGGGTGATCCAGTGTCGATCCATCATCCAACCACCAAGGTGGGTTCTCCCCTTCGGTCTTATGTGTGATGCCTCTAACTTTGCAGTTGGGGCAGTTTTATCACAAAGGGTTGAGAAGGCTCCTCATGTCATTGCGTATGCCTCGCGTACCCTTGACCCTTCCCAGGTAAACTACACAACCACATAAAAATAACTCCTTTCTATTGTGTTTTCCTTGTAAAAATTTCATTCATATCTTCTTGGGTCAAAAGTGATTGTGTTTTCTGACCATGTGGCCCTTCAATTTCTCTTAAAAAATCTGAAGCTAAACCTCGTCTCATACGGTGGATGCTCCTCCTCTAAGAGTTTGACCTTGAAATTAGAGATAAGAGGGGGGTGGAGAATGTGGTATATGACCACATTAGTAGGATTTCCCCACCATTGGACCATCATGTTGACTCACCCCTACCCATTGGAGAATTCTTCCCTCATGAGAACCTTTGTGATGTTGTGGACCTTACCCCTTGGTATGCAGACATTGTGAATTTTCTAGCAAAATCTAGGGTCCCCACTGATTTTAGCATTGCACAATACCAAAGACTTAAGAATGAGTCTCTTTGGTACATTTGGGATGACCCATACTTGTGGTGAATTTGTAGTGACCAAGTAGTTTGTCGATGTGTCCCTGACCATGAGTTCACCTCTGTTTTGACCTTCTGCCACACTTTGGCATGTGGGGGGCACTTTGGCTCTCAACGTACAGCTTTAAAGGTCCTTGACTCAGGACTTTATTGGCCAACATTGTATAGGGATGCCCATAGATTTTGTAAGTCATGCAGTCATTGTCAATTCACAGGGAATATCTCCAAGAGGAATGAAATGCCCCAACAGACCATGTTATTCTTGAAATTTTTTATGCATGGGGCATTGACTTCATGGGGCCTTTTCCAAATTCATTTGGCTTTGTTCACATATTATTGGCTGTTGACTATGTATCTAAATGGGTGGAAGAAAAGGCCACCAAGACCGATGACTCTTGAGTGGTTGTTGACTTTGTGAGGTCCCAAATTTTCAGTAGGTTTGGTTTACCAAGATTCATCATAACTGATCAGGGTTCACATTTTTTCAATCGCAATATGAAAAATTTGATTCGTAAGTATGGGTTTGATCATAAAGTATCCACTGAATATCACCCCCAAACTAATGGACAAGAAGAAATATCAAATCAGGAAGTTAAACAAATCTTGGAAAAATGGTACAACCCAATAGGAAATATTGGAGTTTGTGCTTGGATGATGAACATTGGGCATACCGTACAAATTTTAAAACCCCAATCAGAATTTCACCATACAGAATTGTGTTTGGAAAGGATTTTCACCTCCCAGTGGAGGTCAAACACCATGAATATTGGGCTGTTAAACAATGTAATATGAACCTTTTAGATGCAGGTGAGAAAAGAAAGTTGCAGATTCAAGAGTTGAAAGAAATTCGACGTGATGCATATGAAAACTCTCGGATCTATAAAGAGAAGACAAAGGCTATTCATGATAGCATGATTCACCAGAGGAAGTTCTATATTGGTGAGAAGGTCCTCATGTACAATTCCAGGCTTAAGCTCCACCCAGGTAAGCTTCTTTCCCAATGGCTCGGTCCTAATACTGTTACTAATGTTTACCCTTTTGGTGAAATATAGGTTTTTCATGAGCAGAGTGGATGAAGTATTACCATCAATGGCCAGCGACTTAAACACTTCTATGAGGATTTTCTGAAGAATCTGGTGGAGGAAATCCACCTTCTCAACACATGATACCAATAAAACACACCAGGTTTTATCCTTCCTTCTCACATTCTCAATTATTTCAGTGAGGACACTGCACATTCTAGATGTGGGGGTGGATACATTCCTGGGTAAGTTAGGAATTTTCATCGTTTTCTCCTTTCTTCTCTTTTTAGCCTTCTTTATGGTATTTTCATTTTTCCCCATCAACAATTTCGAAGTTCGATGATTTGGTGACCATAAAGGGGTGAAAGTAAAAATACCATAACGAAGGCTAAAAATAATATTTGTATGAATTTAACATCAAGGAGTGATTTTCTTTTTTTTAGTGAATTAGTTTTCTGTCAATGATATAAATGGTCAAATCTATGTAAAAACTTTGAGATGATTGATGCCCCTTATGTGAGTAGTTTTTGGGAAACCTGTGTCACTAATATCTCCACAAATAATTGAACCAAACCATAAAGTGTGATTATTTATTACTTAATATAAGGTAAATATATGTTGGGTTAATATTTTTCAGCTTTAAATGATATTTCTGTTGGGAAAAAATCCCTCAAGGTATCATTGAAGCATTTTTTAGGTGATTGTGTTTGTTGACAAAGTGGACATCTGAGTAGTGATTGTTGACAAAGAAAAACAATAACATACAAATTTGTTGACAAAGAGGATTTCATGGTGGAATGTCGAGTTCAAGAGATGAGGTCAACGATCCATGTTTGATTCAAGAACGTCGATAAAAGGAATGGATGATCTGGAGGCGGTACAAAATAACAGATACAAGGTGGCGCCGTTTTCCAGTGTTTGCCAAATTTTAGGGCCTGAAAATCGGCAAATGAAGAAAAGTGTTTTTGGAAAAAGTACTTGCGCGCCAAGGAATTGGAGTATAGGAAACTTGCGTGCCATATGTTTTTCAAGATCAGAAGATCAAAATATGGCAAAGTAAAGAGGTTCGCGCAATTTTGGGAGTTGGTCGTGCAAGTGTCTAAAATGACAGGGGACTTGCGCGCCGAAACTGGGTCGCGCAGGTGACTTGCGCGCCGTCGTGCAGGGTGGTCAGATTGCCTATAAATACTAGACCACCCCTCCTCATTTTCAACGGAGTTCAACACTTTGAGAAATCAGAGCTCCCGTCGCGCAGGTGTGGTGGTCACGCAAGTGGTGAGTGTGGGTCGCGCAGGTGAATTTGCGCGCCAGTAGTTGAAGTTGTGCGCCGGTGTTAGAAGTTGCTCGTCGGTTGGCAGTTGCACGCCAATATTGGTTTGGGCGTAAAAGGAAGAGAGTCGCGCAAGTTTGGAGTTGAGGAAGCTTGAGTCGCGCAAGTGTCTGAGGAGGACTTGCGTGCCCGTTGTGACTTGCGCGCCGATACTTGCGTGCCGAGATTGACTTGCGCGCCAAGTAAGGTTTTGTTCCAGCGGTGCTTCTTGGACTGCGTGGAAGCTGGTATGTTTCCCGATACCTTCGGTGCAAAGATATATTCATCTACAGGTGAAAGTTGTACTTCAATAGAGCATCTACACACAGAGGAAGATGCATTCATTCATGCAAATGAAGATAACTATAGGTCTATAAACCGTGAGTGGATTCCTTCCAAGAGTAGTGAGCTTAGAAAGAGGAAGAAGGTGATCCTCTCCACCGGCAGTGAGCCAAAGAGAGAGAGAAACAGGGAGTGATCCTTGGGAAAACAGTGAGCTGACCCTAAACTTGTAAAGGCAGTGAGCCTGGGCTTAGAAGTGATCTAGCCCGAACCTTGTAATCCACAGCTAGTGAAGATTAGTGGAATTTGGTACGATCGGCAACTTGTCGGCGTATGCTCCTTGGACGTAGCCTTTTGCGGTGAACCAAGTTAAATTGTTGTGTCCTGTGCATACTTCGCTTTCTATTTACTTTGTGCAACAGGAAAAAGAGAGAATATAGTTTTTCTCAACAGCGAAACAAGATCAGAACGGGCATTAATTTAAAATTAGTCATACCCTGATTCACCCCCCCTCTTAGGGTATTCAGCCTCGTGGACCTAACAATTTCCATACGTTCGTTCCTTATCCGATCTGTTTCATTACTATACCAGATTGACCTATGTGTGTGTACCTAATGTCTGACTGTTGTACACCCTCAAAAAAAATTTTGTGTCTTGGGCAGGTCAAAAACCACTCCTCCTCAACCGTTGATCTTGTTATAACTATTGCAATTAGTGTCGTGAGGAGATCAAACAAGGATTGAGATATGAGTGTGAGATTTGTTCCAAATGCACTTCTAAACAAATAAATAAATTATGGGAGTGGTGAAATGTACAACATACGGGGATATCTAGGTCAGGAGATTATGGTTTGACTTCTGAGAATGCTTAAGTGAGTGGGTCTTGAAATATGATTGCAAAGTATGTAGGACAGGTTTGGTGAAAAATCATTTAAAGCTGAATAATGTTAAAATAACCTATATTTATTTGATAGAAAGTGGAAAGAATATAATGGACTGGTTTTCACACACACACATGGAGAGTTAGTGTAATGGTTGACTTTTGAATTCCTTTCTCATGATGGTGTCATAAATCTCTTTGAATTTTATTTTAATGTGATTTATGAGACATCTTTTTCCATTTTACTGGGAAGAACTCCTTGGTGCGGTTTGTGAATTGATCACATTACTTAAGTGAATTAAAATTTCCTCAAATGCTAAATCTTCATGATGTTGGAAATATATATATATATATATGCATCATTTTATTTGGATATGTGACTTTTCCCAGGAGTTCAAATGTTTAGGTGTGGTGGTGTGATCGTACCACGATTCACTGTTTTATTCCACCCTTACACCATTGTTTTAATCTAGTTTTGTAATGAATATTACAAATATAATAATAAATTTCACTTTATTTTTGAATCAATTAATTAATGTTAATAAATATTATAATGGTCAATGTTACTTTTTTTTGTTATTTCAATGTAGGTGGAGATGATTTGGAGGGCCCTTGATGAAGTGGAAGAAAAATGGGCCAAAATTGCATGGATCCATGGACATCTGTCCACTGTTTTAAATAGTAAACGAAATAAGTGCATCCAAATGGGATGATATTTTTTGGGATGATCTAAAATTTAATATTCCACATTTCATATCAAGGAACCCAATCCTGATTCGGCTTATAAGGGGCCCATCCAAACTGATCTGTCCAAGCCACCGAATATGCAAAAAGTCAAAAGTGGCATTCTGTATTTTATCAATATCTCGAGATTTATTTGTTCAAATGGTGCCAAACTTTCTGTGGTGATAGCTAAGACGTGGGTCTACAACTTTACTATTTTTTTAAAAGGTAGGTTCGACTTTATAAGAGCCTAAAACCTTTCTCCAAGTGGTTTATCAAAATATGGGTGCCCAAAACCACTTCTCATTTTGGCTATAAAAAGACACCTTGGGCACCCCATTTGCAAGTTCGACCAGGAGGCAAGGTGCTACCATTTTGGAGTCCCCAATGAGTCTTCTCAACATATCTAGAAGTTCTGGAGGATATGGGAAGTTCTACTTCAACATCTTCTTCTTCTTCCTCTCCCATGGGTTTCTAAACCCCTTGTGATCACCCGGGGAGGAACGTGATGTAAATCCCAAGCTTCATGTTTGTAATATTTGAATGATATTTTGAATTCCAGTTTGTTGTGTTGTTTTTCATCATCATATATTCTTATTTTATTGATTTATGTACTGGTATGTCATGCTCAACTCATATGATCATGTTTGGGGGTACCCTTTCATGTGATGTTTCACACACCGTTCATCCCTTTTTCTTCCCTCATTCAATTGCGGTGTTTGTGTGGTTCATATTGGTCAATTGAACTCTCATAATCACTATCAAGATCATGAAAATTTATGCCATGGTATCACAAATAAGTAACATACAAACCTAGACAGCACATCAAGTTCTTCGTGTGTTGCCTTGGTGAGTTTCGGTTATGATGTCGAACACAAATCACTCAATCATCAGCGATGTCCGGTGAATCATTGTGTGTTTTTGACTGAACCCTAGGAGGTATCCTAGAATAAACTAAGTAACAGTATGTTAATATGTGTTACAAACTAGGTATTAAAATATCATAACCCCATCCCTTGAAGCTATGAAGGATGAGCATCACGAGACTTCCCCGGGTTGATCACGCTTAATTAATTCTGTTAATCTTTACATTGTTTTATCACTTTCATTTTCTATTTTCATATTTAATCATCAAACCCCTAAGTTTTAAAAAAACCTCATTCACCTTCTACTTTCATAATCAAAACCCTCTTTTTAAATTAATGATCTAAGGCTCCGTCGAGAGACGACCTAGGGTTGCTGCTATACTGCAGGAATTCTAGTCAAAATTAAACAACTAATTTGACGTGCTCAACAATGCGATCAGTGACCTGCCACAAGTATGTTTTAGAACGTTGTTGTAGCGTAGAGTGTATCCAAATAACTCACAAATTACCTAAGTCTTGCATGCTATCTTACATGATGTGCAAAGTATTTTAAGAATGCTTAAAATACGATCAATCCCATTCTTCCATTTCAAAAGTTCCAATTCCATTCCATTTAAAACCAAAATAGGTTTATTTCAAAACATGGATTTTTCACAAGATAAACACACTGGGTTTCTATCAAATCATTTTAAGCCATTTTCACCAGTTTTAAAATCCATTCAAAACCAATTCCATCATCATACAATTTATTTTCACAATTAAATTCAACAATTTAATTGAAATCATTTCCATCACATTCACAATTTAAATTGAACAATTTAAATCAGCAAATTTTCATAAACACACCCAATTCAATGGAATTGGGGTTTTCCAATTTTTCATGCCAAAACCATTTCAAATATCTCGATTCACTGGAATTGATTTTTTATCAATTTAATTGAAATAAAATTTGATATATTGAGTTTAAATCAACAATTGAAATAAATAAATCAAATACAATGATAATCAATTTGGTAAGTTGAGACGGAACCACCTACCTCAAAGGTTTTGACCAAAACCACAACGGTCGAGAACGCTCAAGATAACTGAGTTTCTCCTTCAAGAACCCGCCTTAGATCTCTTCTCCTAGAAAGATCAAGACCAAATATCATCATATTTGGCATCCACACACTTAAATCTACCCATCACGGGTGTAGATCTAAGAAACCGAGAGAAGAGGAGAAGTAGATCTAAGTAGATCTAAGAAACCGATCAAGAATGATGAAGAGCGATCACATACCTCAAGATTATGGCTTTAATTCACCAAGAGAAGCCTTTGTATCACCTCCGAAATGATGGGAGAACCTTCTCTGATCTTAGGAGAAGCAAAAACCCGAGTTAGGGCCACTTAGGAGGAAAAAAGAGGCACTTAGAGGAAAAATGAGTGAGATCCACAATTTAAGGATCTTATTTAAGTGCCTTCACAGTTAGTTCACATGGTTTGATAAATCGTGCACTATCCGTACGTTAGATACTACCTCAGCCACCCTTCTCGCACATTTTGGCCGCACGGTTAGACAAACCGTGCGCTACCCGTGCGGAAGATACTACCTCCAAGACCAACTACACACGGTTTGTCCACATGGTTTAGACAACTCGTGCGCCACCCGTGCGACTTCTCTTTGCCTCAAAACATCATTTAAAGTTCTCCTGACTCTATCGTTCATCACTACTCCAAAATAGAGGTACTTTGAAACATCAAAAGTACCTGAAAACGTAACTTGATGTTACAACCTCACCACCATAAGATCTTTCTATCCCCAGAAATCCTATGAAGAATCCTCCACGTCAAAAATATGAGGCCACTGCTCTCTCATTAGTGTTTCCCTTTCCCATGTCTCATGAGAATCAGAACCATGCTGCCAAAGTACACGGACCATAGGTATTGTTCTCCCACGAAGTAACTTGGTCTCAGAATCAACAACCCTGACTGGTCGTTCAGTCACAGATAAATCTGGTTCAATCTCAAGATCACTCCAACTCACAACATGAGATGGATCAGAGAGATACTTTCACAGTTTTGATAAATGGAACACATTATGTATCAACGTCAGTTGTGGTGGTAGAGCTAAATGATAAGCAATTTTCCCTACAATACCAACAACCTCGAAAGGTCTCACAAAATGAGGAGCAATATTCCCTTGCCTCCCAAGATGTCGATGACCTAATCGGGGTGAAACTTTCAAGAACACCTAGTCACTAATTGAGATCTCTAAAGGTTTATGGTGATGATCAGCATAAGACTTGTACCGATTCTGTGCTGTCAACATTCTCTGATGAATAAACTGGATCTTAGTTGTTGTCTCTTGGACCAAACTCGGTCCTACCAAGGAACTTTCATCAATCTCTGACCAACATAAAGAAGATTTACAAGGACGACCATACAATGCCTCAAAAGGATCCATTTTTATCACAGACTAGTAACTTTTGTTATAAGAAAACTCAACTAGCCCTAGATGATCATCCCAAAGCCCACAAAAGTCGAGAACACATGCGCGGAGCATATCCTCAAGGATCTGAATAGCTCTCTCTGTCTGGCCATCTGACTGTGGATGGTAGGTCGTGCTTAAACAGACCTGAGATCTCAGTTCCTCCTGAAGGCCTCTCCAAAAGTGAGAAGTGAAACAAGGATCCCTATCAGAGACTATAGAAGACGGAACTCCGTGCAGACGAACAATTTCTTTCACATAGATATTTCCCAACTCCTTAACTTTAGTTGTATCTCGAATAGGTATAAAGTGATCCGACTTTGTCAGCCTGTTGATCACAACTCATATCGTGTTCTTCTTCCTCTGGGTTTGAGGTAACCCAACCACAAAGTCCATAGAGATTTCATCCCACTTCCATGTAGGGACTGGAAGTGGTTGAAGCAAACCCGAAGGTTTCTGGTGCTCGAATTTCACCTGTTGGCATGTATAGCAATGAGATACAAACTCAACAATGTCTCACCTCATACTTATCCACCAAAACTATCGCTGCATGCCATAGAAAATCTTCGTGGTTCTTGGGTGCACAGCCCACTAAGATTTATGGAAATCCCCCATCACATCCTTCTTTGTCGCTAACGGCACAACATAACAGTTTCAATAACACAGAACACCCTCTTTGGAGAACGACCACTGGGTTTCAGTCTCCCCACCATAAAGAGAGTCCCTAATGCTATGGAATTCATCATCCAGTTGTTGTTCTTGAAGAATTAACACGAGGAGAGCAGAATTCAACTGAACACTAGATAAATAAACTTCATTCCCCTTCCACTGAACTCCAATATGAAATTGAGAAAAAAGAGCCATCAAAATCCACGCTTCTGAAGATTCTTTCATAGCCTGTGATGGAATTTTCCTACTTAACGCATTTACAAATACATTCCCTTTCCCCAGGGTATAGGCAATGTCAAAGTCAAAAGATTGCAGGTACTCCACCCAATGCCTTTGGCAAAGATTCAAATCTTTTTAAGATAAGATATAACTCGAGATCTTGTGGTCTGAATACACATTAAACCTTTCTCCATAAAGGTAATGTCTCCAACACTTAAGTGTGTGCATTACAGCTGCAAACTCAAGGTCATGGGTAGGATAGTTCTTCTCATGATGCTTAAGCTGACGAGATCCATAGGAAACAACATGATTACCTTGCATAAGGACACATCCCAAACCTAAACCCGATGCATCACAGAAGACCATGTAACCTATCGCAACCTTAGGAAGGGTTAACACCGACATAGTAGTCAAAAGACACTTTATCTCAACAAAATAACTCTAAAATTTATCATTCTAGGAAAACTTCACTCCCTTTCGAGTCAGAGTAGTCATTGGAGAAGCTAACTTTGATAAGTCTTTAACAAATCATCGATAATATGTTGCTAATCACAAGAAGCTCCAAATCTCGAAAACATTTTGTGGTTGTTCCCAAGTTATAACAGCCTTCACGTTCTCAGTATCAACTGATATTCCTTGTTATGACACGACATGTCCCAAGAATTTCAATTCCTGAATCCAGAAATCGCACTTTGAAAGCTTGTCATAAAGTCGGTGATTCCTTAGAAGACTCAGAATTGATCTCAGATGATGCACATGATCCTACTTAGACTTAGAGTAGACAAGAATTTTATCCAAAAAAACTACCACAAAAGTATCTAGATACTCATGGAAAACCTTGTTCATCAAAGCCATGAAAACTGCAGGAGCATTTTTTAGGCCGAAGGGCATAACAAGGTACTCATAATGGTCGTACCTACTCTGGAAAGCGGTCTTATGAATGTCATATTCTTTTATCCTCAGCTGATGGTAACCCGATCGAAGATCAATTTTTGAAAACCACTTTGCCCCTTTAAATTGATCAAACAAATAATCAATTCGTGGTAATGGATATTTGTTCTTTATCGTAACTTGATTGAGCTTTCGATAATCAACACATAAGCGAAGAGAACCATCATCCTTCTTGGCGAAGAGAATTAGTGTTACCCAAGGTGACACACTCGGGCATATAAATCCTTTCTCAAGAAGATCGTATAACTGAGACTTCAGTTATTTTAGTTTAGATGGATCCATTCAGTAAGAGGGAATAGAAACTGGTTGAGTACCAGGCATTAAATCAATAGAAAAATCAACCTCCCTTACTGCTGGAAAACCAGAGAAGTCAGAAGGAAGCACGTCGGGAAACTCAGTGACGACTGAAGGAAGATCACCACACGTTGAATCTCTCTCTAGATCAAAAGTAAACATAGATATAACTTTCCCCAACTCTGGATAAGAGGGTCCGACTCTGCTTGACCTTGGGTCCCATTCTCCTTGAAAATCAAGAGGCGCACCACTGGGTGTAGTAAGGTAGACCCGTCGAAGATAATAATTGATCCGGGCTTTATTGGAAATGATCCAATCCATCCCAAATATTACGTCAAAAGATCTCATGCCGAGAACCAAAAAACTCCAAGCATGTTCAACATCTGATAGAGAGAAGACACAAGCAGGACTACGGAGACCCTTTTCCCTCATTGTACCAAGGGGTGTAGTAATATCCATCGCACAAGATAAAAGCTCCATAGGTAGATTAAGAAGATTAACAATATGGGTTGAAATAAAAGAGTGAGATGCACCAGTATCAAAAAGAGTTATCACTAAAGACAAAGATATAGTAATGGTACCTTTCATAGTTTCAGGACCTGTATCAGCTACCTATGGAGACTCTTCCACTGCGTGAAGAAGCTTCGTTCCGAATGCCTGTGGCTGGAACCCTTTTGTAGGTGAATCATTTGATTGCCCCGCAGTTTCTGGAGGTGGTGATGATCCTGTTCCACCACGTGGAGTAGAGAAGTGATGGCAGAATCTATGTGAGTTCCCTAAACGTCCGCAGGAGCTACAGTTCTTGGGTGCCTCAGTGCAAACCCTCTTATAATGTCCTGGCTTTCCACACTGATATCAAGTCAAAGAATCCCCTCCCGTTGCTATCGGAGGTCTGAAAAGACTCTGTTGTCGAGAACTACCATGAGAAATTCCACACTTCCGTTTTCCTTTAAAGTAACCAACACTGCCACTAGGAGGTAAAAGAACCTCCTTCAACCCTGACTTTCCTGCCAGGCCCATCTCAACCATCATGGCCCTATCTAGTACAAAGGTGGCACACTTCACCTTGATCACATCAGGTGTCTCCAAGAACTCAAATAGACGTTCAATCTTGCTCAACCATTCCTCAGCATGTTGAGGGTCAGTGGAGCCTTTGAAAACTGGTGGCTTCTGGCGTAGGAACTCTTGAGAACGACTTCAGAGAATATCACTATGAGTATCTATAGTTGGAGTTTGAACAGGAACTGGAGGTGGTGCCTGTCCTAGAACTTGGACAATGCAAACAGTCACCTCAACCGGACTCAGATCCACAATAGGACTTGCTTGTTAAGATTCAGTAGTAGCCTCTTTTTGGATCCTATTCTCATGTCTTCTCGAAGGCATGTTTCTACACTACATAAAAAGACATTTGATTAACACTCAAACAGAGTAACAAGGAAAACTATTCTTAATAAAAGGAAAAAAACCAAGATTTGGATTCCACTCTTTCCAAATTAAAACAGGAAAAATACTAGAACTAAACCACAAGTCGTATTTCCCTAACCAACCCTGGTGACTTAAGGTTCATTGCGGTGAGAGCTGGCCAGACACTCAATCACAACTACCTCCTAAGTCTCGACATGAATACTCCAATGCATACCATCATCAAGTCAAGATGCTTAACCTTTCCTCTGATACCATTTTGTCATGAACCAGCCCGGGTATCCTGGTAACCCGATAACCGAGACGGCCCTGACATAGCCTGAAGGGTGTTCCCGATCCCCATGGGTCGGTGACTAGCACCTGACATCGTAAAACATACAAGTGGAACGATTTTTTTCTACAAGAATACGGAAGAAAAAGGAACAAGACAGTGTGCATAACAAAGAAAAACTCCACCGGGAGTAATGTACTAGAAAAAAACAAAGAGGCATGAAATCCCAAAGTACAACAACCCAAGTACTAAATAGGGAAAAACAGTCCTAAAGTCCCTAAGTAAACAATTCACCAAGAGAAGATCAACAGCTGGATCGAGCTCAAAGAGATCCCTTCCCTTTGCTTGATCCTATAAGAATAAAGTCTACAAACAACTGAAGGAAAAAGTAGGGTGTGAGCCTAAGCCCAGTAAGATACCACCAAAAATTCCGTAACAGATTCCAAATATAGATTATCCAAAGAAAGTCTTTCAATTTTAAAATAAATAGGTTTGGAAATTCAAAGCATATTCTAACAAAATATTCTATACATTTTCAAATGATGGAAGTAAATATTTTAAGCAAAGGCTTTACAAATTATGGAATATTTATAAAAAAATGGCTTAAGTAAAACATTTATATAAAACAGTTTATATAAATTCAGAAGGTATGTAAGCAATTCAAAAGCATTGGCATACATTTATATCTCAAATATAAATAAACAAGTGAGAAACATGGTCATCTGCCAAAAGGTACGATAGTATTAACCAGTTATAGGATTTTTCACTCTCTATGTGAACTCAGAAAAATGTATATACACATGTCCCTATGACACTGGCCAAAGGAGACTCGTCACCAACCCGTCGGGGATGTGACCCGCCGCAAGTATGTTTTAGAATGTTGTCGTAGCGTAGAGTGTATCCAAATAACTCACTAACTACCTAAGGCTTGCATGCGCTCTTACATGATGGGAGAACTATTTTAAGAATGCTTAAAATACGATCAATCCCATTCTTCCATTTCAAAAGTTCCAATTCCATTCCATTTAAAATCAAAACATGTTTATTTCAAAACATGCCTTTTTCAAAAGATAAAACCACTGGGTTTCTATCAAATCATTTTAATCCATTTTCACCAGTTTGAAATCCATTCAAAACCAATTCCATCATCACACAATTTATTTTCACAACTAAATTCAACAATTTAATTGAAATCATTTCCATCACATCCACAATTTAAATTGAACAATTTAAATCATCAAATTTTTATAAAAACACCCAATTCAATGGAATTGGGGTTTTCCAAATTTTCATTCCAAAACCATTTCAAATATCTCGATTCACTAGAATCGAGTTTTTATCAATTTAATTGAAATAAAATTTGATCAATTGAGTATAAATTAACAATTGAAATAAATCAATCAAATATAATGATAATCAATTTGGTAAGTCGAGACGGAACCACCTACCTCAAAGGTTTTTACCAAAACCACAACGGTCGAGAACGCTCAAGAAAATCGAGTTGCTCCTTCAAGAATCTGCCTTAGATTTCTTCTCCTAGAAAGATCAAGACAAAATCTCATCATATTTGGAATCCACACACTTATATATACCCATAACGGGTGTAGATCTAAGAAACCGAGAGAAGAGGAAAAGTAGATCTAAGTAGATCTAAGAAACTAATCAAGAAAGATGAAGAATGATCACATACCTCAAGAATCCAGCTTCGATTCACCAAGAGAATCCTTTGGATCACCTCCGGAATGATGGGAGAACCTTCTATAACCTTAGGAGAAGTAAAAACCCAAGTTAGGGCCGCTTAGGAGGAAAAACGGGGCACTTAGAGGCAAAACGAGTGAGATCTAAAATTTAAGGATCTCATTTAAGTGCTCACACGGTTAGTTCGCACGGTTTGAAAAAACGTGCGCTAGCCATGCATTAGCTACTGCCTCAGTCACCCTTCGCACATGGTTTGGCTACACGGTTAGACAAACCGTGGTCTTCCCGTGCGGAAGATACTGCCTCCAAGACCAACTACGCACTGTTTAGACAACCCGTGCGCCGCCCGTGCGACTTCCCCTTTGCCTCAAAACATCATTTAAAGTTATCCCGACTCTCTCGTTCGTCACTACTCCAAAACAGAGGTACTTAGAAACATCAAAAGTACTTGAAAGATGTTACAATTTCCTTGGCCAAGGTCTTATGAAGATACTATCATACTAATTAACAAGGCCCAAGATATATAACTTCATGAACCCAGAAGCGAAATATCATTTCTTGACCATTCAATAAATGTCATACCACCAATTACACACCCAACACAAGCAAACCTCACCATGATTTCATTATCATGGTTTTTTCCTTGCATCAAAGTACGTGATCAAATGACACACACTAGTAATGATCTCAAGTTAGGAGACCAATACACATCTATATATAGGAACAACTAATGACATATGAAACATGTGGTATTAATATTGGTAGGTATGTCCTCATGATCTCACTACTAGACATTACCAAGTGAAAACTTCATGAGAAGAAGTCTCATTGCTTATGATCTCACAACACATGATAGTCAAATATCTATTGTTTCCAGTCAGTAAGATGTATCTAGACCATATGAACTTTGTTTAATATTAATTCCATAGTATCTCGAGGTTCTCATTATAGTATGGGATCTTATATAACCTTTTGATATGATAACTAATCTATGGAAATTACCATTAAATAGTGGATGCATAAATATCTACACTATAATGGTAAGAACACATTATGTATAACTAACTATATACACAATATGGTAATCAAAATTAATGTTCAATTTGGGTCTAGGGAACCCACTATTACAACACTACCACTTGAACTAGTGCCAACTTACTAATGAACCTTGTATCACTCACATGATAAAGATCATGTTTCTGCTGAGTCGCGACTTTATCTATTGGGTTTTCCATATTTTCACTACATGGCTATTTTTCTATATGTGACCTCATCTCATTGAGTAAAACTTTTCAAGAATTGTAAACCTTGAGTATATCTCCTTTTTTCCACTTTCAAAACATGACATCTTGGCTAGTAAAATATCATAATTTACATTATGATAATTCTTTACTTACTAGGTGCAATTCCAAGAACTAAAACAAATCATTTCTTTTAACTTCTTCTTAGCTTCCTCAGAAGCTGTATTGTACTCGATATTTTTAGGTATGGCTACCACTAGCTTATATGAGCCTATCTCACTCAACACCTTAGACTAACTTTGATACTCGATCAAAATGATCCAAATGAAGACTAGTTTGTATCCCACCAAAACTAGTATCCTTTTTTCTCCACTTACTAGGTACATATCATTTATACTTGCTGAAATACAATAAGATAGTTCTAACTGCATCACTTATAGTACTCCTGGATATAACTGATATTTTCCTACCATAAAGTATATTTGGAAATATAATTTTTTGTACATATCATGGCATATGTGATTGATCTATCAACGAAGCATATGGAACTCAATGTACCACTTAATCTCCTTTTATGCCCATGCATGTCAACATAGAGAGATTTATTCCATGTGACACTGGAAAAAACTATTCTCTTAAATTTTTCCAACCTGTATTTTTCAATACTATGTCAGTATATGCATGATTGACTAGGTCTAAGAAACCGTTAAATCTACCTCAGTAGATACCGTTCCCTAGAACTTAGGTTTCTAGTTTAAGTCAATCATTGAAGAATTACTTTAATCATGGTCTTAAATACCAATATCTATTTTCCGTATGTTGAAGAACATATTTCACTTGGAAAACTATGGTTCTACCACTAACCTACGGTAAACACATTGAAAATATTCATTCCAAATGAATATTCTATGATCATGTTGCTTACATCAATCCTAAACACTATTTTAGTAACTTGCAACCTTTATTGGAATTCAGTGATGTGACCATCCCTTTCTGGTTGCATCATATAAACACCTTCCATGATTGGTGGTCATGACATCCAATGCTCAATAATATGATCCTAGAAAGTAGCTTTAACAAGTAAAATTTGAATGGATTTAGGCATACTGACTTGGTATAACCAATCAATCCTTATTGGTACTACGCTTATTCCATACATGTATAATCTCATTTGAATACCCACCGAAGTATTCAATTTATAATCCCCTTTTCACTTTGATACATGGAATCCATTATTAATTTTAATTGACCATGGAAATCTTAGCTAGTTTTTATATACTATTTTCTTGTAAGAATAGTTATTCTCACTGAATAATGTATCACCAACTGTGGTGAATTCAAAACCATCAATATGGTTTTAGCCTTCCTACATAGTGTGTGTCTCTGGAATATTCATGTTCTACACACACTTTTGGAACTAGTTCTTATGCCAACTACATGTGAATATTAAGCATTGACTAAACCCAAGTCAATCTAGCACTCACTATCTCTAATAGATATGTGCACCCTAATATATAAATATAGTCTATTAATTGACTATTGATTTTGTATCTTAGGGATTTATGTAATATCCTAATCAACCATTAGGATGATTACTTAGATTCACTATGTGTTTAGCTTGATGAAAGTTTGTTTACATCCTAATAAAATCTTTGCATCTAAACACATGTCTTATGAAATAATGGATTTCCATCATAATACAACTATTATGATATCCATTTTTCATTATAGTTGGCATGTGATTATGGGATATCTCCATTATTTTCAAAGAACAACTTGAAATATAATGGAAGTTTCTAGAAGTTGTAACATTGATACTAATTACATCATGAATATGATGTATAAAATGTGTGTTTAAGAGTTTCTCCACTCTACATTTTTCTGGTCAATGTTAACATGTAAGACTTCATCATCGATCCTCCTCATTAACATCAATGTCGTGATGTATATAAAGTAATGTGCATTTAGGAATTACTATGTGCTACATTATCATGATCGATGAATGCTTGGTCAGGACATATTCTTCGACATGTCGTCCTGAAGAAACTCATATCTTTTGACCATGCATATATCATACTTTACCTTACCATTCTTTAATTACTTTAAGGAATCTTATGAAGTATTATTACCACTATATCACTCTTAGAATAGCTCACACTCTCTTATTGAACTAATACCAAAATCTTTGTGGCATACCTTTATTTTAAAGGTTCCTTTGTCCAAACTAAATATGTCGATAATACCAAAGGTGTTTAGCTTTACTGAGCTTAAATACCAAAATGGGTATGTACTTGATGTCCACTTTTTAGTTTTACTTGACAAAGAATTATCTTGCCACAACTGGGTATATAATTCTTACAATTTATATTCATTACTCATTGCCTATGATTCAAGTATCACTAAACTATTGATTGAGTATGTGACACCACAAACAACATTCATTCCTAAACATGAAATAATGTCTCATAGTGTCCAATGGACACATAAGATAAATGTTTTGGTTATACTCAATAATAGTTTGACTTAAATGATTAACTTAGAAAATAAAAATTATGTGTTTCTCACCGCTAACTTAGGAATCACCCTTTCACAACTGCTTAGAGAAGACACCTTACTTATTATAAGGTTTATTATTACTCGGTTACTATATTTCAATACAAATATATGAAGGGAATATTGTATTTAATACTCAAGAAGCATGATCAAAGAATTATATTTATTTTATGAATATCCCTGAATAAGAAGAAGGTGCATGCTTATTTAATTCAGATTATTGCATTTATCTTCTAGAGTTTTATTTCATGATATGCAATGCAAATTTCCTCTTGTTAATATCTCTTTGATTGAGGGACATTGTGAATGTGCACTTGGCGTCCCACTTTCCACTGTCCTTTTCACCCTGTCTTTCGATTTGTTTTCTATAAGAATTAAATATAAATCTTATATTCTTATTACTTAGTGAACCTTACCTAAAAGGTAATTGTGCGTTTACTCCATCCTGTTCATTTTTTAACCTAAAAAAAACTTGAGTAATTGGGTGTAAGAGTGGAATGCCTTGAAAGATCATGATTCATCTTTCATATTTACACATAATCTAGTGTAAGTTATCACCCTCATATCTTACTTCACTTTCTCCTCATAAACATCTCAGAGACGAGACTACATGTGTAATCATCCCTATCCCGATGTTGTAACCACAAAAATCATCAAGCATTGGTGATCACATTATGAAATAACCATCATATGCTTGATTCATGAGTCTCTTATAAGAATTTTAACAATTTGACATCCTAAGGTGGCTTAACAGGTATAGAGACACCAGTACCTTGAATTTTTGATATAGCAGTATTGTGAGCAAGCATATGTACTACACTTGGAAATTAATGTTGGATAAGACATTGACTTTGTCCAATTATTATCGTAGTATTTTTGTGGTATTAATTTTCATTTTATACAAAAGTGAAATTCTAGCAGATTGTACTTTTTATCTTGAATACTGGTTTAGACATTATTGATTAATTATATCATTAAATGTATCCCACTATTTTATCGAATTCTAGGAACCCTCTGTGCTAGAACCAGAATACTTTGTCACTTAATTATTCTAGTGGAGAAGATCCCTAAACCTCCCCTCATAGTTTAAAATCTTTGGCTAAACCACTACTAAGAGGGTTGAAGCTAGACGTTTGACTGGCCAGCTACATTAACTTGCAGTTCCTTGATCTATTGAGTGAAGTCCCAACTTCTCGGAATCATAACCTTGATTCCATCAACGCTTGCCTTTAAAATTACAACAAGCTAGTTTTGGATACTTATTTGCTGCAAATTTAGTTAAGTCAATCCATAACTCTCATAAGAACACCCTGGTAGTAAGAGACACTCTTAGCTTTGATATGGAGAGCACCCCAAACACTCAGTTTTGTTCAAATTTGAATGATGGAAGGTGGTAATGACTTAGTATTTCTTTGAGTGTTTTTGTGTTTTCTCTCGATGAATGTAATCTATTTCTATTCATCTTGTTCATCTATTTTGTTGCGCTCACAACTGAACATTAATAGAAAAACATATGTCGTTTCTTTATATATTTTATTAATTATTATTTTATGTACTTACCCACTGTTATAAAATGCATAAAATAATAAATTAAATGCATAAAGGAAATATACTACCCAACTGATCTTGAACATCTAAAACTACCTAGGGGTATCATACATGTGTCATTTCTTGACTCATGATGCATCTTACCCCTGTCCAGTATGTCCGCTATTCGTCCAGAGTAACGCCTCGACTTGGCATTGTCTGCGTCTTACACCATCCTCGTCATGGCGGGGTCCACATCAAGTCTGGAGTACCGTCTCATCTTTGTTGGATCCACATCACATCTGGAATACCAAATCATCTTGATAGGGTTCATACCATACATCGTCTTCATCAATATACAAGTATACTCGTGCGCAGGTGAGGAGAACTAGGGGCGTAATGTACATCAAATAGAATGGAAACGCAGTCCTTTACATAAATTGACCGAAAAAATGATGATGCACAGACCCTCTAAATTAATTACACACATCGCACACAGTAAAATAATTAAATAAATAAATAGATGTAGACATAGACAGGTTAATGCTCAAGACCAGTAAGCGGGTAAAATTCAAGCGCGATTGAAAATAAATTGCATTAAATTAGAGTACGAGGGTTTTTTAATTAAATTAAATGAATTAGATAATTCAAATAATTTAATTATTTTCTATCTGCTATTAATTAAATTTTGATACAAAAAATTAAATTAATTAATTGAATTTTATACCAAAAATAAATTAATTTAATCCCGACTATTAAAAAAATTATTTAAACCAAAATTAATATATTAATTCATTTAATTTAATGCTAAAATTAAATTAATTAGTTAATTTTGATTAATTTAACTAGCTGTCTAAGCCTAATCTAGGTCAGTCGGACAAACTCGCCCAGACCCTTACGGGACAAACCCGGTCTGGTGGAAGGGTACCTCATGGGTTTGCGCTTGGTGGAGGGAATTCCCGCATGAGCCAAGGGTGGTGGTGGATGAGGACCACTCGCTCGGGGTGATAGGTATCAAAGGTCGGCCCGGCTTCAGCCATGGTGGCAGAGGTAGGTGGTTCGGGTGAGTCAAGCGGGATGGTCGCATGGCGATCTCAGGGGCTTTGGCCATGGCGGTAGTCGTGTGACTGTCACGACCCGTCCTCGGGGCCCGTGTCGTGACTACCCCAAGCCCGCCTTCCATAGGCCAGGGGCTGGCGACTAGCACCAAAGGCATAAATCCTGATAAAAAGGGAAGGCATTGCATTTATAAAAGAAAATAAACACCACAGAGTACGCAAACTGAAGTAAACACTAAGTAAACTGAAAACAGAAGTGCTGAAAAGAAAATGGGCCAGAATACAAACCCAACTAAAGATGCAGTACAACTGAAAGTAAAGTACAACTCAAGGACAACAGTTGAAAGGTGATAAGCTTCTCCTGGATCGTCCTTCGGCTTCCTACCTGAAGGGTAGGTACAGATGTCCTCCTCAGCACTCCACGTCCGTCTGTCTCCTTCGGGTACCGACTCGTCGTGAAATCCACCTCCGGGCACCGACTCAACGTAATATCCACCTCCGGGTACCGTCCAGCTCTACAAGCCTCAACCTCGATCAGTGATGTCTGTCGTCTGCAACCAACACAACGTAGTGCGGGCAAAGCCCGTGCAGGGGTGAGTATACAATACTCAGTAGGGACCCCGAGACCCCCGAAGGTCTCCCTAAATCCACAAAGGATAAACCACAAAGAAAAGATACAAACACGAAGTATCATCCAACACTACTTAGGTATATGCCCATACATATACCTAAGTCATCAAATCTAGTTCAGCTCCAACTCAAGAGCTCAAGTACAATCCAGTCCACTCATGAAAGTAAAACTTAATCCACACAGGAAAGTACGACCCAATCCACACAAGAAAGCATAATCCAATCCACACAGGATATCAAGTCAATCACATTGAAGATAATGATCGAAAGTCAAGACTCAGCTCACACAGGTATCCATTTACGAAGAGGGTGGAGATGATTAGATGTAGCCTCTGAATCATCTCCTTTTCCGAACCCACGTAGGATCCAAGTTTAGTAGTCGTCACTGCCGAACCCACAGAGGATCCAAGTATAGTAGTCATCGTCGTCGAACCCACGGAGGATCCCAGCACGGTAGTCGAACCCACAGAGGATCCCAATACAGTAGTCATCCTCGTCAAACCCACGGAGGATCCCAGTACGGTAGTTGTCCCCGTCGAACCCACGGAGTATCCCAGTACGACAGTCATCCTCGTCGAACCCACGGAGGATCCCAGTACGGTAGTCATCCTCACAGTCGCAGCCAGCTCTAGGGTTCCCGCACACAGCACGCTCGTTCCGGGAGGATCTGCTCCACGAGCCAAGGGGTCGATACATCAACTATCATGTAGACCTAATTTGATGTATCGCAAAGTTCCGTCTCGACAATAGGAACTCAACGCGATAGACGGCGCGTCAATCGGACGCCCGGTCTGAGAGTTATTGGTCTTTTCGTTCCAGGGGTTCGGTTGGTTTTTAAGTAAAAACCAACCCGACCATACTCCAACTACATCCAAACCTCGAGCGGATTAAGCCAAAAGGTCCATCTCACTAATAGGAAACCAACAAGGTCGACGACACGTCAATCGGACGTCTGGAGCTCAAGTTATAAGTGTTTCCGCTCCGAAGGCCCGATTGGTTTCGTGTTCGAACCAACCCAGCCATACACAAAGTTCTCCGAAACCTTCAGTGTAATATACCGAAACGGTTGTATCGATCCAAGGATCGCATCGTAGTTGACGGTGCGTCAATCAGAGGTCTGTAACCCAAGATATGGGTGTTTGAACGGATTTGTCCGGAAACAGGGGGTTTGGGCCCGGTCAGACCCGGACCAAGACCCCCTAGGTCGGCCCGAACCGGGTCGACCCAACCCGGGTCCGGGTCCGACCCACTAGGGCGCAGCCCGGCCGGTCTGGCCTGACGCGGGCGCGGCCCGCGCGGCCAGCGGCTCGGTCGTTCGACTGAGTGGAAAGCGGAGGGGGCGCTGCCCCTCCCTTGATTAAAGAAACCCCCCCCCCCCCCCGCATGGGGGGCCCACCTCTTTGCCAGCCGGGGGTTACGACCCCCGTACTTTCCGAAACCGGCCGGTTGAAATGGCCGGCCGGTGTGCCACCGCGGGACCCCCGTGGGTCCCGCCTTCCAGGCACCGACTGGTGAGCCGCCGCGGCCCGCCCTGGCCGCGGCCCTTCGTGATGCTCCGGCACGGCTCGATGGCGTCGCGCTCCTCCGCCGCGGCCCATCCTTGGTCGCGACTTCCTAAGGCTTCACCGGCACGGCGCGACGGCGCCGCGCACTTTCACCGCGTTCATCCTCGTTCCCGCGCGGTGTCGTTGCACCGTGCCGCCTCCGTTCCAAACCACGTCAAGGATCAACAACAAGGGGAGGAGGATCGGCCATGTTTATGCGGTCCGACCTCCTCCCGTAATTTGATAACAGGCGGCTAAATTAACATAAAACAACTTCAACAAGGAAATCAAAAATTTAATCCATTAAATTTGAACTTAAAACCCCTACCTCGAAGAAGGCGTTTTTCGGTGTCGCGGTAGACGGCGTCGCGGTAGACGGGCGTCGTTCCGTCAACGTCGGGAAGGATGATGCCGAGGGTGGCGTCGGCGTTCTTTGTTCTTCGTTGGAGGAAGAGGAAAACTCCCCAAGCGCTGGGCGCCGTGCTTCGCTGCTAGCGTTCCGCCACTTGAAAAAAACGTCCAGAACTCCTCCCCCTGGCCTCCTTTAAATAGGAGTGGTGGGTTCGTCGTTGGCACGCAAGTCATAAATGGGGGATTTATGACATAGGGCCCCACTCAATTAATCCACTGCAGTGGAACATTAAAAAGAGAGGAAAGATCCTCATTAATTAAACACGTTGGCATTTAATTAAAGAGAGGGAGGAAGGTTCCTCATAAACTTGAGGGGTTGACATGTATTAAAGGGGGAGAGGGTGTTTAATGGGGTGTTAGGAAATTTAAGGAGGTGGGGGCTCATGTGGGCCCCACCCCACTTTCTCACAACTTTCTTTCCCATAACTCATAAACCACTAGCGGTATAATAAAAATATAATAGTAAAGCAACTATATTTTTATTCTTCACATTTTTTTAACAATTCCTCCCGAGCAAACGCACCTTCGGGAAAGGTGTTCCTAAGCAATTACTGGCGCTGCGGTTTCATCGGTGCCCTCGGATTTCAATTCTGAGCACCGGGTCAAGAATTAGAAAAACTCACTCGTTCGTTCACTGAACGTACCTGAGCTAAACTTCAGAAAATTATTCTGGGCACACCGGGCCTCGGAATCAGGCGCCGTCAGAAACTGCGTACTCGTAGATTTCCAAAGAAAATTAAGAAAAAAATCTCCCTTGAAATTTATGGGTCTTTACAGTGACAATCTCAGCTGAAGCGGCACTGGTGAACAGGGAGGATAAGCTATTGGGACGCGGAGCCCGACGCCGCAGCGAAAGTCGTCGTTGCAGAAACACACAAGAAGAGGAGGAGAAGATTTCACCCGAATGCATTTTATCACCCGAAGGAATTTTACACATCAACACACGACACCCATGAACGTACCATTTTTATCTGTATCGTCGATCATCACAACCGGGACACGCCGCTTGATCTCCGTAACCAAGAGGACTTTCGATACATGGCACCGCCATCATCGTCGTCTTCAATCATCGCCGCCAACACACCATCGTTGTCGTGATCACCATCTTTGTTTCGCATCGGTTACCGCAAACGCGACAACCCCTTCGCCGCTCTCTCTTGGTGGCTACATCTTTGCCAGCCCACTTTCCAAAAAATGCTACTGCATCCTCTTATATAGACATCATGACCATATTTTTATTTAATGCGGCCAACATTCATAATCCCATCATTATTCCACCAATTAATATTGGGAAAAACTCTTCATTAATGTTGGGAGAAGATCCTCCATTAATGTTGAGAAAATCCCTCCATTAATAATTTTTTCTCTCCCCCATTATTTAAATTTTAAATCAAAATATCCCAACAATCTCTACCTTGATTTAAAATTCAAATACTCCACATTCATCTCCACCATCTGGGTCAATTTGATCGCCAACTCCACCAAACTCTGAATGTCAACCAATGAACGGAACACGCTATTGGAACTATGGTTGTTCTATGCAGGAATTGGAGTTTGGTTTGTGTTTGTTGTCAATCCTCAGTGGAAGTTCAGAATGTGTGTCAGCAAAGTGATCATACAGTTCAAACAGACAACAGTATTGAATGTGGCGTTGTTTCCCAGTGTTTGTCAAATTTTTTGGCCTCAAAATCGAAAAATGAAGACACATGTTGTTGGAAAAATGCAAAGAGGAAGTGGTGTGAAGAATATCGGGAGGCATGCGCGAAAAATCAAGGGATGCGCGAAAAACAGCGGGTTTGCGCGGAAAACAGCGTGGTGCGCGAAATAGAGGATCAAGGGTTTTCGCGGAAATAATGTTTCGGAATCAGAACGTCGAAAAGTGGCAAAGGCATGGGCTGCGTGAAAAATCTGGAGATGTGCGTGAAAAACGATACCGGCGCGAAATATTACGCGCCAGATGAGATGTTTTACACGCCACAGGTGGTTTTGTGCGCAGGGGTCTCAGACGTCTATAAATAAGAGGTGACCCCCCTCATTCTGTATGATTGAAGACTTAGAGAAGATCTGAGGTCTGATGTGCGAAAAAGGATCACGTAAAGGGGCTTGCGTGAAATATTCTGGATTGCGCGCAAAATTCCGGGATGCGCGAAAAAGGAAGAGCTGCGCGTAAAAATTGGGGTTGCGCGTAAAAGATTCAGTTGCGCGAAAAAGGGTGTTGTGGCGCGAAATATTTTTCCGCACGAAAAAGTAAATTTTGCACGCAATAGAAAGGTTTTGCACGCAAAGGGTTGGTGTTGCGCGCAATTGTCAGTGAAGCTTGCCTGCACGTTCTGGTTATCTGGTTCAGTGGTTCTGTGCGTTCTAGTGCATCAATTCCGGACTTGGATGCAAGCAGTGTCTCATGCTAAGCAGAGACAAAGACTTCAATGCAAATCTATTGAAGAGGCATTCACGTCTATAAACTGAGTGTGACTTCACCAAGGGCAGTGAGCCAGGGGGAGTCAACGGGAGTGACCCGAGGGAAACAATGAGCTATCCCTGAACCTTTGTAAAGTCAGTGAGCTTGAGACATAGTGACTGTTCTCGAACCATTGTAATCCGCAACTAGTGAAGATTAGTGGAATTTGGTACGACCGACAACTTGTCGGCATATACTCCTTAGACGTAGCCCTTAGCGGTGAACCAAATAAAAATTGTTGTGTCATCTCTTTGCATGTGAATGTTTCATTGCTGATCATATTCATCATACAGGTTTAACTAGTTCCTACCAACGTGGGAACAAGATCCTTGTTTTTAAAAGAAAAAATTGACACCCTGATTCACCCCTTCCCTCTCAGGGTGTCCTGGGGCCCTACACACGCCGCATGACACCTGCAGCCAAGAAGACTTTCGATATTCCAGCAACACCGCTGATACCGCCGTCATTTCCGATGACATCTGAGTCCTGGGTCCTTGATAAACTGCTCCATCAGATGCTTGTCATCGTGTTCTGCAACCGAGCACTTCAACCAATCCCTCTGATACCACTGTTGGGACGCGGAGCCCGACACCGCAGCGGAAGTCGTCGTTGCAGAAACACACGAGAAGAAGAGAAGATTTCACCCGAAGGCTTTTTATCACCCGAATGCATTTTATCACCCGAAGGAATTTTACACATCAACACACGACACCCATGAACGTACCATTTTTGTCCGTACCGTCGATTATCACAACCGGGACACGCCGCTTGATCTCCGCAACCAAGATGACTTTCGATACATGGCACTGTCATCATCGTCGTCTTCAATCATCGCCACCAACACACCATCGTTGTCGTGATCACCATCTTTGCTTCGCATCGATTACTGCAAACGCGACAACCCCTTCGCCGCTCTTTCTTGGTGGGTACATCTTTACCAACCCATTTTCCAAAAAATGATACCGCATCCTCTTATATAGACATCATGACCATATTTCCATTTAATGCGGTCAACATTCATAATCTCATCATTATTCCACTAATTAATATTGGAAAAAACTATTCATTAATGTTGGGATAAAATCCTCCATTAATGTTGATAAAATCCCTCAATTAAATTTTAAATCAAAATCCCTCCATTGGGAAAAACTATTCATTAATGTTGGAAAGTTGGGTGGTAAAGATGTAGGCATCAAGATAGAGCGACGAAGGGGTTGTCGCGTTTATTTAAATTTTAAATCAAAATATCAACACCACCTTGGTGGAGGCCCACCAGATCTACCCTCAGGTGAAGAGGGCGCTCGCTGAGGAGGCAAGGTCGTCGGCCGGGATCAGAGCGGCCGACTGGGAAGGCGGATCTAGCCGCAGGAGGCGGTCGGAGGTGAGCCGGCCGGCGGGAGGAGCAGCGCCGGCTAGGCTGCGGGACGCCGTGAACAGGGGCGGTTGGCGGAGGCCGGGCCGCGCGCCTCGACGTGTCTTCAGCTCAGGAGGAGAATCCATCGCGAGGGGCGCTGAACGTAATGGGTGGCCGACCAGACCTATAGCCGGCGAAGTGGTGAGGAGGCCGGCGTGCGCGGTGGAGACGGGCTGCCGCTGCAGGGGATCCGGCGGGCTGGCTGGAGGGGTCCATGTGGACCCCTATTCTTCCCTCTATTTCTATTAATTTTTTATGCGCCCCACCAGCCTTTCCGTTTTTCCACACCCATTTTGATGTTGGGTCAAATTGATCCGGCCAAATTCCACATTTGGAATTTTGCAGACTTGGGCACCCAATTCAACAGGCTATTAAATTAGACTTATTATTATAATAATAATAAAATACTAATTATAATAATTATAATAAAATTATTATTATTATTATTATTATAATTAAAATACACAAATCTTGTGTTATTTCCGGTGATCGGAAAAAACGATCGGATCTTGGCTAGTTTTTCGCGTTCGTCAAAACAAAACATGAACAAATAATGATTGTTTGTAATTCTAATACCTGTAAAACCGCGAACGATCTATATTAAAAATTTCTGATAGCCATAATTTGGTCATCCGAAATCGGATCGATGCGTGGTCTGAACCGTTGGGATCGAAATTAAACACTCTACTTAATTTTAATGCAACTTATTTTTTCTTGGATTGAAAAAGTTATGCACTCCCTGTGATACCAATTGAAGGTATCATGACACGCAACGAAAGCCGATGAGTCGGAAATTTTAAAATTTTCATTGTCGGGACAACGAGACTTGTCGTCTCCGATGATCCGAGCCCCGATACGGTTCAAGGATCTCGCATAAATTATATTGAGCACAAAAATTAAAACGAAAACATACCTTGTTCGATCTAAAGCTGTGATCGAAATCTTCTTGTCACTGGGGATCATTGTCTGGACGATCCGAAGTTTAATCCCTCTAAATCATCTACACGTGCTTCAAAAATCTACAGAAACATTGATCATCGGATTCTGGTTGCTAGAGCGGTGATCCGACGATGTCTTCGACGTCCTGATGATTACCGCGATCCTCTGCCTTCGTTGCTTGAAGGCATTCTTGGATCGTCACTCGGAGAGGGATACTCTCTCTAGAAAGCAAGAGGAGAGAGAGACTCTCATTCAGAAATGAATGAATAGTACTTGTCGTGTAAGAGCCTCTATCTATTTATAGTGGATATGCAAAACACCCGATAGGGTTCCCCAATCTCCAAAAATTTGACATCCACTAAATAATAATTACGACGAACTAAACCGTGTCATAAATATTATTTATTATTTTATCACATCCCTATAATATATTTAAAATATATTACGTGATAAACCTGATTCATTTAACTTGACTCGTTGTTCTCGCTAATATTAAACGAACTTGGAATATTAAAATAATATTCGTTTGAATATTATTTTATCGTATTTACTTCACTTGTAAATACATTTAATAAATTCAATGCCAATTATTCTTTACTTGAATAATATGAATTTATTTATTTATCGATGATTGATAATTTGAACTACACTTAGACCCCATGGTGGGGCTCACCATGTCCAATATACCTATTCCACTTAATATGATAGATTTTTGAATATGCTATTGTGTGTGATCCTCTAGGCCCTTATCTCGATAACAGTAAATAAAATCCACAAACCAAGAATGAAATCTAGCAACTTATTAAGGCCCCTAAAGAGATAAGGAAAGTCATAACAATGACAACCAACCTACGAACACATACCTTGTACTATAATCTCTTTTTATTTAAATATCTCATAAAGCATGATACACACTTGTGTCATCACCCTTTTCTTGCTTTATTAATTTTTGATCTAATCAGATGGATTTACCTTCGACTGCCTCGACCAAGGTCTTATGAAGGTACTACTATCCTAATCAACATGACCCGAGATATATAACTTCCTGAATCCGGAAGAGACAAATCATTTCTTGGCCATTCAACCAATGTCATACCACCAATGATGCGCCCAACACAAGCTATGTAAGAACCCAGTTCTTATTCTTGAGGTATGAGTTTCTTCTTTTCTTCTTTCCTTTAGTGTTTTTGAGGAAATAAGGAAAATGAGGAAAATCCTAAATTTTGGGACTATACGCCGTGTACTTTTCCACACACCGTGTACTTTTGGCTGTGTGGGATGAGTACACAGGGCGCGTAGCCATGTCAGCGATAAAAGGTGTAAAAACCGACAACACGTCGTGTAGTTTGTATTTACACGCTGTGTAGTTTGTATTTACACACTGTGTAGTCAGTCGGCAGACGAATAGTAAGGCGATGACCAGCTGGGCGACAATACACGCCGTGTAGAGAGGCATACACGCTGTGTACTCATGTCGACAAATGAACAGTGCCACGTTGGCGAGAAGCCGCCAGAGGAACAATTTAAAAAAATGGAAAGTACACACCGTGTACTTGAGAGTACATGCTGTGTATTTTGTTTTTTTCTCTTAAAACGGGCAGTAGCCTCCCCTGTTCACAGGGAAGGCTTAGAACACCAGAGTGAAGCTCGAGGAGATCGCCTGAGCTTTGGAGATCCACCGATCGCAAACCGGGAAGCCAATTCTGCCTCCGTCGATCTTGCTGGAACCGCGCGGGTAAGAGCTTCCTTTTCCTTGAGTGTTTCTTTCCAATTCTTCCTCTAAGGGAAGTTATTTGAGGTTGAACAAGAATTCTTTTACCTCAGATCTACGACGTTCTTGGATGTTTCAGAAGGCGTCGTTCGGGTATATCGATCACGGGTGATCGAGGTAGGTGGCTTGGTGTTTAATTTCTAACTGATGTGCGTTTTTGTATACCGTTGTGATACGCGCCCATGAATGGGGTGTCGTATGGCCGAGACCTTGTTGAATTAAATACCTAGAATTGTTTAGGTAATTTAAATGTGATAATAAACTGTTGTTTGAGATCGCTGCTTGGATCCAGGACCACCCCGGGGGTGCGTTCCTCTGTTTAGCCGTTTGTCCAGGATACCCAAGGGTATGCCTTTATAATAATGATCGTAGAATTGCCTTGAGAGGAATTGCATTTGTATTGCAGGTATATTGCTTGTTTACATATTGGGCATGACCCGATTACTTGTTTAGCCTGAGAGCAGTGTTGTAATTAGCCTGTGAGCAATGTACTACTTAGCCTGTGGGCAACTTCTTCCGTGTCTGTGGGAAGTTGACTCTGTGTCTGTGGGCGACACCTCGTACGCCTGTGGGCAATATTCGATATGCATGTGGGCAGATTCCTGTGTTTGGATTCTCTTTACCTGAGGGTAAGGGTTTACGCGTCTGAGGACACTGGCTGTTTTACTTAGAATATTCACTGTGATGATATCTTAAATTGAATGTTAAAAATAATAATAAAATGACAATATAACTGGTAAAGTTAGTTACTTTTGAGTACTGCTTAGTTTATTGCATTTTACTACTGCACACTATTGTTGCATATTTTCACACAGTTGGGCACGAGCCTTTGGTGGGTGCATACTGGGATTTATTTCTCACACCCTATTTGGGTCATGTCTTCGGCCCAAACAGATTATGTTTCTGCAGGTGTGGATAAGGGCAAGGGACCCTATACAGGTACTTGATTATTGCTAGGAAGTAGGGGAGCATGAGACCGAGCTTGGGCTCGCGATGCCGCTGGCTGTTCTGTTTTGCTTTTCTGTACTTGTACTTCCGTTGTATTGTATTGCAGTGTAACATGTTTTGGCTGTTTTATAGAATAGCGACATGCTGCATTTTCATATATATATGACTGCTGGTTTCCTTGTTATTATCCGTTATCCATTTCTGTTATATTTATTGTTTACCACTTCCGCTTGCTGTATACTATTTACTTATTCCGCTGCGCTGCACTTTGAAAAATGAGGGCATAGTTTCCCCACTATCAGACCTGGGCCCTCGCTGCTAGTCGGCAGCCTCTGGCATTTGGGGAAATGCGCTTGAGGTCATGTGATGAACCGGGTTTGGGAAACCCGTTGGGTGACACCCAGCACCGGGATGTTACAAAGTGGTATCATAGGCATGTTCTTTTCTTTGACTTACTATTTAGAGCCTTAGTCAGGGATAGGACGTGAACGGTAGTTGGTAATAAGTTGTGCCTGGGCGTAGCTAACCCGTGTACAGGGAAAATCCAATTTACCTCGTGTTTCAATTTTTCTGATTTTGCAATTTTACATTTGAATTGATTTTCACCGAAGGGTGACACACTTTTATTGTGTTGTTTATATTTTATTCATGGGTTCTATTTAGTTGCAACCCGATGAGATGAGGGTATTCCATCTCATACATCATTTAGGCACATGATAGAAATCACATGTCATGCATAGTTTCCATGCCATGTAGGTGCATTAGAAATTGCATGTTGTTGTGATAGATGTTGTGCTAGTAAAAGCATGTTGTTGTGATAACTGCTTGGATAAATACCTACTGTTTGATAGGGTATTATTGTGTGAGCCTGTTTATAGAATGGATGCCAAACTTTGGTTTTTGGAGAGTATGGGCCCTCATTGACTGAAATTTGGTGGATCATTAGCTGTTTATCCGGTTATAACACATATAAGATGCCAAACTTTGATTCAAGGGGAGTATGGGACCTCACGGATCAGAATTTGGCACTTAGGTGTTGTTTTTCAGTATTTTCTGGGTTTCGGAGAAGTTTCTGAGGCATACTTTCTGGAAACCCAGTATACACACCGTTTAGTACCTTCAACACGCCGTGTATGTTCTTCTGTTCGAGAAGACAAGAAATTTTTTTTAGTACACGCCCTGTACCCTAAGTACACGCCGTGTAGTCTCTTCACGTGTCATAGACTGTGTGGGCGGGGACACGGGGAAAAGAAATGCTTGGGGCGAACACGCCGTGTACCAGATGTACACGCCGTGTAGTGTTGAACCAGAGTCTGCCCGTGTAACTAACAAACATGGACGGAGGAGAGCTTAAGACATACACGCCGTGTCCACTGTAGAACACGCCGTGTAGTTGGAGCCGTGTATCCGGCCTTGTAACGAACAACACGGGTCAACGAAGCTCGTATAGTACACGCCGTGTACCTGTGGGACACGCCATGTAGTCTTGACCAGTGATAGACCGTGTGGACCTGACCGTGTGGCTGGGAAATGGGGTAGTGTACACGCCATGTGCGGGTGTAACACGCTGTGTAGTAACAAGTCGAGTAGTCGGTCGTGTCACAAACGACACAGGCAGTTGGAAAATTACACCATACACGCCGTGTAGATTATATACACGCCGTGTAGTTTCGTTTAACAGGAGCCGTGTAGAAGGACCCGGGTAGAGGAAGAGAAGTCACGTACACGCCGTGTAGTCAGTATACATGCCGTGTAGTCTTGTTGTGTAATCTTAAATGCCTTCTTCCTCCTATTCCCCTTTTGGTTCCTTCGTTTTCAGACTATGATAATCTTGATCTAAGGTGTGCATTTGACCTTGTAGTGTCATGCCGCCGAGACGTCCACGCGTTGTTCTCCAGGAGAGAGGCAACGAGTATACTTCGGAGATGGTGGGCCATGGGCTACCAGTTGATCCTCCAGCAGAGCTAGATGCAGCGCCAACCGTAATACCGGACACAGGCGCGGAGGCGCAGTTCCGTGAAGGCTTTATGCGGTTCATGTAAACCTTTCAGGGAGCACCGCCGGCTACCACATCTATGACCGAGCTGACTCGTATCTTCCAGCAGCAGCATCCACCTACGTTTTCAGGGGATGGCGGACCACAGGCTGCAGAGTCTTGGCTCGGGTCGATGCAGACTATTTTCGAGCATCTTGAGACGCCTCCAGGGCGGAGGGTCAAGCTCGCAACTTATATGCTGGGTGATTCCGCCAAGAGGTGGTGGGATGTTACCACGCAGTCAGAGCATCACAGATACATGGCGTGGGAAGATTTCCAGACAACCTTCTATGAATTCTTCTTCCCAGAGACACTGAGGGAAGATCGAGCTTGAGAGTTCATGAATCTGCAGCAGGGCTCTATGTCGGTGATGGATTATTCTGCTCGCTTCACCGAGCTTCAGCGTTTTGCAACCATTCTGGTGGGCGATGAGACGCTAAGAGCCAGACATTGTGAGGATGGTCTTCGATATGACATCCGAGAACTGGTGAATGTTTTCAGGTTGCCTTCAATACATGCTATTGTGAACCAGGTGCTGATTACAGAGAGGAACATGCGGGAAGATAGTGGTGTGGGCCAGGGCGGTTCAGCACCAGTTTATGGTACTATTTCTACTAGTAAGAGGAAGATACAGATGAGCTTCTCTCAGGGTGGAAGTACCAGCTAGAAGAATGTTTTAGGTGGTCAGGTCATGTGCTACCAGTGTGGTAAGGAAGGGCACAAGCGACCTCAGTGTCCACGTGACCCAGTGGAATGCCGGTCTTGCGGCAGGATGGGTCATCTACAACGCTTTTGCAGGGCGTTTCCACCAGTGGCTAGTGAGAAGGGTTCTGTGCAGACTCCGCGTGCGGGGGCAGGACCAACAGCTTCTTACCAGTCGGGGAACTGGAATACATCAGGGCATGCAGGCAGGGATGGTGGACGTGGCCGTGGTAGCCATACACCGGGATCTCAAAGGCAGCAGGGTAGGACAACTCAGGGTATCCAGGCTGTGTCGCAGGGCCGCGACACTGGGTAGGCGTATGCTGTGCAACAGACCCAGCAGGAGCAGGATCCTGGACCTTCTACTGTCAGAGGTACTATTCTAGTAGCTTCTGTTTTATCTTCAGTACTTTTTGATACGGGTGCTACACATAGCTTTATATCTGTACCCTTTGTGGAGAGCCTTGGGCTCGGTGTTTCTACTTCCTCTGATGTTATGAAGTTAGACACTCCGTTAGGAACTAGAACGGCTAGTGTGCGTCAGTGCAAGGAGTGCCCCCTTGAGGTTGGTGGATGTCACTTCCTCTAGGACCTCTATGTCTTAGAGATGACGAGCTATGATTTCATTCTCGGGATGGACTGGTTGGTTCCCTTTCGAACCTTTTTGGATTGCTATCATCTCAGGGTGAGTTTCACGTCACTAGAGGGCAGAGAGTTTCTATACAAGGGTGAGTGGAATGTTCAGGCGAGTCGAGCTAGACCAGAGCATCATGGGCGAGGTGGCATCACAGCCCAGATTGCGATCTTATATCTGGATGACCAGGGGACTTGTCAGAAGGATTTCCCTCCAGTGGTTGATCGTTTTAGGGATTTATTCCTGGACAACTTTTCAGGTCTTCCTCCGGAGCGTGAGGTGGATTTCTCTATTGAGCTTATGCCAGGAACAACACCGGTGTCCATTCCTCCTTATAGGATGGCTACAACAGAGTTACAGGAGCTCAAGAGACAATTAGAGGAGTTACAAGAAAATGGTTTTATCCGACCCAACACTTCTCCATGGGGTTCTCTTGTCCTTTTTGCAAAGAAGGCGGACGATACCCTCAGACTCTATGTGGATAATCAGAAGCTGAACCAGTTGACGGTTAAGAACCGATATCCCTTGCCAAGGATTGATGATATTTTTGATCAACTTCACGGAGCACGAGTGTTCTCGAAGATTGACTTGAGATCAGGATATCATCAACTGCGCGTTAGACTATCTAATATACCTCTCACAGCTTTCAGGAGCAGGTATGGTCTATGGGAGTATATGGTTATGCTGTTCGGACTCACGAACGCACCCGTAGTTTTCATGGCTCTGATGAATCGTGTGTTCCATCCTTATCTAGATTCTTTTGTGGTATTATTTGTGTATGTAAGAACCCTATTTTTGATATAAAAGACTTTGGAATATTCTTGATATTATTCCATAGCAGCGCCTTCAGACGACGTACGATTCCGAGCCCCGGTGAGGTCGGGATTAAGTTTTCAGTGTGTTCACATTGGGAATGCCAAATAAATGGGATAAATCCTAAACAGAGTTTTGAATCAAATATCTGAGTGCATGGATGGGTCCGGAATGTGGTGTTTACCCTAGGAATGACATAAAACATGCCGGCGCGGGGCATTTGGACCCCTCGCTCGCTTTCGGAACGTTAAACGGATAAATTAAATAATTAATTTATTCATTTAATGGGTAAACTCAAGTATCTCTTAAAAGGTGGCTCGGATTGAAAAACTGAGGGCACCATTGAGTCTGGAACGTGTTTTTTACCGTAGGAAGGGAGTAAGTTACGCGGGCGCGGGCCTTCTGTGGAAAATACCACCAGGGGCGTTTTTGTAATTTGGCGGCTTTGGGCGTTCAATTTTATAAATTTTGAACGGGGCCTCAGATTAAAATTCAGAGACTTCTGTTGTGCTCAGAACATGGCGTTTACCCCAGGGGAGGCTTAATCTCGACCCCGCCGGAAGTTCGGGTTCGGGCCGACGAGCGGGTGGTTAAGTGTTTTTTATTTAAACACTTAACCCACTCCTCTCCTCTCCCCGTTTTCCCTTGGTTCCAACAACTCTCAACGACGAAGGAGGAAGCTCCTCCTCTCCTCCTCCCCTCCGATAAGGCAGCAGTGCGGCGGCGAACCCTAGGTGAAGCGTCGGGCAATGCCCCCACGAGGTAGGAGGTTTTGGTTTGCGTTTTCATTTCCGAACCTTTATTTAAATTAAATTATAGCATCTAATTGTCGTCTAATTTGAAATAAAATCCCATAATTGTGTAGTATATTTTATTATCTTTCCAAATCATCTTTTGGAATTGAAATCCGAGTTTGGAGGAGGCCGCAATCATTCAACGAAGTTTGCAGGTTTTGGTTTTTTTTCCGGCGGATTTTGGGGCGTTCTGGCGAGCCAGGGCGACGGTCCGGTGAGCGGCAGGTGGTCCTGGAGGAGGCGGCGACTCAACGAGAGGGTGAGCGGGTGAGCGCGGTGTCCGGGTGAGCAGCGAGGCGCGGCGGCGGGGCGTTCGGCCTCAGTCTGCTGAGGGCGTCGGCGCGAGGCAGCGCTCACCGGGGTGCAAAAGAGCACCGGGGTCGCGGCGCGCGACCCCAGCGGGGGAACACGACCTGCGTCTCGCGGGTCGTCACGCGGTGGGACGACCGGCCATGAGGGCCAGCCCGCGCGACTGAGCCGCGGGCCGGCCCAGGTCGAGCGGACCGGCTGGTCCAGGCCAGTCCAGCCCAAGTGGCTTTGCCCCTTCGACTTCAGACGCCCGAAATTTTCATTACGGGTGTTCGTTTTGGGTGCCGTCTCCGGCAGTGCCTTCCTGGCGTCGAGACGAGATTTTTGAGATGGTTTTGGGGGTTTTTACCTCCCGAAATAGGGGGGCTCAGTGGCACGGCACGACCGTTAAGTGGACGGGCGTTCTTCCGAGAGTTCTTGTTTTGGACGGCGCAGACACATCCGATGTCTGTTTTGAGCGCCGTCAGTGGCGTTGTGACCCTGGCGTCGAGCCAGAGTTTTCCAGTGTGGTTTCAGGCGTTGGAATCAGAGTTGAGGCGTGATCCCCATGGCCCGTCTGTTGAGCTGTTAGCAGCGTTTTGTAACTTTTTCATCGGACGTTCGTTCAGGGCGTGCGGGCAGTCGTTTTTGGGTGTTTTTCTGAGGGCATTGCACTGGCGCAATCTGCCCGCTTTAATTACGCACAGTGGTGCAGGCCCCACGAGGGCTGTTTCGGGAGTTGGCGGTGATTTCTATCTTTATCACCGGGTGTCTGTTTTGGACAAGTGAATAATCCATCTTGTGTACTTTTTTGAGAGGATCGCAACAGTGCAATCCGTTCGTAGCGCTTTGGGACTGGGGTGCAGGTCCCACGTAAAACCGCTCGTGTGCGGTTTGAAGAAATGCATCTTTTTCTCTGGATATCTATTGCGCTCAAGTGAGCAGTCCTTTTGACGTGTTTTCCCGAGGGGATCGCAATGGTGCGATGCGCTCGACTGTTTTCGGGGCCGAGGCTAGGGACCACAGGACGCCGTTTGGGTGTAAAGCGGTGTTGGCGACTTTTCCGTCAGATATCCATTTGAGGCGAGCAAGTAGTCTATCTCGCATGTTTTTCCACGAGGATTACAACGGTGTAATCTGTTTAGGCGTGCAGATCCTCTTGTGCGATCTTATTAAATGTGGAAATATCAAAGGTGTACCAATGATGGTTCGTCCTACTGTGTTTGTAGCGGACCCTTGGTGTGTGATCGCATGCACTCCTGTGTGAGTGAAGTAATGCTTGAATAGATGTGTTTGGCTGTGTCTCAGCCATCGAGGTGGCAAGTTGGAGTCGTTACGTTTATGCCTTCGCGTTGACGTTGGGTGCTGTGTGCACATTAACCTTTTGGCTGGAGACGTGGTATACTCTGGGAGTATACGAGAACGCTGGGAGGTACATGTGGATGTTGGTACCTGAGAATGTTTGTGCGCTTTGTTGGGGTTGACTTGGGGCTACACGTCGTGTGGGCCCCATGTGCGTGCCATGTTCTGCTTTACATACTTTTGACCTCTCACGATGTAGAGGGTTCCTCTGTTATCGTTTTTTTTGACTAGTGGGGTTGAGTTTTTCCCCTGGTCCTGTTCTCATTTGTTGACTAGCAGGGTTGAGTTTTCCCCTGGTCCTGTTCTCGTTTGTTGGCCAGCAGGGTTGAGTTTTCCCCTAGTTCTGTTCTCGTTTGGCCGGCAGAGATGGTTTGGTTCCTCTGTGTCTTCAACTGTGAGGGGTTTCAGTACTGTGCCCTTTTCACTGGACTACGACACTATTTACGACTACGTGTGCTCGTACAACGTGGGTGTTTTCCCACTTTCTGGGATGAGTTGTCTCAGTCCGCTTCGACAGTGACTCAGCGGATTAGAGCGTGATCGCCCTGAGAGGACCGAGGAGTTTCTACCGTTCCTTCTTGTTCCCTGATAGAGTTCTTGTGGAATCGGTGTGACCAACACTTTATGCGGGCACTGATACTCTACCCAGGAGTTTGTTTCCAGCAGGGCTGGCCAAGAATTTGTTTCCAGCATGGCTGGCCAGTGTGGTACTACCCAGTAGGGGTGGCCAAAGCGGTACCATCCAGCAGGGATGGCCAGTGGGTTACCATCCAGCAGGGATGGCCAGTACATCGGCGTTCACTAAGTAGTACCATCCAGCCAGGATGGCTAGAGTGGTTCCGGGTTTACCTCCATCTGGGCTGGGAAGTGGTCCCCGATGCCGGGTTTGCCTCCAGTTGGGATGGGAAGTGGTCCCCAATGACGGTTCCAAGCCTCCCTCCAGTGGAGTACCCTTTTACGGGACTGGGCATTGGGACTCATCGATGACTTTAGCCGGGTCACCCTCTAGTGGATTACCCTGTTACGGGACTGGGTAGTGTGAAACCCACCGACTCTTGCCGGGTCTCCCTCCAGTGGGAATCCGTCAACTTTCAGGGATCACCCTCCAGTGGGGCTGGGCAGGGGGTCGCCTGTCAACTTTGAGGAGACCTCTCGACTGCGGGGCAATGATGAGGTGTGGCTTTATGTTCCCCAGAACTCTCAAGTACGAGGGGCGCTTTCCCCACTGAGACATGTCCTTGTGACGTGACCTAAAACCATGAGGACGAGTCAGTGCCACCCAAAGAAGATAATATCAAGGTGCGGTGATTTGAGCCCCTTGACTTGTAGTTCAGGGCAGATGTGCGGGATACTGTGCATCGATGGTGTTTACTTCTGGGACTGTTGGCTACTCACTTTCTTGGGCTGAGATACAGGATGAAGATCCCCTTACAATCTTGTTTGGGCTTCTTGACTGAGCATATGTATATGTATATACCTTGTTCCATTACCCACTCCTTGGGTTTTGGCTACTCTCCTTCTAGGAGAGGTAAAGACGCGCGGAGTATGCCACTTTCTTTCCATGTCTAGCTTCTCATGGTTGGACGAGTCTACTATCTTGCTATAGGTAGTGAAGACTCGATAAGAAGTTCATCTTCTCACAGTTTCCAGCTCCTTGTGTCTGGAAAAGTCTACCTCATTTCTCTTATTGGGTTGAGCTGGACTCTCTACTGTTACTCTTTACTGCACTCTCGGTTGTACTCCTTTACTTTTACTATTTGATCTACTGCTCAGCCTTCAGTACCTCCTTTTTTCCTCCCTCGAGACTTCAGGGTATTCTACTGAGTATTTTTATACTCACCCTTCTTGGGCTTTTCCTGTACTTGGTGTGCCCTTGTAGACGACAGACAGGTTGGTCATGACTTTAGAGGATCTTAAGAGTTCGGGAGCTTGGACCGCATACGGTGGTCGAAGTCGGGTTCTAGGTGGGGGACCCTTCCAGCTGTTTTTCTTTTGTTACCTGTTCCTGGGTTGTGGCACTTTTCTGGTTGGGCGCATGTTTTTCCCCTTTTCTTTTCAGTCTACCTTCAGCTTTTACTTTGTACTGTTTAGTGGTCGATACACTCTTGTGGTTATTTATAGCAGTTAGTATTTTTTACTTTCCCTTTTACTCTGCACTATTGCATTGAGTGTGCTACGTGTGTGTGTGTATAGGTACTCAGGAAAAGGCCTCCCTGAGTTGTTTAGCCTTCGACACTTTTCGGCAGCCCCTGGCCTATGGAGGCGGGCTTGGGGTAGTTGTGGCTCAAGCCCGGGTAGGGACGGGTCGGGACAAAGTGGTATCAAAGGTGGTTCATTCCTTGGTACGTTGTTCGGACATCCCTAAAGAGGAATTGGTTGGGATTTAGGGAAATAGTGTTAACGTGTCTCGAGAGCGGCTCTTAAGCCAGGGAGTCTAGTGATGGTGCGGCGGCCAACGTATCCATTCACCAGGACCCTGATAACCCGCTTGTCGACTCGGTATGCTGAGACACTTGTTGCAGGGAAAATTGGTTTGTGCATCACATAGGATTGAGTCTTGACTGTCCTACTTGAGTCAGCTCCCCATTGTTGTTATTGGTATATACATTATGCTAATCTGATCACAACACTCCTTGATAACAGTCAGGATGTCACCGCAAAGACAGCTAGCCAGGACACCAGCTTTGGTTCATGACGATGACCCTGTGAGCTACGAGGCCACAATCCAGGACCCATCATGCGATCCCCCTTTTCCAGGTGGGCCGATAGTAGCACCCCCACCTGTTGAGCAGCAGACAGCTTCAGTAGAGCAAGCTGAGCTCGAGTGCAGGTTGAGTGCGCTTCGTGAGTTCTAGCGGAAGAGACCGCTGAGGTTCAGTGGTGAGCTAGAACCTCAGGTAGAAGAGGTTTGGCTGGAGACAGTGGTTTACGTTTTTAGGCTTGTGCAGACGCCGACAGATCTTATGGTGGCTTTGGCCGCAAACCTTTTCCGTAGAGAATCTTAGCGTTGGTGGAGTTTGGTGACTCAGTTTCTTGGAGAGTCGTTGCTTTCGTGGGGAGACTTTCAGTTGTGGTCTCGTGAAGAGTTTTTCCCCTCCTGCTTACGCTCCGTTTAGATTCAGGAGCTCCTACAGTTTTAGTAGGGAGGGATGACGGTGGCCGAGTACGCGGCTAGTTTCGCAGACCGTACACGCTTTTACTCAGACTTGGTCCATGATGACAACATCTGAGCATGGAAGTTTGAGCATGGTCTCCATCGAGAGATTCGTGCTGTCATAGTACCCTTGGGAATTTCCACATATATTGGGGTGCTAGAGCGGGTGCTGGTGATAGAGATATTCCTGTCACATTCTAGAGTTGGTGGTGGCAGCAGGTACGTTGGAGTCGAGACGTCTCCCGCAGCTAGCGGGCGTCGGCAAGCAGAACCTCGACGCAAGTGTATTTCTGAAAACCAGACTCAAGGGTGTGGTTGTACACCACAGTGGTGCCAGAGGGCACTAGTGCATCCCAGAGAGCGCCAGTGCTATGCTTGCGATGTGCGAGGTCACCTGGCACGGGACTGCCCGACCAGGCATGCAGAGAGCTTCGGGCAGGAAGCAGGTGCACCACCACGATGGAGGTATCTCCATGATCGGGGTATTACCTAGAGAGGTGGTGCTAGAAGAGGAGAGGGAGGAGTTGGAAGTGGAGGACAACCTTACTAGGTCTTCCCATCACCACTAGGCGGTCCACGTTAGGCTCTGGGAGCTGATAGTTGGGACCGCGGACAGCCGTGAGCTTTGTATGTCTACGATCCTGCAGAGCATGAGGTGATAAGAGGTACACTCTATAACTCTTCTACTTTTTGCAGTAGAATTGTTAGACTATGTGTGTGAAATTCTTTTCTCCCTGCTCCTTGTTTGAGTTTTCACCAGGGTGGCGCGGGGCGTTGGTGTAACCCTGTGTTGGTAAGGTAAAAGGCATGGGACCTTTCTCTTTAGTCGATGGTGTTGAATCCTTTACTTCCGAGCGTGTAAGAGGGTCTTGGTTGTGGGACATAGACTGTGAAACCTTGCGTGACCGGATATCCTTAGGTGTTTCACCATATGGATATTCTGAAGGAGGGAATCACCGGGCTTGTCCCAGGTTCAAGTGGTGATTCCAGTCGCGGCGTACGACGTAGAGGTTTGGCCGGGGAGGTGAGCTACACTCGAGGGCCTTCGGACCATTTGAGAATGTGCAAGGGGATGGCGAGGTTCCCTACCACCTTGCCCTAACCCCAAAGTCAGGAGTGGGTGCACGACATCTCCCGCGTGACTCACCTGAGGAGATGTGTGCGTGCTCCTATGCACGTCATCGACAAGGTCAGACCTCGCGTGAACAAATCAAATCCTTTGGTCTATGTGTGGTGACGCGGGACTGTGCAAGAGTTCTTCTGGGTACGGGAGAGCCAGGTGTGGGCTTAGTACCCTGAGTTGTTCCCTGGTTTTTCTTTTCAGGGAATAAAATCTTGAAGGATGGAATGATGTAAGAACCCGGTTTTTTCTATAAAAGACTTTGGAATATTCTTGATATTATTCCAGAGCAAGGCCTTCAGACGGCATGCGATTCCGATCCCCGGTGTGGCCGGAATTAAGTTTTCAATGCGTTCACACTGGGAACACCAAATAAATGGGATAAATCCTAAACATAGTTTCGAATCAGAGATCTGAGTGCACGGATGGGTCCAGAATAGGGTGTTTACCCTAGTAACTACATAAAACATGTCGGCGCGGGGCGTTTGGACCCCTCGCTCGCTTTTGGAATGTTAAACGGATAAATTAAATAATTAATTTATTCATTTAATGGGTAACGTCAAGTATATCTTAAACGGTGGCTCGGATTGGAAAACTGATGGCACTGTTGAGTCCGGAACGTGCCGTTTACCCTAGGAAGGGTGTAAGTTATGCGGGTGCGGGCCTTCTGTGGAAAATGCCACCAGGGGTGTTTTCGTAATTTGGAATCTTTGGGCATTCAGTTTTATAACTTTTGAATGGGGAATCAGATTAAAATTCCGAGACCGCCGTTGCGCTCAGAACATGGCGTTTACCCCAGGGGAGGATTAATCTCGACCCCGCTGGAAGTTCGGGTTCGGGCCGACTGGTGGGTGGTTAAGTGTTTTCTATTTAAACACTTAACCCACCCCTCTCCTCTCCCCCTTTTTCCCTAGCGCCAATAGCTCCCAACAACAAAGGAGGAATCTCCTCCTCCCCTCCTCCCCTCCTACAAGGCAGCGGCGCAGCGGCGGACCCTACGTGAAGCGTTGGGCAACGTCCCACGAGGTAGGAGGTTTTGGTTTACGTTTTCATTTCCGAACATTTCTTTCAATTCAATTATAGCATCAAATTGCCGTAGAATTTGCAATAAAATCCCATAATCGTGTAGTATATTTTAATATCTTTCCAACACATCTTTCAGAATTAAAATCCGAGTTCGGAGGAGGCCGCAGTCATTCGACGAAGTTTGCGGGTTTTGGTTTTTTTTTCGGCGGATTTTGGGGCGTTCCGGCGAGTGGCAGGTGGTCCTAGCGGAGGCGGCGGCTCGACGCGAGGGCGAGCGGGCGAGCGCGATGGTTGGGTGAGCAGTGAGGCGCGGCGGTGGGGCGTTCGGTCTCGTTCTGCTGAGGGCGTCGGTGTGAGGCGGCGCTCGCCGGGGTGCAAAGGAGCACCGGGGTCGCGGCGCGCGACCCCAGCGGGGGAACACGACCTGCGTCTCGCGGGTCGTCACGCGGTGGGAGGACCGGCCACGAGGGCCGGTCCTCGCGTGGACTGCGAGTCCATGGCCGGCGCGGGCCGACCCAGGCCGGGCGGACCGGCTGGTCCAGCCCAAGTGGCTTTGCCCCTTCGACTTCGGATGCCTGAAATTTTCATTACGGGTGTCCGTTTTGGGTGTCGTCTCCAGCAGTGCCTTCCTGGCGTTGAGAAGAGCTTTTTGAGATGGTTTTGGGGGTTTTTAACTCTCAAAACGGGGGAGCTCGGTGGCGCGACACGACCATTAAGTGGACGGGCGTTCTTCCGGGAGTTCTTGTTTTGGACGGCGCGGACACATCCGATGTCCGTTTTGAGCGCCGTCAGTGGTATTGCAACCCTGGAATCGAGCCGGAGTTTTCCAGTGTGGTTTTGGGTGTTGGAACTGGAGTTGAGGCATGAGACTCACGACCCGTCTGTTGAGCTGTTAGCAGCGTTTTGTAACTTTTTCGTCGGATGTCCGTTTGGGGCGTGCGAGCAGTCATTTTTGGGTGTTTTTCCGAGGGCATTGCACTGGAACAATACGCCCGCTTTAATTCCGCACGGTGGTGTGGGCCCCACAAGGGCCATTTCGAGAGTTGGCGATGATTTCTATCTTTATCACCAGGTGTCTGTTTTGGACAAGTGAGTAGTCCATCTTGTGTACTTTTTCGAGAGGATCGCAATGGTGCGATCCATTTGTAGCACTTCGGGACCTGGATGCGGGTCCCATGTAAAAACGCTCGTGCACGGTTTGACGAAATGCATCTTTTTCTCTGGATATCTGTTGGGCTCAAGTGAGCAGTCCTTTTGACGTGTTTTCCCGAGGGGATCGCAATGGTGCGATGCACCTGTCTGTTTTTGGGGTTGAGGTTCGGGACCACGGGATGCCGTTCGGGCGTAAAGCAGTGTTGGAGACTTTTCCATCGGATATCCATTTGAGGCGAGTAAGTAGTCTATCTCGCATATTTTTTCATGAGGATTACAATGGTGTAATCTGTTCAGGCATGTGGAGCCTCTTGCACGATCTTATTAAATGTGAAAATATGAAAGGTGTATTGGTGGTGGTTCGTCCTACTATGTTTGTAGCGAACCCTTGGCATGTGATCACATGCACTCCCATGTGAGTGAAGTAATGCTTGAATAGATGTGGTTGGCTGTGCCTCATCTATTGAGGTGGCAAGTTGGAGTCGTTATGTTTACGCCTTCGTGTTGACGTTGGGTGCCATGCGCACGTTAGCCTTTTGGCTGGAGACGTGGTATACTCTGGGAGTATATGGAAATGCTAGGAGGTACATGTGGATGTTGGTACCTAAGAATGTTTGTGCGCTTGGTTGGGGTTGACTTGGGGCCACACATCGTGTGGGCTCCATGTGCATGCCGTGTTCTAATTTACGTACTTTTGACCTCTCGCGATGTAGAGGGTTCCTCTGTTCTCGTTTGTTTGACCAGTGGGGTTGAGTTTTTCCCCTGGTCCTGTTCTCGTTTTTTGACCAGCAGGGTTGAGTTTTCCCCTGGTCCTGTTCTCGTTTGTTGACCAGCAGGGTTGAGTTTTCCCCTGGTTCTGTTCTCGTTTGGCCGGCAGAGATGGTTTGGTTCCTCTATGTCTTCAGCTGTGAGGGGTTTCAGTACCGTGCCCTTTTCACCGGACTATGACACCGTTTACGACTACGTGTGCTCGTACAACGTGGGTGTTTTCCCACTTTATGGGATGATTTGTCTCATTTCACTTCGACAGTGACTCAGCAGATTAGAGCGTGATCGCCCTGAGAGGCCTGGAGAGTTTCTCCCATTCCTTTGTGTTCCCTGGTATAGTTCTTTTAGAATCGGTGTGACCAACACTTTACGCGGGCACCGATCCTCTAATGAGGAGTTTGTTTCCAGCAGGGTTGGCCAGGAGTTTGTTTCCAATAGGGCAGGCCAGTGTGATACCACCCAACAGGGGTGGCCAGAGTGGTACCATCCAATAGGGATGGCTAGTGGGTTACCATCCAGCAGGGATGACCAGTACAACAGTGTTCACCGAGCATTACCATCCAGCTGGGATAGCTAGAGTGGTTATGGGTTTACCTCCAGTGGGGCTGGGAAGTGGTCCCCGATGCCGAGTTTACCTCCATATGGGTTGGGAAGTGGTCCCCGATGCTGGGTTTACCTCCAGCTGGGCTGGGAAGTGGTCCCCGATAATGGTTCTGAGCCTCCCTCTAGTGGAGTACCCTTTTACGAGACTGGGCATTGGGACTCGTCGATGACTTTAACCGGGTCACCCTCCAGTGGATTACCCTGTTACGGGACTGGGCAGTGTGGCACCCGTCGACTCTTGCTGGGTCTCCCTCCAGTGGGAATCTATCGACTTCCAGAGATCACCCTCCAGTGGGGCTAGGCAGGGGGTCGCCTGTCGACTTTGAGGAGACCTCTCGACTACGGGGCAGTGATGAGGTGTGGCATGAAGTTCCCCTAGAACTCTCAAGTATGAGGGGCGCTTTCCCCACTAATATGCATCCTTATGACGTGACCTAAAACCATGAGGGCGAGTCAGTGCCGTCCAAAGAGGATAATATCAAGGTGCGGTGATTTGAGCCCCTTGACTTGCAGTTTGGGGTAGACGTGCAGGATGCTGGGCATCGATGGTGTTTACTTTTGGGACTGTTGGCTACTCACTTTCTTGGGCTGAGCTACGGGATGGAGATACCCTTACAATATTTTTTGGGCTTCTTGACTGATCATATAGATATGTATATACCTTGTTCCAGTACCAACTCCTTGGGTTTTGGATACTCTCCTTCCAGGAGAGTTGAAGACACGCGGGGTATGCCACGTGCTTTCTGTGTCTAGATTCTCATGGTTGGATGAGTCTACTCTCCTGCTATAGGTAGCGAATACTCGATAATAATTTCATCTTCTCACCATTTCTAGATCCTTGTGTCTGGACGAGTCTACCTCCTTTATCTTTTTGGGTTGAGCTGGACTCTCTACTGTTACTCTTTACTGCACTCTCGGTTGTACTCCTTTACTTTTCCTGTTCGATCTACTGCTCACCCTTCGGTACCTCCTTTGTTGCTCCCTTGAGCCTTCAGGGTATCCTACTGAGTATTTTTATACTCACCCCTGCTTGGTCTTTTCCCTCACTTGGTGTGCCCTTGCAGACGACGGACAGGTTGGTCGTGAATTTAGAGGAGATTAGGAGTCCGGGAGCTTGGACTGCGTACGGTGGTCGGAGTCGGGTTTCAGGTGGGGGACCCTTCCAGCTATTTTTCTTTTGTTACTTGTTACCAGGTTGTGGCACCTTTCTTGTTGGACGCGTGTTTTTCCCCTTTTCTTTTCAGTTTACCTTCAGCTTTTACTTTGTAATGTTTAGAGGTCGATGTACTCTTTTGGTTATTTATAGTAGTTAGTATTTTTACTTTCCCTTTTACTCTGCACTATTGCATTGAGTGTGCTGCGCGTGTGTGTGTACATGTACTCAGGCAAAGGCCTCCCTGAGTTTTTTATCCTTCAACGCTTGTCTCCAGCCCCTGGCCTATGGAGGCGGGCTTGGGGTAGTTGAGGCTCGAGCCTGGGTAGTGTCGGGTCGTGACAGTGGATGATATATTGGTGTACTCTCACACTCGACACGACCATGCCACCCATCTTGAGATTGTATTGATTACACTGAGAGAGAATCGGCTATATGCTAAGCTCTCAAAGTGCCACTTTTGGATGGACCAGATACACTTTCTGGGTCATATCATCTCAGAGGTAGGAGTTGCAGTAGACCCAAAGAAGGTGAGAGCAGTAGTTTCCTGGGAGCATCCTAAGAACATTTTTGAAATACGGAGTTTCTTGGGGCTGTCTGGTTACTAAAGACGCTTTATACAGGAATTCTCCCACTTAGAAGTGCCGTTGATGGGTTTGAATAAGAAGGGTGTGAAGTTCATTTGGTCAGAAGCTTACAAGACAGCCTTCCAGGAGCTGAAGGGAAAGTTGACATCAACACCGATCCTGATACTCCCAGAGTAGGGGAAGATCTATACAGTTTACTATGATGCATCAGGTATTGGGTAGGAGATGTTTTGATGCAGAGTGATCGATTAGTTGTGTACGGGTCTTGGCAGTTGAGGCCACATGATAGGAATTATCCGATGCATGATCTCAAGTTGGCTGCAGTTGTTCATGCGTTGCGCCGTTGGAGACATTATCTATTGGGAGAACATTTTGTGGTGTTCACGGACCAAAAAAGTCTCAAGTACATCTTTAACCAGCGTGAATTGAACCTAAGACAGTGAAGGTGGGTTGAATACCTTCAGTCCTTCAATTTTGAGCTTTCCTATACACCTGGTAAAGGTAATGCAGTAGCTGATGCACTGAGCAGGAAGACTCAGATACAGGCAGTGCAAGAGGCCATTGGTGAATGACATCTTATGGCTTTGTTCTCTGAGATTCATTTGGAGGTTCACAATAGTTAGGGGCAGACCTATATTTCATCTTTAGCTGTGACTTCTATCCTCCAGGATAGAGTGAGGATGAGACATCTATCTGATTCAGAAGGCCTAGTTCTACGGGAGTCGGTGACCAGTGAGGACCCTTCTCCTGGTTGGACGATAGGCAATGATGAAGTATTGTGTTTCCATGTATGAGTGTGGGTTCTAGGGGATATATGAGAGGAGATGATGCGGGAGTTTCATGCTTCAGCTTGGGAAATTCATCCTGGGGTTACCAAGATGTACCGAGACCTGAGACGTCAGTACTGGTGTCTGGGAATGAAAAGGGATGTAGCTAGTTTTGTTACGAGGTGTTCCACCTTTCAGCAGGTGAAGGTGGATTATCAGAGGCCAGCAGGGCTTTTTTAGCAGTTACTCATTCCATCATGGAAATGGGATGATGTTACGATGGACTTCGTGACTGGGTTGCCGAGGTCACCTCGAGGTAATGATGCCGTGTGGGTTGTTGTGGACAGACTCACAAAGGTAGCTCACATTTTGCCGATCAAGGAGACCTTCGGAGTTGACGATCTTGGGAAGTTGTATATCCGAGAGGTCGTACATCTTCCTGGGGTCCCCTGTTCTATCATTTTAGATAGGGATGCCAGTTTTACGTCTCATTTCTGGCAGAGTTTTCATAGGGAACTGGGTACACAGGTGCTTCTGAGTATAACTTACCACCCTCAGACCGATGGTCAGTCAGAGCGTACGATATAGGTGCTTGAGGACATGCTGCATGCATGCGTCCTAGAATTTTGGGGATCTTGGGAGAAGCATATACCCCTAGTCGAGTTTTCCTATAATAATAGTTTTCAGGCAACTATTGAGATGGAACCTTACGAGACTTTATATGGTAGGCCATACCGATCACCCTTATGCTGGTTAGAGGCAGGTGAGGCAGCTTTACTGGGACCACGTCTCGTGAAGGAGACTTCTAAGCAGGTCTAGTTGATTCAGAAGCGGATGACTACCACACAGTCTCATCAGAAATCTTATGCTAATCGCCGCATACGACACTTGGAGTTCGTGGTCAGGGATCAGGTTTTCTTGCATGTTTCACCGAGCTTGGGAAACAGGTAGATCAAGAGATGGTAAAATTTCACCGAGGTATGTAGGACCATTTTATATTCTATAGAGAGTCGGGCTGGTTGCCTATCGGTTACAGTTACCACAGAGGTACCGAGCCATGCACGACGTCTTCCATGTATCTCAGTTGCGTCGCTATCATTCAGACTCATCTCACGTCTTTCAGCCCAAGGAGGTTGAGTTTGAGGTAGATGCGTCCTTTGAGGAGCATCCGATTCGTATCATTGATAGGAGCATGAAGGTTATCCGAGGCCGGTCAGTTCCTCTCGTGCGGGTGCTATGGTAGCATGGCCGAGTGCAGGATGAAACTTGGGAGCGGGAGACTGACATACATTCTCACTGGCCGGAGTTTTTCACAGTTATATCTTTACCACCCTTGGAAGGTCAATTCAGGGACGAATTGCTTTAAGGGGGAAGTTTGTAAGAACCCAGTTCTTATTCTTGAGGTATGGGTTTCTTCTTTTCTCCTTTCCTTAAGTGTTTTTGAGGAAATAAGGAAAATGAGGAAAAATCCTAAATTTTGGGACTACACGCCGTGTACTTTTCCACATGCCGTGTACTTTTGTCTGTGTGGGATGAGTACACAGGGCGTGTAGCCATGTCGGCGATGAAAGGTGTAAAAACCAACTACACGCCGTGTAGTTTGTATTTACACGCCGTGTAGTCAGTCGGCAAGAGAATAGTAAGGCAATGGCCAGCTGGGCGATAGTACACACCGTGTAGAGAGGAATACACGCCATGTACTCATGTTGACAGATGAACAGTGCCACACTGGCAAGAAGTCACCAGAGGAACAGTTTAAAAAAATGGAAAGTACACGCCGTGTACTTGAGATTACACGCCGTGTATTTTGTTTTTTTTTTGCTTAAAATGGGCATTAGACACCCCTGTTCATAGGGAAGGTTTAGAATGCTGGAGGGAAGCTTGATGAGACGGCCAGAGCTTTAGAGATCCGCCGATCACGAACCAGGAAGCCGATTCCTCCTCCGTCGATCTTGCTGGAACCGCGTGGGTAAGAGCTTCCTTCTCCTTGAATGTTTCTTTCCAATTCTTACTCTAAGGGAAGTTATTTGAGGTTGAACGAGAATTATTTTACCCCATATATACGATGTTCTTGGACATTTCATAAGGCGTTGTTCGGGTATATCGATCACGGGTGATTGAGGCAGGTGGCTTGGTGTTTAATTTCCAACTGATGTGCGTTTTTTGTACCATTGTGATACGCGCCCATGAATGGGGTGTTGTATGTCTGAGGCCTTGTTGAATTAAATACCTATAATTGTTTAGGTAATTTAAATGTGATAATAAACTATTGTTTGGGATCTCTTCTTGGATCCAGGACCACCCCGGGGGTGCATTCCTCTATTTAGACATTTGTTCAGGATACCTGAGGGTATGACTTTATAATAATGATTGTAGAATTTCCTTGAGAGGAATTGCATTTTTATTGTAGGTATATTTCTTGTTTACATATTGGGAATGAACCGATTACTTGTTTAGCCTGAGGGCAGTGTTGTGATTAGCCTGTGGTCAATGTACTGCTTAGCCTGTGGGAAACTTCTTCCGTGCCTGTGGGTAGTTGACTCTATGCCTGTGGGCGACACCTCATACGCCTATGGGAAATATTCTATATTCCTGTGGGCAGATTTCTGTGTTTAGATTCTCTTTACCTGAGGGTAAGGGTTTATGCGTCTGAGGACACTGGCTGTTTTACTTAGAATATTCACTGTGGTGATATCTTAAATTGAATGTTAAAAAGAATAATAAAATGGCAATATAATTGGTAAAGTTAGTTACTTTTGAGTGCTGATTAGTTTATTGGATTTTACTACTATACGCTATTGTTGCATATTTTCACACAGTTGGGCACGAGCCTTTGGTGGGTGCCTACTGGGATTTATTTCTCACACCCTGTTTGGGTCATGTCTTCAGCCCAATCAAATTACGTTTCTACAGGTGTGGATAAGGGAAAGGGACCCTATACAGGTACTTGATTGTTGCTGGGAAGTAGGGGATCATGGGACCGAGCTTGGGCTTGTGATGCCGCTGGCTGTTCTATTTTTCTTTTCTGTACTTGTACTTCCATTGTATTGTATTACAGTGTAACATGTTTTGGTTGTTTTATAGAATAGTGACATGATGCATTTTCATATATATATATATATGACTGTTGGTTTCTTTGTTATTATCCGTTATCCATTTCTGTTATATTTATTGTTTACCGCTTCCTCTTGCTGAATACTATTTACCTATTCCGCTGCACTGTACTTTGACAAATGAGGCCATAGTTTCCCCACTATCAGACCTGGGCCCTCGCTACTAGTCGGCAGCCTCTGGCGTTTGGGGAAATGCGCTTGAGGTCACATGGAAAACTGGGTTCGGGGCACCCATTGAGTGACACCCAGAACCGGGACGTTACAAGCTACCTCACCATGAGTTTATTATCATGGTTTTTTCCTTGAATCATAGTACGTGATCCAATGGTACACACTGGTAATGATCACAAGTTAGGAGACCAATACACATGTTTGTAGATAGGAACAACCAATAACACCCGAAATATGTGGTGTTTCTATTGGTGGGTCTATCCTCATGATCTCACTACTAGAGATAACCAAGTGCAATCTTCATAAGAAGAAGTCTCAATGATTATGATTTTGTGGCACCTGATAGTCAAACATCTACTGTGTCCAGTTAGTAATATGTATCTAGTCCATACGACCTTTATTTAAGATTAATGTCATAGTATCTCTATATTCTCATTATAGTCTGGGGTCTGCTATAGCCTTTTGATATGATAACTAATCTATGAACATTACCATTAAATAGTGGAACCAGAAATATATACACTATAATGGTAAGAACATATCATGTATAACTAACTGTATACATGATATAGTAATCAAAAGTACTATTCAAGTTGGGTTTAGGGAACCCGCTTTTACAACACTACTTCTATGAATTGGGAATGGAAGTTCATTCAATCAAATCACGATGCATGATCTATTATATTTTATGCCAGACGTATAGGTCAAGTCGCAGTTACTTGAAGTTCCAAAATGAAATTTATAAAGAGCATGGGCCTTTATAAATTTGGAATTGGTGATACGATTAACTGGACTGAGATATATATATCCAAATAAATGAGAATAAATTTCTATAAATTAAAGTTTTAAAATGGGAAGGATACTGCTATATGGGGATGCCAATTGCAATGTAAGGGGTGTTTTACTCTATATCTTGAAATTGATGCTCCATATATAGGAACCTCTTCTGTGTTATATGAGACCGTGACCCTGAATCGACCTTAGTAGTGGCTAGTAGGTAGTGTCTCCTGATAATTTTTTGACTCCTCCTTTTCACCTAGGCCTGGATTTGGGAGTAGATAGTGAGGTGTGACTCATTATAGGAAGGTTGTGTACCTATCATTTCCTGCTTTTGATTTTTCTTATTTTTTGATAAATATCATCTGAGGCATGCACTTAAAATTGTATATCTATTCAGCCTCAATGTCCTCAAGTCATAAACTATAAGGGTGTAAAAGACAATTTTTTAGAGGTGATGGGCCCTGAGCCACCAATATTACCACTTGTAGTGCCACATGAGGCACCACTTGTTGATATTCCACTGGGTGTTAATGCTCAGTTACAAGATATCTTCTTCTGCTTCCTGCAGTTTGTATAGAGATCTCTGTGACCTGCCCCTACTATGTAATAGAGAACACATGAATTTTAGTAGCAACATCCTCTCACCTTTTCAGGGGATGATGGTACTCAGGTTGATGAGTCTTGGATAGAGTCCATGCTTTCAATCTTCAAACATTTAGAGACACATCCAGAGTGGAGGGTCAAGCTCACAACCTACGTGTTATGCAATTCTGCTAAACGTTGGTGGGATGTCATTACTTAGGCCAGACGTCATTAGGGTATGGTCTTGGAGAGCTTCCAGATAGCCTTTCATGACTACTTCTTCCCCTAGATGTTGTGAGTAGATCATTCCTGGGAGTTTATGCACCTATAGAAGGGTACCACATCAGTGATGGAGTATTCTACTCATTTCACTAAGCTCCAACATTTTTTACCAACAATTATCAATGAAGATCTGAAGAATGTGAGACATTTTTAGGATGGGATTGCGTACACCATCCAATTGCAAGTGAATATTTTCTGACTGATAACTATTTCAAAGATAGTGAACCATGCCCTCATCATAGAGAGGAACCTGAGGGAAGGTGGTAATGCGAGTCAGGATGATTCAACTTCTAGGTTGGGAGATGGTTTATCTAGCAACATGAAGTGATTTTTGAGGGTTCACGTGGGGGAAATGCTATCCAGATGAAACACATTGAAAACTGTGTGGCGTGTCACTAGTGTGGAAGGATAGGGAATAGGAAGCCTCAGTGTATGAGGAACCCTATCGAGTGTTGAGCATGCAGTAGGATGGGTTACTTGCATAATTTCTGCCAAAGTTTCCCTCTAGTATCTAGCGAGAAAGTATTTATAATGATGACTCCTTCAGGTACATGATAAGTGGCTCCACATCAAGTTGGGAGATGGTATACTACCATCAGATCAGGCCGAGGAGGTGTCCTTGGTCAAGGTAGTTAGACATCAGAGGTTCAATGCCAGTAGAGTGGACCTGGCTAGGTTAGTCAGGTTGCATTTTAGGGTCTCAATTCGGGCCATATCTATACAGTGAATCTTAAGCCTAAGGAGTAGATTTTAGGGCCTTCTACGGTTAGAGGTACTATTACAGTTGCTTCTACTTTAATTTATTCCCTATTTGATATAGGTGCATCACACTCCTTCATATCTTCTACAATTATGGAAAGTATGGGCACAAAGATAGTGTACTTTAGAAGCACGATGACCCTTGACACACTACTAGGGGTTATATCATATAATATATGCCAGGGAAAAGAGTTCCCCCTTCATAATGGTGGGTGTCAATTTCTGTGCAATTTATTTTTCCTTGAGATGACTGACTTCGACATCATTATTAGTATGGAATGGATAGTGCCTTATCTATCCCATGTTGATTTCTACTATCAAAGGGTGTCGTTTACATTATCTGAGGTAAGTGCTTATATCCATAAGAGTTAATGTGATATCTAAGAGAATTGAGTTGGACTTGAATGTCAGGGGTTAGGCAGGGTGACAACTTAGATGGCTAGTCTCTTTATAAGTGACCAGGGTTACGACTTGTGGAATCCCTCCCATGATGGATCATTTTAGGGACATATTCCCTGATGATTTATTTGGTTTACCACAAGTGAGAGAGGTTGAGTTCACTATTTAGATAGTGCTAGGTGCGGTACCAATTTACATTCCTCCTTATAAGATGGAACCTATATAGCTCTAGGAACTCAAGAAGCAGTTGGAAGATATAGAGGCAAAGAGTTTTATAGACCCAATACTTAGTCACAGGGTTTACATGTCCTTTTATCCAAGAACGAGGATGGTACTTGAAATGGTTTGTTCCCTCCTGATCCATCACTTCTCCAGTTTTGGTCATTAGAGGTGTTTTGGAGAGGTTCTGAGAGTTTCCAGTGGAAGCTGGAGGTGCAACAAAAATTCTGTAGGAAATACAAGCCATTTAAGTGTATTACATGACGTGTAATAGTGGTTTATAGATTGTGTGATCCTGGTTCACAATGTGTATATTTTTGGGGTTAAATAATAAATAGAGACTTGTTTTTTGGTGAAATCAAACCCTGAGGATTACACGACATGAAAGGGGATTATATGTCATTTAAATCCCTAATGTAATGTAGTTTTAAAAGTTCTTTCCATTCAAATTTTCATTCATTAGGACATGGATTCTTCTTCCTATTTTTTTTGGGAAAACCCTAGGCACACCAAGGAGTTATTCAAGCCCTCTTCCTCCCTCTTTTATCTGTTGGTCCTAGTGGTTGTTCGCAATCCGTGGTAAACTCTTCCTTCTTCCTGGTTGGTTTTCTTCCATTATTCTCTTGGGGATTCACTGCGGTGACATTGTTATGGTTTGGGGTGTGTGTTGGGTTTCATGTTTATGGTCTTTGGTTTTGGTATAGGTTGATCTATGCTTTCTCATGGCACAATTTTGGTTTTCGGGAGTTCTTCTTCGTTCTGCAGTGCACAACGAGCCAACAAAACTTCTTTGAGGTAGGGAATCACTCATTTCTCTTTATCGTGTATCATGCAGGAGGGGTTTGATTTTTTTACCTATGGTTTATAGTTTTTCTAGCTTAATTAAATATAATTAATTGGTTAAATTAAAATTGAAGGGTAAAATGAGTTTGAATCGTATGTTTTTACAACTTTATTATTATTGTGATATTGTGAAATGTACGAGCATGATTCCCCCCTAAAAATTTTGGTTGTTGACAGCTTTGTTTGCACTGGATGGTATGTTTTGTGACTGTTTCTCCTGTTGTGATTTTTTTGATTTACCCTAAAATTTAAATTGATTAACCACTTATATTTGGATAAAAAAATGGTTTCCCCAGGATAATGACTTGTGCGATAACGCCCCTAAAAAAGTAGAATTTGATAAAATCACATTTGTAAATTTGTAAAATGATCTTGATATGTTGTGACATTTGGCCGTGATTTGGGGATGATGATGTTTGGTTGGGGCATATGAGGATGATGGTTTGTAGGCTGTACTTTTGGGGAAGGATGTGGTTTGTGGGTCATGCTTTTGGGGAGGCGAGATGGTTGTTTCTTTGTGCTATATGCCTGAGTAGTGATGGAATAAATAAATAACTGTTTGATAATGTTTGAAATGGATTGGGATAGTTTGGTTAATGGGGTAAAAATTGTAAATGAATAATTAAGTGATGGGTTGTGTGATTAAATGTGGTTGATGATAAATAATTAAAATAATGAGATGATTAAATGGAATTGGTTGGAAATGTGGAATCGGGTTACGACTTTGTGTGGTGTTATGCATTTAGAGGTGGCAGAAAAAGTGACAATGTTGTGAGTTGGTTGGTTTATTTGTGAACCCATAGTTTGGTCTTGATCATTTTATATTATATTTATATACTTTTATATTATTGTGATTTCTATACGCACTCCACCCATGTCGAGGACTATGCGCCAACAACTGCATAGTCACATGGGGGTGTTTTTCCTGACATCCGGTGAGGAGTATAGATGGATGGGTACCTAATCTTTCCTGATCTCTCTTCTAGGAAAGATAAGCATTGCATAGGTTGTGATGGACATATTTCTATTAATGCATTATATGGTGGTTGTGATAGCCCAGGTGTTTGCGGACGAGATGTGATAACCTAGGTGTTTTCGGGTGAAATGTGACCGTGCTTGTGGGGTGGTAGCCCAGGTGTCATTGAGAGAGGTGTGATGTGGTTGTTCTTGTGGCTTTCAAGCCCAAGTGTCTTCAGTAATGGTGTGTTGTGAAGGTGATTTTGGAGTTGTGTGGTATATGGAAGATATGGGAGTTCCAGGATGTACGATGTTGGGTGTGAGAGTGGCATACCAATGGGAGCGGAATGCGAGGTACCCTTATCGATGTGATTCCTATTATATTATATTACTTGTTTTGAATTATTTGGTGAGAGTGACTTGGTGAGGTTTAAATGGTTAGTATACCTTGATATGTGCGGTTTGGTTTTGTTGTTTTCTTACAGATGCATTAGTTTGCTTCTTTCATATGTGCATGAGAGACTTTGGTTTTCCTTCTGAGCATACTTGTATGCTCACCCTACATATATAAAGATATTTTCAAGTTTCTAGTAGGACTATGTGGACCATTCTGGATACTACTATCTCAGATCCTTTATAGTTGTTGTGTCTCTACTTTATCTTTACTTTTGGGTATTTACTTTGGAGACTTTCATCTGTATCAATTTTATTTATACATGCATGTGGTATGATTTTGGATTTATTTTATATTATGTATTGGATTTGTTTGTGGATGGTCCATATTATCTCCCGATCCCATATTATTATAGAGGGTAATGCCTCCTATATCATGAGATTTTAATACCCTCGGTGCTAGTCACCAACCCGAGTCCAACTAGAGGTAGGACTTAGGGGGTCATTATCTCTCTCCCCTCATTACGACATCTTTGGAGGGAGAGGGTCATGAAAATACCCTTATATTGTACATGAATTACCAATTATTAAACCATCTTATGATGAATAATTGATATCCATTGGATCGTATAGAAGAACTCTTCAACTAGCTTCGGGGAGCAATAATTTTCTCTAAGATTGATTTGATATCGGGCTACCATCAGGTGTGTGTGAGACCATAAGACATAACAAATACACCATTTAAAAGTAGGTATGGATTGTATGAGTATCCTATTATGTTGTTTGGAATTACGAACGTGCCAACCATTTTCATGGTATTGATGAATCAGGGTTTCCACCCATACCTGGATTCATTTGTTGCAGTCTTCATAGATGACATCTTAGTGTATTCTCATACTAGACAAAATCATGCAAACCATCTTGAGATCATATTGAATTCACTAAGAGAAAATCAGTTGTATGCTAAGATCACCAAATTATACTTTTGGACTGATAAGGTTCACTTCTTGGGTCGTATCATTTTAGAGGCAGACATATCTGTTGACCTAGATAAGGCGAACGCTGTAGTTTCCTAGTAGAAACCCAAGAATTTATTTGACATATGTAGTTTATTAGGGATATATAGATATTACAGGCGATTCATTCAGGATTTATCATTCCTAGAAGCACCTCCTATGGGCTTGACTAAGAAGGGTGTGAAGTTCATATAGTCTGAATCATGCAAGATAACATTTCAGGAGTTGAAGGGGAGACTGACTTCAACATTGATCTTGATTCTATCGGAGCCAAGCATAGGCTATACTATTTAATGAGATGCTTTAGGAATTTATCTAGGAGTAGTTATGATGTAGGGATATCAAGTTGTAGCATATGGTTCCTACCAACTAAGACCTCATGAGCAGAATTACCATATGCATAACCACGAGCTAGTAGATGTGGTTCATACTCGATGCTGTTGGAGGAACTAATTATTGGGGTAGCATTTCATTGTTTATTAAGATAATTAAAGTCTCAAATACATATTTACATAGAGATATTTTAATTTTAGATAGAACAAGTGGGTAGAGTACCTACAACCCTTCTATTTTGAGCCTGCTTATATAATTGGGAAGGAAAATTGAATAGCTGATGGCTTGATTCAGAAGACTTAGACACAAGCCGTCTAGGAAGCCAACAATGAGTGGAATTTGATGGATTTGTTTTCTAAGATGCACCTGGATGTTCAATAATATCATGGAAATCCTATTTTAACAGCTTTAGTAGTGAGATAATCCATTCTAGAGTGGGTGAGTATGATACAATTATCAGATTTCGAGAGCCTCATCCTAAGGGAGAGTGTCTCAGGTGTGAACCCACCACCTGGTTGGATTGTTGATTGGAATGAGATCATTATATTATATAGAAATATCTGGGTTTATTCAAACATACTGGAGGAGATAATGTGGGAATATAATGCCTCTGTTTGGACAGTTACCCCTAGGCATACCAAGATCTAATGAGACATACTCCACCAATATTGGTGTCTAGGTATGAAGAGGTAGATTGCAGGTTTCATCACAAGATGTTCCACCTATTAGTAGGTAAAGGAGATGTATCAATAAACTTATATACTTTTACATCCTATATCTAATCCAAAGTTAAAATGGAATGACATCACCATGGATTTCATGATGGGTTTGTCGAGATCCCCTCGAGGCAGTGATGTAGTATGAATGATTATCAAAAGGCTGACCAAGTTCACACATTTCCTACCTATTAGAGAGAAATTATAAATTTATGATCTTGAGAGGCTCTATATTTGGGAAATTTCGTGCCTTCATGGTGTCTCCCATTCTATCATATCAGACTGAGACGTCAGCTTTATATCATAGTTTTGGAAGGGACTGTAGAAGGCACTGGGTTTATAGGTGCTCTTGAGTACAGATTATCACCCTCAGACTGACGATCAGTCTGAGCGGATGATAAAGGTTCTAGAGGACATAATATGGGCATGTATCCTTGACTTTGGAGGTTATTGGGAGAATCATATACCTCTCATTGAGTTTTCTGACAACAACATTTTTCAAGAAACTATTTAGATAACTCTCTATGAGGCCATTTATGAAAGGTCATTTTTTTAACCACTATGATGGTTAGAGGTGGTTAAAGAAGCACCGATGAGCCCTATTCTCATTCAGGAGACTTTAGAGAAAGTGTAGCTGATTCAGAAATGTATGGATACAACTCATTCTAGGCCGAAGTCTTATACCAATCATCACTATCGATCTCTGAAGTTTTAGGTGGGACATTGGGTCTTTTTACGAGTATCTCCTAGAATGGTTCATAAATGAATTCAAAGATAGGTAAAGCTATAACCTCACTATGTTGGGTTATTTTAGATCATGGAGAGAGTCATGATAATAGCCTATTGGTTGCGGTTGTCTTAGAGGTGTCATTACATGAACGATGTCTTTCATGTATCACAGCTTCACCGCTATCCTGATGACCAACCTCATTTGTTTAACCACAAGGACATAGAGTTGGAGGTTTATGCATCCTTTGAGGAGAATCTGGTATGTGTCATTGATCAGAGTATGCATTCTCTCTATGGCAGGTCAGTTCCACTGGTCCAGGTTCTATGGAAACATAGCCATGTTTAGGATGATACATGGGAGAATGAGGCTAGTATACGTGCTTAGTGGCTGGAAATTTTCTCAGACAACACTTTACCACCCTTATAAGAGAAATGCGAGGATGATTTGTTTTAAGTAGTGGAGGTTGTAACATCCCATCTTTTCAAAGTGGTAAATTTCTTTAAGTTATAATTAAAACCCCCTCTTTTTATGTTAATAAGGAGATTAATATTTTAAGGAGTGGTTTTGGGAGATTTTGGGGCTCGTTTGAATCCCGGAGCTCCGAAATTTAAGGAGGCATACTAATCTGCATGGTTAGAACATGGTTAGTGATAATTGTGAGAATCAATTGTATAAGGCAACCGATGCATATGGGAGGCCGCATGGTTTTCCTGTAACCATGCGATCCAAGCTACATGCCCGTGCGGGGTTGCAGACATCCTTGATATTGTATTGTTTTCATGGGCTACGCATTATTTGTCAAACTGTGCACCTAGAACATGTGAGGGGCTTTCTTAGACATGGGATAACACACATTTGGTGCACAGTTTGGAAAACCATGCACCCAAAATGTGAAACCCCTTATTTGAGGGTGATTTTACATTTTTCCCTTAAATGTTTTGAAATCCTAATAACCCTTATCCTATGTTTTCTCCAACAGCTGGTGCCCAAAGCTCTTCCTTCTACCTCCATATAGAGATTTTGGTACCTCCCTAATGCGATCTCCATTTTCTTTATCATCAGGTGCATTGGATTCCTCTCAATAATCTCTACACTCATCTCCTTTCTATTCCAAGTTTCACTTCCCATCTCTTGCACTATTTAGGTGTGATCTCATTTGCACTATTTTTAGGGCATTTGAATATTATTCTAATTTCTTATATTCTAGATTGATTAAAGGGCTTCCAATAGATGAGGAGAGGACTAAAAACCTAAGGTTTTTGGTCTATCATCTTTCTCTCAAGTTTAGTTTCTTTTATATTATGTGTCATGGTTCCGCATGGAGTAATTATCTAGTGATTCTTCTAAAATACTTAGTACATTAATTTAAATGGTTCCTCATGATTAATGTGATCCTGGATAATGGTGAATCACATCCTAGATTTTTGACCTTGACATGGGCCACCCCTATGGGTGTGAATTTACTTGATATCCAAATTTCCCTATGCCTTAAATTGATAGACCATCCTTAAAGGGTGTTATGTCATGTATTAAACCCTTTTGGAAGTATTAATTGAATTAAGAAATATTTTAGCCATGATTTAGGCCCTATAACCCATGTCTAGTTGAATTTTTTAATTAAATGTATTGGAAAAATTGATTAAAATGTTATAAGTTCAACGCTTTTCTAAATGGGATGAATTGGTATAGCTAATACATACCCATATCCAAGATGAGAGTGATACTTGGGTCCTTATGGGATGCCATGGATGATCTCATCAAGATTTTTAATTTTAATTTGTAAATGGTTGTATATACACTAGGAGTGATACTAGGTATGATTGGGATGAGCTCACCATGTGTTTTCCTTACCTCCACGTGAGAGATACTGTTTCCCTAGGGGATACATCGTGGATGGGCTCAATTGCTAGATGGTTAGACTAAGTCATGAGTAATACTCAGTCTCCTATGTGTGATACTAGGGATGAGCTCAGAGGGATAATTTCACCCATGCCTGGAGTGATACTTAGGATTCCATCTACGGATTTCCTTGTAAGGAATCCTATGGATTTGAGTATTATTACGCTCCTGGTGTGATACTTGGGTTCTATGCTATGGTTCTCCTTGGATAGGCCCATGATGCCACTTATTTAAATTAAATAAAGGATTTTTTATATATTAAACAAGAATGCCACTTTATTCAATTATGGGAGATGTCCTCCAATTCCAATCACATGATTGGGAACATTATGCATTTTGATGATTTATTTATAAGAGCCCATTTTACCTTATACTATACTTGCATAGGTTACCTTGGTTCAAAGAAATCTAGTCTAGGATGAAGTAGGTAGATTCAGTTGGGTATCCCATGAGGAACCCAGACCAATGTATTTATTTATTTATTGCCTTTAATTTATCATTATTGGCACACTTCTCATTATATATGCACAAACTAGATTGATCTAGACACCGTTTGTGGTGACTTAATGAGTATATCTCACACCTTTCTTTGGCCTCCTTTGGTAACCAAGCATACTTCATGACTGCAAGTATAGATAAAGGGAATCATCCAGCTTCTGATTCTTGATTTTTAGTTCTAGTATGGAGTACGAGAGTAGAAGACCGAGCCTATGCTCATGATTCTAGTAGAGGTAGCTTATGGTCCTTTTTGTATTTTGTTATCTTGTGCTATATGAATGTTCCCCTATATCCTATGCACCATATTTTGTATATCTACATGACATGATCGTCATCATCATTTTGTTTCTATTTATGATTCAGTTTCCACCCATTTATTATTATTGGATGTTTACTATTTATTATTCCACTGCTACATGTTCTTATTATTTTGCTTCTTATCATATTATATTATTGTTGTGCTACACTCTAACTCATTAGGGAATAGTCTCTCCACGGACACACCCTAGACCCTCGCTTCTAGTCAGTAGCCTCTTGTTAATGGGGAGGTGCGCTTGAGGTCATGTGTCCAACCATCTTAGGGAATCGTTAAGTGGATTCTGAGGCAGGACGCTACATGGTTAAACCCTTGGTCAACCCCCATTCAACCTAACTTGAATTACTTGGATTAAGAAGCTCTTAAAAAGTAGTTTTGTCTACTCAAACCCCTTCTCTTGGTGGATCAAAGCGTGGTTGATCACATTTAATCTCCTCTGATAAGTTGATCTCCTCTCTCTTTTTCTTCTTCTAATATCTCCTTCCTTTGTCCTTATAGTTTGATGGATCATCATGTATTAGATGGATCTAAACTCTATTTAATTGAATTTTGATTCTAAGTTTGATTTTTAGATCTCATTCGCCTTCGATCTACATTGTAATTCCCATTTCAAGTTTCAATTATTATTCTATAATTAAAGGTAGGTGGTTCCATAATTCTTTTCCTTGTGATTGAAACCTTGATCTACTTGATTAAATTGAAAAGAGTTTTAAATTGATTAAAAAACATGGAATTGTGATGATTTGATTCATGATTTAAAATGAGTATTAAAATTTAGAAAAACTCAAATTTCAATGGGAATGAAATTGTGGGGTGGATTTATAAAAATTGATGGATTGATTCAGAAATAAATTTTATTAAATTATTTGATGATTTATATTGATAAGGATTAAATTGAAATGTATTTTTAAAATATCATGAAATGATGAAAACTGATGATTTGGTTTTGAAAATAGATAGTCATGTAGAAAATTAAAATTGGGTGATTATGTTTTAAAATGATTTTAAATGATTAATTTCCAATTTGATTGATTATTGAAGCACATGTTAGCCTGGGTAGTTAGTGATAACTAGGACAAGCACGCTAGGACCTTTCCTCCCTTGCAATGGATTGAAGATGAAAACTATCACTAAAACAACTTCAGAAGGACTACCCATTACGGGTTCTCTTATTAGGGTGTAGAATACCCGTTATGGGTTCCCCAACTTGGGGTGTATCTATCTATCCACACATAATAAGATCCATGATCACTATGAGATGTGTGAGGATCCTATTACCTGCTAAAATAACTTAGCACAAGTTTTTTACATGGTGTTGTGCTCTGATATTAGTTGTTTGATTTGATATACATGCCATTGAATTTTTGAACTTTTTTATTCATTCCAACTGATTTATATAAAATATATATATATAATGTTCATTTAATATTGTTTGAAATTTAATTTGATATATATTTCATATTTTGAATGAAATAAAGTCTTGGTTTAAAATATGAAAACGTAATACCATGCCTAATTTTATTTGAATTGATATCATGTCTAGTTTATTGTTTTTGTAATTGATTATAGAACACTTTGTGAGGCCCTATTGAGCTTTATATCTCACACACTACCTTTTTCTTAAGGAATTTGTAGATTTTCTTATGCAAGGTCTGAGAAAAGGGAAATATTTACTTAGAGGTGGTGAATGTTCTTGATCCTTTGAGATTGGAGTGATGTTTCCTTTATGATGTTTGAGTTTTACCTTTCCTGTTACTGAGTACTTTGATAATGTATTGTTTTGGGTTTTCTTATACCTGTTTAGTTTCTAGTACTTTCTCCCTTTGGAGTGTTGAGAATACTAACTTTTAATCTTTATCTTCTACTATTCTGTGGAAAATTCGTTCCCTCTTTTATCATGTATGATGTTAGGTGCTAGTCGCCAAACCATGGGGATTGGGAAGAGCTTTCAGGATATGTCATATCCAGCTTGGTTATCAGGGTATCCAGGTTGGTTTTTGACATATAATCTCTCTTTTATAAATATGAATGTGGTGTTATCATAAAAATGGGGAGAAAGGGATTTAGGGGGATTTTATATTTTCATAGCACAAAATTTATTATCACTAAAAGATGGAATTACTTCAAACACATTGTTTTATCAGGTACTGTGGTGTTAGTATATTATCTATGATAAAGTTTGTGGTTTGATAAAAGTTAGAGAAAAGTGTTGTTATGAGTGTTTCTAACAAATCCAAAGGGAGAGATTGAAGATACTTTGGGTTGTTTTTGTAATGATTTTTTATTTGTTGTCAATACCTTGTTTGTTAATGTTGTTGTATTTTAGGTAATAATGAGTTGCTAAAGATAGTTAAGAAACTTTCCTTATGAGTTGTTTAAGGAGTTTAAGAAAGTTTAATTACAAATTCAGATGATACTATGCATATCTTCAAGTTCCTAACACCATGAAGATATCCATGATCCTAGATGAGTTTGTACAAGTTTATATAAATTAGAAGAAGTTGTTTTTTAGAAAAATATCATGTTGCAACCGTACAAAGTTCAATCCCTGATATGGTGATGTTGCAATTGATGAAGAGATACGCTGTATGAAGTCCAATGTAATGAATCTACCAGTCACATGCACATGAATTTTTCAAGAAAATAGTTGATAGGAAGTTCAATTTGTAAAGTAATGAAGTTTAAATATATAACGTCTCAGTTCCGGAAGCTACCCAGAGGAACCCCATACCCGATTGGTCACATGACTTCAAGTGCATTTCTCCTAACGCCAAAGGCTGCCGACTAGTAGTGAGGGCCTTGGGTGTGATAGTGGGGAAACTATGCCCTCATTGGCAGAGTAACATAGTGGAAGAGAAATAGATAACAATAGCAGAAGCAGTAATAATGTCATACAATAGTAAACAACAGAAGACTGAAAGTAATAAACAGCTCGAGCACATATATAATGATGCATGATGCATATGTATAGGAAAGAAACCAAACACATCACAATTCTGAAGTACAATACTAAACCAAAGTACAAGAAAACAATAAACAACTACTCAGCATCACAAGCCTCAGCTTGATCCCATGATCTCCAGCTCCAAAGCAGTCAAGTACCTGAAGTATAAGGGGCCTTTCCCTTATCTATACCTGCAACAATATAATCTGTTTGGGCCCAAAATCATGTCCCAAATAGGGTGTGAGACTAAATCTCAATAGGCAACCACCAAGAGATCTGTACCTATGTAACGACCCGAGAAACCGTGTTTTGAGTAATGAAAAGTTTGTTTTACAATTCCACCCATTAAGTGAACAAACAATCATCTTATAAGATAATAATAATAATAAAATAGATTAATGCATCAAATGAATGAAAGGCCCTTTTATTCAAATGAGTAATATCTCGGTGACTACAACTCACACTGATCGAACAAGAAGTTAAGCTAACCAAAAATCCCAATTTAAAACCTGATTACAATTATAGGGAGACCGCTTAAAACCACCAGGACCCCAAGAAGGCGGTAAGGGTTTTTGGAATCCATCAGAATAAACATGAGGATGGCCGAAGCCACTGGAGCCGTGCTGAGCACCAAAGGAATCACACGGACCATCTCCTATTTTCTCCTTCAGTCACCTTGAGTGAGGGATACCCCGAGACCAGACTTTTTATAAGAACACTAATTCGACCGTTGGACCCTAACGACTATAAATATAACCGTTGGCTCCCCTATGATTCTCCTATCCACTAATGTTTTATTTTGGACCGTTGAAGAAAAGAGTTGTTTACCCCCGAAAGGTTCGAAAAGTTAATTGTGTAATTTGCTGTAATATTTAAAGAGTGACATTAATAATAGTATAATTAATTGCTTGTTTTCCCAAAAGGTGAATTATATTTTGTATTTCAAAACGGTGAGAATTAATATTATTTTTTCCACTATTTACTATACATGTTTTTAACTTTAGAAATTAAACTTTTATTTTGTAATTATATTGAATCTGATGGGTTTTTACTTTATCTAAGAAAATATGTACTCAAACTCTTGAGTTATATATATATGTTGCATCAAAACTTAAATTAAATGTATTATATTTATCTCTAAATTAAATATAATTAATAATATTAATGTGAATGTTTATAATTTGAATTAACAGTTTTGAAAACTATGTCAAATTATGATTTCATTTACTTATGTGTTTCATAATGATAATATTTATATCAACACACTCTTATGTGTGATTTTGAAAATAATTATAAATTTAGTTATGTTTAATGTTTAATTGTATTAATAATATTAATCTTTAATTAAGGAAATTAAGATAATTAGTTAATAAAAGAAATTAAAATATATATATATATATAATAATATGTTTTGATTAATTAATGTATCTTTGTATTAAATGAACCATTGACCAATGAATATATTAAAATAATAAAAGTTAGATCAATAATTGAATATTATTAATAAAAACAATGTTATAATAAGATAATAGAAAATAATATTAATAAAACAACTTTTTTTTAAAACAGAAGACCCACGTTTCTTTTTTTAAGCACCGCATCAAGCCAGAGCCGTTCGATCCAGCATCTCCATATCAGCCGTTCATTTCTTTTAAAGACACACTGTATCTAAGCCGTTCGATTGACTTCCGTATAATCTCATCCGTCCACCGTTTTCTGGTTTTCTTCTTCCCCCGCGGCTTTCTTCTTCCTCGTGCCACTGTACCAGTAGAATAGGCAGCATCTTCTTCTCGTAGGCCGGCTAGTAGACCCGGATTTTCTCCCTCCTTTCCACAGAGTCGGCACTGAATCAACCTCAGTTATCTGGTCGATGTCTTCATGAAGGGTCCTCTGTGTTTTTTTAAAAAAACCCTGGTTTGCACCGAAGGCAGGGAGAGTTTTGCATCCGATCTCCTTGGATCTCCGACCACCAGACCGGCCTCTTCTGTTTCGTTTTCCTTCTTCTCCTCTCCGAACTGGTAAGGGGACAAATCTTACCTCGTTTTTTTCGATATATATTTATATATATTTATATATAGGTTTATATATATAAAAACCTATAAGTATATACTCCCTGTATATACGCTTATGCATGGCTTTGAGAACCACTCTTGTCCGTTTCTGAGTGGAATCCCAAAACCGGGGTAAGGGTACTCGGGAGACCTATTTTATTTTGGTTCGGGTATTTGCATATTTAATTTGAGTATATATATTTATATACATATATGTATAAAATGATATATGAAAATATACAAACTTCTTCTCAATGTTTATAACCTTGGTTTTATTTCGCCTATGAAAATGGAGTTTTCGGGTAATTGTATGAACAGGTAAAATCATGCAAGTGTATGGAGCATATTGATATATATTTACATGTGATTATATCGATGTATATGTACATAAATGTGCATAAGGGATGAAATTTATTCTTTTGTTTTGTAATTTGTTACAATATAACATTATGATTAAAATTTTATTTACTCAAAAGGATTATTGTTTCAAGAAAAGTACCCAAAACTATTTGTATACATGTTTATATGTATGATGAAATTTAAGGGTTAGTTTGATATCAAAATAATTCTTTCAATTCAAAATTTTCATTTATCACCATTCTTGATAAATCATGATTTTGTTTTGTGAAGATGGGTAGTGTGAAATTCCTTAAACATTTACAAGTATATATATATGTATTCATATATATGTACTCATATTTATGGATCAACCATGTTGTATGCAAGACTAATTTTATGCCAATAAGGGTTTTATGAAAATTATATTCACTTTCTTTATGTAAAATAACCCCACTTGGTTTTTCCAAACATTAATTTTGTTTAATGTATAACATGAGAAATATTATTGAGTATGGTTTAATTTGGTAAACCCATGCACATGTGTATACGCACCTAAATTTATATATATAGGTATATATAACCATGTATCAATATGTTGTCTTCAAATACAATTTCTTCCTATGATGTTTGCAAACTTTTCAAAGGAAAGGTCATGTTATTCAAAGTGAAAATGAGTTTTTACACAACTATATATATATTCATGTAGTTTGCATACATATATACATGACTTCCCAAGATGAACCTAATTGCACACTTTATATCCCTAACTATATGTATATTAAACACCCACAATACCCATTTATCAGCATGTGTATTAGTTATGAACGGCCTTGTTTTAACTTGGTATTATGATGCTTTGGAATGTTAAAGTATTTATGTTCATTTCCTTAAAACCCATGTTTTCAATTGTTAAGATAATTTCTTATGTGTACGGATTTTTTAGCATGCATGTCTTAGTTTTATTAATGATTGAACTATCTTCAAGTTATGAATATGTATGTGAAAAGGGGGTTTGATTAATAATGTATGAATGAAACCCTATGAATGAAAGACCATGTCAAGATATGTGAGGGATGTATTGGACTTAAATGTGACGGGTGCGCCCGGAATTATATAGCGCAATATGAATGATGTGATAGGTGCGCCCAGAATTATATAGCGCTCCAATGCATTGGGTAAAGTATGAGTCTCATGAGACGTTATGTGCAATGGTCTTGGCAGTTAGCCTTGGCTTGTGTTACCATGGAAACGGGATTGGCGGTTAGCCTTGACCCATTAAGTATGTTTTACGGTCTTGATACAAGGTCTTGAAAAAGTTCGACATTATACATTCTCTCTGCATGTGATGATAAATGGTCAACTAGGGGTTAGTTCAACTAACATGATATACCCTAGTTGAAACTTCCCTTGACCTTGAGAATGAAATTATGTGATAAGAACAGTAATTCATGTGGTAAGTCGTTATAAGAACATTATGTGCTCATGAATCATGTTATGAATGTTTTCCCTGCTTACTCACAGATTTCTTTTAGAACTAAAGTAATCTTGGTTGAATATTATGCATTATCTATTCTTCATGTGTTGCTCTCTCTGATCATGTTTACTTTAAAGTTTATTTTAAGCATGTACTTCTTCTCTGTACAAGTGGTTTTCAAAAAAAATGTTGGATTTCATGTTTTTAAGAAAAGATAATGCTTTGTTTTTAGCGAAGTGTTTTATTCTCTTCAAAAGGACTGCTTTGAGAAATAGTTTTCTTAAAACGTTTTTAAAACCCCTTACTGGGCATATTTTCTCACCCTACGTTTTTGTTTTAAAATTTTCAGGCATGGTTTGTACTAATGAAGTTTATCAGAAGCAGCTGGTTTCCCAGAATCCTGAGCCACGCGATCTTCTGTAGTAATGGGACATGATATACTATTTGTAAATGTTGTAATGAAATGTTAGTATATCATGTCTCATAAGAAACCCAGGGACCAGGGTCGCTACAACCTAACAGTCAGGGAATATATATGGTAGATAATAAGCAAAAGAAGTAGTAAACAAGGAAGTACTCAATAGTAAACATTCCTACAGTTTCAAAGATTTCAAACACCACATATCAAGTAAGCAGATAATCACAAACAGGTAAACCTATGAGATTTACTCACATCATAATCCCCTCTGGTTCTACCTAGCAAACAAAAGCAACCCTCTGGTAAGTACACATAGTCTGACCCCTCTCGTTCAGCTTTAACACAAAATCTCTAAGGAAACACTCACCATCAATTCCCCATATAGTCTCATATCGGTAACTAAAAGGCACTCTGGGGAAGCACTTACGTCTCATTCCCCCTATGGTCCACGTTGAGGAACTACAGACACTCTGAGGAAGCACTTACGTCAATTCCCCCTATGTTCTCGCATCGTAACAGTAAAAATAGACACTCTGGAAAAACCCTCAACGTCCATTCTCCCTATGGTCTACTACACCAGGTTCTCACAACCCTGTGTAAGTCAATCGAGCACAATGATATATAACAACCAAATTACACCTCAAGAACTACTTGGCTAAACAGTCTACAACATAATAACATGTCAGATAAATAATATTACTCTATCCTATCAGCACTAGGAATGGAAAGCAAGAAACCTAACAGTCTAAGAAAGACCAAATGATCATAAAAAATAAAAGCATGGTCAAGACATCCATAATAGAGAAAAGTAAACCCTATTCCCAACAAATAACCTCTATTCAACTAACCAAGGCATAATAGGAAAAAAATAGGGCTAAAAACATAAACACGTAATACCCCGTTCAAGGGTATTGATCAATTTTGCATGTATAACTCAAAGACTAACTACAGAAAGGCACAAAACACCTACCTCAGTGTTGTAGGATCATTATACGTGAACCTCAAGTCTTGAATATCCCAAGAACACAGTAGATCTACAAAAAAGTTAAAAACATTCAATCGGACATAACTTGAGAAAGAGGGAGAATCAGGAAATGAAGCTCTAGAAGATGGAAGAGCTTACTGAGGCGATCCCAACGCAATCGACGACAGTCTAATTGGAGAACAGATGCTCAATTGGGGGCTTGGAGAAGATCTACGACCGTACGGTCACTCTCGGACAAGACAGACCTAGAAGAAGATGGTTATGTCGATTAGACACGACCCTGATACGTTTAATGAAAAAAAAAGAAAGTACACAGTGTGTAATTTAGAAGTACACGACGTGTTCTTGCCCTTACTGGCCCCAGCATAAGGCGGTCTCTAGGTCACCACACACGGTTGTGTGATAGGACGTTGCACGACTAAAACATGACTACATGCGGAAAAAGAGTACACGATGTATACTTATAAGTACATGACGTGTACTTAAAAAATTTCCAGAAACTCCTTTTTTTCTCAAAAACACCAGAAAAGAGAAAAATATACATGAAAAGAAGATCTGGGTTTTTACAAACTTCCCCCTTAAAGAAATTCGTCCTCAAATTTCCATAGCAAGGCGGCGTAGAAGAAGAATCCTAGAAAATCTTCGGCCACTGTGATCGTACATCAGCCTCCCTCTCCAAAGTCTCATCCTGTACTCGCCTGTGATTCCATAACACTCGTACCGTAGGAACAGACCAGCCACAAAGAACTTTCTTACTTTGATCAATAATCCGGATAGGATGCTCCTCAAAAGAGGCGTCCACCTCTAACTCAAACTCCTTGGGTTGAAAAACATGAGATGGGCTTGATAAGTAATGTCTAAGATGAGAAACGTGAAAGATGTCATGCATAGCCCAGTACCTCTGAGGTAACTGCAACCGATAGGTGACTGGACCAACTCTCCCCAACACCACAAATGAACCTACGTACCTCGGTGAAAGCTTACCCTGTCTCCTAATCCTCTTGTGTCCCAACCTCAGTGTGACACGTAGGAAAACCTGATTCCCGAACTCGAACTCCATAGGTCATATTCATCGATCAACATAAGACTTCTGTCGAGACTGTGCAATAACCATCCTCTTCCGAATCAACTCTATCTACTCTGTGGTCTCTTAGACAAGATGAGGTCCCAGCATAGCTACCTATCCTGCCACTAGCCAGCATAAGGGTGATCGGCATGACCTACCGTACAAAGCCTCATAAGGTTCCATCTGAATAGTTGCTTGAAAACTATTATTATAGGAAAAATCTACAAGAGGTATGTGCTTCTCCCACGAACCTCCAAAATCCAAGATGTATGCTCGAAGCATGTCCTCAAGCACCTGAATCATACGCTCGGACTGACCATCTGTTTGGGGATGGTACACCATACTCAGAAGTACCTGTGTACCCAAAGCCTTCTATAATACCTTCCAGACTCAATAAGTAAAATGAGCATCTCTGTCAGAAACAATGGAGTGTGGAAATCCATGTAAAAATACAATATCTCAGATGTACAACCTTCCCAGTTCATCAACACTGAAGGTCTCCTTGGTCAGCAAGAAGTGAGAAACTTTTGTGAGTCTGTCAATGAAAACCCACACTGCATCGTTCCCTCAAGGCGACCTCAGTAACCCTATCACGAAATCCATCGCGACATCTTTCCACTTCCACTCGAGAATGGGTAACTGCTGCAAAATCCCTACTGGTCGCTGATGCTCCGCCTTCACCTGCTAGCAGGTGGAACACCTCATAAAAAAACTAGAAACATATCTTTTCATACCTGGCCACCAATACTGATGGTTTAGATCATGATACATCTTAGTGACACCAAGGTGAACTACCCAAACTAAGGAATAAAAGTCTCGCATTAGCTCCTCGTGTATGTCTGCTGGCACCCAAACGTGTCCATGAAAATGCAAGATCTCATTCTCACCTACTTTCCATCTAGGAATAGGGTTCTCTCCTGAAACACTCTCCCATAGGACTAGGCCTTCAGAATCTTATAGCTACCTCATTCTCACTTGATCAATTAGAGTAGAGGTAACAACTACAAAAGAAAGGAAAGTATGCCCCTTCCTATCGTGCACCTCCATATGCATCTTAGAGAATAGAGCCATAAGCTGCTACTCACTGCTGGCCTCCTGAACTGACTGTATCTGATTCCTCCCGCTCAACGCATCAGCCACAAAATTTCCCTTACCAGACGTATAGGCAAGATCAAAGTCAAAGGACTGAAAGTACTCAACCCACCTTTGCTATCTCAAATTTAGATCGTGATGAGTGAAAATATACTTGAAACTATTGTGGTTGGTGAAAACCAAAAAATGATCTCCCAGAAGATAATGTTTCCAACAACATAAAGCATGAACAACTACAGCCAGTTTGAGATCATGCGTCGGGTAGTTCCTCTCATGTGACCTCAACTGCCAAGATCCGTACACAAAAACTCCTCCCTGCATAAGCACTGCTCCCATCCCAATACCTGATGCATCACAAAAAATAGTATAGCTCTTGCTTGGATCTGGAAATACTAGTATCAGTGCTGAAGTCAACCTTCCTTTCAGCTCTTGAAAGGCTGACTCGCAAGAATCTGACCATAAGAACCTTGCGCCCTTCTTAGTTAGGCCCGTCAGTGGTGCTACTAAGCATGAAAAGTAATGTATAAAATGTCTGTAGTAACCAGCCAGCCCTAGAAAACTCTATACCTCAAATATATTCTTTGGATACTCCCAGGAAACTACTGCTCTCACTTTCTATGGGTCTATAGATACTCCTGCCTCTGAGATAACATGACCCAAGAAGTGAATCTGGTCCATCCAAAAGCATCATTTTGAGAGCTTAACATATAACTGATGCTCTCTCAGTGTACTCAAAATGATCTCAAGATATGAGGCATGGTCGTTTCGAGTGTGAGAGTACACTAAGATATCATCCACGAAGACTACCACGAAAGAATACAAGTATGGATGGAACACTCGGTTCATCAGTTCCATGAAAACTTCAGGCACTTTTGTGAGACTGAAAGACATAACCACATACTCGTATAGATCATACCTGCTCCGAAAGGCTGTAAGAGGTATATCTGATGGTCTAACGTGAAAATTATGGTAACAGAATCTCAATTCGATCTTCGAGAACACTCAGGATCCTCGAAGTTTATCAAAGAGATCATCAATCCTCGACAAGGGATATCGGTTCTTGACCGTCAACTGGTTCAGCTTCCGATAATCCACACAAAGTCAGAGAGTACCGTCCGCCTTTTTTGAAAACAGGATAGGCGAAACCCAAGGAGAATTACTAGGTCGGATTAAACCCTTTGCCTGCAACTCCTCCAACCACTTCTTGAGCTCCTGTAACTCTGATGTAGCCATTCTATAAGGAGGAATGGACACCAGTGCTGCTCCTGGCACAAACTCAATAGAAAAGTCCACCTCTCACTCCGAAGGAAAACCTAAAAAGTCCTTTGGAAATACATCCCTGAAACGATCCACCACTGGAGGAAAGTACATTTGTGAAGTCCCCTGATCATCCAGATAAAGACTAGAAATCTGGGCTACCACTCCTCCCAACCCATGATGTTCAGGTCTCTCTCTGCTCGCTTGGACATCCCATTCTCCCTTGTGAAGAAACGATCCACCCTCTGGTGATGTGAAAATCACCCTATGACAATAGCAATCAACAACTGCTTGGAAAGGAACTAACCAGTCCATTCCAAGAATGTCATCATAGCCTGTCATCTCTAGGAAATATAGGTACCATAAGAAGTGACACCCACTAACCTCTAGAGGTCACTACTTGCACTGTTGTACACTAGCCGTTTTTGTCCCCAACGGAGTGTCTAACGTCAAGATATCAGCAGAAGAAAAGATATAGAGACCAAGGATCTCCACAATAGAAACATATATAAAGCTATGGGAAGCCCATGTATTGAAAATAGCATAAGCTAAAACTGAGGCAACTAAAATTGTACCTCGAACGGTAGAGGGTCCGGGATCCTACTCCTTCTGGGAGTACACCACTGCAAAAGTCTGCCCTGCCCCATGACCCTATGACCCTGCCTGACCACCCTGAGCTGATCCACCCTATTGTCGCTGAAATCCTGACAACTGGCTACACAACCACGACCTCCACCTCAGATTGAATGGATGGAAGAACTCCAGTCCCCTAACTGGTGAGAAACTGGTGGTGCTGCTCCTGAACGAGGAGTCGTAGAAGAATCCCTGTCACCAGCTGCTGGTGAGAAGATCTGACAGAAGTGTTGGAGATGACCCATCTTGCCGCAAGATCATCACTCCACTGGGTCTCTTGGGAAAAGTGGCTTCGTATTCCCGCTCTTCCTGCACTGGTAGCACACCACCTGACTACTAGAAAAAGTGTCCCGCCTCCTCAGATCCCCATGCATAGACTTCATATGGTGCTTCCTGTTTTCAATAATAGGGATACCAACTCCGGATGTCGAGCTGCCCTGGATCACAACTCCAGAATCCCTCAGATTGCGCTCCGTGATCAGCGCCTGGTTGACTATAGAAGTGATGGAAGTCAACCTAAAGATGTTCACCTGCAATCAAATTTTGTGGCTCATACCATCCTCAAACTTCCTTGTCAGGAATAACTCATCACCTCTTGGAATAGGCGTGAAGTGCTGCAGCTTTGTGAAGCGAGAAGAATACCACATAACAGAAAGAGTACCCTGCTTCAGACTCATGAACTCTCAGGCTCGATCAGACCTCAAAGTATTTGGGTAGAAGTAGTCATAAAAGGCATGCTAGAACTCATCCCACAACATAACCTACTGGTGTCCTGCCTGTGAGATCACATCCCACCATCTCTTGGTAGAGTCCTGAAGAATGTACATAGCAAGCTTCACCCTCTTCTCTAGAGGCATCTCCAGATGCTTGAAGATAGAAAGAATGAATTCTAACCATGACTCTGCAGCCTGAGGTCCTCCTTCCCTGGTGAAAGTGGGAGGATGATGTTGCTGAAAGACTCGCGTCAGCTCTTCCATAGTCGGGGCAGGATGCGGTACTCCTCGAAAAGTCTTCATAAACCTCATAAATCCCTCTCAGAACTGTGCGTCAGCACCTGTATCTAGGATAATAGATGGTGTCAAGACTAGAACAACTGGAGGATCTGCTGGTAGTCCCTGATCAGCCATATACGGTGTCTAATCATTGCCCTGTAACTGGTGTACAACCGGAGTATGTCTCGGTGGCATGACTCTGCAAGGTCAAGAACACACCTTAGATCAAGACTAACAAGGGATGAAACTTAGAAGTGTGACAAGGGAACAAGAGTAAGAAACAATCCAAGTTTTTTTTCAAAACATGGATACACGACGTGTATAATGACTATACGACATGTTCCCTTAAGCCTTCACATGGCTGTGTACTTTTTCCAACCCAGGTCATGTAACACCCCATACACTCGGCGTGTTGTCCTACACATGGCGTGTACTCTAATCCTCTTCTCCTGCCTGAGTTCTTCTACACGGTTATGCCACACGGTTCTCCTAGAACAAGACTACACGACATGTTAGTGCCATAAATGGCTTGTACTAGACAAACTTCACCAACCCATGTTGTTAGTCACACGACTGGTTACATGGCTCACTCTACATGGTGTGTTTGTGCCAGACACAACGTGTAATAGAAAGGTTTCACTGAACCATGTTTTTGTCTACACAACTGGATACCTAGGTTACACTACACGACATGTTCAAGGTTGACATGACGTGTATAATATAAGATTTCATCCCTCTGTGTCGTTAGTCACATGGGTGGACACAAGGTCTACACAACATGGTGTGTACAACCGGTACACAACGTGTTTCCCCCGAAGATTTCTCAACCCCGTGTCTCTGCCCACATAGTCAGTGACATGGTTAAAGACTACACGGTGTGTACATATAGTACATGGCGTGTACTCAAGAAAAACAGTTCCTTCCTGAACAGAAGGACACGTGACGCATATTCATCATTACACGCTGTGTATTCTGGGTTCTTCTAGATAGTAAGCCTTAGAAACTACTCCGAAACCCAGAAAAACACTAAATCTAACATTAAAGTGCCAAATTCCGATCTGTGAGGGCCCATAATCCCCATGAATCAAAGTTTGGCTTCTCATATAGGTCATATTCAAGGATAACAGTATAATTATCCACCAAATTCCGATCCATGAGGGTCCATAACACCTCAAGAACCAAAGTTTGGCATTCATTCAAACGAAACCTTACACAACCAATACCTTATCAAAAATCAGGTATTCTATCAAGGCATCTATCACAAAAACATTTATATCTAACACAACCTCTATCACAACAACATGAAATCACTAATGCACCCTAAATGGCATGGAAAGAATGCATGACATGTGATTTCTAACAAGTGCCTATATGATGCATGAGATGGAATACCATCATATCATCAGGTTTCAATAGAAATAGAACCTCAATAATATCAACAATAACAACACAAAACATGTGAATCACCCAACAGTGAAATCAAATCAACTATAAAATTACAAAACCAGAAAAATTGAAATAACAAGGTAGATTGGCTTTTCCTTGTACACATGTTAGCTACTCCCGGGCATAGCTTATTACCAAGTATATATTCCTTCATATCCCTGAATCTAGGCTCCAAACAGTAAGTCAAGAAGAAAAGAATTCATCTAATACCACTTTTTAACGTCCCGGTTCCTGAAGTCGCCTAGAGGCACCCCATACTCGATTGGTCACATGGCCTCAAGAGAATTTCTCCCAATGCTAGAGGCTGTTGACTAGTATTGAGGGCCTTGGGTGTGATAGTGGGGAAACTATGCCCTCATTGTCAGAGTAACATAGCGGAAGAGAAACAGATAACAATAGAGGAAGCAGTAATAATGTCATACAACAGTAAACAATGGAAGACTGAAAGTAATAAATACTTGGAACATATATATAATTATGCATGATGCATATGTCTAGGAAAGCATCCAAACACGTCACAATGATAAAGTACAGTACTAAACAAAATTAAAAGAAAATAGTAAACAACTCCTCAGCATCGCAAGCCTCATCTTGGTCCCATTCTCTCAAACTCTAAAGCAGTCAAGTACCTGAAGTAGAAGGTGCTTGCCTTTATCTATACCTATAACAATATAATCTGTTTGGGACCAAAATTATGACCCAAATAGGGTGTGAGACTAAATACCAGTAGGTAACCACCAAGAGATATGTTCCTAACAGTCAGTGAATATATATGATAGGCAATATGCAAAAGCAGTAAACAAGGAAGTACTCAACAGTAAACATTCCTACAGTTTCAAAGCATTCAAACACCACATATCAAGTAAGTAGATAATCACAAATAGGTAACCCTATGGGATGTAATCAGAGCCTAATACCCTCTATTCCTACCTAAAAAACACAAGAAACCCTTTGATAAGTACACACAGTCTAACCCCTCTGGTTCAGCTTTAACACAAACTCTCTGAGGAAGCACTCACCGTCAATTCCCCCTATAGTCTCATATCAGTAACTAAAAGGAACTATGGGGAAGCACTTACGTCTCATTCCCCCTGTGGACCACGTCAAGGAAATACAAACACTATGAGGAAGCACTTACGTCAATTCCCCCTATGGTCTCACATCGTAACAGTAAAAACAGACACTCTGGAGAAGCCCTCAATGTTCATTCTCCCTATGGTCTACTACACCAAGTTCTCACGGACCTGTGTAAGTCAATCGAGCACAGTGATATATAACGACCAAATTACACCTCAATAATTACTTGGCTAAATAGTATATAGCATAACAACATGTTAGATAAATAATATTACTCCGTCCTATCAGCACTAGGAATGGAAAGCAAGCAGCCTAACAGGCTAAGCAAGAGAAAACAGTCATAAACAATACAAGCATGGGAAAGACATCCATAGCAGAGCAAGGTAAACCCTATTCACAAAAAATAACCTCTATCCAACCAACCAAGTCATATCAAGCAAACAATAGGGCTAAAAACATAAACACGCAATACCCCATTCAAGGGTATTGGGCACTTTTGTACATATAACTCAAAGAATAACTATGGAAAGGCACAAACCACCTACCTCTGTGTTTTAGGATCATTATATGTGAACCCCAAGCCTTGAATCACCCAAGAACACCATATATCTATAAAAAATTTAAAAAATTTCAACCGGAGATAACTTGAGAAAGAGGAGGAATAAGGAAACAAAGCTCTAGAAGAAGGAAGAGCTTATCGAGGTGATCCCAACGCAATCAACGACGGTCAAATCAGAGAACGAATGATCAATCGGGGGCTTAGAGATATGCGGTCGTACAATTGCTCTCGGATGAGACATACTTAGAAGAAGATGGTTCTGTTGATTAGACATGACCCCAGTACGTTTAATGAAAAAAAAGAAAGTACACGACTTGTACTTTAGAAGTACACGACGTGTAATTACCATTAACGGCCCCCACATAAGGTGGTATCCAGGTCACCACACATGGCTATGTGCTCAGCCATTACACGGACAACACACGACTACATGCGGTAAAAGAGTACACGACGTGTACTTAAAAAATTTCTAGAAACTCTTCTTTTTATCAAAAACAACAGAAAAGAGAAACATATCTGAAAAGAAGATCCGGGTTCTTACAAAATATATATGAAGCTAAAAGATATGAATTCATGAAGTTCCAAAAGAATGAAAGTTGATCTCTAAATTTTTCATCGGATAAAGGCTGATCAGACAAAGAATTTGTTTCTCCAAAATAAAAGAAGATTTCACTGAAGGATACTAGATGGATATATACAAGGTTACAATAGATAGTGATGTATGAAGTTCACTAGATAGAGTAAGGTTTTGAGTGTTTCCATACTGAGTTCCAAAAGACAGATGTTTGTAAAGTCCATAGAACCTATAAGTTTGAGGAAGGAATACAAAAGTGACCATACAAAGAAAGTTTAGGAGTTATACCAAATAGAGTAATCCATTTCTATCTAATGATTTTTTTTAAGTTTGACCAAACATGTTTTCAAGGGTTAAATAGACGAATGATAATCGAACACATAATTAGGATTTCATCAAAAATATTTTTCTATAAAGATGAACTAGAATATGTTTTTTGATCCAAGCCTTGTATGAAGTTTGAGTAGACACAGGATAGCCTGATGGAGGCATGCGAATTCATCAGACAAATCATGGATAATGAATTTTTTTGACGTCCATTAGATAGAGGAGGTATGTGAATAGCACTGAATATAGAAAAAATGAGTTTATCAAACCAAGTCAATCGAATAATGAATATCAGAAAGAATGGATTCAAGCAGAGTAGATCTAGATAGAGGAGTTCTTAATAAATCTATTGTATAGGCATTTTCCAGATATAGTTATGAGGATCTTTACATAAATTTTGTAAAGTCCTTAACTAAGATGACGTTGAGATGATATTTCAATGTTTTTTAATCTTTCTAGGATTTGAATAATTTTGAATAAAGTTATTGATGTAGAGCATTTAAGAAACTTCAATAAAGTTCTAGAATATTTGAAGGTGGTTTATTGAAGCTGGGATGAGTGGGAAAATTTGAATTTTTAATTTTGAGAGCCTGTTCTTTCTCTTTGTTTTCTAGAAGAATTGTGCCTATATAAAGAGGTGAGGGAACCATATGAATTTACATTTTTCATGTTCAAGAAAGTGATAATGTGATGAAGTTTTCATTAGGATAGCATCATGAGTTTCCAACCAAAGAATCTATTGGTTAAAGGAGAATAAGCACACTAAAAATAGGTTTAGAGGAAAAAAGTATACCTGACATAGGAACTAGAAAAAGTGTACCAAAATAATATAATAGTTTGATGTTTATCAAATAGGAATGTCATATAAAGGTGTGGTGTTATTATGTGCACCATATGGAGTCATACTGGATGAAGACAAAGGCACATTGAACAGAGTCATACCATATGGAGAGTGTACGAGATGAAGAATTTCTTGACAAGTATTTCATAAGATATTCTGAAAATTTTCTTATATTTTTTCTCAGAAGTATAAGAAAACGTTTTAACTGGTGGGATCTAGTATAATTGCCTGTCTGGAGACAGAATAAGTTCAGCAAGAGTTGGCTCAGTTTTATTCACTTCATATCATAGTGATTTTTTTTGGATCGATGGGAGTTTTCATGGTAAGGACATAGTCTCCCACACTGGGGGAGAACCTTGAAAATATTATTTTCCCTTATTTACTTTACTATATTTTCATACCTGTGTGGTTGAGATATAAAATTGAAAGGATAGACACTCTAACAAGTTGTAAGGGTTAATTTCAAGAGAAATTAAATTGTAAAATATCACCATTGATTAAACCCCCTTCTCATTCGTTCTCACATTCTTGTAAACTTAAATATTTGGTCTAGAAAAAAGGTTTCATAAAATTTCAATTCATTATAACTTCATAAAATTGGTAGTAATTGTAAAATAAACATTGTTCACTATTCTCCCAAAAATCAACTATTTCAAAAAAATGCCGAAATTTTATCTTAAGATTATTTTGAAATTATTATTCCAAAAATTAAGTCCATTTTATCAATTTAAATTTAAAAAACTAACAAATTTAAATTTTAAATTAAACCATGTAATACAAGGAAAAACAATCCAGTTAAACAAAACTATTATTTTTTTGATTGAAAAATTATTATGAAATTATTATGAGTATGAATACATAAAATTAATACTTATAAATCATAAAATCTATTTATTTCTAATATTACTTGGGTTTTCAAAATTTGAAACTAAAAGAAAAGAAAAATTTTAATTTGGTTTGCACCCGACTCACCCCACCCTCTCAAAGTGAATATATTCAGCTTAGTCGAACAAGTAGTATAATTGATAAAAGGTTTTAAATTGGTTCTCAATAACTAAATTTATTGTAACACCCCAAGATTTCATAGTTAGTTATTTTCTTTAAAGTAATTCAATAGCTTGCGCTATACGCAACACCGAGTTCGAGCGCACCACGACTTACCAAACTAGCCATTAAAAAAATGGTTATAAATAGTATTAACTACATTTTGAATTTTGTATAATCCATATAATTTTAACATCCATATTATGTGTTTCTTAAACATAATATAAGAACAAATTCAAATTTTAAGATAAAAGAAGTATTTTTCAAAAAATGCAATTTTACCGCCTGTTAATGGAGAACCCTGTTTAAATCCAATATTTGACACTTTTATATATTCAATTTTACAAAATAAACTTATTATTTAGAAGTGAGACATAAAAATTTAGTTTGGATAAATTTTCAGTGCTTTTCTGATAACTTTCATATTTTGATTAATAGTGAAAAATACTAAAATTTAATTGAATTTTTTTTAATAAAAATAATTTATAGTGTTAAATTATACATTTCAATGGTTTTTAAGTATAATTAGATTATATTTTTATCATTTAATCCAATTTTGGTCCTTGTAAGTAATTTTATATTTAAATTGGGCATAAACACATATCAATCTTTTGATAGTTTTTACTTATCAAAAACCAACTTTTTGGTTTTGACAACGAGAATATTTTTTTAAATTAATTAATACAACTTATATGTTTTTAATTTGGTAAAATAGACATTATTTTTGAATTTGGAATATCAAAATTATCTTCAGGTGAATTTTTGGTATTTTTCTAAAAACTTTCAATTTTTGATGAATAGTGAAAAATACCGCGTTATTGTTTAAAACCGACTTTTTATTTAAATAATTTTTTTAATTTACATTTATTTTAAAGTAAAAATAAATACATAATACCTATATTAGTCCAATGTAATTCATTGAAGTCATTTTATAATAATATTAGATAAATAAAATTTTATTGAACTTTTTACCGTCTTTACTCACTTTCTAGGTACATTTGCAAATTTGCATAAAACATAATTTTACCGCTTCTGTGAATTGAATTTAAAAAATTTGGGAGACAAAGTTGACATCATTAAGTAAAATTTGGTTCAATAGGATGAAAATATTTTTGGTAAATAGTAACTTTTGAATTTTATTTACCACGGTTAAAAGTAAATAGGGTAATTAAAGGTAAAAATGATATTATAATTACCCTAACACATGTCCTAATTCTATTTTATAAGTTTATTTCGACCAAAATCAACTCTAGGAATAAATATGATGCTTTTGATCCACTTGTATTAGATTAAAACATTTATTATTATTTTATTTAAAAAGGAGTTAAAAGTGTTAAATTTAAAGTTCAATAACTAAACCATTTTTAATATAGGGTTATACATAAGATAAATTATACAATAAATATTAATTATAAAGATAAAATAATTTCCTAAATCATAGTATTTTATTCATAATTTTTATACATTAAATAATTAAATTATTTATGACACAATGATGATGCAATAATTACCTTATTAATGAAAGATTTAAATAATTGATATTATAAATATCAAAATAAATGTAAATTGAGACTTTTGATGCATTCAACGAATTTTTTAGGTTAATATGACATGATACGGTTGATTTAATATATATTTTTTGAAGTAATTAAGTTTTGTTGATTTTCACAAAAAACCAAATATTAAATAGTGTCAAAATTGACATAAATGAGTATTTAAAAAAATACTCTATTATTAAATGATATAATGTTTATAAAAATATAAGGTTCAGAAAAAGGACTTATATAATGATATATATGTCATTAATGAAACACTTTAGGTTCACTTGACATTTTATAGTAAGTTTATTAACCATGTAATATAAAAATACAAGAAGACATGGTAAAAGATAAACTATTTAACTAAGAATTAAATCTAAAAGATAAGGTTAATATGGTGATCTAAACTTGTCTAAAACCTATCGGTTGAAAGGATTTCGACCCATCCCCACCTTATCCTTGAAATAAATCCATTTGTATCCATTATAAACCGAAAATTATTTTATAATAAAATAATATTTCAAGCTTTTCCTAAAATGACACTCACCTCTCTTATAAAATGGTACTTCCCATTATCTCAAAATAACACATAAAAAGCCATTTGAATCGACCAACCCCTGATAAAATATCATTCCAAATACCATCACTTAAACCTAGAGGTCTTACTTTGATCAGAAAGACAACCTAAAGAGCTCTTTTGATCAAATCAAAAGGAAGCACCTGAAGAAGAGGTAATAATTTCATCACCTCTTTCAAAGTTTTTTTCTTCTTCCACTTCCCCTTTCATTTTTGTTTTCATAACAAATATTATACATACTATGATGTTATTATAAATATGGTACAACTATATTCATTATTCTATCTATCCTATTAATGACAAATTCACCATACGTGCGTACGTACGACTTACCGTCTCTATGTCGTGGTGTAGTTTTTTTTTCAAAACTTCATTATTTGGATGAGTATAATAATGATTATAACCGATGTAAATAATAAATATAACATGTTAATGATTCTGTATATATAATATACCATCCAATTACATACTATTTCACCACTAATAGAATGATATTGTCGCTCGTGTGTACGTACGGATTGCTGTCTCCACGACGCGATGAGATTTTGTTCCCCATCATAACCATTCAAGAATAATTTTCATTTAATGATTAAAAATAATGTTTAATAACTTAATATCATTCTGTATATTAATAAAATACATCCTATCCAAAACAAACATGACTTACGTAACAAAACATATAAAGGAAAATGAATCAGTTAACACTCAAAACAATGATACTACTGAAATAGAATCAACAAATAAATATTAGAAGATCATATATGATATCATATTTATGTATGTAGTTATTGTATAATTTAATAAAAATAATTTCACCATCATACAGGAGGTTAACCTACCCTTTACTAAGGAAAAGTATAAGGTAGAGTTTTCATCTCACGTTTTATTCCCGTGAGATTCATGCAATATTTTCCACTATTTCCTTTTGCGTGTTGTATGTACTGCCCATGATTGTATTATTTGTGTATTATACTTTAATTTATGGGTATTTACATCTTCATTTTATGATCCTTCTTTTATGGGGTGTATGTTTCGTAAGTTATCAAAACGGTAAGGGAATTTCTAATTTCAATTTCCACTCATTGGGTTTTACGTATAATTCATTGATTATTTTACTCCAAGATTATGTGTGGAATAAATAAATATTTATTTATTTAGTAATTTACACTCCCATTTGCATGGATATACTTTTGATACACATAATCACTCTATTTATAAATTCTCAATTCATCGATATGAACTTGATAAGAGTAATCTTAACTCAATTTCCATTCATTGAGTTAAACATCCAAGTCATTGGTGTTGTTTTTACAAGAATATATGTGAATGTAATCTGATTGATTTACACTAAATATCCAATAATATTGAGTGTATTTATATTTTTCACACATAATTATGTCATTGAGTTAAGCATCTCTCATTTGGTTATGAACTCTAACTAAAATATCATTTTAAATGTTTTAAAGATTTATTCTTCTAAATATTTCTCATTAATGTCCATGTTTTAAAAATGATGTTAATGATTTATTTATATGAACATGAATGTTTTAAAATTAAAATTACTTTTAAAAGTTTCAAAGTGGTATGAGTCACTTTGATTCAAAAATCTATTTTTAACAGCTTCTTGATAAATAGTGATACTTTTAAATGATTTCAAGAAAAAGGGGATATTTCTCTCAAATAGTTTTATTGATTATTTTTATCTATGTCAATATCCTTCATTATTCTTGATTGATGTTGATTTATTATAATAAAATTTTCATATTGTATTGAATAAGTTATGTTTGAATGTGGATGTGCTATTTTTATACCATTCATGGTTTGTGGTTAAAATATTGACATTTTGTATGCTAGTTTTAATACGAATGTTTAGATTATGTTTCAAACTTTTCATATGAGGAATGAATTGGACTTAGTAAGTGACGAGTGGATACTGCTATAGGTCCTTGATGCATTGGTAGATCTCATGAGACAAACTAGTGTCTTGGCACAAGGCCTTGACAAAATCTTATTTGTAGTCTTGGCACGAGGCCTTGACTACGTGGTTATGATGTCTGGAATTATGCATTCCATCATTATGAAATTAGATATTGATATTATATGTGATTATTCGACTAGTATAATACCCATGTGAATAATTAAATGGAATTATTTGATTTATCTTTTCCATATTATGCTGAAGTTTAAGTTTAAAAGGCTTGTGTTTTAGTCTTATACATTGACTTAAATGTTTATGCTTATTTATGATATTTTTTGCTATATTTTTATCCCTACTGAGAATATGAGCTCACCTATTTCTTATGTTTTCTTTTTCCCAGGATGTGAAGAAGTATATTATGATTAACCTGTAGGGATTGGCTAAAGGATATGAGTGTTTTCAAAGGGGACACAATGTTGTTTTTATTTATTTCATGATGTAATGTAAAACTTATATATGTATCTAGTACTTCCAAGGCTACTAAAATAATTGGTCTTTAGAGACTTGATATCTTGTGATCATACCAATATTATGTAATAATGCACCGATTATGGGTAACTAGGGTTGGGACGTTAAATTTATTTTTAGATTTGATGTGCATATGGATTCAATTATTGAACCTCTATTTTTCTGTGGTACTAACTTTGATGGTTGGTAAAAAGTGATTCTTACATTCCTAAAAGAATATGGTAAGGATATCATGGAGTATATACTTCATGATATTGATTTGAGAGAGGAAAGTGAATAGATTTAGGATATTGATACATAAAAGGTGTTGAACAAAAGTATCTATAATGAGGTGTTCAAAAAGACCATTTAGTGTGTCAGTTCTTTCAATATTTGAAGTGCGTTGGAGAAAACATATGAAAAAATAGTAGAAGTAAAGAATATGGAGGTATCATTCTCAAAATCTAGTGAAGACCTCCCTATGTTAAAAGTAAAGAAGAAGAGGAATAAAAAGAAGGATATCAGGAAAATAAACACTAAAATTGAGGTGAATAATTCCAATTCTATTATTAAATTTGGTTCTAACAGTGTTTTTGTAGATGTTTGAAAATCTACAATTTTGTAATTTCCCTTGGAGATTAATAAAAGCATGGGTTACAATAATGGAATGGAAATAATTCTAAGTCCTCAATCTAAAAAATATTTGTACAACAACAAAGATGATATCCAATCCATGTACAAGAAGGTGGATCAACTAGGGATTATCCATAGAGTGAATTATATATTCATGTATGATTTGGCTTTGAAAAATCAAATATTTAAGAAATAATATGAGATCATGAATAGATACATTATGAAAATAGGTTCAAATATGATGGGTCAAAGTGATCTACTTGGAAAAATTGCACATGAGTAGGTAGAATAGATGGTTAGATAAAAGGAACTAAAACTTAGCATTATCCATATCAGAACACAACATGAATATATTATAAAATCTATAAAAATAAAATCTCAAGGTTTGAAAAAATTGATATCCAATTAAAGGATAAGGAAATTATGACCAATGATCTTGAGTTAAAGTTAAAGTCCTTTAAGGGAAAGGAGAAGGTACTAAATCCCATCATGGAATCTTAATAAGTGGAGTATGTGAGACTCCAAATATATAATCAGTAAGTAAATATAATATTATTGAATAATTAGTACAATACAAATCATGAATAAATGTGGCATTAAAATGCTAATTCTGTAACAGATTAATACACACTATGAGTGTGTGTCTAGAAGCCTAAGGGATCAACAGTGGAAGCAAATTCAAAGCATCAATATATCAATTTATAAATGACTAAATGAATCATAAAATTAATAAGAGATGATTTATATGTGTCAAAAACTAACATATGGTTAGAAAGTTCAATAGTAGAGGATAAAAATGTTTTATAAGTAATTCCTTCAATCCTATAAAAAACAGGAAGTGAATTCACACTGAATAAAAACATTTTGTGGTGGAAAATAGATTTACTACTTTAGAGGATATTAATAGAGAAAAAATAAAGGTTCAACAAGCAACAATAATGGTACACTCCTATAAGGCCTTGTGTAAGCAATGAAAAAATATGGATAAAAATGAAAGATGTTATTCTAGCTATGATAAATAAGGATGAGAGATGGAATAAAGACTTGACAAGGATGCAAAATTCTAAGGTAAATCTAATAGAAATTGACTAGGATCTAATCATTACTAAGTGGTTCCATAAATCATACCATAGGGAAAGAGATAAATACCAATGGAAGAGCCTGCCTATGGAAAAGGAAGCATGAAGAAAGATACAATGATCATGGATCAAAGGAAGAAACATGAACTAGTGGGATTAGTGTCACAATTAATGTAAATACCAATACAAGAAAGGATAAGAGCAAGGAAAATATTTGGGATGAATCCTATATAAGTGGTATCAATCAAATTTGAACCACTAGCAAGGATTGGAAGAAATTTAGAAGAAAGGGGTTGGGTCATGAAGACCAACCAAATTCCTCAACTTGAGGATGTCTAGGAAGTGCCCCTCTCCACATGTGTTTAAATGTTTTTTTTATATTGTTTGAAGTAACATGGATTTAAGGGGAAGATACAATCCATGGCTTAATTATGTTGAAAGAAGATATTATTATGCTAAAAGGAGATAAATGTTATAAGTAGGGTCAAGGTTATTATAGTTCTTAATTGATATCATTCCTAAACAAAAAAGATAAAATGGTATCAAGGCCCAATTTGACTCAATAGGTGGTGTCAATAAAGCACTTTAGATTTAAAAGGCGAATTAGGAGTTTCATGATGAAATGAAAAAGTTCAAATGATGTAGAGATCATCTGGAATTAGAGTGGTGTCAAATCCTAATCATAAATATCTAGTTAAATCAAGAAAAATTTAGTGATCAATAATTAAAATCAAGACATATCTCAAGTGGAATCAAACTACTAAAGAAATAGAATATGTATCAAGAGGAGGAATAATAATATTCATGGAATTTATGTTTATTTGTTTATATTCTAACCATGTGATATCAGCTAATTGTATTTCAGGATACCAAAATTTTCTAGTAAGAAGGTTCCCAAACCAACAAATGATTCCCCGTGCTGAAAATTATCTTAATATATGAAGTTAATAACTGAAGGCATTTAGGGGAAGTTGGTGGTGAGAAATCAAAGCAGTTTATCCTTATTTGAGACATAAGAATCCCTAGGGATAGAGGAAAAATCATGTATATCATGTGGTATCACATGTTCATCATGAAAAAGTGGTATCAATTGATTAAATATGTGGTATTAATGAGAAAATTAGTACATTTTTGGTTTGTTTTTTATGGTTTAATGTATATTTTTTGAGATCATAAGAAAAACTATTGAAAAAAGTGAAAACTCAAGTTGTATAGATAAAAGTTATTTTGGAAGTCAGCAAGTGACATGGATGGTTTTAATGTTGTTGACTTAACCTATTATTTTCTAAACCAATTTATAACTCAGTGGGATTAGAGAATTTTATAACGGATCATTGAAAAGTGGTAGTTTTACTCACTAAAAATATATGAGAAAAATACATCTAGAGAGAGGAAGTGGTTTAGAGCTTGAAAAGTGAGAAAAAAACTGGAATTGTTTAATACAACAAGTTGAATCAAGGTTGAAGTGGACAATAAAGATTTAAACTAGTTATAAAAGTGCTAAAGGTTCAATCCAAGGTGGTTGGGAGAACCTAAGGGTATGAAGGTGGAAAACAAATCCAAAAGTTCAAGAGCTAAGGATGATTTGGAAGTGGTTAAAACAACCAATGTTTTTTTAAATTATTGATGTGGTTTTATTTTATACACGTTTAACACATCCTTTTTATATTAAATTTGGTATTTATTGTGATAAAATGAGATTTTATTGTTGAAATATTAATACTTGTCAAATTTCGGTAAAAACATGATTTCATTGAATAATATGGTAAAATATTGAATCTTTAGGCTTTAATGAAAATATGTTTTGTGTTTCAATCTATATATTTTTATGAACATTATTTTGAGTGTTTTTATAATTAAATTTGAATGAGAAATTTTTGTAAGGTTTTTAATATTTATTTAAGGTTTTATATATATTACGTACTAGTTAATTATATTCCATATAAAATATATTACACATTGAAATAATTTATTATGTATTGACTATTTTTATAAAGTTTTCTATTTTAGGTGATGATACATAAGTTCTTTCAGATTGATTTGTAGGTTTTTTTTATGTTCCAATAGGATTTATGTAACATTTTACACTTTATCAAAATTGAAGAATATGGTCTCAATGGGTGATACATATTTATTTTTAATGTATAGTTATAGAATTTTTTGGGGGGGGGGGGTTCTTGATATGTAATATATTTGGTTGATACAAGTTGTTTGTGTAAAATATTCCTTTTTCAAAATTCAAAGGGCTAATAAATAATATTTTAAAGGGAGTGTTGAAATATTTTTCACTTTGAAAACTTTGGAGCTGCCTAGTACTTAATATTAATTTTTCATCGGCATTATGATGTGTAATATTTTTACATTTCCAAATTTTATAAAGGTGAAAGTAAGAGATGTGTTGTGTGAGATACATAATATTTTACCATCTGGTCAAAATTGAATTAGGAAGTTAGATATTTCTTCAAAGAAGAATGGGTCAATAATGTACAATGAACCCAAGTGGGAAACCAACCTATCGAGTTGCGCCTATATAAACCTAAAGGTTTGTCTTTGAAGGGATTCACTTGAGTTTGTATTTCCTAGTGGATGATATCAATAAAAATTGATAAATAAGGAATAAGAACTGATTTAAGGCTCATATAAAGGGGATAATTAGATCAAACATGAATAGTATTGAATGAATTCATCCAAAGATTCTATAAACTAAATCATGGTGATTTTCATTGAATTTGATCCAATATGAGTTAATGAAATTTGATTTGAAGTTTCTATAAACTAATGGTAAAGGTGACAAATGATTATGATGAATTTAGGTCATTGAGATTGAGTTGTAAAAGACAACATGTGTTCACTAGTTTTTTATAGGTTTGAAAATTAGAAAAGTACAAGGTGCAAGGGAACCCAAGTTCGAAGTTGAATAGGGATGCACTGAGTGTGCTTGATAAAATTCTTTAATGAAGTTTTGAACCAAAGTATGATTCAATGTATTCAATAGAGTTCCAATGGAATTTCCCATGGGTGTTTTAAATAGTAAGTGTGTCTACGAAATAAGTTTTAATGGAGGATTAATGTTTTAATTTGAACAATTTTAATTGAAGGTCTTAATATTTCCACTGAGGAGCCAGTTGCGAGGGATCGGTTTGATGAATTATATGTTGGGGGAACTCATTAGATAGTGGAATCATGAATTTTTATTGGGGTTGAGCTAGTTTCCCTTAGAATATCTAGTTATAATCATTGAAGAAACTATGGATGTCAATCGATATAGATAGGTTTAATTAGAGGGATTGAAAATTTTGTCAATGTGGTAAAAGAAACTTAAAAGTAGTTAGTTGAGAAAATCATTGTACTTGAATGGACCATGGGAAGGTGATTTTAGAATTTTTTACAATTTATTTGAGGAAATGATGACTAGAATGGTCATTATAGTTAATTTAGTGGCTAAAAAAGATTTTAAAAGGGGAATTTCAAGGAAAAAAGTATAGAGAGGGTAGACCTAGAGACAAATAGGAGACTGAGGGATTAAAATTATTTAGGAAATAAAATGGACACACAAAGAAGTTACTTATCAAAAGGAATACAGGTTTATAAGTGAGTAGTGTGAGTTATTTTGGATGTGAAGACATATAAAGGCTTGCTGTCCCAATTTCAAAAATCTTGTACAACCCATAAAAAATGATTAGTATGCTGATTTTTATAGTAAATAAAAAGGTAAAATTAAACCCTTCTCAGACAATAACAATGTTGGATACAAAAACCACCTAGATTTTTCATGGAGTGACCAAGGGATGATGAAAAAACTGGTTCCCTGGTAAAGTCCAATCAACCTAACCAATAATTTCAAAATATAATTAAAACTTTAATTTATTAAGGGAAATTAAAGGTATTGATGAAAAAAGTGATAAATAAAATAGATTCACAAAAGACCAAACATGTCTCATAAAGGGATGACATAGAATCTAAAATTCATAATATAGAAAATATAATGGGGCACTTGGATAAAGAATCGAGATATAGAGACAAAGGTAGTATTTCAAGAACCTATGAGAATAATCATAATGAAAATGTTATGGTTCTCACCACTATGAGTGGTTTGAAAACATAAGTTAAGGAAAAACCTAATTAAGATGAACCTGAGGTTTCAAGTGAATCTGAATTTAAAAATCTAGAAAATAAAAAATCCTAAAAAGTAGACAGTGACATATAAACTAAATTGGAATATGATTATACACTTAAAAAACCAATTAAAAAAGTAATATGAAATTATATACATCCAAATAAGGAAAGAAGAAAGATGATGCTGAGAGAAATTTAAGGAACCTACTCATTTTACATCACTATACACCTCACATTCATTTTCCTCAAAGGGTTAAGAAAAAAAATGATGATCCAGACCATTTCAAGTTTCTTGATATGTTCAAGAATTTTAACATGAACATTCACTTTTTTGAGGTATCAAATAATATTCCTTTATATATGAAATTTCTAAAAAAATTGGTAAATAAGAGAAACTTGGTGAAATTCACCACCATAAACTTGATTGAAGAATATAGTAATATTCTAAAAAGTAAGTTTCCTCTAAAATTATAATACCTAGGAAGATTTTTTGTTTTATGTAGAATAGGATAAAGTGAGGTGAAAAATTGTTTGTGTGGACTAGGATCTAGTATCAACCTCATGCCTTCTTATTTTAGCACTTGGGTCTTGGGGAATTGAAATCTAATTCAATGTCTCTTCAATTATGTGATATTTCCATTACCCAACCCATTGAGAGAGTGGATGACCTATTGGCTAATGAGGGTAATATTTCATTACCCATTTATCTCTTAGTTATTGAAATGGAGTGTGACAAGAAGGTCCCAATCATCATGGGTAAATACTTTCTTGCTACAAGTGGGGTTGTGAATAATATCTCAATGGGTAAACTAATTTTTATATTAGTGAAGAAAAATAGGCATTTAATGTGTTTAGAAATTCCAAACTTGAGGGAATTTATAAGTTGATAGATGTGGATGAATATATTTTTAGATCTAAAATCAGGAAGGATACTCATCACCCTTATGAGAAAATATTGAAAAAAATCAATTGATGGTTAATTAAGGGTTTATTTTGTTGAATCTAAATCTACCAAAGGGAATGAAAGGTTAGGGAGAATTGAGGATGGAATTAGGAAAATCATTTTTAAAAATCATGAAGTTGTTAAATGTAAACAAATATTATTTATTGGAAGTGTTACTTAGGTTGTTGGTCTTTGCTCACTATCTTTATTGGTAATAAAACCTCTCCCCTTGAACCTAATATAGATACAGAGTTATATATATTTCATACTAAATTATATGAGCCTATTAATAATCATTTCTCACCCAAATCTTAATTTTTAAAGGTCTTAAAGACTGAGTAAAATTCTAATTTAAGTCCTATTAGTGAAAACAATATATTATTCAATGTGAATAGGTTTTATCTCTTTAAATCCACTCACATACTATGATTGATGTTGTGAATGATTATTTATGAATTGTTATTGATAAGTTAACTTCTTTTGAGTCTAGCGAGGACTCTATTTTTTTTCATGAGATAAAAATTTTTATATCTTTAGGAGGGATTCCATTGATTTGTTTGATTTATGAACTATTTTAGGATCATTATCTAAAAAATTGATCAGGATTTAATTGTTTTTACACCTATTTATGAATGTTTTCAAACCACTAAGGTGGTGGGATATTGTGAGTATTATTATAATATTCCATTGGAATATTTTTCTAAGTTGTTTGTGTTTTTGTGTGTGTTATTGGTGATGGAGAGGAAAGGAAATAAAGTTGTATAATAGGATAAGTCCTTCCATTTAGATAATGTTTGAATGTTTTTTCTCATTGTTGGAGTTAGATAAAATTTGGGAATTCATGTTATTATTTTCTTAGAAAAGAATAAAGGTACACCCAACAAGTGAATTCCTCTTCATAGTGATTATGGGTAGAATTATAGGGAGGAAGTTCATATGGGGACTTTAAACCTAGTGCTACATGGGAAGCAACCTATGGTTCAATAATTTTTTTTTAATTTTTATTTGAAATAAAAAAATCCCTTATAATTTTGTTTTGTGCTACCTCACATGTTAGTTAAATAAGTATGATATCTTTATCACCAATTTATTATCTATATTATTTGTTTTTAATTATAAAACACCTCTTCTCAATGCACTTTTGTACCTCTATTATCAGGGTCTCAGAGCTTCCCTCCCACATCCTTTTACTTTTAACTTGGTTCTAATTTATTAATTTTAATTTTTTAGATTTAATGACTGATTTTTTTACTCTTGATGGTGCTTTAATGTAAGAAACCAAGTTGATATTTAAATGTTATAAATAATAGTGATCAATTGGTTGTGAACCAATAGAACAATGACTATTATGGGAGCTATATCTTTATTTTTTTAGACATTATTTTTTAAACTAATTACACATTTTTTTGATATTTTTTGGGAAATTTAATAGACATGCTTGCTTAATATTGGTTAAAATTTATTTAATTCTAGAATATAAGTGTGGGGATGGGGGTATAATGTCAAAAGTTTTCATTAGTTACTAGTTAAAATTGAATTATATTACTATTTAAATCTCATTACATGTTGAATCTATGTTGTAATTGATTGGTGTTATGCTTTCTTAAATATATGTTCTTGAAAATCATTGTGAATCAATTTTGAAATAGTTTTTTGGAACCCTAAAAATACTACTTTGGATTGTATGAAATTATTTAAAATTTATTTGAAAGTGTTGTTTGCTTGTTTCATTTTTAAAAGAATCCTGTTGGTTACTTTAATTTTTTTTATTCTTTGTGTGCTCAAATAATTCCATTGTATGCCTTCTTTTGTGAATAATAAGAATATTTTTGAGCTTCAACTCTTAGAATTAAATTTTTCATGTAATTAATTCTCATGTTCAGTCAATTTTAGGTAGTAGTTGGATGGAATTTTTTTTGCAAGTTGTGAGTTATCTATTGGAAATGTTGTCTATAAAGCATGATATTTAAACTTTATTATGACCCATTGTGCATTCCATGAACTATTAATTTGAAAAATAATTTTGATCTTAAATCATTTTAATTATTTCCACCACTTTGAATTCTATCATTGAGTAAAATATTGGGTTTTAAGTGTGGTTCAAGGTTATTTTATAAGCTAAACTATTTTTAATGGAGTACCATGATTTTTTTAAACTTTAATATTTATGATTAATAGTTTATGTACTCAGTGGATGATTTTTTTTTGAAATTCGAAGATTGTTTTACTTACTTTTATATGTTAATATTTTTTATTTTCCCATGGATTCACTCTGATAACATATTTTCCTTAATCACTTGAAAACATTTTCTTGGTGAAAATTTGGGAGTAATTTTTACATTTTTATTAAATTTTAAGTTCTTGATTGGATTTTAACTAATGAAATTTACATTTAAATGGTCTAAGAAATGAACTCCTAATCCTGGTTGAGTTGTGTGTGTGGAAACTGATGGATGAGTTATAATTATATTAAGATATTAATTATTGTTTTTTTATCACTCATATATCATATTTTATGTCTAACTATGCTAAGCTACTATGTTATAGGTTAATTTTGGGCTGTGTGTGAGTTCACTATAGTGAAAACGAGAGGTTTGGAAGAACATTTGAATGTAAAATGCGGTTTTTTGAACTCCTTTCCAAATTTTAAAAATTGATCATATATTTCAAAACTGGAAACAATATTTTTTCTAAAAATTTTATTTTATGGGTGGTGATGTAGGGGTTGACATGGGAAGAGAACCTTGGTCCTTTGAATATGAAGGCCATGATGAGTACCGCTCAACTTCCAGCCTATGTCACCACATGCATCACCACCCATAATGTGTAATATCTTTAAAACCTTATATAAATATTAAAATCATACAAAAATTACTCATTAAAATTTCATTAAAAAAACTCTCAAAATAATGTTCCAAAAATATATAGAGTGAAACACATAACATGTTTTCATTAAAGTCCAAAATTTAAATATTTTACTAGATTATTCAATGAAATCACTTTTTTCACCTAAATTTGAAAAGTATTAATAATTCAATATTAAAAGACCATTTTACCAAAAAAAACTAGGTTTGATATAAAAATGATGAAATAAACATATATAAAATATATACACATAAAATTCTATAACTCTTAATATATTTATTGTCCTTAATAAATTAATTCATCACACTTAGTGAATGTTAATATATCAAAAAAACCAAGATTCACACAATGAAGTTATTTTAAAAAGTGTTTTACCACATTATTTTTTAAAAGGTTGGGGCCAAAGCCTCAATTTATTATTTAAAGCAAAGAACTCTTTTAGACTGGGTAGAGGGTGACCCATTACATAGCCTGAAATCCCAAGGCCAAGTGGTCTGAATACAAAGCATGAAAGCCCATGTTTTGGCCCAAAGGACCCCTCAGTGAACAGTGCTACTACAATACCCGCTCTTCTATAGTGCCTGCTATAGTACCGCCACCGCTACAGCACCTGCTACCGTCCTTCTGCCGCTATAGTCCCTCCACCGCTACAGTGTCACCGCTGCTACAACCCCACCACAGCTACAGCACCGCTACGGTGCCCTGCTATAGTACTGCTACAGTGCCCTATTACAGTACTTCTATATTGAATATCTAAAGTAAAAATAAATTATTGTTCTCTTAGAAAGAAAAGGTTTTGAAAAAATATTGTTTCCAGTTTTTAAATAGATGTTCAAATTTGATAATTTTGAAAGGATTTTAACCAAAATCATTTTTCATTCAAATGTTATTCCAAAATTATATTTTTCTCTATAGTGAACACACACACAACCCAAAATTAACCCATAACTTAGTATATTAGCATATTTAGACACACAATATGATATACGAGTGAGTAAAAATGACAAATAATAGCTCAAAATAATTAGAACTCATCCATTAGTTTCCACACACACAACTCAACTAATATTTGGAGTTCATTTCTCAGACCATCTGAATGTAAAGTTCATTAGTTTAAATCCCATACAGAAATTCAAATTCAATTAAAAATATAAAAATTACTCCCAAAATTTCAAAAATAAAATTTTCTCAAGAGATTAATGAAAATATGTTACTAGATTGAATCCATGGGGAAATAAAAATGATTAACAGTTAAAATTTTGAAAAACAATCTTCAAATTTTAAAAAAAATCACCCACTGAGTACACAAACTACAACTCAAGAATAGTCAAATTTAAAAAAAATCATGGAATTTTGATGTGTACTCCATTAAGCATAGTTTAGAATATAAAATAACCTTTCCCCATACTTAAAACCCAATATTATCTTCAATGATGAACTTCATGGTGGTGGAAATGATTAAAATGGCGTAAGATCAAAATGATTTTTCAAATTAGTAGTTCGTAGAATGCATAATGGATCACAATAAATTTTAAATTGCATGTTTTATAGAAAACACCACCAATAGATAACTCACAACTTTCAAAAAGTTTTTCATCCAACTATTACCTAAATTTGACAGAACATGAGAATGAATTACAAAAAAAACTTCATGATAAGAGTTGAAGTTCAAAAATATTCTTATTATGCAAAAAAGAAGGAATACAATGAAGTTATTTGAGCACACAAAGAATAAAAACAAAAATGGTAACCTACATGATTTTAAAAAAATAAACATGCAAATAACACTTTAAAAGTAATTTTAAATAATTTCATAAAATCAAAATCATTTTTTAGGTTTCCAAAACAAGATTTCAATATTGATTCACAATGATTTTCAAAAATATATATTTAAGAAATCATAACACCTATCAGTTACAACATAGATTCAACATTTAAATAGATTTAAAGAGTATTAGAATTCAATTTTAACTATAAACTAATGAACAATTTTTCCATTACCCCCCCGCATTTAGCTTCTAGAATTAAATATATTTTAACCAATATTAAAAAAATGTCTATAAAATTCCCCAAAAACTATCAATATAACATGTAATTAGTTTAGAAAATAAAGTCTAAAAAATGAAAGATATAACTACCACAATAACAACCAATTGATCACTCTTATTTATAACATTTCAATCTCAACTTGGTTACTTCCATTAAATGACCATCAAGAGTAGAAAAAATCAATCTCTAACTCTAAACAATTAAAATTAATGAATTAAAACCAAGTTAAAAGTAAGAGGATGTGGGAGTGAGGCTCTGAGACACTGATGATGGATGCACAAAATTTATTTTGGGAAGAGTTGTTTTATAATTCAAAATATTTAATAGCGATGATAAAGAGGTGAGAAATATATGATAATTATTTATCCATTATGCGAGGTAGAACACAACAAAAGGCTAAGGGATTTTTTTATTTAAAATAAAAAGAATTATTGAACCACGAGTTTCCTCCCAAGTAGACTTGGATTAAAGTCCCCATATAGACTTCCTCCCTATAATTCTAACCATGATCACTAGGAAGAGGAATTATCTTGATGGGTGTACCTTTATTCATGTCTAAAAAAACAAAAACATGAATTCTCAAATGCTCTCTAAATCCAACAATAATAAAAATTTTTCAGACATTCTTTGAAATATAATGACTTATCTTACTATACAACTATATTTCCTTTCCTCGAATATCACCAATAACACACATAAAAAACATAAAAAACTTAAAAAAAAACTTCCAATGGAGTATTAGAAGAATACTCATAGTATCCCACCACCTTAGTGTCTTGAAAAAAATCATAAATAGGTTCCAAAACAACTAAAAAAAGTTCAATTTTTCATATCATGATCTTAAAATAGTTCAAAAATAAAAAAACTCAATGGAATCCCTCCCAAAGACATAAATTTTTTCTATCATGATAATTTTTTAGTCCTCACTTGACTCAAAATAGGTGAACTTCTAAATAACTAGGTGTAAATTATTATTCAAAACATCAATCATATTATGTGAGTGTATTTAAAGAGGGAAAAATTGTTCACATTGAGTAATATATTGTTTTCTAGTAGTAGGACTTAAATTAGAATTTTCATCAGTCTTTAAGAACTTTAAAAACTTAGATTCAGGCGAGAAAAAATTCTAAATTAGCTCAAAAAATTCAATATGAAAAATATATAACTTTTAATCCATGTTGAGTTCAAGGGGATAGGTTTTCTTACCAAAAACAGATTGTGAGTACTGACCAAAAACCTGAGTAACACTTCCAACAAAGCTGATTTTTTCACATTTGACAACTTCATGATTTGTAGAAATGATTTTCCTAATTCCATCCTCAATCCTCCATAACATTTCATGCTCTTTTGTGGATTTAGATTCATAAAAATAAACTCTTAATTAATAATTAATTTATTTTTTCATTAGTTTCTCATAAGGGTGACGAGTATCCTTCCGAATTTCATCTCTGAAAACCTATTCACCCACATCAATAAACTTATAACTTCCCTCAAGTTTGGAATTTATAGACACATTAAATTCTTATTGTACCTCAATAATATGAAAAATTAGTTTACCCATTGAGATATTATTGATATCCCCACCTGTAGCAAGAAAAGGTTTACCCAAGATGATTTGTACCTTCTTGTCACACTTTATTTCAAGAACTAAGAAATAAATCGCTAATAAAAGCTTCCACATATTAACCAATAGTTCATCCACTCTTTAAATGGATTGGATAATGGACCTATTATCTAATTATAGATAAATTGAAGTATATTTCAATTACTCAATAGACAAGTGCTAAAATAATAATTAAGGTGTAAGGTTTATAATAGCTCTTAGTACACACAAACAATTTTCACCTCACTTCATCCTATTCAACATGAAATAAAAATCTCCCTAGGTCTTACAATTTTATAGGAAACTTAATTTTTAGAACAGTAATACATTTATCAATCAATTTTATGGTGGTGAATTCCTACAAGTTTCTCTTATTGGCATTTTTTTTGAGAAATTTCATATATTAAGGAATCTTATTCAAGTCCCTAAGAAAGGGAATGTTCATGTTAAAAGTTTTGAACATATCAAGAAACTTTTAATAGTCTGGATCATTATTTTTTGCTTAAATCTTTGTGGAAAAGGAATGGGTGGTGTATAGTGATGTAAAATGAGTGGGTTCCTTACATTTAACTCAACCTCATCTTTATTATTTCATTATTTAAATTTATATCATTTAATATTATTTTTTTCCTTGGTTATTTTAAGTGAAGAATCATCTTCCAATTTAGTTTGGACATTACTATCTACTTTTCCAAATTTTTTATTTCTATATTTATAAATTCAGATTAAATTAAAACCATAGGTTCATCTTCCTTAGGTATTTCCTTAAATTTATCTTATGTTTTCAGACCATTCATAGTGGTGAAAACCATCACATTTTCATTAGGATTATTCTCAAAGGTGCTTGAAATATTTCATTTTTCTCTATCTCTCAAGTCTCTAGCCAAGTGCCCCATTTGATTTTCTAGATTATGAATTTTATACTCTATTTTATCCATTTATGAGTCATGTTCAACCTTTTTTAAATCAATTTTATTCATCACTTTTTTTATCTTTCACTTTAATTCCCCTAAAGAAATTAAAGGTTTAACTATATTTTGAAATTATTGGTTAGGCTGATTGAACTATCCTAGGGAACCAGTTTGTTTTATCCTCCATCAGTCTCTACATGAAAAATCTAGGTGGTTTTTGTATGCAACATTGTTATTTTTTGATAAAGGTTCAATTTCCCTTGTTTTTTACCAGAAAAATTGGCAGACTAAGCATTTTTTATGGGTTGTACAAGATTTTTGAAGTTGGTCCAATAATCCCTTATATTCCCACACATCCAACATAACTCACACTAATCACTTATGAAACTCTCTTCTTTTTGATAAGTAACTAATTTTTCAGTTTTATTCATAAATATTTTAAATTATTTTGGAATTTAAACTTGTTGAAAATACATTTCCCGACCTGAAATATTGTTGTACTTAACTGTATTGGATTTCCTCCACCTAGATGATTTATGTTGGGAGTTTTTGGAAATTTCATTATAAATTTGTCTCAACTTTTCAATAGTTTTTCAAAATAATTTCCACCAGATGATTAGTCAATAATTCCCCGAGAAGATTTTAAAACACCCTCATATATGGATTCTATCAAAATATGGGATGAAAGTTGATGACATGGACATCCTAATTTTTTTTGAAACCTATCCCGTACCCAATTGAACAAATCATTCTCATCTTGAAAGAAGATAGTAGTTCTACTTATCAACTCTCCTGTAAACCTCTTGGGAAATTTTTTTATAATAAAAGCTATATAGAGTTGATCCCAAGTGTAAAATGCATTCTGATCAAGCTGTATAAACCAAGTATGAGCACTAATTTTCAAGAAAAATGGAAATGCTCTCATTATTAGCTCATCCTCACTCAAGACTTGAAGCGGAAACTACTGAACCAAACTATAAAAATTTCTAATGAAAGACACAAAGTATTTATTAGTAAATCTGTAACAAGTGGGAAATGATGATAAGTAAGAATTATTGAGCTTATAATTCTTATTCCTTTTAGAAATTATAACATAATAAGAATTATATGAAATGATTTGGAGTTATTAATCTCAAGTATAGGTGTATTAAAGTTTTCATTACTAAATTATGGTTGAATTTTGATGTTCATTTTTATTTCCAATATGTCTCTCTATTACATTCACAATTTTTTATTATATTTTTTTCATCAATTTTTTTTATATTTTATTTTTTAAACCCTAACACACTAGGTCTTCACCAAAAAATGGTGCTAAAATTTTCTAGATCATTGCACTAAAAAATTATTTCATAAACAAAATTAAAACTATAAAAAAGGTAAATAAGGTCAATCCCAAAAACAAGGAGGTTTTTTTTAGGTTTTCAAAAAGCTAACAAAACAAAATATGGAAAACAAAAAAAGTGTGTGATAGATTGTATAGATAAATTGAAGATGAGAACAAGAAAACCAAAGTGGAGAAAATGAAAATATAAATGGAGTTCAAGTAGAGAGTAAAATATTCAAAATGGGGATTCTAGATTGATTTGGATTGATGAAATAATTCTATTAATATAATAAGTATATTGTGAAAGTGAAAGGTTATGAAGAAAAATAGTGAGTGTCACTATGTTGATTCTAGATAACCAACATTACTCAATTATATTTCACTAAATAGATATATACATGAATGGACCAAAGGCCTTAATTTTTTATTATTTTTAATAATTCACTTTTTAAGGTGTGAGGTCGAACCCTTATAAGGCCCAAAGGATTAAGAGACAATTAAATTACCCGTAGGTATTAAAGGAAATCACCCAAATAACACAACTTGGAACTGCTCCTCCCTAGTAAATGTCATAATATCAACACTCCACCTTCGCAAGGATGATCAGATAGCTGTCCTGTGCAGAGCTACACATGCATAGTACCAATGGAAATGCCATACCCTCTCAATCTTCCAATTTTGGTTAGCTCAGCTCTGGTGAATGTTCCTGCTCTGAATCCCCATCTAGAGCCCTGTACCTTGTAATATGACTGCTGTATCTACATATTTCAACTGGTCTAAAGGACTTGGGGTGTCCTAAAGGCCTTGGGGTGGCCTTAAGGCCTTGAGCTATCCTTAAGGCCTTAAGTGAAAACTGGACCAAAGGCCTTGGGTGGCCCCAAAGCCTTGCAGGACCCAAGGACCAAACCGGTGGCCCAAAGGCCTAGATGGATAAATACTTCTGGCTGCTACAGTACCAAACAGTACCTGCTACAGTAACTGCTACAATTCATGATATAGTCCCTGCTACATTATTGCTACAATACCCTATAAAGATTCACAAAACCTATCCTCTAGTGGTTCAAAATCCCAATTCTTTGATCTATAATTGATGAATGAATTAATATCTCATTGTACAAAATTTTTATCATCAATATCCACCCATTAGTTCTTTTATTAATGATAATTTTAAATAAGTATTTGAATAAAAAAGGAGAATGGAAGAAACATTCATTTACATAAAACTCAAAGAAAGAATAGTAAAAAATATTTCAATCCATTTCAATATGTTATTCCAAATAATATTAGTTGATCATGTTCAATAGCACAATAAGATCATGCAAAATATCAATCAAGAAAACAAAGAAGAAAATAACAAGGAGGTATAAATCTTCTCTACCAAGAGAAATCCTCTCACCTTGTGTATTCATCTTCATGACATACTCTATGGTTCAAGAAAATACAGTTGTGTGTTAATTGTATTGCCTAAAAAATTTTCTACCCTCAGTCTCCTATTTTTCTCAAAGTCAACCCTCTATCTATTTTTTTCCTGTAAATCACCCTTTTAAAATCTTTTTCATCCATTGAATTAACTCCACTGACTATTTGATTCATCAACACCTCAAATCCATTGTAAAAAATTATGAAAATCACTTACCCATGGGGAATTCAATTACAATACATGTCTCAACTAACTACCTACAAGTTTCTTTTACCATGCTAACCAAATTTTCAATCCCTCTAATTAAACCTATCTATATCGATTGACATCCAGAGTTTCTTTAGTGGGTATAATACTATATATTCTTAGGACCACCAACTCAAACCTAATAAAAATTCATGCTTCCAATGTCTAATGAGTTCCCTCGACATCAAATTCATCAAAATGGTCCCTCAAAATTGGCTCCTCAGTAGAAATCTCAAAAACTTAATTTAAAATTATTCAAATTAAAACATTGAGTCTCCCTTCAAACTTAGTTTGTATATACACATCCTTGGTAAAATTTACATGGGAAATTCCATTAGTGATCTGTTGTATACATTTAATCATACTTTGGTTTAAAACATCATTGAGGAATTTCATCAAGCACACCCAGTGCATCCCTATTCAGCTTCGAAATTGAGTTCCTTTGCACCTTGTACTTTTATATCTTTCAAACCTACAAAAATGGAATAACTAGTGGACACATGTATTATTTCTAACTCAATATAGATGATCCCAATTCATCATAATCATTTTTCACCTTCAATGTTAGTTCATAAAATCTTCGACTAAACTTCCTTCAACTCATATTAGACCAGATTTAATGAAAATTTATATGATTCAGTTTGTAGCATCTTTGGTTTAATTACTTAAATTCTATTCATGTTTGATCTCCATATACCATTTATCTGATCTTGGAATCAATTATTCTTCCTTGTTTATCATTTCAGGTTAAGCATGTCCACTAGGCAATACAAACTCAAGAAAATCCCTTCAAATACATATCTTTACATTTGAATGGGCATGAGTTGGTAGGTTAGTTTCACACTTGGGTTCATTTTACATTGTTGACCTATTCTTATTTGAAGAAATATCTAACTACCTAATTCAATTTTGACCAAAATTAGGTATTTTCAATATCTTTACCATCTTTGACTCACTAGCCACCAGCTTAGTTCTAGATCTTGACCTCGACTTGCACTTTGAACTTCCATGATTGAGATCTTTTTGGTTTTTGAAAAAGCTCATCCAAGGTCCCTAAATGAATTTATTTCATAGTGATAGAAAACATTATGTATTAGTAATAAATATATTATATACTGGGAGATTTAATTATATATTGGATTCTCAGTGGAAAAGGACCAGATGGAAAAATATTATGTATCCCACAAAATATATCTCTAACTACCACCTTTCCAAAATTTGGAAATGTAAAACTATTATGAATCATAATTACAATGAAAATTTTATATTACATATGAGGTAGCTCTAGATTTTTCAAAGTGAAAAATATTACACGGCTCCCTTTAAAATATTATGTATTAAACCTTAAAATTTTTAAAAAGGAATATTTTACACAAACAACTTGTATCAATAAAGTTTTTTACATATCATGAACACCTATGAAATTCATTAATCAAGATTTAAAAATAATTATGTATCACCCATTGAGACTAGATTATTTAATTTTGATAAGGTGAAAAATATTACATTACTTCTCTTGGAACGTAAAAAACTTATGAATCAAGTTGAAAGAACTTACATATCATCACAAAAAATGTAACAATTTAAGAAAATAGTCAATATATAATAAATTATTTCAATATATAATATATTTTATATGGAATATAATTAAATAATACATAATATATTTAAAACATTACATAAATATTAAAACCCATAAAAAAATTTCTTATTCAAATTTCATTCAACAAAAACTCTCAAAATAATGTTCACAAAAATATATAGAGTGAAACACAATACATATTGCCATTAAATTCTAAATATTCAATATTTTACCAGATTATTCAATAAAATCATGTTTTCACCCAAATTTGACAAGTATTAATATTTCAATAATAAAATATCATTTTATCAACGCAAACACCAGATTTGATATAAAAAGGATGTGTTGAACATGTATAAAATACAACAAAATCAATATTTAAAAAAATTAGTCATTTTAACCACTTCCAAATCAACCTTGCCTCTTGAAATTTTGGTTTTTTTTCCACCTTCACACCCTTAGGTTCTCCTAACCACTTTTGATTGAACATTTAGGAATTTTATAACAGGTGTAACTCTAGATTTTCCACTTCATCCTTCATTACACTTGTTGAATAAACCAATTCCAATTTTTTATCACTTTTAAATATCTTAACCACTTATTTTATCTAACTACATTTTTATCAAATATTTTTAGTGAGTAAATTTACCAATTTTAAATGATCCATTAGAAAACTCTATAAGACCACTAATTTAGAAATTGGTTTAAGATACAAGAGTTTAAGTCAACCACATAAAAACTATCCATATCACCGACTTACTTCCACAATCAATTTTATTTATGAAACTTGATTTTTCAAATTTTTCAAATATTTTCCTTATGATATAATTTTTTTTACATAAAATTATCAGTGAATAACCAATAATGTACCAAGCGTGTGATTAATACCACATATTGAATCAATTGACACCACTTGTTCATGATAAACTTGTGATACCACTTGATATCCATGATACATCATTTATATATAGGGATTCTTCTATCTCAAATAGAGATAAAAAACCTTTGATTTCTCAACACCAACTTTCCCTGGATGCCTTTAGTTATTGACTCCATGTATTAAGATAATTTTCATTGTAGGGAACCATTTTTTGGTTTATTCAACCTTCTTACTAGAAACCTTTGGTATTCTGAAATACAATCAGTTGATATCACATGGTTAGTATATAAAAAAACATTAATTCCATGAATATTATTATTTCTATTCTTGATACATATTCCATTTATTTTAGTAGTTTAATACCACTTGAAATATGTCCCAATTTAAATTATTTATCACTGAATTTGTCTTGATTTCACTGGATACTTTTTATTAGTCTTTGAAACCACTTTAATTCCAGATGATCTCTACACCATTTGAACTTGTTCATTTCATAATGAAACTATAGATTCATTTTTGAAATCCAAAGTACTTTCTTGAAACCACTTGTTGAGTCAAATAGGGCCTTGATACCATTTGATCTTGTTAGTTTAGGCCGAATATCAATTAATAACTATAATAACCTCGACCTTTTTTATTACATTTATCTCCTTTTATAATAATAATATATATATTTTTCAACATAATTACCCATGCATCATATATTCCCCTTAAATATTTATTTCTTAAAACTATATAAAAAAACATTTAAACGCATGGGGATGGGGGCACTTCCTAGACATCCTCAAGTTAAGGAATCTAGTTGGTCTTGGTAACCCAACCCATTTCTTTCAAATTTCTTTCAATCTTTTATAATGGTTCACCTTTTAGTGATACCACTTATATAGGCTTCATCCAAAATATTTTTCTTTTTATTCTCCTTTATTGTCTTGGTATTTACATCCATTGTGAGACTAATACCACTAGTGTATGTTTCTTCATTTGATGCACCACCACTGTATCTTTCTTCGTGATTCCTTTGACATAGGAGGGATCTTCCACTGGTCTTTATCTCTTACCTTATGGTATGATTTATGAAACAACTTAGTCTTGATTTAGGTCTATCCTTATCAATTTCTATTAGATTCACCTTAGAATTTTTCATCCGTGTCGAGTCTTTCTTCCAGATCTTATCTTTCTTTCTCATAATTGAAGTAGCTTATTTCCTTTTTTTTATATATTTTTTCCTTTTTTCCACAAGGATTTTCATGAGTGTACTATCATTGGTGCTTGTTTCACCTTTATTTTTTCTCTATTGACTTAATGGACCAAAGGACTTCATTTATTATTATTTTTTTGATAATATACTTTTCAAGGGGATAGGTGGAACCCTTACAAGGTCCAAAGGCTTAGAGAACATTACATGACCCATAGGTATTAGAGGAAATCACCCAGACAAGACAACTTGGAACTGATTCTCCTCAGCACATGTCATGATATCAACAGTCCACCTTCGGAAGGATGGTCAGCTAGCTGTCCTGTGCAGAGCTGCACATGCACGGTATCGATGACAATGTCATGCCCTCTCATTCTTCCAATTATGGTTAGCTCTGATATCGTGAATTCTCATGCTCTAAATCCTCATATGGAGTATTTTACCTTGTAGTCTGACTAGTACATCTTCATATTCATGTGGCCCGAAGACCTTGGGGTAGCCCGAAGGCCTTGAGGTGGCCCGAAGTCCTTGAGAGACAACTAGACTAAAGGCCTTGGGTGGCCCAAAAGCCTTGTGGATCCAAAGACCAAAAAGGTGGCCCAAAGGCCCAGATGGATGAATATTTTTGGCTCCTACAATATCAAATAATACATGCTACAATATTTCTATAGTACCCAAAAATATGTCTCCACTCGGATTTGATCTCGGATTTCTTGGATGCACTTGTCGAGTATCCACCCGGATTTCTATATTAGTTATTCCAAAGTAGGAAATCTATTTTCCACCACAAAAAATCTTTATTCAATGAAAATTCACTTCCTGTTTGACATAGTATTGGTGGAATTACTTATAAAACCTTTATCTTCCCTATTGTTGAAATTTATAACCATATGTTCATGGTTGACACAAATAAAACATATCCTATTAAGGTTATGCTTCATTTAGTCATTTCTCGATTGAGATGTTGATGCTTTGAATTTTCATCCACCATTGTTCCCTTGGGATTCTAGAAAAATACTCATATTGTTTCTTAATATTTCATAGAAGTATCATTTTAACTCCACACTTATTTATGATTTTTATTATACTAATTTTTCAATAATCTTCCATTTACAAACTGATTCTATATTTGGAGTCTCACATACTCCACTTATTGATGCTACCATGATGGAAGTTCCTACCTTCTCATTTACCTTCAATGACTAATTTTAATTCACGATCCTTGGTTATTATATCCTTTTCCATTAATTTGGTATCAAAATTTTACAACCTTGAGATATATTTTATTTTTATAGATTTTATCCTATCTTCATGTTGTGTTCTAAGAGGGGTAATGATATCTTTTAGTTCATTTTCTCTATCCATTTTTCTACCGGCTCATGTGAAAGTTCTCCAAGTAGATCACTTTGACCCTTTATATTAACACCCATTTTCATAACATATCCATTAAAGATCTCTTATTCTTTCTTCAATATTTTATTTTATAAATCCAAATCTTCTATGAATATATAATTCACTCCATGCATACTTCCTAGTTGAACCACCTTATCATATCAAGATTGGATCTCATATTTATTACTGTATAAAAATTATTTATATTGAGGACTTGGAACCATTTACATTTCATAATTGTAACCCATGATTTTATTAATATCTAAGTGAAATTATGAAATTATTGATTTTAAAAAATATTCAAAAAAATTATTAGAACCAAATTGAATAATAGAATCACAACTATTCACCTAAATTTTAGTGTTTATCTTTCTGAGAGACTTATTTTTATTCCTCTTCTTATTTCCTTTTTTACATATGGAAGTCTTCCCTATATTTTGAGAATGATACCTCTATCTACTTTACTTCCACTATTTTCCCATAAGTTTTCTCCAATGCACTTAAAATATTGAAATAAATATCACACTGAATGGTCTTTTTGAACACCTCATTAGTGATAATTTGGTCCAATGCCTTTTATGTATCAACATCCCAATTTTTTTTACTTTCCTCTCTTGAATTAACATCATTAATTATATAATCCATGATCTTCTTACTATAAGCATGTAGGAAAGTAAGCGTCTCCTTTTACCAACCATAAAAGTTTGTACCAATAAAAAATAGAGGTTCAATCACTGAATACATATTAACATAAAATATAAAAACATATTTATATATTTAGAAACAAGTTATAACCTTTTTTATATGATACTACTTGTTGGGACTAAGTTGAATGTATGCACTTTGAGAGGGTGTGTGTGGGGGGGGGGGGGGTGAGCCAGGTGCAAACCAACTTATAAATTTTCTTTTCTTCTAGTATCCAATTATGTTATCATAGGTAATCCTAGAAATAAATCAATTTTATGATTTATAAGTATTCATTTTATGTATTTATATTCATCATAATTTTATAATTATTTTATACAATTTTTCAATTGAAAAAGGAATAGTTTTGTTTAACTATTTTTTTTCTTGTATTACATGGTTTTATTTAAAATTTAGAATTCTTAATTTAATAAATTTAAATTGATAAAATGTACTCTGTTTTTGAAATAATAATTTCAAAATAATCTTCAGAAAATTTTTGGAATTTTTTTGAAATAGTGATTTTTGGTTGAATAATAAAAAATACTGATTTTACAATTACTATCAATTTTATTACATTATCATGATATAATAATGACTAGAAATTTTATGAAACCTTTTTTCTAGACTAAATATTTAATTTTCTAGGAATGTGAGATCCAATGAGAATGGGGGCATTAATCGATAATTATCTTTTAAAATTCCTTTTCTCTTGAAATTTATCCATGCAACTTGTTAGAGTTTATATACTTTTACCTTTATATCTTAACCACACATTTATGAAAATATAGTAAAGTAAATATGAGTACATAAGATTTTCAAGGTTCTCCCCTAGTGTGGGTGACTATGTCCTTGACATGGTAACTCCCATCAATCCACAAAAATTCACTATGATATTAAGTGAATACAATTAATCCAATTCCCACTGGACTCCTTCTATCTCACAACAGGTAATTATACTATTTCCCAGAATTTACAAAGTTTGCCTATATTTATGAGAAAAAAATATATAATTTTTTTTTCAAAATAACTTATGAAGTGGTTGTCTATAAATTCTATGTCTGGTATACTCACCATATTGTATGACTCTGTTCAATGATCTTATTTATTCATCTAGTATGACTCCGTATGGTGCGCATCAAAACACCACACCTTCATCCAACATGCCTATTTGATATAATTCAGGCTGGTATCATTGTTTGGTACAACTTTTTCTAGTTCCTATATTCAGTACACTTCTATCATATATACCTCTTCCTAGCGCAGTTCTTCTCCTTCAACCAATAAATTCCTTACTTGAAAACTCATGATGTTATCCAAATGAAAAATTCATCAATTTAGATCTCTCTTGAATATGAATAGTGTAACTTCATATGGTTCCCTCACCTCTTTATATAGACACACCTATTCTAAAAAACTGAAAGAAAGCATGGGATCCCAAAATTTAAAATCTAAATTTTCCCACTCATCCCAACTTCGTTAAACTGCCTTCAAACATTCTATAACTTTATTTAAATTTCATGAAATATAAACATCAAAAAATATCCAAAATTAATTAAAACTTTTCTAGATTAAAAAAAATTGAAATATCATCTAATAATCACCATAACTAAGGAATTTACAAAATTTATGTAAAGATCCTCATAACTCCATCTGGTGAATGTAGATCTGATGGATTTATTAAGAAATCATCTATTTGGATCTATTCTGTTTGAATACCTTCCATCTAATATTCATTGTTCAATTTAATTAGTATGAAAAAAATCATTATTTATACATTTAGTGTTATTTACATGCCTCCTCTATCTGATGTATGCAATAAAGGTTCATCTGTCACGATATGTCTAATGAGTTGGAATATCTCTGTTCGACTATCCTATGTCTGCTCAAACTTCATACAGGGCTTGGATTGCCAAATTTAGTCTAGTTCATCATTATAGAAATTTTCATATGATAAAATCATAATTTTATATCTAATTATAATCCATCCATTGAACCATTAGAAACCTATTTGGTCAAACTTCTAAAAAAGTTCATATGATAGAAATGGATTACTCTATTCGGTATAACTCCTCAAATTTCTCTATCTGATCACCTTTGGATTCCTTCATAATACTTATAGGTTTTATAGAATTTAAAAACATGTATTAATTGGATCTCAATATGGAAACATTAAAAACTATACTCTACTTGTTTAACTTCATACATCTCTATTTGTTGTAACCTTGTACCTATCAATCCAGTAACCTTAAGTGAAATATACTTCTGTTTGAAAGAAAAACATATCTGTTTGATCATATTTTATCCAATGAAAACTTTAGAGATCAACCTTTATTCATCTATAACTTCATGAATTCATATCTTCAAACTTCATGTAGATTGAAATTTCATTACTTTATAAATTTAACTTCATATCAACTTTCTATTCGAAAACTTCTTGTGTATGTGTCCCATAGATTTTCTCAGTTGGAATTCATACTATCTTATATGTTCATTAGTTTCAACTTCACCATATTGGGTCTTGAACTTTGTATAATTAAAAAATGATCTTTTTCCAGAAACTAACTTATTTTACTTTTTATAAACTCATACAAACTCATCTAGAATCATGAATATCTTCATGGTGTTAGGAACTTGAAGATCTACATAGAACCATATGAATTTGTATATAAACATTCTTAAACTCCTTCAATAACTCATAAGGAAAGTTTCTTAACTGTCTTCAACAACTCATTCTTACCTAAAATACAAAAACATTCAAAAACAACATATTGAAAACAGATAAAAAATCATCACAAAACAACCCAAAGGATATTCAATATCCCCTTTGAATTTGTAGAAAAATTATTACCAATAATTTTCTTTAAATTTTTTTAAACCACAAACTTTATCATTGAGAATATCTTGACACAAAAATCCTATTTAAAATAATTCTTTTTAAGGAGTTCCATCTTTCGGAATCAAGAAGTTTTGGCCCATGAAAATATAAACCCCCCCTCAATCCCATAATGTCTTGACTTGGAAGCCACTAAAAAGTGCCCTAATCTGGTGGGTCACATGGCCTCAAGCACGACTCCCCATATGCCAAAGGCTACCAACTAGTAGTGAGGTTATATAATGGTATGATGGGGAGACTATACCCTCATTATTAGAGTATGCAGTGGTATCACAAGTGAATAAATTATCAGAAGCATGATATAAATCTGTAGCTACAAAAAATAAACATTCAGATAGCAAGATAAATAAACAATCCAAATAAATATCATATATAAAATGATGTATGTCATGTATATATAAAAAAATGGTAGAAAATACATGGAAACTTGAATCTAGTACAATTCAAGTATCAATAGTAAAAAATACCAAAAATAACTATCTCCAGTTATCATCATGATCATAGATCAGTCCTATATTACCCCGTTCCTATGCACAATCAATCAAGATTCATAAATTGGGTGCTTAACCTAGTCCCTACCTACATTCATGAAGTCAGTCCTGGTACCCAATAACAGCCTGAATAGGGTATGAGATAAAACTCAATAGGCCATCACCAATTTTTTCTATAACAAGTTCAGTCTGTGTATATCAACAAAAGTGGTGTGCAATATATATAACAATAATTTGAATGAATAGGTAGGTGTGATACATGTAAAAGTGAAAATATACATCTAACCAAGGATTACTATAAACAATAAAACACAAACAAGGTTTGATTGAAATCAATAACCCTTAAGAAGAGATATCTATAAATCATGATAAATATCCATTGCATCCTATGCCGAGTAATCCAGTATCAAACCCACATGGGCTGGATACAAGGAGTAGAAATGTCCAAGGAATCCATAATAGCCTATGTTGTATAATCAAGTGTTATACCCAACAACCAAATCCAAGGAGTAGTAATATCCAAGGCTTCCAATGTAATTTGGATCCATGGAGTCAAAATGTTCATGACATCCAATATAATTTTGAATCCGTGGAGTAGAAATGTCCATGACATTCGATGTAGTCTTGAATCCATGGATTAGAAATTTCCATGACATTAAATATAATCCTGAATCCATGGAGTAAAAATATCAATGTCATTTAATATAATCCCAAACACAGGGATTATAAATGTCCATGTAATTCAATATAATCATAACCACTTCATTAATCATTTCATTAATCATTTCATTAATCATTTCATAACTATTTACAAACCACGAGTTCATCTAAATCATTCCATATTTTTCATTAAATTCATTTAATCATTCTAATATAATGTAATCACAAGTAGAGGAGGCATAAACCCTCACCTAATATCTCATTTAATTCAATAAGGCTCCCACTATGATGGAGAGCTCACACACACACCCAACATGGTGGTATACCATGGGGAATATACATTAACACACCTCACAGGTGGTCTGGGTTGAGGTTAACAACCCCAAACCATAACATGGTGTGAAGTGGGAAACCTATTAGGGTTCCAAAAATTTAATAAAATAATTTAATTAATTTAGGAGAAACTCTGATAAATTCTAGCATACAAAAAATCAGTAACTAGAAATAAAACAACTCAACTTTAATGGAAAAGGTATAGACCACCTACCATATACCCATGGTTGAACACTCATACAATATCATCTTATAACTCAACCTCAATCAGAAGAAAATGTATAAATGGATGAACACCCTATAAATATGGCATATTATCTTGCACCAAAATAGAATCATCGAGAGGAAGAATAATGAAGAAAATAATAAGAGGAATAGATAACTTTAAGGTGTGTATATAATGAGATCGATGATGGAATAATTGGAGTCCGGATCAGAGAGATATCAAAAAGACTAGGTTAGGCTTCCAGGGGATCTTCTATAGAGGTCCTCTTATATGAGAGAAAGGAAGAGGGGTTGGCCTCTTTTAGAAAAAGGAGGCACTAACTCTTATTTTAAAAACTGACTCTAGAAATTTACATGGTGTGTAAGTACATTAAACATCATGTAAAGATCCAGATTTCCCTTTTAGGAAAGATCAATACACATTGTGAAAGATTCTATCCAGACCATATACACATTATCTATTTGATACATGCCATGTGTTCCAAATACATGCCATTTATTTGGAATACATCCAACCTTCAGCCCCCCGCCCCCACATTATTCTTCCTAAAATATCTAAACTAGCCCACGATCCCAACTTTAGGGTATAAACCTAAAATATAAATAAAAAAAAAGATTAACCAAAGATAAAATTATATGTACCTCATCGAAAAACTCAGGATCTTTCAATATCCCCCTCTTAAGAAAAATCATCCTTGGGTTTCTCTCTTGAGGTTGGTAAAGCACCTGAAAAGAGCTATAGACACTGAGCATGCACATCAGCCTCTCTCTCCTAGGTCTCATTCTACCCATGGTCATGCTACTATAGAACTCAAACTAAAGGGACTAACCTGACTCAGAGATATTTTGTGCTCCGATCAACAATAAGTATAGTATGATCCTTGAAGGATGAATCTACCTGTAACTCAACCTCATCTGGATAAATATTATGAGATGGGTATGAATGATAATGACGTAGATGAGATACATGGAAGATGTCAATCATGGCTTGGTACCTATGAGGTAACTATAACTGATAGGATACTAGCCCAAATCTCTCTAGAACCTCCATAGGCCTGACCTAAAAATATAGAGTTCTTCAATGGTGATTAGTATATGATTTTTGTCTTTACTTTGTAGTATCTATCTACTTTTTGGTCATCTGGACCTAATCTGAAGTATCCTACACAATAACTGGTTTGAGCATTTCTACCTCTCCTTCCACTAACCAACACAAAGGTGATCAACATGGCCTAATATAAAAATCCTCATAAGGATCCATCTATATAGTTTCTTGACGCCTATTTTTTAAAGATAATTCAATCATGGGTATATGCCTCTCCGAAGATCCCCCAAATTCAAAGACGCATTCCCTAAGCATGTCCTCTAGAACCTGTATAGTGATCTCTGACTAGTCATCAGTATAAGGTTTGTATGTCATGCTCAAAAGACCTTGTGCACCCAATTCCCACTGTAAGGCTTTCCAAAATTGAGATGTAAATATATAATTCCTATTTGATACAATGGTATGAGGAACCCAATGAAGGCACATAATATCATGAATAAAAATTATCCCCAAATCATCTACTAAGAAGGTCTCCATGATTGGAAGGAAGTGGGAGACATTTGTGAGACTATCCATAATGACCCATATGACATTAAAAACTTAAGGAGACCTCAATAACCTAGTCACGAAATTAATCACAACATATTTCCATATCCACTTGAGAATAAGTAACTGCTATAAAATCCTAGATGGTTTCAGGTGTTCCACCTTCACCTACTGACATGTGGAACACCTTGTGACAAAACTAGCTACCTCTTGTTTCATCCCTGGACACCAATATTGATGGTGAAAGTCACAATACATCTTAGTAATGCTAGGATGTACTTCCCAATATGAGGAATGAAATTCTTGTACCATATCCTCATGTATGTATACTATAACCCAAACATGACCATGTATGTATAGAATATCATCCTCAGTAATAGTCCAACCAGGAGGCGTTTACTCACCTACCAAAAACTCCCATAGGACTAGTCCCTCAGAATATGATAAATGTTTCATCCTCACCCTATCCATAAGAGTGGAAGTCACTGCCATATATAAGAGAAAAGTCTGGTTGAGACTATCCTTCACCTACAAGTGAATATTTCAAAACAATTCCATAAGCTTATACTCGCCACTGGCCTCCTGAACTGCATGTATCTAAGTTCTCCTACTCAGTGCATCGACAACTGAATTTCCTTTTTTAGGCAAATATGAATGGTCAAATTCAAAATTCTATAGGTATTCAACCCACCTTCATTGTATCAAATTCAATTCATTCTATGTAAATATGTACTTGAGGTTTTTTTGGTCCGTGTACACCAAAAAATTCTATCCCAATAAATAATGCCTCCAATGGTGTAAGACATGAACAACAGTGGATAAATCTAGATCATGCATTGAGTAGTTCCTATTGTGTGGCCTCAACTGATGAGACTTTTACACCACTAATCACTCCTCCTACATTAGAACTTCTCCTAGACTAATTCATGATGAATCATAATACATAGTATAGCTCCTTATCAGCTTTATAAGAATCAAGACTGAAATTGAGGTTAGTCTCCCTTTTATCTTTTGAAAGGTTGTCTCATAGGCATCTTACCATACAAACTTTACATTCTTCTTAGTCAACCTATAAGAGGTGCTTCTAAGCATGATAATTCCTATATGAAATGACTATAATGACCAGTTATCCCCAAGAAACTCTATATTTCAAATATATTTTTGGGATTCTCCTAGGGAAATGCATCTCTCACCTTCTTTGGGTCAACTGATACTTCTGTCTCTGATATAATATGTATGAGGAAGTGAATTTATCCATCTATAAGTGGAACTTTACTATATTATCATATAATTGATTCTCTCTTAGTGTATACAATACAATCTCAAGATGTTTTAAATGGATATTTTGATTTTGAGAATGCACTAAGATGTTGTCCATGAATACCACCACAAACAAATCTAGATATGGATGGAAAACTCGATTCATCGGTGCCTTGAAAACTTCTAGTGAGTTTGTGAGACCGAACAACATAACTAGATACTCATATAGACTATACCTACTATGAAAAGATATATGAGTTATGTATAAAGGTCGAACAAACACCTGATGATAATCCGATCTCAGATCAATATTCAAGAACACCCGACTTCCTGGTATCTGGTCAAAGATATCATATATCTAAGGCAAAGGATATCTGTTCTTAACCATCAACTGGTTCAATTTCTAGTAATCCAAACATAGCCTTAGGGTTCTATCCTCCTTAAATAAAATTACTAGTGAATCCCATGTATATATACTAGGTTGTATAAACCCCTTTTCTTCTAAGTCTTTTAGTTGTCTCTTAAGCTCTTACAGCTCAGTAGTAGTCATCCTATAAGGAGGAATGGATACTGGTGTCACTCTTGGAACTATCTTGATAGAGAACTCCACCTCTTGCTTGAGAGTTAAATTAGAAAAATCATCTGTAAAGAAATCCATGAAATGGTATACTACTGAAGGGAATTCATACCATCACATTCCCTAATCTTCCAAATAAAGGATAGAAAACTAGGATATCACACCACCCATCCCATGATGATCTGGTCCAACTCTAACAGTCCGGACATCCCACTCACACTTATAGGTATATTCTTACTACCCTTTAGTGTTTTGAAGGTCTCATTTTAGTGATATCAATTGCATATTCATAATAAGAAACCAACCAATCCATTTTGAGTATGACATAAAAGACCATCATCTCAAGAATAAATAACTTCCATAAGAAGCGATACCCATCTATCTTAATGGGGCATTCCTTTCACTAACATATATTACCCGATATGATTCCCAATGGAGTATCGAGTGTCATCAAACCATCAAAAAATTGAACATCAAGACCAAGGATCCCCCACAACAGTCATAGATATAAATTTATTAGAATCGCCTATATCAAAAATAGAAGATACTAGAGTATAATTTACTTAGATTGTACCACTCACTATACATATCTTAGTGCTCTGTTCCTCAAGTGTAGGCTCTACTGAACATATCTAGCCTGAATCGAGGCCCTACAAAATAGACTGACTACCCTAAGAGGGACCATTATACCATCAAGGTGTAACTTGTGTCTTGATCCCATGATGATTACCACCTCCTCGGCCTGATCGACCGGTAATACTCTAGCTCCCGGCCTGACACATAACTGTAAAAACCAGTCTTGAATCTGGAGTAGTTGTTGACCCCCTCCAATTGACCACTTGATAAAAGGTCCTTTAAAACCTCGGTATATGGCTCATCATGTCGCATTCTCAGCACTCAAATAGGTATATCACATTGACTCCTCATGTTTCCCCATCTCCCACACTGATGACAGAAGACAAAACCACCAACACTCATGCTCTAACGGATATTCCCCTCACAAGAAGTCTCAAAACACCAGTGCAGAAAACGTTTTTTACATTGGTTATTTTGCATTTTTTAATTTGGTTTTTAGCCGATGTTAGTATGGATGACGTTATAAATATTGTTTTTTACGTTGGTTATTTACAAACCGATGTAAAAAACATAACATCGCGGTGTTTATAACGTCAGTTATTAATTAACCGACGTGCAAAAACTAGGGGGGAGGGTTTATCACGTCAGTTATTATATAAATGATATGATAAAACAGTGCGGGGGTTTTTATCACATCGGTTATATAATAACCAATGTGATAAACCATTTCTCCGGCCTTTATCACGTCGGTTATTACATAACCGATGTGCTAAACTGGCGGGGGGGGGGGGGTTATCACGTCGGTTATTATATAACCGATGTGATAAACCAGTCTGGGGGCCTTTTATCACATCAGTTATTAAATAAATGACGTGATAAAAGGCCTGGGAAATGGTTTATTATGTTGTTTATTATATAACCGACGTGATAAACTAGTTCGGGGGCCTTTTATCACGCCGGTTATTGAATAACCAATGTGATAAAAGGCCTGGGAAATGGTTTATCACATTAGTTATTATATAACCGACATGATAAACCTGTCCAGGGGCCTTTTATCATTTCGATTATTCAAATAACCGACGTGATAAACCCTTCCCCATTTTGTTTACGTCGGTTATAAAATAATCGATGTGAAAGACCAATTTTTTTTAAATGGAATGCAGTCCTCTACTCTCCCCAGAAACAACCAGAAACCAAATCAACAATTCATAGCACAAAAACAGAAGTAGACCAAAACAAGAACCAAAGAAAAATTATGCATTTACCCCACTGGACAACCCCCACCACACCCCTGGACTGCCCCCGACCCCCTGGACAGCCCCCACCACACCCCTGGACTTCCCCGACCCCCTGGACAGCCCCAAACACCCCAGTACAACCCCCCACCCTCATGTATACCCCCCCACACCCTGGATAGCTCTACCACCCCCTGGATAGCCCCCCACACCCCTGGACAACCCCACCCCCTGGACAGCCCCCACCCCCTGGACAGCCCCCAACACCCTCCTGGACACCCCCACACCCCTGGACACCCCCACCCTCCTGGACACCCCCCACCCCACCAGAAATCCCTCCACAACCCTAGACACCCCCACACCCATGGACACCCCCCACACCCCTGGATAGCCTCCCACCCCCTGGACAGCCCCCCACACCCCTGGACGACCCCCACCCTCCTGGACACCCCCCACACCCCTAGACACCCCCACACCCCTAGACACCCCCACACCCCTGGACACCCCCACCCTCCTGGACACCCCCACCCCACCAGACAGCCCTCCCACACCCCTAGACACCCCCACCCCACTGAACACCCCCCACACCCTTGGAACCCCTCCCCCCATACCAGAATCCATACTATAAAAACCATCATAAGTAGACCAAAACAAGAAGTAGAGCAAAATTAAACATTCACATATATAACATTAAAAAATTACACTGTCAAATTAAAAAAAACTAAATCCAACCTAAATGACTACCAAATACACAATTACAATGACAATATTCAAAATTTCATTTTACACTACGAACAACTAAAATTCAATCAAACCTGTAAAATAATTTGAATACTCCACTTGTAAGTGTTTGATGTCTTGAGCAGTATAGGGTTGAGGGTCATCAAATAGCTACAAATGAAAAGGATAGTAGTTAATGTGTATAATGAATAAATCAAATTGAAATATTATGGAAAAGTTTAAAAGGAAATCTTACCAGGTCTAAGTTCACAACTGTCCCAGTTGTTATTATTTCATACATAAATCTTAACATATAATATCCGCATTTGATGACGCCTTATTTTTCATGAAAATTCTATTTGAATGAGTGTAAAATCAATATATTATTTTTATGTAATAAATCAAAAAGTAAAAATTATAAATGGATATTTACCTTCGCATTTACATATTTGATCTTTTCACTCCTTTTCTTTGTGTTTTTTCGAAAGTAGACCCATTCCATATTAGAAAATAATACGAATGGGGTAAATTTACAATTCATTATAATATATAAAACTATTGAGAAATTGAAACTTACTTTTCCAATATATTCATAAAACTTTCCCGCACATCATCATGGACAGAGCATATCCAATAAAGTGTTTTCTCCCTTGGGCAAAAAACCCCTAACATCCAATGATCACTGATAAAAGAAAATTTAAGGTTAGTGGGTTTTTATGTTAAAAGATAATGAACTCTTTGAGAGAGATGTGTTTCATACCTCTCACAAAAAGGCATCATCCAACATTGTGTGACTATATTCTATTCAAGTCTTTCATCAATATAAAGCATTCTTTCTTCCTCATCCAATGAACATGCTTCAGGAGAAATCAATTGTGGGTCCATGAATCCATATACATCTATCAGCTCATTCCTCTCACAAATTTTATAAAGAAACCTAATACAAAATAGACATAAGTATACATTTTTAATAAATATAACGTAGGGAAAAGGTGTTAAGACTTACATAGAAAAAATTTTCACCATGTTGATGCCCAAATTATCTCTAGTAAAAAGCTCCATGATATCAGTTTTCATAATCCCCACAGTTATTGCACGTCCACAAACATGAGATTCCATTGGAAACTCATAATAACCCGCCAACAAATTTGAATATCTTGAAAATATGTCAAGACTACTAGAATCTGTATATGATGTCATAGCCATTTGTCTTTGTTATTGTCTATACAATATTTCTTTAACTTTGAAGTATTCCTATAAAAATAAATAGAAAAATATATTTGTTTTCAAATCATAAAACAACTTTAATAAAAAAATAAAATAAAATATATAACATTCATACCTCTATGGTAATGAGTCGAAGAAGTCTGGATGGAAAAATTAAAAAATGGCTGATACTATGTCCAACTTTCATCACCTCATCTTGTAGGTAATGGTACTCAAGCTGATCTATCTATAATATCCTGTACAGTGACCCTCTGATTCTCTACCTCTATTTATTGATGATGAACTCTATCTCTTATACAATATACCAACCCATATGCAACTATATGATGTTGAGGATCATCAACATACAACTCGCAATAAGTAGGAAGCTACGGAGGAGGAGTAGGATAAGAAATGGGGGTCCGCAGGCTGAGGTGGGGGAGTGGGAGCTACTGGTGGAGGTGGAGGATAAATAATGGGGTCTTCAAGGGGAGGTGGAGGAGTGGGAGCTACAGTCTAAAATTTCCTTTTCATGTCTGCAAACATAGACTATACCGATTCTCTAATCTTTTACTCTATTGTCGCATTAATATTATGAACTTCGGCCTCCAAGGATTCTATTTTTTTTATAAACACCCTCAATGTTAGAAGTTGAAGAACATGGAAACACTTTTCTTACCGATACACCTGCCAGATATCCTTTTACACGACCAGGATGTTCAGGCTTTCCCAATGTTACAAATAAAATATCTTTCCTCCCAGTAGCTGTAAATTCCCCCTATGAGCTCTGTTCCTCAATAGAGTCCTGTATTAATTAATTGAACATTTCTGTAATGATTGAAATTATATGAAGAAAATAGTTAACTTAAATAAATAAAATAGATATCTTACAATCCTATCAGCTATGATTCTCGATTATTCTGAAAGATATTTCCCTTTTTTTCCCATCCGAGCTCTCTTCCATTTTTCATGTCTAGATGGAGGGGATGGAGGGGCCACCTCTCCAGATCTTGAAGTCTCAGCTCTTAGTTTTTGAAATTTTTCTGCCATCATTTGTTCTTCCAAAAATGCATACCATCCCTAAGATAAACTATGAGGGTATACATTTTTAGATTGGATCTCCTGATGATATTTCATTTTTTGCTGTAAATTAAGAATAATAAATCATTAACAAAACATTAATAAGATCATTTATATAAGAAAGCTTATAAAAGTTTACATTGCCCTTACCAAAAATGACTCTTTTCTTCTACTTTCAACAAACTATCTCCATGTGTCTTCATCTATAAAAGGATATATACAACATGGATTTTCATGACTCCTATGACCAAAAATTAAATCAGATGAGAGGGTTGATTTGAAATCCCTCCATCTCCTAGCATCCATCGATAAGCATTTATTCCTGTCTCATCCAGTGTCAGGAATATCAAATTTCATCTAATGAAGAAGAGGTTAAACATATTATATATACTAGAAAAATTTAAATAATATTCAAACAATAGCAAAAGATCTTACCAAAATCGTCTCCCATAACTGAGAGATTATCACTTTATCCACACTTCTCCAGTTATCATACAAAATGATTATTTTTCTCTTAGCCTGAGTTGATACAAAACTATTTAAATATTTTGCATTTGGACCTCTAGGAATATCATCATCATCAAACTCAACGAGTATCCTCTGATCCTGCGTATGGGCAAGTGCTAATTTTGGTAAACGTGTGCACCCACATTTAACAACTCTTGAACTCTTTGTCGTAATAGGAGCACATGAGGAAGATTGGGGAACATCAAGAGGAGCATGTGAATGTTCCTCCCCAGAGGTATGACCAATATGATCATCTCCAAAATCATGTGGTTGATCAACTGAATGATCTGTCATTATCCTTCAAATCAAAAAAACAAACATTAGTTCACAAATATACAAATTAAAATATTTTAATACTACTGTAATTAGAAAATAGAAAATTGTACTAAGTTACGTAATAGTAAACATTGTTAATATGGTAAGCATGTTAAACAATGGTAAAGATGATCAAGATGGTAAACATGGTAAACATGGTAAACCTGGTAAACCTGGTAAACATGGTAAAGTAATTGTCACTGAACAAAAATAATAGATATATAATTCATGTAATAGTAAGAATGATAAAGTAAACTAAAAAAACTTAAAAAAAACAAAAACTTATACTTATTTTGTTTTAATACATGTTTTAATAAAGAAAAAACTTACAATATCTAACATTTTATGAAAAAAATAAATGTAAACAAGAAATAAACATTTGTTACCTATAATTTTAGGAATGTACAAATGGATTGTTTTCCCAAATTCCTTCATCATGATCATTCCTTATGGCACAAACCATGTCTTAAACATGCTCATAATTATGTTCTGTTAATATTTCCATGGAATTAGGTATCTCACATAAATCAACATCTTCATCAAGTTCATCCTCACCAACATATTGTTTTTCCCTTGTAAAACAATAGCCCACTGCATATATAATTTATCTACTACATAGAAAATTTGTTTTTCATGTGTTGCCATTATAAAAGAATTAGCTGTGTCTTCCAATCTATTCAGATTAACAAGTTTCATTCCAAATTCATCATGTCTGACACTGTTTTTACCGATAAACCATTTACAGTTAAAAACAGGAACTTTAATTTTAAAGTAATCAACCTCCCATATGTCTTCAATCACTTAATAATATGCACTTGATGTAGAAATTGGGTTCTTGTCCTTAGCACTAAAATGCATTACTTCTGCAAACACCAATACACCACTATTCTGAACCGCACTTCTGTTTTCCTGAGCTTTCATATGAAATGTATAGCCATTAATGTCATAACCGGACCATGTTATCACATTTAAACATGGACCACCCACTATCCATTTTAATGTCTCTAATACATCTAATCTACCAAGAAAGGTCTTTTTAAACCATGAAAAAAATGTTTTGTTGTGCTCATTCAAAATCCAAATTTCTTTCTTCTTTGGATGACATTGTTTCAACTCATTAATATGAAATGTGATATACGGTTGAGCATAAACTATGTTATTCAATATGTATGATTCTAACTTATTCATCTGTTCATCTGACAATGATTTGACCTTCAAGCCATGAATCCCCTTTCCCTCATTATTAACTCGTTTATGGAGAGATGGAGGCAAACCTATGTGCTGCGCAGTAGCCAAGTAGCTCATACAAAACTCTACAACCTCCTCAGAAATATACTTTTCAATAATAGAGGCTACAGGTCGATATGAATTCTTAACATACCCCTTCAATATTTTCATATACCTTTCAAAAGGATACATCCAACGAAGATATAAAGGTCCACAAAGCTTTATTTCTCGAACTAGATGAATCATTAAATACACCATTATATCAAAAAAAGTTGGTGGAAAATACATTTCCAATTGACAAAGTATAAAAATTGAACCCCTTTCCAAAATGTTCAAATCATTCACATCAATCACCTTATTACAAATTGAATTGAAAAAATAACACAACTTCATTATAGTCTTTCTGACACATATGGGCAATATTACACGCAATGAAACTGGTAGAATTTGTTGCATCATGACATGACAATCATGTGATTTCATACCTATCAACTTCAAGTCCTTCAAGGAGAATTTTTTTTTTACATTTGAAGAATAACCTTAAGGCACTTTGATATCATGAAGACACTAACAAAAGCTAATTTTATCCCTCTTCGATAATGTATGACAAGCCGGGGGAAGAAATGTTCATCTTCCTTTAGGAGTATGAGCTAACTCCAAACGTATTCCCATTGATAGTAAGTCTAATCTTGCATTCAACCCATCTTTTGTCTTTCCTTTAATATCTAACAATGTTCCAATCAAACAATCACATATATTCTTCTCCATGTTCATTACATCAATATTATGTTTAACTTCATGATATCTCCAATATGGTAGCTCAAAAAATATTGACCTTTTCTTCCAAATATGTCTATCATTACCAGATTTCTGTGTCTTTCCCAATTTCACATCAAGGTTTTTCACCCTCTCAAAATACAGATTAAGGGATAAAGGTTTTGGAGAAATATTAAATTCTTGTGAGCCATTGAATGCCTTTTTTAGTCTTCTATAAGGGTGATCCATAGGCACAAACTTTCGATGACCCATGTACACTGTTTTCCTCCCATGATGAAATTGAAAATATGACGTCTATTGTTCAAAAATTGGACATGATTTATGCCCTTTAACACTGTATCCAAACAAATTTCCATATGCTGGGAAGTCATTTATAGTAAACAAAAACACTGCATGTAGTTGAAAATATTCCATTTTATAAGAATCATACACCCTAATACCATCAGCCCATAAAAGTTTCAAATCATCAATCAACGGTGACAAGTAAACATCAATATCATTGTCGGGTTGCTTTGGACTAGAGATCATTATACTCAACATGACATATTTTGTGCTTCATACAAACTTCAAGAGAGAGGTTGTAAATTACCAATAAAAACAGGCCATGAACTATGTGTGCTACTGAGGGTTCAGTATGGATTCATTCCATATGTGCACAACCCTAGTATGAGATTTCTAATTTCATTTCTAAATGTAGAATACTGCTAATCAATTTTATTCCATTGTGGACAATCAGTTGGATGAAATATTTTTCCATCACATAACCGCTCATGTGCATTCCATCTTAAATTTTTTGAATCATGTGAATTAGTAAATAAATGTTTGAAACGATGAATTATAGGAAGATACCAAAATACCTTTGAAGGGATCTTTGTAATCTCTACATCAGCCTGTGATTTTTATTTCACCTTATACCGTGATGTCACACATTTAGGACACTCTAACAGAAATTCATATTACTTCCTATATATAATACTATCATTCGGACATGCATGTATTTTCTTGTATCCCAATCCCATCGAGCATAATATTTTCTTGGCCTTATAATGTGAATATGGAAGATTGTTATCTTTTGGTAGAATGTCTTTCATCAATTGTAGTAGCTCTATGAAACTTATGTCACTCCATCCATGTTTCGCCTTCAGGTTAATCAATATTAACACCACCGACAAAAACGTAAAATCTATACAACCAGGATATAATGTCTTTTCAGCATCACCATATAGACGCGCAACTGTCGGTTCTATCTCAAATTTTTCTGATCCAATATCGCGAATCATTTCTTCAATTCCACTGGAGTTACCATCTTTTGAATCATCATAATCAGTGACATTCCGTCCAGTTTCACCATTCCAAATCCAAGGGCTGTAACTCGGATTAAAACCATTACAAATCAGATGATCTTTTATCTCTCTACTTTTCAACTTCTTCATATTCAAACATTTTAGGAATGGACAGAAAAAAATGTCACTACTTGGAACATTTCATTTAGAAAATTCCAAAAAAGGAATCAACACCTTCCTCATATTCATTTCTCCTTCGATGTTCCGTAATCCAATTTTGACTCATTATTACCTATAACAAATATCAAGATTATAAATCTTTTTAAGATAATACAAATATATGTTTATATGAAAAAAATCATAATTTGAATGTAAATTTTTTTTGAAATATAAAACAAATATATGCGTATTTAAAAAAATATGCTTGAATATGATTTTAAAAAGAAAATATAGTTAGATATAACAGTTTTAAATTCCATTGAATCAAAGAAAACCATGGCGCCTCCAATGGACACCGAGGACACCCCCAACCCTCTGGATAGCCCCTCGAACCCTATGAACACCACCCCCACCCCATTAGACACCCCTGGACACCACCACCCCCTTGGACAACCCCCACCCCTCTGGAAAAACCCCCCACCCCCTGGACAACCCCCACCCCTCTAGAAAGCACCCCCACACCTCTAGACAGCACCCCCACCCCTCCTGGACACCACCCCCACCCCATACCCCCTTGGACACCCCCTGGACAACCCCCAACTCTCTGGACAACCCCTCAACCATATGGATATCCCCCTCCCCCTGGAAAGCCCCCCAACCCTCCTGGACACCACCCCCACCCCCTACCCCCTTGGACACCCCCAACCCTCTGGACATCCCCCACCCCCCGGACAACCCCCCAAACCCTCTGGACAACCCCCACCCCCTTGGAAAACCCCCCACCCACCCACCCCCTTGGACATCCCCCCACCCCTTCTACACCCCCACCCCCATGGACCCCCCACACCCCTGGACTGCCCCCCCACCTACATAGACACCCTGGACACCCCCAACCCTCTGGACAACCCCCCAAACCCTCTGAACACCACCCCCACCCCTTGGAAACCCCCTAGACACCCCCCCTTGGACAGCCCCCCACCCCTCTGGACAACCCCCCACCCCCTGGACAGCCCCCACCCCTCCTGGACACCACCCCCACCCCTACCCCCTTGGAAACCCCCCTGGACAACCCCCAACCCTCTGGATAGCCCCCAACCCTCTAGACAGCCCCCACCCCCTGAACAGCCCCCACCCCTCTAGATAGTACCCCCACCCCTCCTGGACACCACCCCCACCCCTACCCCCTTGGACACCCCCAACCCTCTGGACAGCCCCCACCCCCTCGGACAACCCCCCAAACCATCTGGACAGGCCCCCACCCCCTTGGACAACCCCCCACCCAACCACCCCCTTGGACAGCCCCCCCACCCCCTTCGACACCCCCACCCAACACACCCCTGGACCGCCCCCCCACCTCCATGGACACCCTGGACACCCTGGACACCCCAAAACCCTCTGGACAGCCCCCCGAACCCTCTGAACACCACCCCACCCCCTTGGACACCCCCTGGACACCACCACCCCCTTGGACAGCCCCCACCCCTCTGGATATCTCCCCCACGCCCTGGACATCCCCCACCCCTCTAGATAGCACCCCCACCCCTCCTGGACACCACCCCCACCCCCTACCCCCTTGGACACCCCCTGGACACCCCCAACCCTCTGGACATCCCCCACCCCCAGACAACCCCCCAAACCCTTTGGACAGGCCCCCACCCCTTGGACAGCCCCCACCCCCTTGGACAGTCCCCAACCCCTTCGACACCCCCACCCCCTTGGACCCCCCCACACCCCTGAACTACCCCTCCCCCCCACCTCCATGAACACCCTGGATAGCTCCCAACCCTCTGGACAACCCCCCAGAACCATGTGATTTTAACCTCAAGCTACTAGTTTTGTCATATCTAGGGATTTTAACCTAAAGCTGCTAGTTTTGGTATCATGCCATTATTCAAAATAAGAACCATGAACTATATCTCCTACTAGTCTAAAATTCTCTATTGTGCAATGAATCAGGTTTTAATAGCATATAAAGACTTATAATAGTCCATGAAAATAAGCGACATAAATAGATTATGGAACTACAAATAGTGATACCCAAAATAGAAACAACCAAGGATCCAAAACAAACATTCCACCATGAAAAACCATATATACTTATAAAATAAATCACATTGGTACATGTAATGGATGTATCATAATGATTTACATATAAATTGCAGTAATATAGGTGAATGAGATCATTAGTTGTCAATGACAACAAAAATTATCATCATTGTCGGGCATCCGCGAAACAAAAACAAACTAAATAGAAGTAGGTGAGGATTACATGAATATTGCAAGTCGATCTAATAGATATGGTTATAATAAATAAGATTATAATGGAAAAACTATGTAATAGGGTTAGAAATCAAAGAATATTACCTAGTTTAAACAAAAAAATCGCAAAACGTAAATATAGACTATCCGAAAAAAAAACGAAGGAAATAAAATCGTGGGAGGCTTACCTGAGTGTTGCGAGTGGAGATGATAGATCCAAGGAGAGTAAAGATGATAAAAGATGATGGAAAAATGAGTTTAACGAAACCATAATGAAGAGTTGGTTAGGGTTTTCCGCGCGAGAGAGACGAGTCTCCGGTCTGTCGATCGAAAAATCAGCAATGACAATCCACGAGGCGTGTTAATTTTTTAAATGTTTTATAACGTCGGTTATTTAATAACCGACATTATTAACTATTTTTATTACATTTATAACATCATTTATTATAATAACCAATGTTATAAATGTATCAAATAATGCAATTTTTACGTCGGTTATTTTATAACCGACGTAAAAAAAGCGACGTGTTGGTTTTTTACGTCGGTTATTATATAACCGACGTAAAAAACAAATCAGAAACCATAGTTTTTACATTGGTTATTTTATAACCGACGTAAAAACTGCCGGGTGTTGGTTTTTTATGTCGGTTATAATATAACTGACGTGAAAAATTCAGCAGGTTGGGTTTTTACGTAGGTTATTTGATAACCGATGTCACAAAGGCCTCAGATGCCGCCTTTTTTACGTCAGTTATTTTATAAACGACATAAAAAATTCGTATATACCTTGTTTTTTACATCAGTTATCAAATAACTGACATAAAAAATGCCACACTTTGGTTTTTTAGGTCGGTTGTTTTATAACCGACGTAAAAAACCAAAGCGCATGATTTTTGACGTCGGTTATTAAAATAACCGACGTAAAAAATTTAATCTCCGTATTTTTTACGTCAGTTATAAAATAACCGACCTAAAAAACCATGTATCACAGATTTTCATGTTGGTTATATATAACCGATGTAAAAAATGGTGACGTTAAAAACGTTTTCTGCCCAAGTGAAACATCAGTTCTTACTAGCTGACACCGAACCACTCAGATGAGAAGAAACACTACCCTACTCTGGACCCAAATCTTCTCTCAAGTTGCGTTTATTAATCAGTTCCTGATTTACTATATCATATATAAAATTCAATGAAAACACATTCACCTGTGATCGAATAACATTCTTGAAACCATCCTTGAAGCACCTCACCCTAGATGGATCATTAGTGAGATAAAAAGACACAAAGCACTAATGGTTTATAAATCAAGATGAATACTACATAATGATCATCACACCCTGCTATAGATGTATAAACTCACTGACATGTTTATCTCTTAGAGTCTCAGGAAATAATTAATCATAAAAGCTGGATTGTAAATCCTTTCAAACCATATCTCGAAGCCTATCAAGCAGGTTAAGAACATCCCACCATCACTTATAATATCCCCAAAGTATATATGTAGTGAGTTTCAATCTCCTCTCATGAGGTGTCTCAAGATTCTAAAAAATAAACAAATAAGTCTCAATCCATAGCTCAACATCTAGTGGACCTCCATCCCCCAAAAACAAGGGTGGATGCTACTGCTAGAACAGACGAGTCATCTCTTCAATAGTCAAGGTAGGATACAGAGCTCCCTGAATGGTCTATATAAAGCACAAGAAACCCTCTTGGAACTAGGAATCATCACCCATATCAAGAATAACATGCGGTTCCACAAGTGGCACTACTAGAAGTTCTACTGGTGGCTCAGGTCCCACCACCTCTAGAGCATGGTCATCACCATCCTCCTAGCACATGGGTCAAGCCTGTTGTGGTGTCATATCTCTATAAATTCCAATCACACACCTCATAAAATATTCAATAACAACCATATCACATATATAAACATAGGAGAAGTACAAGCCTTCTGATAACCAAGCCACACCCCTCTTCCTACTCCTAAATCTAGGACTATGTAATATGAAAAATCATAAAGAAAACCATAGAAACTGCTTACTTCCCATTACTAAGTTCAGGTCTGGGTTAATCTCTCTATTAAAAGTCCAAGGTCTTGGTATACAGAGAATCAATTCCACTTTATAGGGGAAAAACCCTTTAAATTAAAATTGGAATCCCTCTTTAATGGTGACCATTTCATTGAGATTCCACTTTCTTTTAAGTTAATTTTCATTTATTTAGTAATTCTATTAAATGGTTGAACTATATAGATCACCACTTCTAATTTATAAGGTGCTATACACCTTATAAATTGAAATATGTCATCCAATTAATCCCAATGATAACAAGTTCTATCCCATACAACCAATAGTCCATGACTCAACATGTCATAATTGACTGCTTAAGGTGTTTGTTGTAGCCTATATAGGAAAACACTATTTAGGTTATGACAAGAAATTTAAGTACTAATTATATATCTCAATATCCTATAAGAAACAATAATCAAATGATAAGTATATTTATCAAGGGACATATAACAAATGTCATGTAGTCAAATAATGCATCCTATATGGCATGGAATATGAATGGCATGTGAATCCTGTAAGGTGTCTAAAATGGTGCATTATCCATACTTCCTTTCCATATAAATCCAAGTATAAAATGAAATTAATCAATCATAGAAATAATAACATCACATATCATGTGCATCACTAAACAATGGAATCAAATCAACTATAATAGAAAAAATATAGAACAAAAATTTCTCATTTTAGGAAACTTGGTAATTACCCCAAGAACAGGTTAGCTACTCCCAAGAATGACTTATAACCAAGTTACAATTCGTTCCTAATATCCTATCTATTATCTAAAAATAGTAAGGCAAGAAAAGAAAATAAAAGGTCTTTGATACCAATTTGTAAAATCCCAACCCAAAATCCACTAAATGGTTCTCTAAGCTGGTGGGTCACATGGCCTCAAGAACGCCTCTCTATATGCTAGAGGTTTTCAACTAGAAGTGAGGGTATGTAGTGGTATGGTGAGGAGACTATACCCTCATGATCATAGTAATACAATGGTATCAAAAGTGAATAAATAAGTAGAATATTGATATAAATTAATAGATGTAGTACAATACAAGTATCAATATTACAAAAGACCAAAAAAAACTATCTCTATATATCATCATAAGCATAGCTCAGTCTTATGCTCCCCTGCTCCCATGCTTAATCAATCAAGCCTCCTAAATCGGTCTATTTCCCTGATCCCTACATTTATTCATGAAGCCTATCCAGGTAACCAATGATGGCCCCAACAGGGTGTGAGAGAACACTCAGTATGACACCACCAATGGTGTGTATAAAAATATTAGTCTATATATATAAGAATAAGTATTGTGAAATATATATACTAGTAATGTGAATGGATAAGCAGATGTGATACATGTAAAAGTGAAATTGTCCATCAAAATAAGGCTTACTATAAATAGGAAAACATAAACAAGGGTTAACTGAAATCAACAACCCTTAACAAGGGATATATATAAAGCATGATAAACATCCACTATGGCCTATGATAAGTAATACAGTGTCAAAACCACATGGTATGAATCCAAGGATTATAAATTTCTAAGGCATCCACAAAGGTCTATTTCATGTAATCAAGTGTTAGACCCAACAACCAAATCCAAGGAGTAGTAATGTCTAAGGCATCCCATGTAATCTGGATCCATGGAGTAGAAATATCTATGACATCCAATATAATCCCGAATCCATGGAGTATAAATGCCCTTGTCATTCAATATTATATTAAATCCATGGATTATAAATTTCCATGAAATCCAATATAATATTGGATCCATAGAGTATAAATTTCCATTCCATTCAATATAATCATAAACATTTCATTAACTGTTTCATTAATCATTTCATAACCCATTTCATAACCATTTACAAATCATGAGTTCATCCAACTCATTCAACATTTTTTATTAAATAAATTTAATCATTTTGATATCATGTAATCACATGTAAAGGATGAATAAACCCTCACCTAATATCTCATTTAATTCAATAAGGCTCCTACTAAGATGGTGATCTCACAGAAATACCCAATGAGGTGTTATAACATGGGGTCGATAAATAAACACACCTCATGAGTGGTCCATATTGAGGTTGACAACCTCTAACCATAACATGGTGCTAAGTGGGAAACCTATCAAGGTTCCAATAATTTAATCAAATAATTTAATTAATTTAGGAGCAATGCTCGTAAATTACTACATGTGGAACATCAACAAATATCTATAAAACAACTTGAATTTAAGGAAAAATGTATATACCACCTACTATATAACCATGGTATAACACTCATAAAGTATCAACTCATAACTCGACCAAGATTGGAAGAAAAGGGAGAAACATATGAATATTCCAGAAATAGGGCATATTATATTTCCCCAAAATAGAATCATCAATAGGAATGGGAATAAAAAAAAGTGAAAATAGGAATAGATAACTCAGCGACACGTATCCAACGAGACTGATGGAGGAATAATCAGAGTCTGGTTTGGGGAGATATCCCAAATCATAGCTTAGTATTCCATTGGAGCTCCTCTATTAGTACTCCTATGCGATAAAAATGGAGGGGGTTGGCCTCTATTGAAAAAAGGAGGCACTACCTATTATTTTAAAAACTTAATCTAGGCATTTAAAAGGCATGTAAGTGCATTACACATCATGTAAATCTTGGTATTTCATTTCTGGGGAAATCTCAATACATGTCATGAAAGGTTTTGGCCAGAGAAATACACATTGTGCATTTGATACATGTCATGTATTCCAAACAAAATCTATGAATTTAGCCTAAAAAAAACCTTCATCCCCTCATACTTCCTTATTTCCAAAATAACCCAACCATCCCATGGGCCCAGCTTTGTGGTCTGAACCAAAAAGAGAAATCAAACAAAATATTAACTAGAAATAAAAGGATTCATACCACATTGAAAAACCTAGGATCTTAAAAATCATTTTCTCTCCATTTTTATGATAACATTGGCTTCATATTCACAAAAGATAGATTACATATGTCAAAAATCAGCCCGGATTCCCTAGTAACCTGATAACTAATTTGGATCTAACATATCTTAGTGGGAATTCCTGATCCCCATGGGTTGGTGACTAAAACCTTACATCTTACAAGATAAAAGAGGGAATGGATTTTCCATAAAACAAAATAATATAAAGATTAAATCGAAGCATGATTAACACTAAAAAGGGAGAAAGTACTAGAAACTAAGCAGGTATAAAAAAACCAAGACAATACATCCTTAAAGTACTTAACAACAAGAAAGATAAAACTCAAAAATCCTAAAGAAAACATCACCCCATGTTTAAAGGATCAAGAACATACACCACCTACAAGTGGAGCTTTCCCTTTGGTCGAAACCGGCATAAGAAAATATATAAATTCTAAAATTAAAAGGTATGGTGTGAGCTATCAATACTAGTAGGGTTTCACTAAGTGTTCCATAATCAAGTCCAAAAACAATAAACCAAATATTATATCAATTTAAATAAAACTAGGCATGATATTACATTGGAATATTTTAAACCAAAAAATGATTTCATTCAAAAGATGGAAGATATATCAAATCAACTTTCAAACTAGATTAAATTTACATTTTATATAAAATAGTTTATATAAATCATTTGTCATGAATAGAACAATTCAAAAATTCAACGACATGTATATCAAATCAAAAAATCATAGTAGAGCATGAAACTGTGTATAAAATACCCATGTTAAGTTAGTTTATCAAGTAATAAAATCCTCATACATATCATAGTGATCATGAATCTAGTCAGGAATGAACAAAAAAATACACCCCAAGTTAGGGAACCCATAATGGAAAGTCTACACCCCAATAGGGGAACCCATAATGGTCATTCATTCCAAAGTTGTTTTAGTAACAATTTTCATCATCAATCCATTTCTAGGGAGGCAAGGTCCTAGAATGATTTTCCTAGTTACCACTAAATACACAAGATAACATGTGATTTAATAATCAATCAAATTGGAAATTAATCATTTCAAATAATTTTGAAACATAATCCCATAATTTCAATTTTCAATACGCCTTTCTCTTTTCAAAACGAAATCTCTAGTTTTCATCATTTCATGTCATTTCAAAAAATATTTCAATTTAATAATTTTTATCAATATATATCATCAAATAATTTAATAAAAAATATTTCTAAATCAACCCATCAATTTTAATAAATTCAACCCACATTTCAATTCCATTGAAACTAAAGTTTTTTCTCAAATTCCATATCCATTTCAAAGTAAGAATTAAATCATCACAATTCCATGTTTTTAAATAAATTTAAAACTCTTTTCAATTTAATAATTCAAATAAAAAATTAAATTTAATGGAAAATAATTATGGAACCACTTAACATTAATAAATGATCAAGAATCAGTACCCACAATGGGAAAGCCAATGTAGATCGAAGGTTAAGGAGATCTAGAAATCAAACCTAGAATCAAGATTCAATTAAATAGAGTTTTGATCCATCCAATATGTGATGATGCATAAAATATTTTGATTAAGTAAGGATATATTGGGAGAAACAAAGAGAGAGGTGATCCACTTACCAGAGAAGATTAAATGTGATCAACCACGCTTTGATCCACCAATAGAAGGGTTTTGAAGAGCCAAAATTGCTTCTTGAGAGCCTCCTGAGATAAGGAATTCGAGTTAGGTCAATTGGGGTCGATTGATGGTTTAATCAGATGTTAGGGATTTAAAAAATAATTTTCAAAATAAAATAAAACTATGTGCATGGTTTCCTAGAGAGGGCCACACAGTTAGACAAATCATGAGCCCTAACCGTGTTCCCTAGTTCTAGAGTACATGGTTTCTCCTAGGTGGGTGCATGATTTTTCAAACCATGTTTCAACCATGAACACTCTTACTATCTAGGTTTTCATGGTTTTCACTGGGGGAACACGGTTTGGGAAAAACATGCACCAACCGTAAACAGCCCAAAAACCTGCAATTGTTTTTCTAAATTTCACTCAGAACAAATTGAGACAAGACCCAACTATGGCATGATTAAAACAAGGGTCAAGGAGTACCTGAAAATAAGTAACATCTAGTAAAACAGATCTATGCTTTATTTTCCCCTTGGTCAAAAAAATCCAAAATATCATGGGGGTGTTTTCCTAAAGAACTTTATTAATTCATTGGTGGAGTATGGACATGTAGTTGTGGCCTCAATTGCTCAAATCTTTCCCTTGGAATAGATTTGTTGAAAACATCAGTAATTTGATATTTTATTGAAATATACTCAAACATAACATCTTCACTGACAACTTTCTCCTTAATAAAATTATATTTAATATCAATGTTCTTTGATATATAATGTTGTATATAATTTTTATAAATATTAATTTCACTTTTATTATGAAAAAGAGTATTTAATGGTTTATCAACATTCACCCTCAAATATTATAGCTAAACTTTCATCCCCATAATTTGTGTATAATCCTGGATAGTGGAAACATATTCGGCTTCTTATATACTAAAAAAACTTAATTTCTTACTATGTCATCTCATTTAAATTTTTCAAAAGAAGAAAGATTATCCTTATATTGATTTTCTATAATTATGATATCCAACCCAATCATCACCAGTGAACCTAAGAAAGGTTATCTAATTGATTCTTATATACAAAAAACCATAATTTGATGTACCTTTAACAAACTTGATTATTTTATTAGATTTCACCATGTGTGATTAATTTGGATCACTATGATATCTTTCATAGATAATTACAACACAAAAAATTTCTATTCTTGAATAAGTAAGAGAGAGTAAACTCTAGATCAAATTTTAGAAGTCCTTATGATTCACACTTTGTCCAAATTCATCTTTACTCATATTATTTCTAATAAAAGTTGGCGTAGAAACTTATTTTGAATCTTTCATGCCAAATTTTTTTAGTAACTCTTTAACATAATTTTCATGTGAAAGAAATATGTTTCATTCTTTCTATTAAACTTGTAAATCCAGAAAGAAGTTAAACTATCCAATTATTGACATCTCAAATATTATTTTCATTTGTTCAGAAAATTCTTCACATTTTTTATCCCTATATCATGTATAAATTATATCACCGATATAAATAATGATAATAAGGGTGCCTATTCTTAGCTCCTTCACATACAAAATCTTATCAAAATTTCCTTTAGAAAATTTCAACTTCCTCAGGAAACTATCATGTTTTGAATACCAGAAACGAGGGGCTAGTTTCAACCCATACAAATATTTCTTTAATTTACACACCATCATTCCATAATTATCAAGTATGAACCCATAAGATTAATCAATATAAAATTCTTCTTCAATTTCTCCCTTTAATAAATATGACTTAACATTAATATGGTATACTTTTTAATTTCTATGAGAAACAACTTTAAGGTACATTCTTAACATTTCAAGTCCCGCAATAGGGGAAATTTTTTATTCCAAATCAACACCTTCCACATGTGAGTAACCTTTGCGAACAAGCTGTTCTTTATTTATTGAAATTTCTCTATGTTTTTTGAGTTTATATATGAACACCCATTTTGTGAATATAACATTATTTATTATTGTTTAAGGAATAATATTCTAGTTTTCATTTTTCTCAATTTGATCTAACTCTTCATTATTTGAATTTAACCATTATTTATGTTAAAATAACTCTAAAACTAACTGTGGTTCCACCTATGTGATAGGTGACATGTGATTCTAAAATCTTAATTTCCATACTTTTTGTACTATATATTCTTGATTTCTAATGATGTTATCAAATTCAACCTATTTTTGTAAAATTCATAACTTTAGTGTTTTTCTTCCAGTCTTACTTTCCTCATCACTAGACTGATTTGGATCAAATTTTACAATATTAGGATCCTAGTAATCTTTCTTCTCACTTTATTATTTGTAATTCATCATTCTATCTTTTTTAACATCTTCCTTATCATCTTCAACAATTTTTATAAGGAAGTCTAATTTTTAATAACTTTTACATCAAAGGAATCATCCAAATTCTATAGTCATTTATTTCATCACTTTCAACTTCTTCTATTGGATAAATATCCCATGAAAATTCCTTCTTCTTTTTCATAAAACTTTCATAAATATGGATTTTTATCTTTATTAGGAAAGGGTTTCCAAAATCCTTAAAGTATTTCATGATAGTATTTTTCTTATACCACATCTCATAAGGAGTCATTTTTTATTCTTGTCGAAGAAAGAAAATATTTTTAACATGCACAAATGTACTTATAACTTCTCTCTATAATAACATCAAAATTTTATATTTAGTGAGCATTATTCTTCCCAATTCAAAAAAACTTTCATTTTTCCTTTTTGTAACTCCATTTTGTTAAGGAATATGGGGAGCACTTTATTGGTGTTTGATTCCATGTTTCTTTAGATATGAATGAAAAGAGTTACTTGTATATTTTTTACATTATCTTTCCTCGTATTTAGAATATATACACCCATATCTTTCTTAACATCCCTTTTGAAAATTATAAACAACTTTGTAGCCTCTAATTTATGTTTCATGAACATTATACAGGTTAAAATAGTGAAATAATAAATGAAAGTAATAAAGTAAAAATCTCATTTTTTTGAATAATATCTCATCATACCACATAGATAAAAGTAAATGATCTCAAGAGGTCTAGTTGATCTAATTTTAACTTTCTTATGTCTTCATCTAACCATATTTCCTTTTAGGAAAGTTATAAAAACAACATCATATTTTCTTTTCATTTGTGATAAATCTTTTACAACATCTTAGAAATTTTTCTCATAATTCTCTATGTAATATTACCAAGTATTTGGTTCCACTACTTGTTTTCATCCTCAACACTTAAGTAATAATAATTATAAGGGTCTTCAATCTAGAATAGATTATTGATGGATCTTTCTCCCTTAGCAAAAAATTTTATGTTTTTAAAACATAAGGTGATTTATGAATGTTTTTTGAAGATAAATTCATTACCATTATCACAAATTTGGATAACACTCAGTAAGTTGTTCTTAAGTCCATCAATAAATATAACTTCCTTTCACTTCAGTTTCCAACCTTCAATACCAATCATGCCAATTCCTTTAATTGTGAAGTAACTTTTTTTTTCTGAATGTAATTTCTCCTTTTTTATTTTATTCAATATTTTTTAAGAATTTCACATAAATTTTAATATATGATAAATAAATAATTTTAATAATCTAAGGTTTATTCCTTTTTCTATCTTTTAGAACAGTCTCAATAACAAAATAATTGTCTTTGATTTTATTCTTATGAGTTTCCTTTTCCTTTTCATTATTTTAATCCTTTCCCATGAGTAATGTCATAAATTCAAAAGAATAGTGATTTGGTTGTTCAAACCTTCCACAAACTTCCTTAAAGTAGTTAAATGAATTTTCCTTCAATTTTTTTTACTTTTGATGGCTTTTATTTTCTTTCTTCTTGCAACTTTAGAGAGTTTCCTAATTTTATTCCACTGTTGCTCCCCCTAGATTCATGTTTTCTCCTAGGGAGAGACATGTTTCACCCACAATTATACAACTTGTCCCACTATAAACCACAATACCAAAAAAATTCATTGAACCTCAATCTTCTATAAAAATATGGTTTTTCCCTATGATGAGTTTTTTGAGGTTCAACATATCTTTTAACATATGACTTCCCTTGGCATGGGGAAACATTATTCTAGAGGTTATTTTTAATTTTTGTTAATGTTTTTTGTTTCTCACATCCTTTCTTAACCTAATATTTACCATAGCTGTTTCAACCACCTATATGTCTGTTACAATCATAAGAAATATCATGTTTAGGGGGTGTATATTTCTACTGATTCTTGGGATGAGTTCTTTCAACAGCTTGATATGTTTTATATTTTATCTCTAAATCATTATTAAAATTATATTTCATTTAATTATCTTCATCCTAGAGACATATTGATTGAATATTATATAGATATTATTCCTTAGCAGTAATTTTTTCATCAAGATATTTCACCATATTTCCCTATTCAGCAACTTTTAGCTTGAGGTTGTTAATATCCTCAATGCACCCATCATCCTTTTTATGGAATTATTCCTTTTATATATTCTTATTCTCATTTTATTTCTTCAATATTCTATATTTTTCGTGAGTTTTGTATTTTTTTCAAGAAATTTCACAAGTTTTGATCTCAACTGATATTCCCTATAGCTTTCTTCACCATATTCTTCTTTACTATTTGAATATACTTTCTTTCAACATTATAAAAAATGGTTCTAAACATTTATAGATTTTCATATTCAGATGAATTTTTTTCAAAAGATTTGTACACAAATATCTTACTCAACATACTTATTTTATTTTATTTTTGTGAACTTTTTCTTTCTTACAGTGGATAAATTATATTCCTTTAAGGATTTTCTCCAGTTCTTCTACTAAGGATTTTCTTCAGAATCATAATCATATTCTCCATCTTTCTTCCTCAAATAGTTTATAGAAAAATTTCCAATGCATGAACACTCAAAACATTTATGTGGGAGTTTTCCTTGGTAATTTCCTATACATTTATGATATTTTTTAGAGATAAGATTGATAATACTATCATTTACTTAAACATCATATTTCTTATCTCTTGATTCATTAAGTCCCACTACCTCATGTTTAGATTCTTGATTTTTTAGCTTTCCTAAGCTTCAAAAGCTATCACTTCTTTAATATTATTTTTGAATACTAGAGATTTTATCATTTAATATGCAATAAGAAAGTTATGAAATTCATAAAGTGATAAATAATATTTATCTTCTAAAGCAACTATTTTAGGATTAAACATGTTTGGAAAGTTCCTTATCAAATTTTTAACAATAATTGTACCTTCCAAGACATCTCTAAATCATCTAATGTTGCTTACAATTTAATTAACTTTCATAAATTAGTCATAATTATTTTCATCTTCTTCCATTATGATATCTTCAAAATTTATTACTTATATTTGAATATTTTCTTCCTTCACTTTAATATTTACCTTAAAGAATCTTTCGAGTTTGTACCAATTTTCTATTTTTGTCTTGAGACCGATCACCTTTTTATAAAAAAAATTTGACAAGGAAATAAGGATAAAATTTTAACATTTCCCATCAAACTCAAGATTCAATTTATCATCAAATGTCATAGGAGAATCTTTCTTAATGGGTGGAAACCCAACTGCAGCTGCATTGATCACCTCTAGGACAAGAGACAAAAGATAGGGTATAATTCTGTTTTTCCATACATGATTTTTTCCATCAAAGGTAGGAATTCCCTTTCTATTAACTAAGTTGAGGCTACACATGATAAGAAAAGTAAGGATTTTATAGAGGGAACCTAAATTATTTGATAACACTTGAAGTTTCCAGTAATGTGAGAACCACTGAGAAGGGGGGGGGGGGGTTGAATCAGTGGTGATCTTTTACAATTTCTTTTATCTTGAACTTAACCCTTTCACCTTGTTATATTTTATATCTTTTCAAATTTATATCTAAACGACAGACGTATGAAAATATAAGAAAGTAAAGTAGGGCACACCAAATTTACATGGTTAACCCCCAGTGTGGGTGACTACGTCCTTTCTGTGGAAACTCTCATCGGCCCATGAAAATGTTGTAATAGTGGGTTCCCTGGACCCAAATATACAATAATTTTGATTACCATATCATGTGTACAGTTAGATATACATGATGTATACCTACCATTATAGTGTAGATATTTTTTCATCAACTATTTAATGGTAATGTCCATAGATTGATTGTCATATCAAAGGTTATAGCAGATCCTAGACTATAATGAGAACCTCAAGATACTATGAAAGTAATCTTAAAAAAGGTCATATGGTCTAGATACATCTTACTGACTAGAAACAATAGATGTTTGACTATTAGTTATTAGGGGCTCATAAACATTGAGACTTCTTCTCATGTAGTTCGAACTTGGTGATCTCTTGTAGTGATATCATGAGGACATACCCACCAATAGGAACACCACATGTTTTCGGTGTCATTGGTTGTTCCTATATACAAACATGTGTAATAGTCTTCTGACTTGATATTATTGTCAATGTGTTCCATTTGATCATTTACTTTCATGCAAGGTAAAATCATGATATTGAAATTATGATGAGGTAGCTTGTGTTGGGTATGTCATTGGTGGTCTGGCACTGGTTGAATGGTCAAGAAAGGATTTGTCACTTCCAGGTTAAGGAAGAAATATATTTTTATCCATGTTGATCTGGATGGTAGTACCTTCATAATACCATATACATGGTAGTCATGGGTAAATCCATCTAGATAGATCAACAAATAATAAATCAAGAAAATGACGATGATACTAGTGTGAGTCCTGCTTTATGAGATATTAAAGACAAAGAGATTATATTACACAGTGTGTATTTATAGGTTGGTTTTGATTGCTATGACTTTCCTTATCTCATTAGTGGCCATAATGGGTTTCTATATCCCGCTCTTGGTATGTGAATACTGTTCACTATTATCGAGATAAGGTCCTATCGGGTCACACACAATATTGTATTCAAGAATCTGCCCTATTCAATGAAACATGTATATTTGACATGGTGGGCCCCACCACTAGGGTATGAGATTTTTCAAAGGAAATATGATCAAAAAAGTAATAAATAAATTCATATTATTCAAATTAAGAATAATTGGCTTTGATTTTATTTATTAAATGTATTTAAAATTTTTAAAGTAAATACAGGAAAAATATTATTTGAATGAATATTAGTTTAAAATATTCAAGGTTCAATTAATATTTTCAGGAATGACAAGCCGACTTAATGACTCAATTATTATCACATAATATATTAATTATATTACAAGAAAGTGATAATAATATTTATAACTTGGTACAATAGTCATAATATTTCTTTTATAGAGTGTTAATTATTTTAGGGCCGGGATGCAATACCGAATAATTTCCTAACACTCTATAAATAAAAAAAGAGAGACTCCCACCAATCACTATTCACACACACTCTCTCTCTTCTTCTCTCTCCCATATCCTAGAGAGAGATAGAGGCTCTGGATCCAAGTCTTCGGATTGAGCACACTCTCTTTCATCACAAGCAAGGTGATGCGGTGATCGTTGGAGCATCAAAGGTTTCATCAGAAACTCCGTGCTAGCACCCAAATTTCATCGATCGGTGCTCTTACGGATTTTTGAAGCATGTGAAGATAATATAGAGGAATCTGAATTTGGATTCTTTGAGAAACGATCACCAACGACGAGAAGATGTTGATCACGACTTCGGATATAACCAGGTATTTTGGTTTATTGTTTTTGTGCTTAAATTCATCATGTGAGATCCTCATATGGTAATCATGTAGCTTTTCACCAATGATGATGAGTTTATGTTGATCGTCAATGGAAAAATTTTAAAAATCCATTTTTAGGGATTATGCTATGTGTCTGATACCTTCAATTGGTATCAGAGTGAAAAATGATATTTTTAAGACAAGAAAAAAATTATATTTGCATTAATATTAACAGAGGGAATCGTTTCAGTCCCAATGTTACTGACAACGATCAATTCCGAAATCTGATGGCCAAGTTATGACCATAGAAAGTTTTAATTTTAGATTGAAATAAATTGTTAGGTTATATTTTTTAAAGAACACACACACACACATAAAAATTAAATTTTAATTTTTTACTTGGATCCAGTGGCATGTGATTTCACCCTTACCCAATCGATGGCCGAAATTCAAATGGTTGGAATAATATTAGCTGACCAGTGAAATATTTACACATATTAGTAGAAATTATTAAATTAATATTATTAATTAATTAATTAATTTTTAATAATTTTATTTTGATAGAATTAAGAAGTCTTTGAAGGGGTGTATCTTTTCTCATGTCAATTTAAAACAATTTCTTTGTCTATCAGCTATGTGGACAAACCTTAATAGAAAAAAGAAAGAAAAAGAAAGACTCCCATTAGGTCTTCTTCCACATAATTGTGTGATGGAACCTCCCCTCTGTAGGGTCTCCTCTATGTCACCTAAGTTTGATGCCCACCTGACCCTCCCTGGATCGGCAGATGGCACCACTTCCCTCCCTGACATCACCCTCCGCCCCAACGGCAGACTGCCTACCCAGTGACCCCTCAGATGATGGACAACGCCTCCCACCAGATTTGGGAGACCCCTCCCTGTTCGCCCTTCGCTATGATAGATGACTACCTTGAACTCATCGTACGGGAGCTGCGCCTCCACTATCGGTGATACCTTTCCACTGTTTGCACTTGGCTAGATGCATCTGTCCCAGATCCATGTGATCTAGGCCCTCCTGTAGCTGGTGTTCTTTTTGCCATAGTTGGGATCCATAACGAGCTCCACCGACCACCTATAGGGTGACCCGAGCCATCTCCACCACTCTTCCAAATCGCAAATCACCTACGGCATGCCCCGACTGGCTATACCTATTGGAACCAACGTCCTTGCACCCTTTCGCGAGGCGGATCCCCTACAAAACATGTCTTCCTAGCTCGACAGATCAGTGGTCATGACAACCATGAGGTACCCCTACCAACTTTTTACAGGATTGCATTCATCCCAAAACATGCTTGGGTAGGACGGCCTACCCTGGACGACCTATTTAATCTTGATGATAAAATGAAATAATTATTTAATTTAATTTTTAGTTTTAAAATTAAATTAATTAACGAGACATTACAATGTAAACATTGAATTAAAAATATGAATGTATTTTTAGTTAAATTAAAATGCCCTCGAGAATAATTTAATGCAAGTTTAATTTTATTTTTTTATTTATTTTAATACATGAGTGTAATGTGTATTAGACTAATCATGAGCTGTGGACCGACAAATGCATGTTTGGTGTTTTATTTATTTATTTATTAATTTATTGCAATGGTTCTTAATAATTAATTAATAAATGGTGATCCGTGATTCAACTTTGTCATTAAATGTATAAGGGACTGCATGTACAATTATGAGTTGAATTTTATACTCCTGATACCCCCTCGCCTTCATGCGAGTATTATTGTATAATGAAAATATAAGAAGAGACACACTTTTCACTGAGTTATGGCGACACACCAGACAAGTGTTTGAAGATTTTGATGGGCAAGCACTGCAACTCGAGTCATAAGTGACATGACTCAAGGTATTACCCCCAGGGTCTAGGTTGATCCATCATTCACTGAATAGATTAACCATTAGTATCGGCTCATGATCACGTCATCATTTTATTTTTGCATGGTTTATTATTTTTTTATGTGTAGTTTACACATGAAACCATAGAATAATAAAAAAACATGCATAGATAAAATGAACATGTGACGTGATGAATATTTTTCTATTTATTTCATGCTCAATTGTGAGTGCGATCACATAGTACATGCTAAGAATATAGAAAATAGTTTATTTCATCACATAAGTAATAAAACCCTCAAAGAAATATTAAGTCGTAATCACCTTCCGTCATTCAAATTTGAAAAAAATCGGGTGTTCCAGGTGCTCATCATGCTATAGCTGAGGGTGACTCTTACTATTGTGGAGGTTTTATGAGAGTGGTGGGTTGACTTAACTAAATTAGTAGTAAGGATTATCCATAGATTAATTTATATCATTTTACAGGTAAGCATTGAGTAAATCAACTTATGATTTTAGAAGTTGTGACTTCACTCAACAGATTAAGGAACTACAAGTTAATGTGGTTGGCCAGTCAAATGCCTACCTTGAACCATTCGAGTAGTGGCATAGCTATAGTTTATAGATTATGAGGGGAGGTTCATGTTTCCATGCCACTAGAACACTCAAGTGACAGATTATTCGGATTCTAGTACAAAAGGTTTCTAGAATTTGATAAAATAGTTAGAGACATTTACTGATTTAATTAATTAATTAATCAAAATGTATTGTTAATCAAGATAAAAAGTAAAAATATGCTAAAATTTATTTTGTAGAAAATATAAAGTTATACCATAAGAAATACTACAATAAATAATGGATAAAGTAAATGTCTACACTAGAACAAGTAACCAAGAATAATACGGGTGCTTGCGCATAGTTCTATGATATAAGAAACTCAAGTTGCTAGTGTCCCTATACCTATTAATCCACCTCAAGAAGATAAGGTGTAAAATTGTTTACATGAGACTCATGTATAGAGAATATTATGGTTATGTCATTATTTTATCATCATCATTCGATGTTAGTTGTGGTTACTACATCAGGACATGGATAATATAACATGAAGTCTCATCTTCAAGAAGTTTGTAAGAATAAATTGATTCAAGATATGAATAAGGTGATGATTACACCGACATGTGTAAATTGAAAGATGGATCACGATCTTTCAATGGATCTTTTTCTCATATCATTTTTACCCAATTACTTTAGTTTAGTTTAAGGTTACAAAATAAGTAGAATGGAGTAAACACTTTATTACCTTTTGGGTAAATTTCTTCAAGTAAATAAGAATATAAAAGATATTTTAATATTTAGTTCTTATGGAGAATAAATTGAAAGACAAGGTGAAAATACCAATGGAAAGTCACACCAAAGGCACATTAAAAATTCATTTTCAATGCAATGAGGTTGGATATTAAATAGAAGGCTATTTTATTTCCATATCATGAAATAATAATATGGAATTTTAAATGTAATAAACTAAATTGAATTAGAAAGTACACGCTTCTTCTTCAGGTATATTCATAAATATAAAAGTAATGTTCCAATCCTACTTATTGGGTATTAAATAAAATATACATATGTGTATTTAATTACTAAAATCAAGTGAGTATAGAAATGTTACTAGAAATAAGGTGTATTCTCCAAACAGCTGAGAAAGGGTGGTTCCTAAATCAACAGTGAGCAGCACACGACTTCTATATTGCCAAGTGCATGATTCATGTAAAAATATTAATTATCATAACCAAAAAAATTTATCTCACGTGTCCTTTGGACACATGGAGACATTATTCTAGGTTCTAGAATGAAAGTTGTTTTTGGTATCGAATACTTAACAAATAGTTCATTGATACATGAATCATATGCAATACCTAATGGATATAAATGTAATACTTTTATACCCAGCTGTGGAAAGATAATTCTTTTTCATGTAAGACAAAAAGTGGACATCAAGTATATACCTATTTTTTTATTTAGGCATGGTAAAGATAAAAACCTTAGGTATTATCGACGTATATACTTAGTTTTCGATAAAGAAACCTTTAGAAATAAAGGTAAGCCACAAGGCTTTTGGAATTAGTTTAATAAGTGAGAATGAACTATTCTTAGGGAAAGATAGTGGTAAACATACTTCATTAGATTCCTTTAAGTGATTAAGGAATATTAAAGTTAAGTATATAATTTTTATGGTCAAAAGATATGAGTTGCTTCGGGTCGACATGCCGATGAATATCTTGAACAAGCAATCATCGATAAAAAAAATGTAGCATGGAGTAATTCCTAAAAGTACACTACCTTATCTACCTCACAAAATTGATTTTAATGAGGAGGATTGATGATTAACTCTTATATGTTAACATTGATCAACAAAATGTAGCATGGAGTAATTCCTAAAAGAACATTTAAAACATCAACATTATGATGTAAAGAGTATCAATATTGCAACTTTTAGAAACTTCCATTATATTTCATGATTTACTTCACAAATAATAGTGATATCCAATAATAATAGTCCAACTATAATGACAAATGGATATCTTATGAGTCATATTATGATGGAAATCCATTATGTCATAATGACATGTGTTTATATGTAAATTGTTTTTTAGGACATAAACAAACTTGCATCAAGAACAAACACATTGTGAATCTATGGTAATTATCCTAGCAGTTTCTTAGGATATTACACAAATAAATTAGATATAAAAATAGTAGTCAAGTGATAGACTAAATTTATATATAAATGATTCTCATCTCTTTTGAGATAGTGGGAGCTATACTAACTTAGGTTTAGCCAATTCCATAGATGCACATATAGTTGTAATAAGAAATAGTTACACAAGTGCATGTGGAATTGGAATGTTCTAGAGACACATATTTCATAGGAAGGTTAGAACCATAGTGATGATTTTATATTCATCGCAACCGGTGATACATTATTCATTATGATTAATAATTCATACAAGTATGTATTACATGGAAATTAAATAACATTTAAAAGATTATTTAAAATTTAATAATAGATTCCATGTATCAATGTGAAAATGGGATTATTATATTGAATACTATGGTGGGTATTCAAATGAGATGATACATGGATGGTAAAAGTGTAGTACCAATAAGGATCATTTGGTTTTACCAAGTCATTATGTATAAATACATTAGAATTTTACTTGTTATAGCTAAGTTCTATGATCATTATTGATCATTGTATGTCATGACAAAAAATCATGGAAGGTGTCTATATGATTCAACTAGAAAGGGATGGTCACATCACAGAATGCTAATATGGGTTACAAGTTACTGAAATTCAGTTTAAGATTAAAGTAAGAAACTAGATCACAGAATATTCATTTAGAATGAATGTTTTCCATGTGTCTACTTGAGGTTAGTGGGATTTCCATAGTTTTCTAAGTGAAATATGTTCGACAAAATATGGAAAAAACTATTGGTCTTCAAGTTAGTTAAGACCGAGATGAAATTTATTCTCCAGTGATTGAATTAAAGTAGAAACCTAATTTCTAGGGAAAAAGATCCACTGAGGTAGATCTAACAGTTTCTTATACCTAGGAAATCATACATATAGTGACATGGTATTGAAAAATACAAGTTGGAACAATTCGAGAGATAATTGTTGCCAATATCACATAGAATAATCTCTCTAGGTTGACATGTCTGGGACATGAGAGGAGATTGACATAGTGATTTTAAATCCATACGCTTAAGTGATGGATCAATAATGTATTCCATGATATGTATAAAAATTGATATTTTAAAGATATACTTTATAGTAGGAAGATATCAGTTATTACCAGGAGTACTGTAAGGGAAGCAGTCATAACTATCTAATTATACTTGGGAAAGTATAAAAGATATATACCTGGTAAGAGTAGAATAAAGGATACTACTTTTTGGGGAGACAAACTAGTATTCCTTTGGATCAATTTGATCTTGTATGAAACTTAGGATAATGTGATGAGTGAGACAAGATCATAAAATCCAATTGTATCCATACCTACAAATACCGAGTACATTATATCTTCTAAGGTAGCTAAGAAGTAGTTAAATGCAATGAGTTTTTCTAGTTCTTAGAATCACACCTAATTATTTAAAAGTTTTAATCAAGGATATGAGATCACAAATAGAAGAATTTTCATGTGTTGGAATCATGGAAGGCCCGGTAGCTAAAGTCGTGACTCAAAAGAACGATAATTTTAATCATGTGAGAACTAACTAGTATGGTTAACAAGTTGGCTCTAGTGAAAGTGGGAGTGTTGTAATAGTGGGTTACCTAGAACCAACTATAAAGTACTTTTGATTACCAAATCATGTGTATGGTTAGATATACATGATGTATCCTTACCTATATATTGTAGATATTTCTACATCCATTATTTATTTTTAATGTCCATAGATTGATTATCATATCAAAAGGTTATAATAGATCCCAGGCTATAATGAGAACCTTGAGATACTATGAAATTAATCTCAAAAAAAGTTCCTATGGTCTAGATACATCTTACTAACTAGACAGAATATATGTTTGACTATCAGGTGCTGGGGGATCATAAGCATCGAGACTTCTTCTCATGAAGTTCACAATTGGTGATATCTTGTAGTGAGATCCCGAGGATAGACCCACCAATAGGAACCCCACATGTTTTAAGTGTCATTGTTTGTTCCTATATACGGATACATATAATGGTATCCTGAATTGTGATCATTTACAATGTGTTCCATTTTATTTAGTACTTTGATGCAAATAAAATACCATGATAATGAAATAATGGAGACATATCTTATGTTGGGTACATCATTGGTGACATGGCATTGGTTTAATGGTCAATAAAGGATTTTTCACTTCTATGTTAAGGAAGAAATATATATTGAGACATGTTGATCAAGATGGTAGTGCATTCAGAAGACCATGGCCATGATAGCCAAGGGTAAATCCATCCAGTTAGATCAATAAATAATAGATCAAGAAAAGTATGATGACACGAGTATGCATCCTGCTTTATGAGATATTAAAGAAAAAGATATTATATTACACAGTGTGTGTTCATAGGTTAGTTGTCATTACTATGAATTTACTTATATCTTTAGAGGCCATGATGGGTTCCTAGATCCCGCTCTTGGTCTATGAATAATATTCACTACTATCGAGATAAGGTCCTAAAGGGTCAAACACAATAGTGTATTCAAGAATCTACCCTATTTAGTGGAATAAGTATATTGAACATGGTGGTCCCCACCATTGGGGTCCGATATTTGTCTAAGGAGATGAGATCACAAATTTAATAAATTAATTCATATTATTCAAGTTAATAATAATTGTAATTGAATTTATTTATTAAATTTATTTACAAATTTTAAATTAAATGCATGAAAAATATTATTTTAATGAATATTAGTTTAAAATATTCAAGATTCATTTAACATTTGCGAGAATGATGATTCGAGTTAATGAATAAATTATTATCACATAATATATTTATTATATAACAAGAAAGTGATCATAATATTTATGATTCAGTACATTAGTCAAATATGTCATTTATAGGGTGTTAATTATTGGGGGGTTAGGGTGGCAATATCAGATAATTTTCTAACGCCCTATAAATAGAAGAAGAGAGGCTCACACCAATCGATATTCATTTAATATCTCTCTATTATTATCTCTCCCACATTCTATAGAGAGAGGCTCTAGATCCAAGTTGTCATATCAACCACACTCTCACACATCACAAGAAAGGTGATGTGGTGATCGTCAGAGCATCAAAGGTGTTGTTAGAACTCAACACTAGCACCCTGATTTAGACGATCAACACTCTTGTAGTTTTTAAAGTGCGTGTGGACAATCTATAGGATTTCATATTTATATTATTTAAAAAGTGATCACCAACAATGAGCACACATTGAGAATGGGTTCATATCTAACCAAGTATTTTGGTTTATTATTTTTGTGCTTAAATTCCTCACGCAAGATCCTTGGATGGTAATCGGGTAGCGTTTCACCAACGACAATGAGTTCTTGTTAATCGTTAGTGAAAAAATTTTAAAATCCATTTCTAGGGGTTCTTCAGCATGCCTGTTACCTTTTTAAAATTCATTATAAAATGAATGAAATACAATCGATAAAACTCCCATTAGTCTCTTTATATATTATAAAAGGTAATTTTATTGGTTCCCACTAATTAAAAATAATTATTATACTTATGAGACAAAAAAAGACAAGAAAATTTTCAAAATAGACCTTGAAATATTTTTCTAGAAATTCTCCAACTGATACACTCTCCGTATAGTATTACTCTACCAAGTCTGCCTCTATCTTCATCCGGTATGGCTCTATCTAGTGTGCCTCAAAATACCATGGATTTTTCTTACATCGCGGCTGAACATGGATTCCTATTAAAGAGATATAACAAGGCCCCTTATCTTAGGGAATTATACTTCATCAGATATCTTTCATCTCCCTCCCAGTGGCTACCATCTCAAGGTAAATGGGTGAAATGAAACCCACATCATGTTCGTCTAAAATTAAATACCGATGGCTCATGAATTAATGGTATGACATGGGGTGGTGGTGTGGTACATGATGGCAGGGGATCAGTGGTGTTGGAGTTCTCTTCATTCCATTGTTAGGGGGACTCTTTGGTGGTGGAATCCAAGGCACTTCTTAGAGGCCTGGAGCTTTGTTTGAATAGAAATATGAACATGGAAGTGGTGGATATAAACTCCTTGGTTGTCTATAGATCTCTATATAAACACTAATATACACCCTAGAGTATCAATTAAATCATAAAATGATTCAAAATTATCTTAGGATATTAGATTCAAGAGAGTCACACATGGAGTGAAGGTAATAAGGTAGAGGATTTCCTTGCTTCGAGGTCTATTTGGAGTGGGAGTCACAACTTATTTACCAATATGGGATCCCTTCCTCCTGAATATGTAAGAATTGTGAGAGGTTATTCTATTTTTCTTCATTTATTTCATCCACCTTGATGTTTTTAGGTTGCATTTTATCTTGGATTTAAATAAATAAAATCCTACTTTTCTGTTTGGTACCTCTGTTCAGTACACTTATGTTAGCCACACCTCTGTCCAGTGTGATTCTCCTTCAACTAGGACATTAATTGGTTGAAAACTCATGATAATGTTTTAAAAAAACTTATAACTTTATCTTTATCTCATTAATGAATAATTTAACTTCATATAATGCCCTCAAATCTCTATATAGGCACACTTCCTATGAAAAAAAAGAGAAAGTGCATGCTCCCAAAATTTATAATTCAAATTTTACCACTCAAATCAGCTTCATCAGACTATGTTCAAACATTATAGAACTTTCTTGAAGTTTCTTGAAATTTCAGTGTCAAAAAATTTCTTCAAACTTTCTAAAAACTAGGCTATATTAACAAATATTGAAAGATCATCTCAACATTTTCATAGTTATGGAATTTATAAATTTTAGGTAAATCTCCTCAGAACACTATGTAAAAAATGTCCATATGATGGATTTATTAAGAACAACTCTATCCAGATCTATTCTGTTTGACTCCCTTTTGTTCAATCTACACATTTGATTGACTCAGTCCCATAAACTCATGATTTTTCCATCTGGTGCTCTTTACATGCCTCATTTATCTTGTATACTTCACAAAGGTTTGTCTTCCATGACTTGTCCAATGAGTTTTCATTCCTCCATCTTGCTATCCTATGAATGATTGAACTTTATATAGGGATTGGATCATCAAACTCATTCTGGTTCATCTTTATAGAAACATCCATTTTATGACATCATATTTCTATGATTGATGGCTTTCTATCCGCTGAACCCTCAAAAAAATATTTGGTGGAACTTATGCAAAATTTCATATGATAGAAATGGATTACTTACTTTGGTAAAGCTCCTCATCTTTCTCTATTTGATAAAATTCATCTTCCTTCCTTAGAATTATAGGTTTTATGGACTTTGAAAATGTATATCCATTGGAACACATTCTAGAAAAATTCAAAACTTCACTATGTCTAGTGAATTTTATACACCATTGTTGTTTCTATCCTTATACATATCCATCCAACAACCTTCAAGGAAATATTATTTTTCTTGGAAAAACAACATATCATCTGATCAACATTTTTCCAATAAAAACTTCAAATATCAACCGTCATTCAACAGAAATGTCATGACTTCATATCTTCAGGCTTCATACATTTTTCAACTTCTTATATTTTTCAACTTCATTACTTTACAAATTAAACTTCGAACAATTTTTTTTGTCTGAAAAAATCATGTGCCTCAATCTGGTAGATTTTTTCTATTGGAATCCATACTTCCCTATACGATCATAAGTTGAAACTTCACCATATCAAGGCATGAACTTTGTACATCCACAACATGATATTTTTCCAAAAAACAAACTTCTTTTATTTTCGTAAAAAATCATAAAAACTCAGTTAGAGACATGAATATTTTCATGATGTTAAGAACTTATAGATCAAAAAATATTAATATGAAATTCAAAGGAATCATTCTTAAACTCCTTCAATAACTCATAAGGAATGTTTTTTAACTATCTCCAATAACTCATTCTTACCTGAAATATAAAAACATTCACAAACAATATGTTAAAAATAAAATAAAAAAATAATTATAAAAATAAACCAAATGGCCTTCATATATATATTTTATAAGTAATATAATTTAATTAAAAATATAATGTTGAACATAGAAATCTATGTTTGATATTGTGGAAATCTAAGTAATATTTTTATTCAAATACAAACTATATTTGGTTCATCACTTTTAACAAAGTATTCGTAAGGTTCATTTCAGTTTCAGTTTGGTTTAAATTTAAAATACATATCCTTTTATTAAAATTAAAATAATTAATTATGTGATAATCAAAATTTTACTTTATTTTGGTGTAAAATAATTTCTATGTTTAAAAATAGAAATTTTCTAAAAATGGGTTTTGGTTGTGTTTGAGAACTTATATTGGAATTAATTTTTACCACATATAGAAATTGAATATTATAAAATGGATTATATATTTGGATCATCATGTTTTTATTTTTTAATGAGTTCAATTTCATTTTTTTCATAAGGAATAGTTACCATGGTAAAAGTTTTTCACCATGGTAAAGGTTAAAAGGGTTAAAGCATGGGTTAAACAAAGAGATAACAGTTCAAATATATCTAATTTTTTTCTTATAAATTAGATTATTTTATTGATTTTTGACCTTACCATATCCTATCTTTTAAATTGGATTTAATTTTAGCCACTTTACATGAGAAATACATTTATTATATTTTAAAGTTCTTAATATTTACAAGGGTACCACTCCTCTCACTTATAAACTGGAACCTAATATCCTCACTTCCTCATACACTTTGATAAATTTATCTTGACCAATATATACCCAAATAACTCCCCAAATATCCTCTCTATTTTCTAGAGTTACAGGTCTCACCACAAGACTAATCCTAGAAAACTTAAAGTTTAAGCCAAAGGAATATATCCAAAGAGTAGGTATAAGTCATAATAGGATTCTTTCAAATTTATTTATTTTTATACCTCCTTAAAATGTATTATAACCATACCAATATAATTAAATAATTATTTTTATTATATTTAAATGTTATTATATTAATGGTACAACTATTCTTTACCACCTTTCCATCATATGGAAAATTAAAATGCTGCTCATGCGTACACACATGCTACTACCTCCACGAATTGATATAATTCATTTTTCATCATAGTATCACATGGATGGTCATAAATATATATTTAATTAATAGATATTATATTTATTATATGATTATTATTTTGGTATGTTAAACCTTTATGTACCTTATTTCCTTTTCATCCATTAGAAAAATGAAAATGTCGCTCATGCGTATGTGTAGACTACCGCATCCATGAATGATATATTTAATTTTTCATCACCGACTTACCTGAATAGTTTTAAAAGTATGTTTAATTTATAAAAATAATAAATATAACATATTTATAATTTTTTAGATGATGGAATTATGAACCCTTTGAACACATTCAACACACCAAATCCCTTTTGGATCGAACGACCCCAAAACGTCGGATGCAAACTTAACTAATTTAGTAACTAAGTAGAATATGATGATAAATGAAATAAAAGGAATAATGATAATGGAATTAATATACAAAGATTCTTAAGAAAGTAAATAATTAATATAAGTTCATTATTTATTAAAGTAAAAGATACGTTTGGTCAGCCAAGACTTTATGTAAGGGATTTTTCTTTAAAAAATTATATTAAAAGTTTTAAATTATTTCTCTTTCATATCCATTTTATTTTAAATGTTTCAAGAATTTTATTTTCTATAATTAAAGTATTTTTAAAAATCATTTTTAACTATTTTTTTCTTTCTTTACAATGGTTTAAAAAGTAATCTTATAAAATTTTTCCATACGGGTTATTTTTGACTTTATTTACAAAAGTGAAAAAGAATATTTTCTAACATTTACAACATGATTTCCTTTTTCCATAATCATAACCATTTTTAATTATCTATATTCCTCTATAAGTTTCTATGGGTTTTTAAAAAAATACTATTCCATTTTTTCTGAGAATTTTTAGTTATTGAAATATTTTCAAATTTTAAAAGGAACAGGACATTTCTTCTCATTTTGATAGGATAAATGAAAGAGATTTTTCATATAATATCAAATACCAATTATTATGACTGTTCTGATGAAAATAAAACTTTTATCTATTTCATTCATGTTATAGTTCTTGGAAATTGTTTATAATGATAGGTGGGTCTATTATAGCCCTCCAATGCATTGAGTAATGATTTATTCTCTAGAGAATATATATTGGAATTAACCTATTTGGTTATTCCAATTGTAATGGTGATTGTAAGAGTGATATGAAGATAATGTCCTAAGGAACCTAAATGATTATTCTATGCCTACAAAGGGTTTTATGGAAATATTTTGATTTCAAAAGTTAATAAAATGAGCTTATGATTTAAATAATTTTTATGAACTTTTTAATAAAAATGTTTGTTTTCAAGGAAAAGTTTTAATGTTTTTCAAGAAACCATCATGATTGTGATTTTTCCTTTATTATTTATTATAATATGTTTTTTGAAATGATTTATGTAGTAAATTTGTTATTATGTGTGATTAAATAATTATTTTAGATCAAAATTTATTGCATAAAAATAAAAAATTTCTTATAGGATTTCATGATTTTCAAATAAACTGATGAGTTTATTTTTTTTATATCCCTTACCAAGATTTTTTTCTCATAACACATTTTTAAATGTTTTTCATAGGGCTTAAGGATGAGTATTAACCAAAGTAAAATATATCTTTCTACTGTGACGATTCTTCTTAAAAGAAACAAATTCATATTGAATGAAAAAAGAGTTAACACAAAAGTGTTTCCCAACAAAAATAGTGCTTGATGTTTGATTTTGGGGGGTTTGAGTATGGTTGAACAATATTTAATTTTAGGTTCACCATTTTTTTCGAATATAAATAGTTCCTGATGATTTATTGTGGGGGTTTGAGTTTGGTTGCACAATATTTCACATAGGGTTCACCATTTTGGTTTCCGATATAAACTATGATGGATTTCTTGCCCACACTCATTTTGAGTTAATGCAAACCTGCTTTCCAAAGGTAGGAAATCACTGTGACTTTTCTAGTGACATCTTAGAAAACTTGTTTGATGGGAGGATGGGATTTTTATCTCATCACACCCTTTTAGGGAAATTATTTACTACTTTGGGACTCTATCATAGATTTAATACATATCCATGAATCCTTCCCTAATCCCAGTATGTGATTGGATAGAACTGTGCAAATGATTTGATCGTGACCATGTTTTTTATGTAAACCTAAATAGGTATCCCTTCATTATCTTATTAATTTTATGATGATTTGGAATTAATTTCCATCCAGAGGGCAGTTGGTGTTTTGTAGTTCGGATTGAACCTAAAAGTGGAATCCTATGTATCATGTGAAAAAAGGAATCAAAACTCATTTATTTTGATGAAATGGGTAAAGGGGAAATGAAATTGGGTTGTACATCAAAGAGGTTCCCTATGTATCCTACTAAATATAGGAATTATAGACCATGTAGTTTGATGGAATGGTTGGGGATTACACCTCAATAAGAGAGGCCCATGATGAAGTAACTTCAATCATGCTGAATGGATGATCATCGGAGATCTCTATGACCACATGATTTATTCTCAGTGTGAGAAACAAGATACATTATAAGATAAGTCACATCACATGAGAGTGTACTCATGGTGATTTGGAGGTTTGGTTGGGGATTTAACCTAGAAGGATTCTCATGTTTCTAGAACCATGAGGAGGATCTAAACTCATGGTGATTTGGAGGTTTGTTTGGTGATTACACCTAGTATTATGACCATGTTTATGGAACCATGAGGAGGATCTATAATCATTGTAATTTATAGGTTTGGTTAGGTCTTAAACCTAGGAGGATGACCATGTTTCTGGAACCATGAGGAGGATATTAACTCATGGTGATTTGGTGGTTGGGTCGGGGATTACACCTAGGAGGATTCCCATGTTTTTGGAACCAGTAAGAGGATCTCAACTCATGGTGATTTAAAGGTTTAGTTGGGGATTACAACTATAAGGATTCCCATGTTTCTGGAACCATGATGAGGATATAGACTCTTGGTAATTTATAGGTTTTGTTGGGTTTTACACCTAGGAGGATACCCATGTTTCTAGAACCATGATGAGGATTCCAACTCATGGAGATTTAAAGGTTTGGTTGGAGCTTACACCTAGGAGGATTCCCATGTTTCTAGAACCATGAGGAGGATCTCAAATCATTTTGATTTAGAGTTTTGATTTGGACTTACACCTAGGAGGATGAAAATGTTTCTGGAACCATGAGGAGGATATAGACTCATGGTGATTTGGAGGTTTGGTTGGGTCTTACACCTAGGTGGATGCCCATGTTTTCATTACCATGAGGAGGATCTCTACTCACAGTGATTTAGAGGTTTAGTTTGGGATTAAACCTAGGAGGATGTCCAAATTTCTAGAAATATGAGGAGGATCTAAACTCATGGTAATTTAGAGGTTTGGTTAGGGATTACACCTATGAGGATTCCCATGTATATCCCCCCCCAGTTTACTCAAAAGATGAAGAAGGTGATTTTTAAGATTAAGGAATATACCTATTAGGAGGCCTGGACCTAGAGAATTATTTCAAACCTATGTGTATAAGGAACAAATCGATTCACAGATATGAGACCTAGGTGAGTTGGTCCATATCCATAGTGAGGGATATCAAATATTCTTATCCCAAGTGAGGTTTAACCTAAGTGGTTCGACCAAGTGGGGGATTTCCCAAGTGGTTCACCCAGATGGGGGCTCACCCAAGTCGAGGCTCTCCTCAGTGGTTATCCAAAGTGGGGTATCACCCAAGTGGGGGATCTACCAAGTGGGTTTTTTAAGATTGGGATCTCCCAAGTGGTTCTCCCAAGTGGGGGCTCTCCCAAGTGGTTCAACCAAGTCAGGGCTCACCCAAGTAATTCTCCTAAGTGAGGGCTCACCCATGTGGTTTTCCCAAGTTGGGGATCACCTAAGTGGGGGAGAATTATGGTCCTAATCCAAGTAAAAGTATGGAAATGGTGGTTAAACTATGTTAGGGTGAACTAGATGGGAGAACAACTAGCGTGAGAAAATCCCTTACCTTGCTTCATTATCTAGAAGTTCATCCTTCATCCCAAAATTTGAGGCGAAGGGGTATAATTATAGAATGGATGGTAGACCTGGGTGAAGGGGATACATAAATGAGTTGTGAGAATGATCCTCTCAAGGGACTCATGTGAGGGACTTGTGTGAGGGACTTGCATGAGGGAGCCATGAAAATGGCTTGGGTGGGAACTCAAATTCCTTTATAAAATTTTCCTAACTTATAAAATCCATAACTCTTGATCTGTAATTCCTTTTGGGATCCATGACTAGTCAAATTAAATATTGGGAAGAGAACTAAACCCCTAGAATATACACCCTATTAGGGTATTTTATATTTCTAAAAAGTGTATGGAAGACAATAAAAATTAGATTTTAAGACAGAAACACCTCAGCAATTTGTGAAATCCAAATCCCACTTTCAGAGGGTGTTTATCACAACCACACCACTATATTGGGAAACATTTCTATGGAATATCCATCCTATGGTATGTGATAATTATTATGGCACATGAAAATATTATTTTATTCTTCTATTATGGAAAAACATTTATAGTCAAACTAAACATTTGTTGTCTAAGTGATAATTGTATCATTAGTTGTGTAGAAAAGTGCATGACATGAATTTTTTGATGCCAATAATAAGAAACCATTTTTGTGGAAAAAATGAACACTATGTAGAAGTTTACACTTTTTTATATAATAGTTCTCCAAATTTTCTAAAACTCTAAACTGAAAAGATTCTAAAAATGTAAGAAAGTGTAACCCTTATTATAAATCATGTAATTGTGGGCTAATTATGTTACGGGTCATTATAGTTTGTATCAAAGAAAAAGTTTAGATAACTTTAGTGGTTAGGATGATGTTAAAATAATGTTTTAAGAGATTATAATTCGTGGTTATATTATCATGAGATATATTTTGAGGATGACCATGTTGTTCCATCTAATCCATGTCTATTCATAATAGTTTTCCACAGAGAAAATAGGGTAGATAAAGTAAAAAGGAAATAATAGAATGATAACATTCTAAATCAGAAAGTTGGAATGGTTGGGATTGGAACAAATAAGTTTTTTTCTATGCTAATTCAGTTAAAAAATTCTATTAATGGTGGTACCAATTCTAGAGAGTGACCCAAGTGTCTATATAGTAACATGTTTATAGTGAAACATTTCATTAAACAACACCTTCCAATATTTGGCAGATCTTTATACTTAGTGTTAGATGGAGGATAGATAAATTATTTTTAGAATAAATTTGATATTTTAGATTTTTCAGAACATAAAAAGGTAACTCTATCCATTTATCATTTTGAAGGTGAATTTGACCAGTGGTGGGTATTGGTTAAGAATACCAAAGAGAAAGATGAGATTTATGTCATGGAGTGGAAAACATTTAAGGATATTTTCCCTGAGAAATATTTTCTTAAAGATGTTTTAATTAGAATATAAAGACAATTATAAGAATTATATCAAAAAGAGTTGGACTCAATTTCTACCTATGAATAAAATTTTACTAGATTGGCCCAGTATACACCAAATTATTTTCTGGACCATGATAGTAAAATTGATAGATTTTATTTAGGATGAAAACTAATTTTATGAATGGATTTTGTTTCTAATGAATTTAATAATTATGAGGACATTATTTAATGTGATGATAAGGATGATATGGAAGTTTTTTATATTTATATCAACAAAGATAAGAATATTTCTAGGTGGAAAACAATGGGGAGTGTCACGAACCAGCCTGGGTACCCTGGTAACCCGATAACTGAGCCGACCCTGACATAGACTAAAGGGCGTTCCTAATCCCCACGGGTCGACGACTAGCACATGGCATCTTACAACATACAAGAGGGAATGATTTTTTCCATAATAATGCAGAATAAAAAGAAAATAAAGTAGTATGCATTACAAAATAAACTCCACTGGGAGTGATGTACTGGAATACAACATGGCATAAAAAACCCAAAGTAATACAACCCAAGTACTAAAATGGGAAAACAACCACATGGTCCCTAAGGAAACAACTCACAAAGACCAAAAATCAATAGCTGGATCCACCTACAAGATATCCCTTCCTTTTAATCGAACCTGGAAGAAGAAAGTCTACAAACACCCGAAGGTAAAAGTAGGGTGTGAGCCTAAGCCCAATAGGATACCACCAAAGATTCCATAATATATTCCAAATAAATATTATCTAAATAAAAGATTTCAATTTTAAAGTAAACTGGTTTGGAAATTCAAAATCATATTTAAACAAAACATGATATACATTTTCAAAATATTGGAAAATACATTAAGCAAGGCTTTATAATGATGGAATATTTCTAAAAAAATGGTTTAAATAAAACATTTATATAAAACAGTTTATATAAATTTAGCAGGCATGTAAAGCAGTTAAAAATCACTGGAATAGATATATATCTCAAATATAAATAAAAAAGCAAGAAACATGGTCATCTGCCAAAAGGTACTATAGTATTTACCATCTATAGGATTCCTAAATCTCTATGTGAACTCAGCAAAATGTGTATACACACGTGCCTATGACACTGGCCAAAGGAGACTCATCACCAACCCGTCAGGGATGTGACCCACCACAAGTATGTCTTAGAACGTTGTCGTAGCGTAGAGTGTATCCAAATAATTCACTAACTACCTAAGGCTTGTATGTGCTCTTACACGACTGGTGAACTATTTTAATACTGCTTAAAATACGATCAATCCCATTCTTCTATTTAAAAAATGTCAATTCCTTTCCATTTAAAACCGAGACAGGTTTTATTAAAAAACATGCGTTTCTACAAGATAAAACCATTGGGTTTTTATCAAATCATTTTAAGCCATTTTCATGAGTTTGAAATCCATTCAAAACCAATTCCATCATTACACAATTTATTTCCACAATTAAATTCATCAATTTAATTGAAATCATTTCCATAAAATCCACAATTTAAATTAAACAATTTAAATCACCCAATTTCCATAAACACACCTAATTCAATAGAATTAGGGGTTTCCAAATTTCCATACCAAAACCATTTCAATTATCTTGATTCACTAGAATCGAGTTTTTATCAATTTAATTGAAAGAATATTTTAGCAATTGAATTGAAATCAACAATTGAAATAAATCAAGCAATACAAGGATAATAAATTTGGAAAGTCGGGACGGAACCACCTACCTCATAGGTCGTCTATGTTAGCGGCAAGATAAACCACTACTTGTGATTTAATATACCCCATCACAGCCTTATTATCATAAGCGTCGACACACCAATTCTCGACGTTCGTCACAGGTTCCTAGAAACAAAATCATATATTTTATTTCAAAAGGAAATAAAATATCAAATGCGATGATAATTTCTCTATCCTGAATAATTTTAAAATTATCAATTAAAAATATTACATGCGATAATATTTTATCACTTTTAGATAATTTTCTAACAATTGATTTAAAAAAATTACATGTGATAACATTTTCTCTCTCCAGGATAATCTCTGGATTGTCGTTTTATATTATCACATGTGATGATAATTTATCTCACCAGGATAAGTTTCAAAAAACATATATATTGTCACATGCGATAATATTTATCTTTCATGGAAAAATTATTCATTTTATCGTTAGATCAATGCATACGCTCGCGTTTAACCACCAATTACTTTTTATGAATTATCCTTTAAAAACTTATCTCTTGATAATTTATTTTAATTACCATTTAGAAATTCTATTAAAATATACCTTGATAATTCCTTAAATTATCTTTGACGATTGTCATATAAAATTTCCTACGATGATTTTTATTGTATAAAATATCCACATGAATAATTATAAACCTTGTTCGATAATTATATCCTTTATATAATTGAGAACAAAGTTGGAATTCCACATAGTTATATTTTTTTAATATATATGTTTATGTGAGTGTGTGTATATATATATATATATATCAAAATATCCTTTGATAATGCAATTATCATTTAATAAAACATTGCATTTATCTAGTGATAAATTCTTCAATGACTAACATTTGATAATTTCAAGAAATTATCATTTGATAATATTAATAATTATCATTAATAATTTTTCATATTTAACCCTTGATAATTTACTTCAATATTATATTTAAAAAAAATCTATGTTTATGGTTTTATAACTCATACAAACAGCTTTTGATAATTTGAGGAAATTATTGTTTTATAAAACATCATAATTATCATTCAAAAATTTGACATAATTATCTCATGACAATACATGTAATTTTTTTTTTAAAATAACCCATTTAAAATATGAAAAGATAGATTAATAAAAACCTTGTTGCCGTCAAAACAAAATTAATATTTTGATTCTTCTCATCGAGGCGATTTCAACGGTACCGATGGTGCATAATTCCAATCAATAACAAAAATGTTATTGAAATTTGAAGAATAGAAGAAATAATGAAATAAAATAAAATTAAATAAAAAAATAAGTGAGGAACAAACCTGGTCACGTTTTGCCCAAGGCAAAACCGAACAAGGAGATCGATCAAAGGAGTCCGAACAGATCATGAACGATCTTTGTAGATCACACTTAGGGTAAATCTGGAGTCTATGAGACTCATCACGATCAATCAAAACCAAGAACCAAAAGACTTGGGTATTTTATAAACCCAAAATATATAAATGTTTGTTAAACCCAAACCCTCATTTTAATCTATGGTTTCAACCAATAAATTAAATTGTGTCATTAATCTCAATCATTTAATGTGTTGCTAACCGAAACGGATTAAAATGATGATAATTTGGAAGCTTTTAGGAGGAGCCTATTGGTTGAAAATGGTGTTCGGCGTTAAAATAGGAGAAGAGGAACATTACACCGTTTTTTTAAATTAAATTAAATTAATATAATTAGTTATTTGATGTAAAAAATAAATGACACCAAAGATATGTTACGAATAAAAGTAATAACCCATCTAGGGTAAACACCCCATTTCGGACCCAACGGTAGTCTCAGATTTCTAAAATGATGAGCGGTTTGAGAGATATTAATGATTTATTAATGAAAACTCAGAATAATTAATTAATTAATATAAAAATTGGTATTCTTGTGAGCAAGGTATCCAAACACCCGATGCGAAAAAATTTCATAACTTGTCTAAGGTAAACCCCTCATTATAGACCCATTGGTGGTCTTAAATCTTCCATACGATGCACCGTTTGGGAGATATTTAGTTTTTAATAAATAATATATTAAATATTATTTAAAAACTTTATCTCATGAGAGAGACATCTAAATGTCCGACACCTTTGAATGTTATACCCCTCCTAGGGTAAAAACTATATTTTGGAAATAACCATGGCCTCAAATTTCTCATATGGCAGATTGTTTTGGAGTTATTCAATTATTTTTAATAAATTGCTCATGCTTAAAATAATATATTGAATATTTTTATTCCATCATCTTCGAGACTTTTCAGACCTCAAAAAATCATACTTACACAGTGATTAACTTATAAAATATTTAATTGAATATTACGGAGCATTAATTGGGCGTTTTACCATTCAGCGACGTGTTTTAACAAAAACTCAACTTCTTACTGATAAAATATTTTTTTTGAATTAACATAATAATAAATTAATCCCAGAAGGATTAAGAATACCTGAAACAGTAACGGGATGTTACAAGGAGGAATCCATCAATGAAATATGATGGTAAGAAAATTAAACGTCCTTCTTATGATATGTGTGGTAAAAAGAATTTTAGGGAATATCTAATGAAGTCAAGAAAGTGTTACCGATGTGGTGAGTTGAGACATTTTTCTCGTGTATATAAAGAAAATAACAATGGTAATTGTCAAAAAAATTATAATAATCTAATAGTAAAATGTTTTAATTATAATTAAATGATCCATTATACTGATATATGCCTAAAGAAAATATTAAAGGATTAAAATCATTAAGAATGTAAGTAGAAGGGTGTGAAAAAGTTATTTTCTAATACCTATATGAATGTTGGACCATTCAATGAAGTGGTGACATGTAAATTACCTATTTATTAAGATTCTGGCAATGTATTGTTTGATTCAAGGTCTATGAAATATTTTATTTTTGATAATTTTTCAAGTAAAATGAAAATATCATCTTAATAAAAGAATAAATAACTTTTGGTAAAAACTCTAGGTGGAAGTATTAAAGAAATAGGGATTTATAGGAACCTTCCTATAATATTCCTTAGAATGGTTCTTCTTGAAAATCTTGTTGTATTACCCTTAGCAGAGTCTGATGTTATTCTAGGTATGGAATGAATTTCAGTTTATCATGCTAAGATATATTTTAGGGATAAAGAATTCATATTCAATTTTACAAGTGAGTTTCAATTCATTTATAAGAACAAGTTCATACTTGTGATGATATATCTTGAAGATGAGAAATTGATTGATGATATGGGTTAAATTTATATTGAACACATCATTGAAAAAAAGGAATTATTTATATTAGTGGTGTTCCTATGGTAAATGAATTTTTGGATGTATTTCCTGATGATTTTTCTAGTTTTAATCCTGATCATGAGGTTGAATTAATTTTTGACTTAGTTCCCAATGCTAAGATAATTTCAAAACCACTTTATTAAATGGATATAGTTGATTTATTGGAATTAAAAAGGCAATTACAAGAGTTACATATTAAGGGTTTATCCACCTAATCACTACACCTTTGGGTGCCCCTATTTTGTTTGGTAAAAATAAGGATAGTTCTATGATTATTTTCATTGGTTATAGAGAAAAAATAAAATTACTATTAAGAAAAAATATTTGTTGCCTCATATTAATTACTTGTTTGATTAGCTCTTGGGTTCTCATTATTTTTCCAAGATTGACCAATGAATTGTATACCATAAAATAAAAGTGAAGGAATATAACATTCCAAGGACAACATTTCATACTATTTTTGACCATTTTTAGTTTTTGGTTATTCCCTTTGGGTTAAAAAATACACTAACTATATTTATGGATCTTATGAATAATTTTTTCCATGTGTTTTTAGATAAATTTTTCATTATATTTATTGTGTATGTTATATTATAATCTAAAATCTATGTGGATCATGAGAAACGTGCAAGGATTGTTCTATATACTTTTATAGAAATGATGTTTTTTGGAAAATTTAACAAATTTGAATTTTAGTTGCCAAAAATTTCATTCCTTGGGTATATTTTTTCTATAGATGAAATAACAGCTGATCTTGATAAAATTAATGTGGAAGAAGAATATCCAAGACACACTAGTGTCACTAGTATTCATATTTTTATTATACTAATGGGTTACTATCAATGATTTTTTAAAAACCTTTCTTGCTTAGCTAGGGAATTAACTAAGTTAACTCTAAAGGGAGTTAAATTCACCCAGACAAAGGTTTGTGATGAATATTTTTAATAATTTTAAAAAAAGTTTGGTTAATGTGCCAGTTTTTTCCTTACCCTTAATAAATGGTGAGTTTGTTATATATAGTTATGCTTATTTGAATATCCTTGGGTGTGTTTTGATGAAAAATGACTGGGTAATTGATTATGCATTAAGTAAATTGAAATATAATGAGAGGAATTATCCAAAGAATGATCTTGATCTTGTTGTAGTAGTTTTTTATTTAATAATTTGGAGGCCTATTCTATAAGGTAAAAAATCTGAAATATATATGGATCATAAAATTTTGAAGTATATATTCACTAAAAAAGAGTTAAATATGAGGCAAAGAAGATTATTAGAATTGATAAAGTAACATGATTTCACTATTCACTATCAACCAGGTAAAACCAACAAGGTATCTGATGCTTTTCATTGAAAGGATAATTATTCATTAATTTTTCTATTTTTGGAACATGATCCTTTAGTTGATGATTTAATAAATTTTGGACTAGAAATTGTACATACATAAAAACTTTATATTTTTTCTTAAGGATCAATACAATCATTCTTATCAATAAGAATTAAAAAGTCTCGTAAAGAAGTCTATTGTTTGAAAGAAGTAATATAATTGTTTAAGGGAGGTAAATTTACTGAGCTTTACTTTAACAAAGAAGGTGTTATAAGGCTTGAAAAGAGGTTGTGCGTGTTGATTGATTCTCAGTTGAAAATAGAATTGTTGAGTGAGGATCACAACTCTGGATTTTCTATTCAATGTGGTAGTACTAAGATGTATGGAGACCTTTAGGAATATTATTGATGGGAGGTAATAAATAAATATAAATATATTGTTGGTTTTACCATGAACTGTTTGACCTGTAAACATGTTAAAGATGAGCGTTAACACTAAAGGTAATGTTTCAACCATTATTAGTGATTGAGTGAAAATGAGAGAATATATCCATGTATTTCATTTAGGGTTACCAAATAAATCTTGAGGTAATAATGTGATTTGGGTTATTGTTAATTGTTTTACTAAATCTATACATTTTATTCATATTCAAGATACTATTTCTTTGGATCATCTTGCTAGAAACCATCTTAAAGATTTATTCATGTTAAATGGAGTTCCCATCTCTATTCTATCAGATCGTGATCCAAAATTTACATTTAATTTTCAGAATGGACTTTCAAAGTTATTGGTTTCTTAGTTAAAGTTTCAACACATCTTCTCACCATCAATCTGATGGAAATTTGGTGTGGAAAATTCAGACTATAGAGGATATGCTCTGGGATTTCTGAATGAATTATCAATGAAGTTGGGATTAACATCTTTCATTACTGGACTTTTCTTATAATAAAAATTTTTATTCTAGAATACATATAACACCATTAGAGGCATTATATGGAAAGTCGTGTTGGGATCCATCATGTTGGCACAATGTCAGGGAGAGAAAGTTGTTGGTACTAGAATTGGTAGAAGATATGGATGAAAAGGTAAATATGATTTAGCACCATATGAGGGAAACTTAGATCATGCATAAGAATTATGCTGATAACTAGGGGAAAGATCTTTTATTTTAGGAAAGAGATCATATCTTTCATAAAATATCTCCACGTAAATATATAATATTTTTTAGAAATAAAGGAAAGTTAATATTGAGGTTTATTGGTCCATATAATATTCTAGAAAAAGTTGAATCAGTTTCATACTGATTGGATTTATCTCAGGTATATGATGTGTTTCATGTTTCATTATTAAGGAAATATTTTTTTTATGTATCTAATGTTTTGAGCCTTAAATTGGGATAGTTAGAAGAGAATATTTTATATAAGTAGAATCCAGTGAGAATTATAGATCATAGAGAGCAGGTGCTTCAAAATAAGGTAACTCTCCTGGTAAAAGCTTTATGGAGAAACCATATGACTGAAGAAACAATATGAGAATCTGAAAACATTATGAGGGAAAAATACCCTCACTTGCTTCAGTAATGAATAAAATTGAAATGTTTAATTTTTTTATTGGGGGATAAATGTGAAAACCCATGTAATACTAAAAATAAATCAATCATATGATTTTTAATTATTCATTTTGTTAATTCATATTCATTATAGTTTTATAAATAATTTTATATAAATTTTCAATCAAAAAATGAGAAAATTTATTTAACTAAATTGTTTTTTCAAGTATTACAAATATTTATTTAAAACCATACTAGTTATATCCTTAAAAACTACCTAGTTTTTATTGAAAAAGTATTATCTTTCCATTACTTGGTAAATATGTCTTACATGTTATATTCATCAGGTATTGCCAATGATCCATGAATTACTAAACTATTGGTTGAGTATTAAACACTACAAAAAACATTATTTCCTAAATTTTAATAATGTATTTTTATTTCTAATGGACACATGAGATAAATATTTTCTTTATACTCAATAAAATTTCTTTTAGAACCATTTACCTGGTAATTATAAGTTTTGTGTTTCTCACCACTGACTTAGGAACCAACATTTCTCAATCACTTGGAGAACACACCTTAATTCTAGTAAAATTTATATAATTACTTGGTTACTATATTTAAATACACATATGTAATAGGTCTATTTTAATTAATAACCAAGAAGTATGATTGAAACATTACATTTTATATTAAGGAATATACCTGAAGAATAAGCGACTTATTTCTTCTACGACTCAGTTCATTGCATTTAAACTTTCAAAGATTTATTTCATGACATGTGAATTAAATAACCTCCTATTTAATACCTCATTTTTTGAAGGACATTGTAATGGTTCCTTTTTCCTCCCTCTTGTCATTGGACTTTTCACCTTTTCATTTAACTTGTTCACCATAAGAACTAAAGATTAAACTATTTTAAGTTCTTATTTACTTGGTGAATCTTTACCAAAAGACAATGAATCATTTTCTCCATTTACTATTGGATTATATGGGAGAAAATTATATAATAATGGGATGTATTGAAAGATCAAGAATTATCATTCAACTTATACATATCCACTGTAAACATCACCTATTCATATCTTCACTTCTCTTTTTCACCAAAAGCTTCACAGAGATGAGACTACATATGATATTATCCATGTCCTGATGTAATATACATAAATTACATCTGGTGTTGATGATAAAATTTTGACATAACCATCATATTAATCATACATGAGTCATCTGTAAACATTTTTAACACCCTCGCTTCCTGAGGTGTCTTAACAGGTATTAGGGACACTAATACCTTGGTTTTTTGATGTCGTTGTACTTTGCACAAGAGCCTTAACTATTTGGAAACTCATGCTAGTTTAAAATTGTTCTTTTTCCAATAATTATCATAGTATACTTGTGATATTACTTTCCATTTTCTAAAAAAACAAAATCTATAAGATTAGTACTTTTATCTTTATTATCGATTGGAAATAAAATGTCTCCCACTATTTTGTCAAACTCTTGCAACCCTATGTACTAGAATCAGAATACTCTATCACTTGAGTATTCTGGTAGAAATGATACTTGAAACCTCTCATAATAGTATATAATCTTTGGATACACCACTACGTGGAGAGTATCATGGTAGACACTAGGATGGCCAAACACATCAACTCGAGACTCCTTGATCTGTTGAGTGAAGTATCAAATTCTAAAATCATAAATATGATTTACTAAACACTTGAATATAAAGTTGAAAGAATATATCTGTGACTACTTATTTTCTTCCAAATTTAGTTAAGTCAACCTATTACTCTCATAAGATCTCCTTGGTAGTAGGAGGCACCCCCAACTTTGGCTGACAAGCACCCCGTACACTTGGTTTTGTTCAAATTGAAATAATGGAATGCATTTATAACTTAATATTTCTTTGAGATTTTTATTATTACATGATGAAATGAAATCATTTTATATGTCATAAGAAAGTAATATGTGATCACACTCACAACTAACTATGCAACAAATAGAAAACATTCATCACGTCACATGTTCATTTATTATTTCTTATTATTTTATGTGATCGCACATAAAACTATACATCCATAAAATAATAAACCATGTATAAATGAAATTTAACGATTTGATCATGAGTTGATACCAATGGTTGACCCATTGAGTGAATAATGGATCAAACTAGACCCTATGGGTAACTCCTTGAGCCACGTCACTTGTGACTCGAGTTGTAGCACTCACCCATCCAATACGTCAAACTTCTTTCTGGTGTGTCTCCAAATCTCAACATGAAGTATGTCACTGATCGTCCTCGTTATTATACAAAAATACTCACATGCAGATGAGGGGGTCTTGGGAATACAAAATACTGATAAAAAAATTATATAGGAGTGTAGGTCATTATACATATAATGATGTATAAGATGATTTGAAGATCATCATTTATTAAATAATTATTGCAAGCATGCATTGCAATAATTAAATGAATAAAAAAACAAGCACTAGACATGCATTGATCCATTTGTGTATCATGATCTATCGTTACACATTAAATATTCATATAATAATTAACTACATAAACAAAAATTAAACCTACAATAAATTATTTTTTAGGGTGGTTTTATGGATTTAAAAATTCACTCTTATTTTTAATTCAAAATTTACATCATTCGGTCCCATCAATTAATTTAATTATATTTCAAAATTTAACTTATTTATAAATATTAATTATTAAATTAATTATTTTAAAATTATATATATTTCAAAATGTAACTTATATTGAAATATATATATATATATCATAATATATATATATATATCATAATATATATATACATATCATATATATATATATTATAAATAAATAAATATATATATATCATGTATATATATTATATATATATATATATCATATATATAAAAACTTTTAAATATTACCTGGGTTGGCGCAAAATCGGATAGGTCTAGGTAGGTCGTTCTGGACCTACCCGGCCAATCTTGGGCTAGTCCGGACCTGTTCATGTAACACCCGAGACTTTTATGAGAAATATTTTGTTTTTTATGTTATATAAATCATCAAAGGAATCTTTCACTACACACAACACTATCTTGGCTTTCTTTACACGCAATCGCGACCTTCCTCGATAGCTTGCGCCGTACGTAATATCGAGTTTCACTAAACAACAATATGCTATTAAAATATTATTAAAATTAGCTGTTATGAATAGTAATACCCACTTTTTGAAATTTTGTAAATTTTATTTTTCAAAATTGACTTCATTTTTTGATTCGGAATATCAAAATTAGCCTAGGGTGAAATTTTGGTATTTTTCTGAAAACTTTCAATTTTTGATGAATAGTGAAAACACTAGGTTACTATTTAAAAACCGACTTTTTATTTAAACAATTATTTATTTTATTTAAATTTATTTTAGGTCAAAATTTATACATAATACCTATATAAGTTCAATGTAATTCATTGGAGTAATTTTATAATAATTTTAGATATATAAAAATTTTATTGAACTTTTCACCGTCTGTTACCCACCTCCTAGGAGAATTTGCAAATTTACATAAAACTTAATTTTACCGCTTCTGTGAGTGGAATTTCAAAAATCCTAGAGACACGGTTGATGTTAGTAAGTAAAATCTGGTTCAATGAGATGAAAATAATTTTTGGTGAATAGTAACTTTTTACTTTTATTTACCACGGTTAAAAGTAAATAGGGTAATTAAGAGTAAAAATGATATTATTATTACCCTAACACATGTCCTAATTCTATTGGATAAGTGTAATTCGACCAAAAACAACCTTAAGAATAAAATATGACCATTTAGTTCCACTTGGATTAGATTAGGACATTTATTATTAATTTATTTAAAGAAGGGTTAAAATAGTTAAAATCAAAGTTTAATAAGTAAATAATTTTTAATATAGGGTTATACATAAGATAAATTCGACTATAAATATTAATTAGAAATCTAAAAATATTTCCTACATAATGGTATTTTATTTGTAATTTTTAGACATTAAATAATTTAATTTATTTATGACACAAAGATGATGTAGTAATTATCTTATTAATGAAATATTGACATAATTGATATTATAAATACTCAAATAAATGTAATTTGAGACTTTTTATGAATTCCACTAATTTTCTAGGTTAATATGACATGTTAGTATTAATTTAATTAACTTTTTTCTAACTAATAATTCTGTTATGATTTTCACAAAAATCAATTATTAAATAGTGTCAAAATTGACATAAAATAGTTTTTAAAACAAATATTATATTATTAATTGTTATTTTATTCCTAAAAATCTAAGGTTCAGCCAAATGAATTAGATAAGGTTATATATATTAATTATAAACAACTTGGGGTTCGTTTGGCTTGTTATAGTAAGTTTATTAACCTTATAGTGTAAGAACACAAAAAGACACGGTAAAAGTAAAATTATTTAACTTAAAGTTAAATCTAAATGATAAGGTTAAAATAGTAACCTAAACTTGTCTAAATTATATTGGATGAGAGGATTTAGACCCATACCCACCTTAGCTTCGAAATAAATCAATTTGGAGCTATTTAAAACCGAATATGACTTTATAATAAAATAATATTTTTAGTTTTTCCAAAGGTGCCCCTCTCCTCCCTTATAAAAGGGCACCTCATCTCTCTCTTCCTCACACCACTTTGAGCCTTCAAGCTCGGCCAACCCCTGAAAAATTATCTTCTCCACTTCCCTAGAAACATCCTAGAGGTCCTGATATTCTTCAAAGACCAATTTTAGTGCCCTAAAAGGAGGTCTCAAAGAAGCGCTTCAAAGAAGAGGTAATGTCCGTTACCGATTCTTTCAACTTTATTTATTCTTCCACTTCTTCTTATTTAGTTGTTTCATTATGAATTAATAACATAAGTGTCACTCATATACTGATATGTTATTATAAGTATGAAACAACCCTATTTCACCATCTATCCATCCTACGGAAAATGAAATCACCGTGCGTGCGTACGTACAAAATACCGTTTCCACGCCGTGGTGTAATCTATTTTACACCACCACCTTACTTGGGTGGGTATAATAGTGTAAAGAATGAATATATATGATTATTTTAAAGTGATATTGATTCTAAAATAGTATACATACACTCCAATACAATTCCTCGATCATGGGAACGATATCATCGCTCGTGCGTACGTACGGAATACCGTCTCCACGATGTGATGCGACTCATTCTACATGATTTTCATTGCATAATGATTACATAAATGAATTGAGTGAATAAATATGATATATATTACACCAATAACATTCTGTAAATGAGGTATCTCTAACCTAAAAATAAGAATAAGAATTTATTCGACAAAACACGCATATGAACAAAGAGTAATAAACACCCGAATAACAAGTAACAATGAAATATTACTAATAATAAGCTAAGAATATGACCATATATGATATCATAACAATGAGAACAATTTTGGAATAAGTCAATGACATTATTTAAATCATTATACAGAAGGTTTGGACACTTACGAAGCAAATCGGACCTAAGGTATGGGAAATATCACAGTCTCATTTTTATCCGAGATTGTTTATACTTTGGAATTTACTGGGGTGTATTTTATCATCCAAATCCATGTTTCCTCAATATGTAATATTATTTACATCCACATAAAATTGTTTAAATCCAATTTTACCCTTCAGTTAGTTTTTAGTAAAAGATATGAAAGGAATCTTTTGTCGTTTTTCGTACGAGGTACTTTTTGACTTTTCTGACAAAAGTATGAGAAGAATGTTTTTTTAACTTATATGGTATGAATGGATTTTTAGAACATTATTTCCAAGAAGCTTAATTTACAAGTTTTCAAGTTTATTTTTAATCAACTTCTTTTAGTTTAGAATTGTATGACATGTTAAGAAAGGAAAAGTGTTTTTGAAGTAGAAAGGATATTTTCCTCAAGAATGAAGTTCAAGTGTTTTATCAAAATTATTTTCCATATAAGATAATAAAGGGTTATGTTTATATCCCTATTATTACATTGATTTGATTATGTTTTGATGGAATTATTTTTTTGAATTCCTTTATCTTATATGAATTGTTTTATGATGTCACGATGTTTAAGAATCCCATTTTTATTACATGGGTTATGCTATGATGTATGGTTTATGATTTTGTGGAAAACATAAGAATGGTATAATTATGAGATGGGTGGGACCTATATCTCCCTCCAATTCATTGGGTAAAGATTTTATATCTCATGAGATAGACATGGCTAGAATGGAAGGTTAAACCGATTCAGTGAAACAGGACTGAAACGAGGAGTGAACTCAGTTCAGAAATGGACTTTGTCCACTAAGATAGTCTTGGCAATGAGTATTGACTAATAAGAAATGATTCTCTATGATTATGTGTGTATTCCACAAAGCTTCATGTTTTAAGTTATGATTATTGTGATTACATTTCACTACCATGATTTATCCCATGTTATGAAATTATGACCTCTTTTGCAGGGTAAGATTTACAAAATGTTATGTTCTTATGAATATGATGTGATTGATTTTTCTTTTGTTTACCCTTACTGAGCATTTGAGCTCACCCTTTTGTATGTTTTCTTTCCCCAGGTCAGGATGAAGGTTATTAAGTAAGATATGCCAAAAGGGACTATAGATATGATGAAATAAATGGGAGACAGTGTAGACACTTTATGAACCAGTTGTTTATGTTTCCCAGTTTCTAAAGACACTATACCTATACGGTCTTTTCATGGTTTTGTTACATGTTGTAATAAGTGTGCTTCAATTTTTAAGTACTAACAATGTATGTAAAGTATGGGTCATTATAGTTGGTATCAGAGGAAAGGTATAGTCAACCTTTGGAAACTAGGATGTGAAAGCCTTAGTAAGAACCCTAAGGATAAGTCTAAGCATAGAACACAATCTTAGTGTTTTAAAAATGGCCATGAAAAACCTATGATAAGACCTTAAGTGTGAAATTTTATTCTTGATTATGTGGTTTTACTATTATAATTAGTGTTTCTCACACTATTCTTCTTGGTTTCAGTCAATGGCTGGAACTCGAAGGAACCGTGTTAATGCGGAAGGCGACGGGCAATGTAATGATTGTCCCCCTGAGCAACCAAACGTTATGGGAGCTGGAATGAAAAATCTTGTAGCCATGCTCACACAACTTTCTCAAGATATGAATCATTCATGACTTCCAAACGAGAAAAGGAAGGAGCAACATTCTATTGAATCCTTCATGAGGCAGCGTCCACCTTCATTCAGAGGGTCTACTGATCCATTAGTTGCTGAACAATGGATTAGTACTATGGAAAAGATATTTTCAGTTCTTCAATGTTCTGAAGAGGATAATGTCATCTTAGCAGTGTATCGTTTGGAAGGTGATGCTGATCAAAGGTGGAATCTTATCAAGAATACGAGGCAAAGAGATGAAATTGAGTCCATGGAATGAGACGAGTTCAAGAACTTATTTTTAAATAATTACTTCCCTCGTTTTCTTCGAAAAAAGATGTAGAAGGAGTTTCTTGAACTAAAGCAAAAGGATGATGAATCTATTGGTACCTATGAAGCAAATTTTACAAGACTTTCAAGGTATGCTTCTGGTATTATTATCCAACCTGAGAGTAAGATCGATCGATTCTTTAGTGGCTTAAAACCAAGTCTTCAAAGGGAGTTAGCCATAACGGACTTCAATAGATACGAGGAAATCGTTCGATGTGCTCTCAAAGTTGAGATGGAGATTGGAGTAACCCATCAGTCATATGGGTTTGATAAGAAGAGTAAAATGGAATTCAAAGGAAAATCTAAAGAGCACACTGAAAAGAAGATGAGTTTTCCCTTATGCTCAAAGTGTGGAAAGAAACATGGAGGGAGTTGTCTTAAAGGGACAAGTAAATGTTTCAAATGTGGAAAAGAAGGTCATCGGGCATTTGAATGCCGCAACGATGGGAAGAAGATGTCTAGTGATGCGAACAATGAAAAGGCTACATAGAGTGCACCTCCTACACTTCAATGTTACAAGTATAAGGAAATGGGGCATTATGCCAATCAATGCCCTAATCCAAGGGTTGTTGATGATGATCGATGTCAAAAAACTCTTAAGGATAAAGACAAAGGAAAGTCACATGAAATTTCTATCAGCAATGTGGAGTACTATAACGAAGTGGTGGAAGGTACACTTACCATCCAATATAAAGTAGAAAATGTTTTATTTGATTTTGGATCCACCCACTCTTTTATTTCTGAAGAATTTTCTAAGGGTATCACCGTATTACCTCAACAATTAGATGTTAAGTTAGCTGTGACAACCCCTAATGGCACAACAGTCGCATCAAAAGTTTATAATTATTCTCCGATTGAAGTTTGTGGGGAAGTGCTTCCTGCAAATCTTGTGATCCTCCCTATAGTGGAATTTGATGTGATTCTTGGCATGGATTTTCTTTCTCTATATGGAGCTCATATCAATTTCCAAAGAAGGGAAGTCACATTTCATATTCCAGATCAATCTATGATCGTCTATCGATGCAAGGATGAACATAACCTTCCAGTGGAAATTTGTTCCATCTTATGGGTATTGATTCCACTAAATGAAGGTTATTTATCTCAAATGGTTGGTGAGGAACTCACGATTAAGAATATGCCCATTTTACGGGAGTTTGATGATGTCTTTCCAGAGGAATTGTTGGGTCTTCCACCAAATCATGAAGTTGAGTTTTCAATAGAACTCGTACCAGGTGCTTTACCTATTTCAAAGACACCTTATAGAATGGCCCCAATTGAGTTGCTGGAATTGAAGAAGCAACTCCAAGAGAATTTTGATAAGGGGTTCATATTCCCTAGTGCGTCACCTTGGGGAGCACCTGTTCTGTTTGTTAAGAAAAAAGATGGATCAATGAGACTCTGCATTGATTATCGAGAACTTAACAAGATCACTATCAAGAAAAAATACCATCTCCTGCACATTGATGATTTATTTGACCAACTACGCGGAGCTCAATACTTTTCCAAGATTGATCTTCGTTCAGGGTATCATCAATTAAGGGTCAAAAGGGAGGATATACCAAAGATGGCTTTCCGTACAAGGTATGGACACTATGAATTTATAGTGATTCCATTTGGTCTTACTAATTCCCCTGCTGTCTTCATGGATCTGATGAATAGAGTATTTAGAGACTATCTTGATCAGTTTGTGGTAGTCTTTATAGACGATATTCTTGTATATTCAAAGAGCAAGGAAGAACATGAATATCACTTGAGAATTATATTGAAGACCCTGAGAAAGGAGAAGTTTTATGCCAAATTTACCAAGTGTGTATTTTGGCTTCAAAAAGTTTCATTTTTGGGTCACATAATCTCAAAAGAGGGGATATCTATGGATCCAGCAAAAAACAGAGGTTATTGAAAGATGGTCGAGACCAACGACAATAACTGAGATCCAAAGTTTTCTTGGTTTGGCTGGATATTATCGACGTTTTGTGAAAGATTTCTCATGATTATCTAATCCACTCACCAAGTTGACTCGGAAAGGAGTTAACTTTGTTTGGACGGAGGAATGTGAAGATAATTTCAAGGAGTTGAAAAGAAGGTTATCCAGTGCACCTGTGCTCACACTGCCTTGTAGTGGAGAAAGGTTTGTGATCTACAGTGATGCATCCAAGAAGGGATTGGGGTGTGTTCTTGTGCAAAATGATATGGTGATAGTTTATGCCTCACGACATTTGAAAATCCATGAGAAAAATTACCCAACTCATGATTTGGAGTTAGCTACAGTAATCTTTGCATTAAAGATTTGGAGGCATTATCTTTATGGAGAAAGGTGTGACATTTATACTGATCATAAAAGTTTAAAGTATATTTTCACACAAAAGGAGCTGAATATGCGCCAAAGAAGATGGTTGGATCTGATTAAGGATTACGACTGCTCAATTCATTACCACCCTGGGAAAGAAAACAAGGTGGAAGATGCATTAAGTCGAAAAGACCATGCCAGTTTATCCATGATGAGGATAAAAAAAGATCTAATATTTATGGATTTACAAAGGATGGATCTTGGAATTATAATGGAAGGGGAAAAATCGTATCTTTCTCAAATGAATGTTCAACCATCTATACATGTTAAGATTAAAGAGGCACAGAAAGAAGATGTAGAGTTACAAAAGAAGGTGAGAAATGTTCTTGAATTCAACCTTGATTGTGATGGGATAATAAAGTTCAGGAATCAGGTTTGTGTTCCTCCCATCTCCTAATTAAAGAAGGATCTGCTGGATGAGGCTCATAGTTCTTCATTCTCTATTCATCCTGGAAGCACGAATATGTATAGGGACCTGAAAGAGTACTTCTGGTGGGATGGCATGAAAAGAGATGTTTTTGAATATGTCTCTTGATTCTTGGTTTGTCAGCAAGTTAAAGCTGAGAGACAGAAGTCTAAGGGAATGTTACAACCATTACCCATACCCGAATGGAAATGGAAAAACATCACTATGGACTTTGTCACTGGACCTCCTAAAACATCCAAAGGAAATAATGCTATCTGGGTCATAGTTGATCATCTTACAAAGTCTGCACACTTCATTTCTATTAGAGATGATTTCTCTCTGGATCAACATTCCAGGATATATGTAAAGGAAGTGGTAAGATTACATGGAGTACCACTTTCTATTATATCTGATCAAGATCTGAGGTTTACCTCAAAATTCTGGCGAAGTCTTCAGCATACTCTGGATACAGAGTTGAGTTTCAACACTGCTTATCATCCTCAGACAGACAGTCAGTCTGAGAGGACAATTCAAACTCTAGAAGATATGTTGAGAGCTTGCTATATGTATTTCAAAGGTGGTTTGGATCAACACCTACCTTTGGTGGAATTTTCTTATAATAATAGCTTTCACTCCAGTATTCAGATGGCTCCTTATGAAGCTCTCTATGGAAAGAAATGCAGGACTCCAACTTGCTGGGATGAAGTTGGGGAAAGAAAGCTATTAGGACCTCATCTTGTTGATGAGATGGCAGAAATGGTCCGATCTATTCAACAACACATAAGAGCAGATCAGAGTCGACAAAAAATTTATGCCGACAAACGAAGAAAAGACTTAGAGTTTGAAGTGGGTGATAAAGTGTTCTTACGAATATCTCCCTGGAAGAGAGTAATGAGATTTGGAAAGAAGGGAAAGCTGATCCCTAGGTATATCGGTCCTTTCGAAATACTGGATCGTGTTGGGAAGGTAGCTTACCGATTGGCGTTCCACCGAATCTCTCTCAAGTTCACGATGTGTTCCATGTATCTCTCCTGAGAAAGTACATACTTGATCCTTCACATGTACTCAGCTCAGAAGTTGTACCACTGGAACAAGATCTTTCTTATGAAGAAAAACCGATAGAGATTATCGATCGTAGTGAAAAAGTCCTACAGAACAAGAGCACTCGCTTGGTGAAAGTTTTATAGAGGAATCACCAATTAGAAGAAGCTACATGGGAGCTTGAGGATATTATGAGGGAGAGATATCCTCATCTTTTTGTTACAAAGTGACGGATTTCGAGGGCGAAATTCATTTTAAGGGGGGTAGAATGTAACACCCGAGACTTTTATGAGAAATATTTTGTTTTTTATGTTATATAAATCATCAAAGGAATCTTTCACTACACACAACACTATCTTGGCTTGCTTTACACACAATCACGACCTTCCTTGATAGCTTGCATCGTACGCAATACCGAGTTTCACTAAACAACGATATGCTATTAAAATATTATTAAAAATAGCCTTTATGAATAGTAATACCCACTTTTTGAAAATTTGTAAATTTTATTTTTCAAAATTGACTTCATTTTTGGATTCGGAATATCGAAATTAGCCTAGGGTAAAATTTTGGTATTTTTCTGAAAACTTTCAATTTTTGATGAATAGTGAAAACACTGGGTTACTATTTAAAAACCGACTTTTTATTTAAATAATTATTTATTTTATTTAAATTTATTTTAGGTCAAAATTGATACATAATACCTATATAAGTTCAATGTAATTCATTGGAGTAATTTTATAATAATTTTAGATATATAAAAATTTTATTGAACTTTTCACCGTCTTTTACCCACCTCCTAGGAGAATTTGCAAATTTACATAAAACTTAATTTTACCGATTCTGTGAGTGGAATTTCAAAAATCCAAGAGACACGGTTGATGTCAGTAAGTAAAATTTGGTTCAATGAGATGAAAATAATTTTTGGTGAATAGTAACTTTTTACTTTTATTTACCACAGTTAAAAGTAAATAGGGAATTAAGAGTAAAAATGATATTATTATTACCCTAAAACATGTCCTAATTCTATTGGATAAGTTTAATTAGACCAAAAACAACCTTAGGAATAAAATATGGCCATTTAGGCCCACTTGTATTAGATTAGGACATTTATTATTAATTTATTTAAAGAAGGGTTAAAAAAGTTAAAATCAAAGTTTAATAAGTAAATAATTTTTAATATAGGGTTATACATAAGATAAATTCAACTATAAATATTAACTAGAAATATAAAAAGATTTTATACATAATGTTATTTTATTTGTAATTTTTAGACATTAAATAATTTAATTTATTTATGACACAAAGATGATGCAATAATTATCTTATTAATGAAATATTGACATAATTGATGTTATAAATACTCAAATAAATGTAATTTGAGACTTTTTATGAATTCCAATAATTTTCTAGGTTAATATGACATGTTAGTATTGATTTAATTAACTTTTTTCGAACTAATAATTCTGTTATAATTTTCAAAAAAATCAATTACTAAATAGTTTCAAAATTGACATAAAATAGTTTTTAAAACAAATAGTATATTATTAATTGTTATTTTATTCCTAAAAATCTAAGGTTCTACCAAATGACTTAGATAAGGTTATATATATTAATAATAAACAACTTGGGGTTAGTTTGTCTTGTTATAGTAAGTTTATTAACCTTATAGTGTAAGAACACAAAAAGACACTGTAAAAGTAAAATTATTTAACTTAAAGTTAAATCTAAATGATAAGGTTAAAATAGGAACCTAAACTTGTCTAAATTCTATTGGATGAGAGTATTTCGACCCATACCCACCTTATCTTCGAAATAAATCAATTTGGAGCTATTTAAAACCGAATATGACTTTATAATAAAATAATATTTTTAGTTTTTCCAAAGGTGCCCCTCTCCTCCCTTATAAAAGGGCACCTCATCCCTCTATTCCTAACACCACTTTGAGCCTTCAAGCTCGGAAAAACCCTGAAAAATTATCTTCTAAACTTCCCTAGAAACATCCTAAAGGTCCTGGTCTTATTCAAAGACCAATTTTAGTGCCCTAAAAGGAGGTCTCAAAGAAGCGCTTCAAAGAAGTGGTAATGTCCGTTACCGATTCTTTCAACTTTATTTCTTCTTCCACTTCTTCTTATTTACTTTTTTCATTATGAATTAATAAAATCAGTATCAATCATATACTTATATGTTATTATAAGTATGAAACAACCCTATTTCACCATCTATCCATCCTACGGAAAACGAAATCACCACGCGTGCGTACGTACGGAATACCGTCTCCACGCCGTGGTGTAATCTATTTTCCACCACCACCTTACTTGGATGGGTATAATGGTATAAAGAATGAATATATATGATTATTGTAAAGTGATATTGATTATGAAATAGTATACATACACTCCAATACAATTCCATGATCATGGGAACGATATCATCGCTCGTGCGTACATACGGAATACCGTCTCCACGATGTGGTGCGACTCGTTCTACATGATTTTAATTTCATAATTATTACATAATTGAATTGAGTGAATAAATATGATATATATTACACCAATACCATTCTGGAAATGAGGTATCTATAACCTAAAAATAATAATAATAATTTATTCGACAAAACACGCATAAGAACAAAAAGTAATAAACACCCGAATAACAAGTAGCAATGAAATATTACTAATAATAAGATAAGAATATGACCATATATGATATCATAACAATGAGTATGATTCTGGAATAAGTCAATGACATTATTTAAATCATTATACAGGAGGTTTAGACACTTAAGAAGCAAATCAGACCTAAGGTAAGGGAAATATCACAATCTCATTTTTATCTGAGATTGTTTATACTTTGGAATTTACTGGGTTGTATTTTATCATCCAAATCCATGTTTCCTCAATATGTAATAATATTTCCATCCACCTAAAATTATTTAAATTCAATTTTACCCTTCGGTGAGTTTTTAGTAAAATATATTAAAGTAATCTTTTGTCATTTTTCGTACGAGTTACTTTTTGACTTTTCCGACAAAAGTACGAGAAGAATGTTTTTTTAACTTATACGGTATGAATGGATTTTTAAAACATTATTTACAAGAAGATTCATTTAAAAGTTTCCAAGTTTATTTTTAATCAACTTCTTCTAGTTTAGAATTGTATGACATGTTAAGAAAGGAAAAGTGTTTTTGAAGTAGAAAGGATATTTTCCTCAAGAATGGAGCTCAAGTGTTTTATAAAAATTATTTTCAATCTAAGATAATAAAGGGTTTTGTTTCTATCTCTATTATTACATTGATTTGATTATGTTGTGATGGAATTATTTTTATTAATTCCTTTATCTTATATGAATTGTTTTATGATGTCACGATGTTTAAGAATCCCATTTTTATTACATGGGTTATGCTATGATGTATGGTTTATGATTTTGTGGCACACATAAGAATGGTATCATTATGAGATGGGTGGGACCTATATCTCCCTCCAATGCATTGGGTAAAGATTTTATATCTCATGAGATAGACATGGCTGGAACGGCAGGTTAAACCGGTTTAGTGAAACAGGACTGAAACGAGGAGTGAACTCGGTTCAGAAATGGACTTTTTCCACTAAGATAGTCTTGGCAATGAGTCTTGACTAATAATAAATTATTCTCTATGATTATGTGTGTATGACACAAAGATTCATGTTTTAAGTTATGATTATTGTGATTGCATTTCACTACCATGATTTATCCCATGTTATGAAATTATGATCTCTTTTGCAGGGTAAGATTTCCAAAATGTTATGTTCTTATGAATATGATGTGATTGATATTTCTTTTGTTTACCCTTACTGAGAATTTGAGCTCACCCTTTTGTATGTTTTCTTTCCCCAGGTCAGGAAGATGTTTATTAAGTAAGATATGCCAAAGGGGACTATAGATATGATGAAATAAATGAGAGATTGTGTAGACGCTTTATGAACCAGTTGTTTATGTTTCCCAGTTTCTAAAGACACTATACCTATACAGTCCTTTCATGGTTTTTTATATGTTGTAATAAGTGTGCTTAAATTTTTAAGTACTAAAAATGTATGTAAAGTATGAGTCGTTATAGTTCAGACCCGTTCCAGGTCCGGCAAGGTCCACCCATCTCGTTTTCAGTCAGTCCTATTGAAACTGGAGGGTACTCTGTGGGGATTTGAGATAGGGATTGTTAGAACGGGGTCTGTGGGCTCAGTAGAGGGTTCCAACGGGGTCTGGGTGCAGCGCTGGTGCAACAGAGCTATGTAGGGTTGGACAGATGGCACTGGTTGGCCATAGGGTGGTGGTGGGGGGGGGGGGGGTTGCTGGCTCATGATGCTTAGTAGGATGGCACCGCAATGAGATGTTGGAGGGGTGTGGTGGTCAATAACATGTGGAAAGGATGAGAGAAGTGGCAACGACTTCGGTTGCGGTGGATCGTGGCTGCTGAATCACGAGGGTGAGGGTGGGGCTCAGCGGGGATTGGTTGAGTTTTTTTATACGCTTTCCGATTTTTTTTTAAAACTGCCTAAGTTTATTTTTTTAAAATAAGCCTTAAATGTGGAATCAACTATGTCGCCTTTTCCCTTAAACAATAATTTTTTTTCTCTAATTTTAATTATTTTTTTATATATTTAAAATTTTAAAGTTTTATTATTATTTTGTTATGGTTATATATATATATATAAATAAAAAATGTTTCAACATAATTTATCTTTTATTCAAGTACATGACTTTTCTAACCTATAAAATATAAACTATAAGAATAATATGAATTAAATTTTAAACATGGATTAAAAATATAAAAAGTAGTTGAAAATAAAAAATAATTTTATTAAAAAATGTTGATGCAAAAATAATTTATAAGCTTTCCAATCCACCTACTTGAAACTTTAAAATGTTTCAAGTACATGTCTTTGATAGCCTATAAAATATAAAATATAAGGCCGATATGAATGAAATTTTAAAAATTGAATAACTATATAACTAGTAATCAAAAATAAAAATAAATTCTTAAAAATTATTGATGAAAAATAACTTATAAGCTTTCCAATCCACCATTTAAAACTTAAAAATGTTTTAAGTACATGAATTTTCTAGCCTATATAATTTAAACTATATGACCTATATGAATGAAATTTTAAATATTGATTAAACATATAACTAGTAGTCTAAAATAAAAATAATTTCTTAAAAAACTTTGATGATAAATAATTTATAAGCTTTCTAATCCACCTACTTGAAACTTAAAAATGTTTCAAGTACGTAACTTTGATAGCCTATATAATATAAATTATAAGACTGATATGAATGAGATTTTAAACATTTATTAAACATATAATAAGTAGTTGAAAATAAAAATAATTTCTTAATTTTTTTTATGATAAATAATTTATAAGATTTCTAATCCACCTACTTGAAACTTAAAAATGTTTCAAGTATGTGCCTTTTATAGCCTATATAATATAAAATATAAGACCAATATTAATGAAATTTTAAACATTGATTAAAAATATAATATGTAGTTGAATTTTTAATTTTTATTTATATGGGTCTTATAGTTTATATTTTATAGGATTTCAAAGTCAAGTAGGTGGCTTAGGATCCTCCTCGTCATTCATTCTTTTCGCTCTCACTTATGAGTTACTTTTCTTAAATTCCTTTCATTATCAATTAATTATTTTATATATGAAACTGTTTATTTTCAATAAATTTTTAGATGTTTAGGATATATTTTAAATTTTATTTACCTTGTTTTTATACTGTATATTTTATAATATTTTAAAGTTATTTACTTGAAATTTAATAATTATTCCTATGACTTTGAAAGATGTTAAATATAAGTTGTGCCTAAAATATAAATGAAAACTAAAATAATGTATAAACATATAAGAATGGATAGTAGTAATAATAGTATTTTTATTTTAGTAGACATAAAACTTATAAATGAACATGTAAAATAAATTCCTATGTCTATGGTGAGGAGATTCTGTCCCATGTGGTGGTCTGCGAATAGGAAATCCACGTCGAGTGTGCAGTGGAGTTTGATGACCTGGAGAGGGATGATCCTCAGGAATTGGGACATTGACTGTCGCATCCTCTATCTATGTGTCAGTGGGAGGAGCTGTCAAATACATCTCGTACTGCCCTCTGGATCCTTCTCCCACTAGGGTGGTAGAAGGAACTACCATCATCGCAGTGGGGAACCAAGCCTGCGATAGAGCTATACCCCAAGACTATGATGGATCTGGACCCCAAGGCTATGATGGAACTAGACCCCAAGGATGGGATGGATCTGGACCCCAAGGCTGTGATGGATCTGGACCCCAAGATGGAGAGAAATGTGGATATCCTATCAAGAAAGACAGATCCCATGACACCTGAGGCACATCCTGAATTGGCTGATGCTGGAACATTAGAGGGATGACCTCTGCCTGTGGAACATGTGAGGCCTCACGTGTAGCATGACACTATCTACATCTCCATGGTCGTGGCTCCTCATCCCCAGTAGAAACTGCAAGATGTTCCTCTAGGGTAGGAACCTCCTCTCTCCGGTCCGGACGCTCAAATATTTTCTCGGAAAGCGCATGAAAAGATTCCCTTGCCTCCAGAGTTGCAGCATGGACAAATGCCCAGCTAAAGACCCCCTCCTCCTCTTCATCACTCATGTAAAAAATCTAGTCTCTGTGACTTCCCTATAAAGAGATTCAAATTGAATTAGAATATAGTAAAATAAACAAACTAATGGAAATTTATTTACTTACCATCCTCTTCATATCTCTGCCATTTCGGGTAAGATACAATATATACTTCATTATATACCATGGCTCATACTCAACCGACTCCAAAAGAAAGAATAAATTCATAGGTACACCCTGAATACAAAAATCTGAACGTATGTACTAGCAGTCAATAAAGTAGGCATATACTCTGGGCCAATCCTCATCTTGCCTCCCTGTGAGCATCATCCCATGAGGCTCCTCTATCTGTCTCTACAACAATGGAATTAGATGAGCACAGAAAAACTGGCACATGACTCTATTAGGATACTGCCACTCAATAATATAGAAGTGAATGAGGGGCACTACATCCATAACATCCTCAATCCCAACAGTGCAGTATGCTGGAAACTGGTCCATAATACTCCAATATGGTAGCCATGAAATATGAAATGACATTTGACTTTGTCAAAAATAATTCTAAATAAAAACCAAAATTGATGATATTATTAAATTTTTTAGACAGTGATATATTGTATATATATACCTGATCAAGTAAGAGACAGTCCAACTGGAGCCGATATATGACCAAATGGTGTCTCGAAACCGTGTCGAAATTGTGTCACCAACACCACCTATAAAATACACCATCGATAGTGAAAAATAACAATAAATTAAAGTAAATAACTCATAGTAGCATCAAAAAACAATATAAATGACTGATCATACCAACGTCCACATGGAACATCATGAAACACCTCCATATCGATCGGCAGACCAGCAAGCTCATGGCAGAATGCAGGGATGCACTCCCATGCTCACATATGAATAAGGATGGTGCATCCCCCAAGACCTGTGTGGTTCTTTCAGGATAGCCTACATAATGCTCTATATGTGTATGCCAAGTAGGATGATCCCTAGCTATATGTCTCGGCCTGATCAAAGTCCTCTAGTAGGGGTATATACATTATGTGAACATGCATCCCCAAGTGATCAGTACACATGGTCCCACCAATGAGACATAATATATATGTACAATCATAATGCACGACAGTCTTCTTATCAGCATCATTGACTAAATATGGAATTTGTGCCTACAACCAAGGTATAGATATTGACGCTCCATCTGCAGCCCTAAAGTCAGACAAAATTTCAACACCTAACAAGCACTGAGTAAGGTCTAGAAAAGATGCATGAGTGAGTCCAATAACGAGTCTCCCCTAGATAGGAATATCGAGAAGCACTGCCACATCCTAGAGGGTGATGGTCATCTCTCCCTCAGGTAGGTAGAATTTGCGTGTATCTGGTCTCAACCTCTCAACAAGGGCAGCAATCAGGTGATGGTCTAAAAATGTGAAATCTAATACGACAAGGCCATAGAAGCCAACACAATGAAAGTATGGTCTAATGGAATGTGGATGCTCCCTGTGATGAAAATGGTGTGCTCGATGCACCCTGATCGATCAATCTGCACCACCCTCGAACACAACCTGGGAAATATGGGTACATTGCTGTTTGAGTAGTATGGCATCATCCATCTTCATATAAACAAATGAAATGAGTTGTAAGTGTAAAATGTAAATATAACGTTATGGTCAGAATAATGTTATGATTTTTAGAATGAAAGACATGCCATGCTTATTCACATTGTTTTATGAAGTTATTTTTACCAAAAGAAATATAATTGATACTTTTGAAGTGGAATGATTGTTATTCTTCTGTATTTTGATCCAAGAAATATGGTGTGAAAGAATTTTATTAATGAAATTATTTTTGTAAGAATAATGTACTGTATAAGGTTTATATTGTAATACCATTTCTTATCTATATAAATCCTTTATAATCTAGTTGTTCATGTTTCTATCTTTCCAAAGTCACTAGACCGGTATGATTATGGAATAGATCATTCTATTATTTAATGAACGTTATTCTACATAGAATTTATATCTTTGTATGAAAATTAATTTTCATTATAGTTTTTATATGATGAAGGTTTAGTTAATAATAAGATACTAGGATGTGCTAACATATATGAAAACCCTGGGAAAAATTATAAGTATAGGATAACATCATCTTGTTTTGACAACAATTAAAAATGACCTAGGATAAACACAAGGTTTCATTGAAGAAGGTTTCATGGTTTATACATCCAATGAATGATTTTACATGATTATGTTCTCTCCCAATATGATCATTGTTTATCACACTATTATTTATTGTTTTATTCAATTATTTGAACCCAAATAAATCATTTTAGTGTTGAATACGACAGATAATTCATTGATTCTGTCCTCGAGCAATGGAATGTTATAGGATATGGAATGAAAAATCTTGTTTCTATGCTAACACAATTTTTCAAGATATGAATAACATTTTTCTTCGAATAAGAAAATAAAAGGAGCAGAATTATATTGGGTCTATGTTTTTGTATTTTTTTAAGGTTTTATGGTTTAAGTTTATGAATTTTGGGTTAGGGTTTAGGTTTTGGGTTTATGAATTTTGGGTTAAGTGTTCTGCTTCTGGGTTTTGGGGTTTAGAAAACTGAGAAAAAAAATAAAAGATAACAACATATAATTTACAATATGAGAATGTCACAATGAAGATAATGTCTCCTGAACTAGGGAGGTTATAGGTAGCTTGAAAATCCCTTTGAAGACACCATTGATGCCCTCCACAATGTTTATGGTCATGTGTCCATACCTCTTCCCCCCATCATATGGAAATGTCTATTTTTCTTTTAGAATCGGCATCATATAATCATAAAATTATTGATTAGCTAGGTGGATTTTTTCAAAAAGTTCTTCAAACCTCCATTGATCCAACTCATATTCTACCCATAATAGATGATATTTCACATAATTTGATTTTATCTTTATGTTGAAATAGTAAAAAATAACAAATACAATGCGTAGCAAGCCTCATGATTGCCTTCTTCATCACTTTGTTGTGGAAGTTTTTATTCACATTGCTATCAATGTGTCTAATGTAGAACCGATAATGTACATTTAGGTATCTCCATGTATTAGGATCCATATTGATTGCCTCATTAATTTCCCGATAGTGATCAGATATCAAATAGACACCCCGAATGTTGGTGAAATGGTTGCTGATACATGCCAAAAACCAACACCATGATTCATATTTTTCTTCCTCTACAATGAAAAAGGCAAGAAGAAGAGGTGAAAAATTTCTATCTTGGGTTTCTACAATCAACAATATGTCTTTATATTTTCCATATAGAAACATTCCATCAATATGAATGAAATGTTTTTTGAAACAAAATGCGGAGATACATGGAAGGAATGCCCAGAACAACCGATGAAATTGAACATGAAATGGATCAAGTTGGTTATCGTGCGACACATGTTTTCTTGTATAAATATGGAATAAAACTTGGTTATGATTCCTCAGTATGGCTATAAATTATGGTAACACGCAATATGAGTCATCCCAATCACCATAGACCTTCACAATTTCCTTCCGTTTCTCCATCCATGCCTTATTATAGGAAATATTAAAACTGAATGTCTGTTGTATTCTCTCTTGAACAAGGGAAATCAAAACATCTTTCCATGTACTAATCATCTCAACAACAATATATGGAACAAATTCTACATCCAATGAGGTATGATCTTGTGTCAGGTTTGGCTGAATGCAAGTATGAGCTGCCAAAATCCTCGAGATTCTCTAACCTCCAAATGAAATTTCTAGAATTTACCACAAGACAAATCTACAATCATCCCCATACTTCTCACACCATATGACATATTTACTACGGTATGATTCATGAAATATATAGCTAAAGTTACTCTCAATGTGAAATCTCTTTAGAGTGATTTTTAATGCATCTTTATTTGGAAAATTCCTTCCAACATATAAGTTTTTTTCCAACTCACTAAACCTATCTGGTACAACTCTGAGGAACTCAGTTTCTAGTGTGATAAAATTATTTTCTAATTAAGACACATGTTTCATTACTTCTGACCAAGATGCAAGGAGTGGTGGATGATTTATTGTAGGCCGAGGTTGATGTACAACTAATGCATTTCTTGAAACCTCCTCCCTAACTTCCGCTAGTCCCTCCTCATTATCATTGTTGTCACCATATTATACATCATTATGAAACTCCTAATCAGAAGTCAGATTGATATGTATATCCAGGAGATCATCTAGGTTTTCCTCTTCTTCATCATTTGGAATAGGCTTAGTTTCATGGGGAGGACTGTCTTCAACTACTCTTGTAAGTCTACGTCTTCGTATAACTGGGCGTTGTTGTTGTATAGTAGAAACATCAACATATAAATCCATCATGGTACCATCTTACCATTGAGAAAATAAATTAATTGATTAGACCCAATGTGCATAAAAAACCAATGTACAATCTAGATGACACAGTGTTGCCGGGAATTGAAAATGTCTATAGCTCATAGACTTGATCACTTGACTGAGTACCATATTTAAAGAACCAAAAATTCTATTTTGAAGGTCACTTATGGTTAAACAGTCAACAGTACTAACCACTGTTATTGGTAGTGTACTGTAATAATCTCCTTACTCATTTTGAATAATCTCCCCATAGCAATACACATAGGCAAACATGATTCTCTACGTCAAAAATGTTTCTTTCATATAAATTATGATAGTGTAACAAATATTAACAATGATGGTTGACCATATAATATTTATTAGAATAAAATTTTAGAACTCCTTTTTATACCCTAAAATATGTAAATCATTATAGGGATTCATGTTTTAATCTTATGTCATTTATTAATTAGTCTATAATTAATCATTGCCAATAATAAATATTTTCTCTAAAATATATAATCTTTACGATACTATCATTTTAAAACATTCTCTTCTCCATTTAATTTTATATAATCACAATTTTCATTTTATAAACTGATTTTCTTAGTACAATTTTTAACTAATAAATCATTCTTTAATCACTAGTTAATCATTATTAAGTTATTCACTAATTAATTATTCTTTAATCATTAATCATATTATATTCACTAGTTAATTATGATTAATTAATCATATGTATTCATTTTTAATACTAAGTTAGCATTAATTAATCTACAATTTATCATTACTAATAGTAAGTGTTATTTCTAAACAATATATAACTAATTAAACTACTTAATACATAACATCTTTAATTACTAATAATAAGTTTCATTCATTAATGCTTCTGTCCTTGTTTCATTCTATAACATCATAATTATCATTGATAAATATACAGATTTGATTTTTCTTTTCTTAGATATTTTAGTAGTTTATAAATAAAATATGAATCATCTTAAGCACATCCCATGGGAGTGTCAAAACAGGAGTGCAACAAGGCCTGTTGTTGTGTACCAGGATACCCTGGGTCAAGCCCAAAAATCCTTTTATGAGTTTTCACTCCTAGGTACATCTGTGCCAGAGCCACATTCACTTTTTTGTATCCAGACAGATATTTGATTGCTTAGATAACCACATAATCTTTATGCTACCAAAATTTCGCAATACTTAATCCTAAGTTAATATATACTTAATTTATACTTAATCTATACTTAATCATTACTAATAATAATAATTATTACAAACTATATATAACTAATTACACAACCTAATAAAAAAAATATTTAAAACTAACTAAACTACTTAAAAAATGAAATATTTAAAACTAATAAGAACTCAATTAAATAAATAAAAAACATTAAATTAAATAAAAAGCATACCTCTAAATGATGCTTAACAAAAAACCTATTTATTTTGGACCATTGACTCTACCACACAGAAATTGATTTTTTAGAGAGAGAAATAGTGGATTTAGGAGAGATGAGGGAAAAATCAAGTGAAGAGAATGGGGGGGGGTGCCCTTTTATAGGGAGATGAGGCAAAGGCGGCATCGCCGATGCCGCTTTTTAACTATGCATGAGGCCAAAGGCTGCCTCAACGGTGTCGCATTTCTTCTTACCTAGAGACAAAAGGCGGCAACCCCCCGCCGCCTTTACCATGTCATCGATCCGGGCCAAAGGAGGTGTGGGGGATGGAAGGTGGAATCACCGATGTTTCCTTTGTGGCGTATTTTTAAAAAAAAATTAACCTATTCCATTTGATTTTTTTTCCAGAAAACATAAAAAAAAATTCGTGATTGGTTGGGTACATGGGGTCTGCATGGAGGGGGTGATATGGTACTGATACAGGTAGTGCAAGTACCACTGAGGAGGCCATCGTGATACAAAATCTGGATCTGGATGGGGAGGTGGCTTCGATGGAGCACGATGGAGCCACAATGAGTTTTCAGTGGGGCACGATGGTCAGTGCCATGTGGAAAGGCTGGGAGAAGCGGACATGGCTTTGGTTGTGGTGGTTCACAATTGCTGAATTGTGAGGGCGAGGTTGGGGCTCGACGATGATCAGTCGGGTTCACAAGGTTTGCAGGGAGGGGGTGAGCCGGTGCCGATCCAAGTGACATGGGTACCACCATGGAGGTATGCGTGATGCTGGATCTTGATTTGGCTGGGGAGGCAGCTCTGGTGGGGCATAAGGAGGCTGCGACTAGTGGGGCTTTGGTGGTGTGTAGGTGGAGATCGCTGAGGAGGGAAACCAATTCAGGGAGGGTGTATGATGAAAATCCTCCTAGAGGGACACCAGGCGGCAGTTGGTGCTCATCCGGGAGGGTGTTTGGCTAGAGGGGTGTAGCGAGGAGATGCGGGTTTTTTTTATAAATGAGTTTTTTTAATTTTTTTATAGAAAATGGATAAGGTTACCAATATTTTTAAAAATGGGTTTCAAGATGCATGAACCCCATTCACACATCTTTGGCGTGGAGAGATGCGTGAATGGCGTGAACGAGGTTCATGCATCTTTGGCATGGTGGAAGATACATGAACATGGTTTATGTATCCTTCAAAGACTATATGAAGGATGCATGAACCCCATTCACACATCTTACCAAAATATTCTATAAAAGGGGTCTCCCCCCAAATTCATTCTTCCCCTCTTTATTTTGTTTTTAAGCCCTACCGAATTTCTTTCTTAACAAAATTTTGATACTTTTAAGAAGGTAAAATTTCTATTTAAAGTTGTAATTATTTAATTGTGTTTATTTATTTCATTTGTATGATTTATTTATTTGATTTTTGATATTTAGAAATTAGTGTTTGTGTGTATGGTTTATTTATTTCATATGTATAGTATCTTTTGTATGATTTGATTTTTGAATGATGTGTATGTTGTATGAATTTGTATTGAATGTTTAGAAAAATTAATTATATTATGTCTAAAATATTGTATGAATTTATATTGAATGTTTATGAAAATTAAATATTTTATAAAATATGTTATTTGAAAAGTAATATTAATTTAAATTGTAATATTTTATACACTAGTTATATAATTTATGAATAATATATTAGTTATGTGTATCATATTTAAATTTATTAAAAAATATATAGAAAACTCTTTTTGTTAATGGTATAAAAATAGTTTTGTATAAATAATAATTTTAAATTATATTAGTTATAATTAAATTTATTAAATATAAAAAATATATAGATATTTAATATGTATTTCATCTAGTAATAAATATAATAAGTATACCCCAAAACATGGTAATTTGTGTAATGAATAATCTTGAGATGATCAACCAATGCATAATTGAAATTGCATGTCTTATTTTTTGAATGTGGTTATTTAATTTGTAATAATTACATTTATTTTTCTATATTGATGACCTCAAATCCATCTCAGACTAAGTATGTAAGTACCTATGTGTCCTCTTAAAAAAGTTATGTATTTTATACCCCTAGACCCCCTCACATGCATGTGAGTAAATTTGTTATTAAAATGCAATCAACAAGAGGCATCCCCAAAGAGGTGTCACCGAAGAGGTGTCCCTGAAGAGAAGTTTGAGAACAAGAGTTTGATAGGAGGCATTTCTATTTGAAAGTAGTCTAATTCTTCCTAAAATATTTAATAATAGAGACTCCAATATTCTATCTATAGGTTTTGGTTAGTTTATTAAATAATTATAAACTAACCGTAAGTCTCAAGATCAAGTCATGATTATTTATTCATAAGTAATTAAAATATATAACGTTATATTAAATTTTATTTGGTAATAATACCACCTTCACTATACCTCAATAGAGAAAAATAAATACATAAAATTTTTTCTAGATAATGCCAATTATTGAAAACCAATTTAAATAATATAAAATATTGATGTAGTATATAATATTATATTAATATTTTTATAGGTAATAATGTTTGCGCAAATATGTTACAACTGTGAGACCATTAATATGGAGCAGGGATTTATCTATAGTGTGCCACCTATGTGAGTGGTAAATCTTCATGGTTGTATGACATTAGATGTTGTTCACAATAAGATTCATAACCAGTTAAAACTAAGGGTTGATCAATCTATTTATTCAATAACATATCAAAATCTACAACATCCTAAACGTTTTTGGCACACTGAGTACCCTTTGGTCGATGATGATGATTGGATGGATACATCTTTTTTATTTAGACAACAGTGTGCTAATGGTTTGATGGAGTTGTATGTGGTGATTTATGATATAGATGTGGTGCAAACAACTACTACAGAATCGTGTTTTGTGATATTTTTAGAAGTTGGTCCTTCACATCAGTCTTTTGCATTGACTCCTTCTCATATAACTCCAGTAATAGAAGCAAATTATGAAGAAGATGATCAAAATTTGGAAGGAAATGTAGATGACATCCCTTTGTGTGCTGATATAGTGAATGAAATCTTATACAAGGAAGAAGAATCTGGGGAGCCATCAGGAGATTATATGGGTGAGGGTGATGTAGGGAATGGACCTTCTGAGGTTCCTTTGAGTGACAGACATCCACAACATCCACCAGTTAGTGGTAATCATCCTTCAGTATTGATTTCCTTAGTTGAAGGAATGTCTCATGAACAACATTTTTTTTGGGATGTCATTACACCAACTTCTAAATTCCCTATAATTATAGGGAATATGTCAGCATCAAATGATAACACCATCTATGTTGAGCAGGATTTTGAAAGTAAACTGGCCATGAAAAATGTGATAAAGCAATACCACATTTGAAGGTTCTGGGCACAACAGAAGCATGGTTGGGACAACAACCAACTTTAATTTTTACCATGATCAATAATTATTTTGGGATCAATAAGATGATGAACTCCAGTCTCCACGGAATAGAATCAAAGATTTAAATAAAGAATGAAGAGGCCCGAAACCTTTAGAGAGGATCTTGAACATCATGTTTATAATTAATTTAATTAATTTCATAAAGAAAAGAATACCTGAATCCTCAGTAATTTCTTCATTGATTATGTTGATCATTCGAAATGAACCTTTTGAATTATCTCGTTTTGCTTGAAAGGATCCAAAATAGAATCCCTCTAGTGGTGATCCACACATGTTTTGATGGCCTCTGATCGACACCACTCATTATCTGGGTGCTAGCGTGGCGAAATGAGTGTCTTGTGTCGGTCGTTCTTGATCACTTGTTCTTCGGCCTTGAAGAACATATCTCATTATTGAGAGGGGAGTGAAGATGATTCAAGAGAGAAATTGTTTAGCTCAAAAATTCTCAATCCGCCAGATGTGTAGTTCGACACATGGCACAATAAACGTATGTTTCTATTTATTGACATGGGGATTCAGTTACTATATTTAATTGCTTAACAGTAATTGAGAACATTCATAACCTTATATAAAATCCATGATATTAATAATAATACAACGTCATTATTTATGGTGTTCCAATTTGCGGAAAACAGAATTATAAATAAAATTATACGTCACAAAATAATAGCAATGTTATTTTAATTTGTGCTAAATAGTTAAATAATTATTTATCATCTTGCAAATATTTATTTTACAACCAGACCGGACTTGGTCCTCTAGAACTCCACTTCCATTTATTGAACACCCAAAGAAATAAATAAATAATTTATTCTCTTAAATAAATATTTTATTTACAAACTAGTAAATAAATATTTATTAAATGTTCAATAAAATAAATAAATATATTCTACCCACAATCAAGCGAATAAATATTTATTTAATTTATGAAATCATTTTAACTTGAAAAAAATTGTTCTATTGTCTTGATAATAATATTTATTAATTAAATTAAAAGAGAATTTAACTGAGACCACCAGTAACACATAGTGTGTGACCCTCTAGGATTCTTTCTCATTGGAATTAGGCGGGCTTGCCTAAAGTCCAAGAGTACTATCTAGCAATGGGTCAAGGCACCCAAGAGAAAGAACTTAAATTTGAAAAAATGAAATCCACATATGAACACTCACTGTGTAATATAATCCTTGTGTCTCAATATCTCATCAAGCAAGTTTCATGATAGTGTCATCAACCTTTTTTCTTGATACATCATTCTTTGAATACCTGAAATAAACTCTTCGTTACAGCATGTCCATGTAATTTCACCCGACATTTCTTTTTCAATTAAAGGGCCGAGATATCAACTTCCATAAATGGAAGGTACAAATCCTTCCTTGACTTATCCATTAATAATATGCCACTCATGACGCACCCAACATACCCTACTTCCCACCAACTGTCTGCGTGATGGGTTTTTTAGTAAATCAAATTGCGTGAGTCATGACACATATTAATGATAATCTTAAAGTATAAGGATCATTACACATGCTCGTAGATAGAAATATCCAATAACACCAAAACATGCATAATTCTTACTCCTGGGTCTATTCTCATAATCTCTTGTCTTGAAGATTACCAAGTGAGAACTTCATGAGAGGAAGTCTCATCTACTTATGAGTACTCACACTTTATGGTTTTCATGCTATGTTTCCCATCATAGAATGTCATCCAACCGTACAACTATATTTAATAATATTGTTATAGCATTTTATGGTTCTCATCATAGCGGGGAACTGCCATGACCTTATCAATTCAAAAAATACTCTAGGACATTATTACATCTTAATCATTTAGAATAATGAAAAATATGTAATAAGATATTTAAAATTTAAATAAATTAAATATCCATGTAATCAAAGTACAACCAGTTGGTTCTAGGACACCAAATCTTACAAACTCTCACTTGGACTAGAACCAACTGCCTAAGACTTTTAGTCTGCTAGAACTCACATGGTGATCATGTTTCTACTGAGTTATGGATTTAGTCAAGGGGTCTGCCACATTTTATTCCTTGGAAATACTACTCACTAAAACTACACCTCTCTGAGAATCCCTTAAGAGATAATACTTCCGAAGTATATGCTTCATCTGCTGATGTGACCTTGGATCTTTTGTGAGATCCACCGCTGTGGTATTATCATAGTACATTGTGATGGGATATTTACTACTAGGTATCACATTCAGATCCTGGATGAAGCTTCACATCCAAACTACTTCTTTAGATACCTCAGAAACTGCAATATACTCAGACTTTTCTATATAATATGTGACCACACTCTTTTTTGAGCTATTCTAGATCATTGAACCTCCATTCAAAGTGAAGATGTATCCTGTTTGCGACTTCATGTCATCTTGATCAGTCTGAAAACTAGCATATGCATATCCTATGATGAATAGTTCATCATCTCTTCCATAAACCAGGAATATATCCTTAGTACGCCTCAGATACTTTAGGATAGCATTGAATTCCATCCAATGGCGTTCACCTAGATTAGCTTGATATCTTCCTACCACACTCAATGCATAGGTGACATCCAACATAGTACATAGCATGCCATACATGACTGACCCAATCGCTGCTGCGTATTGAGTCCTTGCCATTATCTTTCCTTCCTCATGTGTTTGAGGACACATTTTCTTAGAAAGATGAATGCCATGTGACACTGGCAACAATCCCCTCTTGGATTGTTCCATAATGAATCTCTAGTATCATATCAATGTATGTACTTTGACTTAGGCCTAGAAATCTCTTGGATCTATCACAATGGATCTTGATCCCAATAATATATGCTACCTCACCCAAGTCCTTCATGGAGAAGCATTGATTCAACCATGCCTTAACAGACTATAAGACTGGTATCTCGTTTCCAATAAGTAATATTCTATCAACATATACTATTAGGAAAACAACTCTACTCCCACTAAACCATTTGTAGACACAAGGCTCACATTCGTTCTTGATAAAACCAAATTTGGTTATGGATTCATCAAAACAAATGTTCCATGACCTGGATGCTTTCTTTAATCCATAAATGGATTTCTGTAACTTTCATACCTTATTAGAATTCTTTGGAGTCATAAATCCTTCAGGTTGTTCCATGTATACATATTTCTAAAGGTGAGTTAAGGAAGACTATTTTGACATCCATTTTACAAATCTTATAGTCATGGTAAGTGTTAATGGACAATATAATTATGATGGATTTCAGCATTGCAACTGGTGAAAATGTTTCTTCATAGTCAATGCCTTGACGCTGTTTGAAACCTTTTGCAACCAGTCGTTGCTTATAGCTATTAACTTGTCATTTCATGTCCAATTTCTTCTTGAATACCCATTTACATCCAAAAGTCTTTACATGAACTGTAGGATATACCAAAATCCAGACTTGGTTTTGGTACATGGAATCCATTTTATAATTCATGGATTCTTTCCACTTGGAAATTTTTTTTCCACTTAATCCTTCCTTGTAGGTTAGAGGATCATTATTATCAACTCATAATGAGTCAATATCTTTAATAACTAGACAAACATACCATTTCGGTTCTCTAACCTCTCTTGTAATCCTATTCAGTTCTCATGTCTCTAGAACAGTTCTTTATTCCATGAGGCTTTGTGGAATCTGCTCTTGTACCAACTCTTGTGTACCTTGAGCCTCAACTTCATCGAAGTATATCTCGCTCCCACTATATTTTTTGAGTATGTGCTCTCTCCCAAGGAATATGGTGTGTCTTGACACTATAAACTTTTTTTCTGAGGGGTTGTATAGGTAATATCCCCTTGTTTCCTTGGGGAATCCTATAAAGGTACACTTTGTTCCTCTGGGTGCAAGTTTGTTACCTAAAGAGGCCTTAACAAATGTATCGCTTCCCCACACATGTAAATTAGATAACATAGATTTCTCTCTACTCTAGAACTCATATGGAATACCATTTATTGATTTAATTGTTACTTGGTTTAGTATGTGTGCCACTATTTGTAACGCATATCCCCAAAAATATAATGGAAGACTCGCATGACTCATCATTAATATCACCATGTCCAATTGGGTGAGGTTCCTCCTTTCGCTCACACCATTCCACTGGGGTTTATGAGGAAAAGTGAGTTGGGATATGATCCCAATATTCTATAATTAATCAATGAAGTCTTGATTAATATATTCTCCACCTCAGTCTAAGTGGAGTTTCTTAATCTTCTTACCAAGTTGGTTCTCATATTCATTCTTATATTTTTTGAACTTATCAAAAGAATGCAACTTATACCTCATTAAGTATATATATCTATATCTACTAAAATAATCAGTAAAATTTATGAAGTATGAGTACCCTCCCATTGCTTCAACTGGAAATGGTCCACACACATCGGTATGAACTAATTCAAGAAGTTCTTTAGCCCTTTCACCTTTCCCACTAAATGGGGCTTTGGTCATTTTTCCTTATAAACATGCATGTCATGTGAAGTATCTTTGTTATCGACTTCCATTACTTGGTTTGTGTAATCCAACACGTAAAGACCGTTGTATAAATGTTCCCTACCAAAACAAATGCTATCTTTGTAAACGAAGCAACATTCATTTCCAAACTTGAAAAAAACCCATCTATATCTAATATGGATATAGAAATAGTGTTTTTAGTAACACATGACACATAATAAAAACCCTTTAACACCAAGATCATCCCAGTTGGAAATGTGAGTTGGTAGTCCCCAATAGCTACATTAGCAAGTCTGGCTCCATTGGATGCTCACAGATCTACCTCCCCTCAGTCAATCTTTCTGAATCTACTTGGTTCCTATATTTGGATATATATGAGAGTGCCTCAGGTTATATCTAATACCCAATTTGTAGAAAAAGATAGATTGCATTCGATAAAAAACACACATGAAGCTTCCCCTTTCTTCTTAGGCTGGATGTAGTTCTTTTTCTAGTGGCCTTTCTTGCCACATGAGAAAAAAAAACCTCATGTTCCCTTGAATCCCCTTTGATATTTATTTTCATGGAAGGCTGTGAAGAAACTTTGGGATTAAAGCTCTTCTCCTTACCTTTCCTCTTATTCACTATAAGAACAGAAGGCTTTTCGTGATTCATATATTTTTCCATATTGTGAATGAGGATAAGAAGATCAGATAGAGACTTCTTAATGTTGTTCATGTTAAAATTAACAACAAATATGAATAAGCTCTGAGGGACTGATGTGATAATGAGATCGGTGCCCAGTTCTTCAGGGATTTTAAACCCGATAACAACGAGACGCTCAATGTAGCCAATGAGCTTGACTACATGAGGCCCAGTTGGGGCACCCTCTCCAAGATTACTCTGAAAGAGTGCCTTAGAGATCTCAAAACTTTACTATCTTTATCTCTCCTAGTAAAGACCATGGAGGTGCTCGATCATTCTATATTCATCCATGTTTTCATGAGACTTAATGAGTTCACTAGATATTGATGATAGCATCAAACATTGAACGTCGAACACATCATTCATATGTTTCTCATAGACCAGGAAATCCTCATAACTCGCCTATTTGGTAGGAAGATTTGGTAATGCTGAATCCAACAGGTAATACTTCCATTCATGACATAAGATAACCCGAAGGCATCTAAACCATTATTGGAAGTTACTGCCAGTGAGGATGTTGTCTTTATCCAGAATTCAACGCAGGTATAGTGTGGTTGACGAGCTTGTCATTTTTTATACTATAATTGAAAGAGTAGATCATTATTACTTTCTTTATTAAATTTTTATAAGAAATAATAAATTAAGTCTCCCACTATTTTATCAAATCCCAATAGCCCTCACCATTGAACTCGGAATGTCCAATTGCCATGAAATTCTAGTGGAAAGGATCCATATTCCCCTTTGAATAACCCCAACAAGGGTTGGTAAAGATATTTGAAGGTATTTAGGTAGGAAGGTCTTTTCCAACTATGTACTTGTAGCTCCTTGATCTATTGAGTGGACTCCCTAGTCCTGAAATCCTGATTTTTGATTTCCTTAAATCTTACCTTCAATATTACACCAATTCTAGAAAGGGATACTCCTCTTGATGTAATATGGTTAAGTCAACCCGAAACCTTTCATAAGGGATTCTTGTATAAAAGTAAATGTCCCAACAAGGGTTGGTCAACACATAGTTTTATTGAGTTTTTCCCTTAATCAAGTAACGGAAGGCTTGGTCTGACTTAACATTTTATTTGAGGGATTTTTATCTCTTATGCATGAATTTATTTATTATCATTATCACATGATTGTTAATATTAAGTGGAACTTACTTAAGTGATTAACCATATATTGATAAAATTTATGCATAATCCTGGTTTATTTTAGTTCTATCTTGCATGCTTGTTTAATTCATTAATTATGTGATCATGAAGACCCATCCCTAATGATAAACCATGCATATAACAAAAATAAAATAAAGGGAATGATCATGATATTTTATAATGGTTAGTTTGTCTAGAAGTTGATAAGTTAACCCTGACCTTGGGTAGAAACTCCTTGAACCTTTTGGGATCGTGTTTACAACCTTCCACATGTCCACCTCTGTATCTCCTGGGATTGATTTCGTCTTGGCTCCAACTTGAACCACCTCCACTATTACATATGACTTTTTTTAACTCACATGTAGGTGAGGGGTAAAATGGGTTTTATATAAAAGAAACATTGGGCATGTAGGCCCTACATATTAATGAGGAGAAGGCTCATAGGCCAAAAAATTTAATTTAAATAAATTAATTAAAAGAAAACATCCACATATAAAATTCTTCGTCTAGCTCATGATCATCCATTCATGCAATGATATTTATGCATTAATAAACTAGAATTCAATTATTTAATCATTATTATTTTAGATAAATCCCACTTGAATCAATTAGTTATCTTTAATTAATCAATCCTTTTATCTTAAACCATTTTCTATTTTTTTTGAGATTCTTATCCAACATAATTTTAAACAAATAAATTCATTTAAAATTATATTTTTACGTAACTTGTACCTTGGAGGAAACCCAGTGAATTCCCGTTCATAACTACCCAATGAGTAGAAATGAATATTATGAAAATGTTAAATTAAACACAGATATATAACACCTATCATGTGTTGTGCCTCAGCTTTATGCCTGCACTATGGTACATGTATCAAGGGTTTGTATAATATAATAATAAATTTTAATAAATCTGTGTAATTTGGATGTGTACATGGAGTGTAGTTCTGACTACACGGCGTGTACTATCGTTCATCGTCTATCCGAAGTACACGCCTAGGGACATGGCATGTAGATGTACTTTAGAAATATTCGGAGTACATGGTGTGTTAAGTGGACCACATGCCATGTAGTATCCACATTACAAGGTTTCCATCTGGGTAAGTTGTGTATGGGGTACACTGTCCAACCCTAACCCGAAGGGAATACATGCTGTGTCCAGTGGACTACACGACATGTAATCTGGAAAGTATGTACCACCTTTTCCTGGTCAACACACAAAGTCATTTAAGATGTAGAAAGACTCCAACACATGGATTGGTTTGGTGGACCGGTCCGATTCATTGACTCTTGACTACACATCGTGTACTGTCGAATACATGTCGTGTGTTCTGGTGCTGTACAACCAAGAAGCTTTGACACCTTCGAATGAGATCCTCTATTTTATTTTAATCAAAATTAAAAGAAAATATCATTTCTGTAAGGTGAAAAAGAAATGAAAGAGGGGGAACATATTTTGAGATTCAGATTTTTAGAACGATTAACTTGAATAGAAACAAAAAAATTATTAAATGCGTAAATCATCAAAGAAATATTTAAATAATTATAAACTATGATGTAACCGATTTGATACCACTTGAAGGTTCCATGCACAATGGAAGAATGGTTGGGACGACACCCAACATTAATTTTTTCCCTGATCAATGATTATTTCGGGATCAGTACGATGATGAAATCCAATCTCTATGGAATAGAATCAAAGATTTAGATAAAGAAGGAAGAGGCCTCAAACCTTTAGAGAGGATCTTTCACATCATGTTTATAATTAATTTAATTAATTTCATAAAGAAAAAAATACCTAGATATTTGGTAATTTCTTCGTTGATGATGTTGAAAGTTTGAAATGACCCTTTTAAATTATCTCATTGTGCTTACGAGGATCCAAACTAGAATCTCTCTAGTGTTGATCCACACATGCTCCAATAGCCTCTGATCGACATCACTCATTCTCCAGGTGCTAGCGCGGCGAAGCGTGTATCTTGTGTCGGTCATTCTTGGTCACTTGTTCTTCGGCCTTAAATAATTTCTCTCGTTCTTGAGAGGGGAAGGAAGAGGATTTTAGAGAGAAATTTTTTAGCTCAATAATTCTCAATTCGTCAGCCATGCAGTTCGGTACATGGCACAATATACATATGTGTTTATTTATTGGCATGGGGATTTAGTTACAATATTTAATTGCACAACATCAATTAAATAAATCCATAACCTTAGAGAAAAGTCATGATATTAGTAATAATACAATGTCATTATTTATGGTGCACCAACTTTCGCAAAACAGAATTATAAATACAATTCTACGTCACAAAATAATAAGAGCTTTATTTTAATTTCTGCTAACTAGTTAAATAATTATATATCATCTTGCAAATAATTATTTTACTATCGGACAAACCTTGGTATTCTCAAACTCCACTTCCATTTATTGAAAACCCAAACAAATAAATAAATAATTTATTCTCTTAAATAAATATTTTATTTACAAACTAGTAAATAAATATTTATTAAATGTTCAATAAAATAAATAAATATATTTTACCCACAATATGGTGAATAAATATTAATTTAATTTATGAAATCATTTTAACTTGAATAAAATTATTCCATTGTATTGAGAATAATATTTTTTTAATTAAATTCAAATAGAATTTAACTGAGACCACCAGTAACACGTAGTGTGTGACCCTCTAGGATTATTTCTCATTGGAATCAGGAGGTCTTGCCTAAAGTACAAGAGTACTGTCTAGCAATGGGTCAAGGTACCCAAGAGAAAGAACTTAAAGTCACAAAAAATGAAATCCATATACGAATGATCACTGTGTAATATAATCCCTGTGTCTCAATATCTCATCAAACAGGTTTCATGATAGTGTCATCAACCTTTGTTCTCGATACATCGTTCTTTGACTACCTGAAATAAAATTGTCATTACCCCATAGAGATGGAATTTATTGTAACAGTTCTATTTCAATAAAAGAGATGAGATATCAACTTCCATAAATGGAAGGTAAAAATCCTTCCTCAACTTATCTATTAATAACATCCACTCATGATGCACCCAACGTACCCTACTTCCCACCAACTATCTGCATGACAGTTTTCGTTACTAAATCAAAGTGCGCGAGTCATGACACATATTAATGATAATATTAAAGTCTAAGGATAATTACACACACTCAGAGATATAAATATCTGATGACACCAAAACACGTGGAATTTCTGCTGGTGTGTCTATTCTCATAATCTCCTGTCTTAGAGATTACCAAGTGCGAACTTCATGAGAGGAAGTCTCATCTGCTTACGAGTACTCATACCTGACGGTTTGCATGCTATGTGTCCCATTATAGTATGTTATCGAATCATAGAACTATATTTAAGAATATTGTTATAGCATTTAAAGGTTCTCATTATAGTGGGGAACTTCCATGACCTTATCAATGCAACAAATACTCTAGGACATTATTACATCATAATCATAAAAAAAGAACAATATGTAATAAGATGTTTAATATTTAAATACATTAAATATCCATGTAATCAAAGTACAACCAATTGGTTCTAGGAAACAAACTCTTATAACATTGAGTGACATTTCACATTTTTGGTTGATGAGTCAAAGAATACAAAATATCACATTCGTTGTGAAAAATATGGGTTAAATGTAAATTTTTTTAAGGGAAATATTTGATAAATTTTTTTCATGTTGGAGGATAACGAAATTAGAAGGGCACACACTTGTGCACATCCAATCTTGTCATAGGATCACTCTTCCCTTGATTCAGAGTTTATATCAAATGTTATTTGTGGGATGATACAAACATGTTAGGATGTTCCCGTTTCCCTTGTTCAGGAAAGAATTGAACAATTGTATAACTATAAGATATCATACACCAAAGCATGGAATGAAAAATATAAGGCATTTGTAAAAGTGTATTATGTTTGGGATGAATCTTATACTATATTGCCACAAATTATGGAATTTTTGTCTCTCAACAATAATATTGTTTATCAGTTGGACATTGTTGAGTATGCATCCCCCAATCACCGATTTGATCGAACAAAGATAAATTTAAATAGGATTTTTTGGGCATTTAGGCCATTCATTGTTGCCTTTTCCTATTGTAAACAATTTGTTTAGGTTGATGGCACTTTCCTGTATGGAAATTATACAAGTGTTCTACTCATTTTTTTCCACACATGATGGTAATCGTGCTCCTCTGCCACTTGCTTTTGCTATTGTTGAAAAAGAGAATTTTGAATGCTAGAGATGGTTTTTGGTATGTGTACGTTTTCATGTAACACAAAACCAGGGCATGTGTCTAATATTTGATCTCCATCAAGTGATTATATAGGTCATGGATAGTGATGGGGTTTCATGGACAGATCTGAATGATTATAATCTTTATTTCACTAGACATATTGCAAGTAATGTGCATAAGAATTTCAGATATGAGGCCATAAATAAGGATATCCTCAAGTTGGGTATGTTTTTCTAAACTTACTTTAAAAAAAAATTAATCTATATTTTAATACATTATTCTCTTATGGTTCCAACATATGATCCCCTACAATAAAGGTTTAATCGACGCTTTGAAGATATTTAAACTTATAATAAAGATGTGTATGAATATATGATGCATATTTCTAAGGAAAAATGGTTATTAGCATATGATGGTGGAATACGATATGGAAATATGACCACTAATATTGTGGATTGCATAAATGGGGCCCTCAAGGGTGTGCGCAAACTCTCAATCATAGGGTTAGTGAAAAAGAAATTTTATAGATGTGTTCACTACTTTGTTGACCTATCCCAAAAGGACTATGATGGGATGGAAAACAAAATGCGTTTTACTTAGCATTTCCAAAGTGATATTGATTAGTTACTGAATGAGGCTTCAAGATGGATTGTTCTAGCCTTTGAAATGGAAAAGATGAGCTTTCAAGTAAGATAGTGCTATAACTAGGCTACATGTACTAGTGGTCAAGTGTTTGTGGTGATGTTAGATAACATGTACTGTGACTGAAAAACCTTTTAGGCATTTAGATATCTATGTACACATGTTATCGTTTCTTGTGATTTTATAAATATATCATGGGAGCCATATGTTGACCCAATGTATCACATGAGCACTTTGGTTAACTATTATAGTGCATCTTGGATTCCTGTTGGTGACTTTCATTCTATCTCATTGCCTGATGATCATCCGAACATTGTCCCTAATATTTCTAGGTTTCATAATTTAGTTATGTTTTCATTTATGATTTTTTCAATGTATGTCATTTTTTAAATTATTGGCTTCATACTATTAGGTTGCGGCCTCGTGGAAAACCAAAGTCAACTCAAATAAAAAATGAAATGGATTGTCCTTGACAACGAGGAGGGAGAATATGATGTAGTATTTGTCATGTAGAAGGACATACTCATAGGAGATGTCCCCAAGTGGAAGGACAGAGCTCCACACCTCATCAGCCATGATCGAGTCTGTGTATTGTATCATGAATATGTATATTTTGTTTTGTATGTGGATGTTTCATCATTGAATCCTTTTATTTCTGACTTGCTCCATTTCAATTTTGGTTTGTCTCATTTTTGGATTCTATAATAAAGAATTTTGTGATACTAAAACTATTAAAAAAATAAACATAGAATAAAAATGAATATATCATGCTTCCACATGTAACAAAGAAACTAATCCATACACAAAAAATCAATTATAAATCAAAAATATTAACACAATCATTTTTCATTTGCTTGTTGTATATTTTTTAAATAAAAATTTAATATTTTATTGAATTCACTATAAAAAAGTAATGATGATCTCTTTTGTGAAGATGCTATATTTTCCATTTCTCACATCCCAGACTACTTATGTATCACGTTTTCTTTTAGAGGGATGTCTTTTGCCTCCATTGAGTGTATGTATATCGCACAATTTCTATCATACCACACCACCTCTCGCTATCATCCCTCATATTCATCATGCTGGATTCTATGGAGTAGCAATGTGCAACTTCACATTTCTCAATTATCAGCTCATTACTGCACTTGTAGAGTGATGGAGGCCAGAGTCACATATATTCCATTTTAGAGAGGGGGAGATGACTATTACCCTATAGGATGTGACCATTATGTTGGGCCTCCCTATCGATGGTGCAGCTCTGACAGGCCGAGTTGGAGTAGATTTTCCAGAGCTTATTCATAGACTACTGGGAATAGAGGTCTCTGATGATGGAAGGACCATCGTCAGTGGTAGATTACACATGCCTTGGTTAGACCAGTACTTTACACATTTAGCATAGGAAGCCCATGTGATCATCATCCTGTTATTTTAATGTTTATATATTTTGGGGATGATCGGTGGAACACTTTTTGTTGATCACTCCACTACTTTTGTACATCTGATGTATTTACCTTTTTTTGGAGGATTTGGATGAGGCAAGCCGGTATAACCAGGGGTATGCTTTTCTAGAATATACATACACGATGCTATGCAGTGCATGCCACATTGATAAGATGTAGATCATGGGATGCATCATTCTTCTATAGATGTGGGTTTGGGAGAACATCCCTCGTTTAGCTCCACATGCTTGTGTGCCAATACCAGCAGATATTGTAGGAGAGGTTCTTCATGGATGTTGGTATGTTATTCTTTCCTTATAATGTCTAACTTAATTGTATAAATTTCTATTATGAAATGTAAATATAAAAATATTATATATAGTTAGATTCAGGAACATAGACATTAAGATTCACCTAGACATGACGTCCACGCCTACAGACTTATGTTGGACAACATTCGACCACATGATGTAAGTGATTATTATTTATATTGTTAAATATTTATTCTTTATTGTACATGTATTCATTTATCAATTGATTATTTATTTTTTCTTTAAGATTATATGGATGACATATATATATGATATTATAAAGAGTCTTCCACCGTACTGTACGGTGATGCTTTCTATCTGTTCCTACATGGTTCCATTGATTCATTTTCATATAGTCGAGTGACATTATACCAATAGAGTTATGAGGAAGATCAGATTCTTTCAGCATGTTCCTAACCCAGCCAGTCAGTTAGAATCACTACATTCCCTGAAGATTTTAGGGAAGTGATATTTTGATTGGAGGATATACCATGCTAGATATATTAATTTATGGGACAGACAATAGGAGTCCCAGTTGTGAGGGGCGGGGATAATACGTTTTCATTTGGTGGATCAGATGGATTACACATCCTGGTGCAACAGGTCCCCAATCAGATTTCTGACACAACACAGACAAGGATTTCATGAGTTAGTATACATTGTTTCTTACACTATTCAGAAGAATTTTTATTCACATTACTTAAAAATAAAATTTGTTTTTATAGGATGCTCGTATCTATTGTCTACTTTACATTTCTGATCCAATAGAGAGCACCGTATTTTACCCGACATATTTTCACAGCCTTGTGACATAGTGGATTCCTTTGATGTACAAGATTTATCATGGAATTTTCTTTGATACACCACATAATGAGGAGTCTGTAGAGCCTGTTGAGCCTCATATAGATGTACCAGGGGTGAAGACCCTATTATGGATCCTGCTGTTCCACAAAAGGAGGCTGTTCTACTCTTCCACAGAAGGAGGGTGTTCAACATGATCAGTCATATGATCCTCCAGCTTCTCAGGCTCATCCACAGGTCGATACAGACACTGACTGGGTTGAGTTGGATTTATTATTACAGACATCTGCAGAAAAGCAGCCATCTTATTTTCATGTTGGTGAGAGTTCCTGTAATGGCCCGAGTTTTTGGGGTCCATTACTTGGTGAAAATCTCATGTTGGGTTTTCTGGTTTGGGAATCTCGGTGATGTTTGGCGTAATGGTAGGCCTACCGGTAGCCTTAGCCTACCGGTAGAAGGCCTACCGGTAGCTCGGTCTACCGGTAGCTCGGTCTACCGGTAGCTCAGTCTACCAGTAGCTCGGTCTACCGGTTGCTGCAGCCGACCGGTAGCTCGACTACCAGTGGCTCTGGCCTACCCCGTGGGTTCTTTCCAGTGGCGCTCCTTCTTGCGCAATTAGGGTTTTAAACCCTATTTTGACTCCTTTAAGCGTGTTTTAAAGCCCGGTAATGCCCTTAAATGTTTCAATTAAGTATTTAATGAATTAACCTGGTTTTTTGCGTCGGTTTAAACCACCCGGCCCCTTTAATAACGTGTGGGTCCGCATGGTCAACCCACGACCCCCGCTCCTTACGCGGTGTCACGTTCTTATCTCAACCTCCCTAGACCCTTATAAACTAAAGGGTTCGCCGTGGGTTTCTTATTTTCTCTTTCACCCTACGCTAGATTAACCTTACTTCAGGCGAGCCGCATAGCTATGCGTGAAGTTCCACACCCGACCTAAGCGTTGATAGACGAGGCTATTTTCGTTCAGGAAAGCCGCATCACTATCTGTGAAGTTCCACGCCAGACCTTAGTGTCGATCGTTGACCAACAAGTAGGGAATTTCTCCTTTGGATCTCTATTTTGTGTATCATGCGGGGTGGGAATGATTTTGATTCTATAGAATTGGATAAACCAGACCTAAATAAAGATAATGAACAGATTCTTTAAAGAAAGAAAGGGGGGGGCTATGATCGTTGATACTGTTTTATATTATGATATTCTTTATGATTTGTGCGGCTTACGCCTACTGAAAATCGATGTCGTTGGTGGTCGTTGTCTGTGCACTAACAAACCCTTACCTCTGGTGATGTTTAAATGGATCGTGTTTGTGGTGGATAACCCTTGCCGTGTAAAGGAATTTTGTTTAATTACGTATATTTGGCTAAATGAATTGGAAGCACTAGGATAAATCCTTTTCTGTGATAACCCCAGTTAAAGCACACAGAAATTGAAATCATGGAGTGTGTTAAATATTATAAATATGAAAATACCGGCATGGACCTGCTTTGTGTTGGTGGTAGTGGTTTGGTTGTTTTCTTTTACGGGCCGATTGCTAGAGATATGGGAGGGGATGGGATCCCCTGTTTTTATACTCTCGGTGGTTATGAAATTGGGGATGGGATCCCCTATTGTTATGGATTCGGTGGTTGTGAGTTTTAAGACCGGGTGGTTATCTTGTTTATATCACGAATTGTGGTGGGATCCTCTATTGATGAAAAACCTTTTTGGCAGAGGGGACACTGGGCAGTGTCTTGGGGTTGTCTTTGGTTCCAGTACTTCGAGGGATCTCACTTATTCCTTTGTTGTTGTGACTTTACAAGAGAACCGGGTGTGGATACTTAAATTGACGTTTGGCTGGTTTATTTTCCTTGGTTATGCTTGGCGTTAGTTGCCCAGTAGTGCATAAACTTATTTGAACATTATTACTGAACATGAAGACAAGAAAGGGACAAATGGGTTTGTTGGCGAGAGTTGTGAATTGGACCGGAGTGCTGTTTGTGTCCTTTAGGCTGGCTGAAGAAAAACCTAACTTGGGTGAGTGCTTGTTACCTATATATACATACTTGTAGTTTTGTGTTTCTTATTCACACCCCACCCAAGTTGATCACTTAGTGCCGAACACCCCCATTTCATGGGGGAGGGTGTTTTTCCCAACACTATTATTAGTGGCTGGTTATTAGCTCCTTTTCTACTCCCTTTCCTGGATAGCCCAAGTGTCTTTGTGAAGGTTGTGATGGCCTGAGGTCCATTATTAGCCCAAGAATATTCAGGCAGGGTAGTGTGGGGGTTTGACAGGTGTGTGCGATAGGTGGTTTCCCAAGTGTCTTCGAGATGAGGACCAGGTGTCTTCGGGCGTGGCAGTGGATCTTCTAGTCCAGGTGTCTTCGGGCGTCGTGGTGGTTGTTCTGGCCTAGGTGTTTGCAGGCATGATTACGTGTGAAAGTTGTGGCCCAGGTGTTTACGGGCGGGATTTGGTAGTGGGACTATGTGTGGTTGTGGCCTAGATGTGTGCGGGCGGGTGTGGTAGTGGGACTAGGGTGAGAATGGCCGGATTGGTTCAATGCGTAGGATGTCTCAATAACTAGTGGGAAAGTGGCATGGGGTACCCAAACATAGATGTTCTATTATTGTATATATTACTTGACTTGCATTGTTTGGGGAGTTTGCCTTGGTGAGGCTTGGGTGGATAGTTTACCTTGATAGGTGTTTGGTTTACTCCTTTTCTCACGAGACTTTAGTACATTCCCCCACTTGTGCACAAGAGTCTTTAGTTTTCCCTACTGAGTGTACTTGTATTCTCACCCTACGTATATAAAACTACTTTCAGGTTTCCAGGAGGACTTCGGGGATCGCGCAGGACCATACTAGCTCAGACCTTTGGGGCAGTTGCAGTTGCCGATTTTTTCCTTTCTTTGGTACTTACCTTTGTAGTCACTTTTGTACTTTATGGATTTTACTTTTTGAACATGCATGTGGGAATGGTTTACTTTTGGCTTTACATTTCTTTTAGTTTTGGTGTTGTTGGGTTTCATCATCTTATCTCCTGATCCTATAAAACAAAAAGGGGTAATGCCTTTCATTTGTGTGTAAATTCTATACCCTTGGTGCTAGTCGCCACTCCGGGACCTATTAAGGGTGGGTCTCGGGGGTCATTATCTCTCCTTCAACTTAAAGAAGGAAGGGCCTGACAATCTGCTGACCCTTCCCCCCTTTTTGGTGAAGGCGGGTCATGACAGTTCCAACCAGCCTACACTATCCTTAGATGTAGGATATGGTACAGATTGAGAGACTATACATCCATCGTCTATCATAGAGGAATATGTGGAGGTGGTTGATGATGATGATGCGCAGTGTATTCCAGAGCTTAGACATAGATAGACACGACATGGAGGTGTCCAGTATACACCTGGCTGTGGGACCAAGGAGCATCCACGCCAGAGGCGTAGATTAGGTTGATTTTTTATTTACGACACATTTTTTATGTGCATTATTATTATAATTTATAGAGTTATACTTTTTTTAATAACTATATTACTTTCATCAAATTATCTTCAATAATTAATAATTTATCTTTGATATTCATTAATAAATATTAATACTCTCGATGAAAATATCTGTGGACATCAAGAAATCTTGAAAAATATTATTGATCTCAATGATTTGAATCCAAAAATCACGGAACATGATTCTTTGTTTAAAAAATTTAAATTGCATGAAGAAGAATTTCAATGAATAATGGATAATTGTGAAGAGTAGATGATTATGATTGAATATAAGAAAAACCGAAATATTAGATCTATAAAATTAGAAGTTCATTTGGCCAATTTTGAGAAGATACATATTCACAGGTTCCACTAGCACACAATCTTTACTAGAGGATTTTACTATTAAAATACCTCCATTATGTGATAAAATTACTGCCATTATAAAAAGATTGATTTCATATTCTTCCAGAATAAGAAACTATCCTTAAGAAGGTTAAGAATGTGTTATCATATCCAAGGATAAGTATTGAAGAAGAGCATTTTTGGTGAAGTTATATAAGTTTTCAAAAGTAATGTTTATGAGTGTTTCCCTTGAGGGGGAGGTAAATGAATAAATATGAAATTACTGCCAAAATTAGTATATCAATTAGAATCAAACATAATTACTGTATAATTTTCAAGAAGATAATGTTATTGAAAGATGAATGTTTTTCTAAATCTCTCTTCCTTTGTTAACAAAAAAATAAACTGAATAGAAAGGGGTTGTAATTAAATCTATCAAATACATAAGAAAAACTTACCTCTATTAAATTGATGATGTTTATTTTATTTAGCCTTTCTATAGGATGCATGAACGGGGTTCGCGCATCCTTTACAAACTTCATACAGGATGTGTGAACTCCATTCATGAATCCTAGTGAGGGAAGATGTGTGAACGGGGTTCACACATCTTTTATCACGTCTGTGTAGGATGCGTACACCCCGTTCATGCATCCCTCAATGCCAAAGATGTGTGAACGGGGTTCACGTATCTTGAGACCCATTTTTTAAAATATTGGTAACCCTATCCATTTTCTATAAAAAAATTTAAAAAACCAATTTATAAAAAAAGGCTGGGTACGATGATGGGGGAGTTTTTTAAAATATGTTTTCTGGAAAAACTATTTCTTAAAAAAGGTATAGGTTAATTTTTTATTTAAAAATATGTAATAAGGGCGGTAATTTCGGTGACTTCTTTAGGTTTCGGGTGAATAGAAGCTGCGACAATGCCGCCTTTCGGGTTAAGATGATAGGTGGAATCCACGATGCTGCCTTTCTGATAAAAAGACAAGATTTTTTTTGTATTTGTTATTTGTTATTTTTTTTGTTTTGTTTATATATATATATAAATAAAACAAAAAATTTCAACAGAATTTATCTGATATTTAATATCCAATAGTACTGCCATTACAACAGTTTGGATTCTAACAGAATCCCACACCCAGGGCTCCCTTTAATAAGAGAGATTGTCGTGGAAATCATTCTACATTCTTTATGTGGGATTTTGGTTCCCCCTTTCCTATGCAGAACATTTTGCATTTCCGATGTGGGATTCAAAACTGTTTTAAGTACGTGGTTTGAAAGACTATAAAATATAAAGTATAATACCAATATAAATTAAACTTAAAACATGAATTAAAAATATAAGAAATAGATGAAAGTAAAAAAAATTGTAAAAAATGTTGATGAAAAATAATTTATAATCTTTCAAATCCACCTACTTGAAACTTAAAAATGTTTCAAGTATGGGACTTTGAAAGCCTATAAAATATAAAATATAAGAAGAATATAAATAGAAATTAAAACATAGATTAAATATATAAGAAATAGTCAAAAATATAAATAATTTCATAACAAATATTGATGAAAAATAATTTATAAGCTTTCAAAGCCACCTACTTGAAACTTAAAAATGTTTCAAATATGTGACTTTGAAAGCCTATAAAATATAAACTACAAGACCAATATAAATGAAACTTAAAACATGGATTAAACATATAATAAATGGTTGAAAATAAAAATAATTTCATAAGAAATGTTGATGAAAAATAATTTATATGCTTTCAAAGCCACCAACTTTGAATTCAAAAATGTTTCAAATATGTGACTTTGAAAGACTATAAAATATAAACTATAACACAAATATAAATGAAACTTAAAACACATATTAAACATATAAGAAATAGTTGATAATTAATTAGTTAATTAGTAATATAATTATTAATTATATAATGATTAATTATACAATAATTAATTATTTAATCAATAATATAATTATTAATTAGTTAATTAATAATATCATTATTAATTACATAATAATTAATTATTTAATTATTATATAATTAATAATTATATTACCACTTAAATAATTAATTATTATATAATTAATAATTAATAATTAAATAGTTAATTAATAATATAATTATTATTTATATAATAATTAATTAGTTAAATATTAATATAATTAATAATTAATAATTAATAATTAATAATTAATAATTAATTAGTTAATTAGTAATATAATTAATAATTAATAATTAATAATTAATAATTAATAATTAATTAGTTAATTAGTAATATAATTATTAATTATAATTAATAATTAATAATTATTAATTATATAATAATTAATTAGATGATTAGTAATATAATTATTAATTATAATTAATTAGTTAATTAGTAATATAATTGTTAATTATAATTAATTAGTTAATTAGTAAAATAATTATTAATTATAATTAATTAGTTAATTAGTAATATAATTATTAATTATAATTAATATTTAATAATTATTAATTATATAATATAATTATTAATTATAATTAATAATTAATAATTATTAATTATATAATATTTAATTATTTTATTAGTAATAATTAATGAATAATAATTATAATGAATGATTATAATTAATAATTTTATTACTAATTAACTAATTAATAGTTTTATAATTAATAATTATATAACTAATTAACTAATTAAATATCATATAATTTATAATTATATTACTAATGTAACACCCCAAGCTTCCACGGTACGCTTCTCTTTGAATAAAACAATAACTTGTACTGTATGCAACTTCGAGTTCAAGCACACCACGACCAATCAAACTAGTCGTTTAAAAAAAATTATGAATAATAATACCAACTTTTTGAAATTTTATAAATTTTATTTTTCAAAATGGAATTCATTTTTGGTTTTGGAATATCAAAATTAGCTTATAGTGAATTTTTCTGAAAACTTTAATTTTTTGATGAATCGTGAAAAACACTACGTTATTTTTTAAAAACCGATTTTTTATTTAAATAATTATTTTTATATTTAAAATTATTTTAAAGTAAAAATATATACACAATACCTATATTAATCAAATTTAATTTATTAGAGTCATTTTATAATTATATTAGATATATAGAATTTTATTGAACCTTTTAACGTCTTTTACCCACTTTTAGGCACATTTGCAAATTTGTATAAAATGTAATTTTACCGCTTGTGTGATTTGAATTTAAAAAAACTGAGAGACATGGTTTTCATCAGTAAGTAAAATTTAGTTCAATAGGATGAAAATAATTTTTTGGTGAATAGTAACTTTTGAATTTTATTTACCACGGTTAAAGGTAAATAAGGTAATTAAAGGTTCAAATGATATTATAATCACCCAACAGATGTCCTAATTCTATTGGATAAGTGTATTTCGACCAAAATCAACCTTAGTAATAAAATATGATCCTTTTTATCCACTTGGATTAGATTAGGACATTTATTATATTTTATTTAAAGAATGGTTAAAAGAGTTAAATTCAAAGTTTAATAACTAAAACATTTATAATATAGGATTAAAAATAAAATAAATTCGACTATAAATATTCATTAGAAATATAAAAATATTTCCTATATCAGGGTATTTTATTTATAATTTTTATACACTAAATAATTAAATTTATTTATGACACAATGATGATGTAGTAATTAACTTATTAATGAAAGATTAAAATAATTGACATTATAAATATTAAAATAAATGTTAATTGAAACTTATGATGCCATCCAAAAAAATTTTAGTTGAATATCACATTTTAGGGCTTATTAAATTTATTTTCTTCGATATAATAAAGTTTTTGTGACTTTCACCAAAACCAAATACTAAATAGTTTCAAAATTGACATAAATGAGTTTTTAAAACAAATAATATTTTATTAAATGATATAATACTCCAAAAAATATAACATTAGGCCAAAGGACTTAGATAAGGTTAGATATGTCATTAATGAACCACCTTAGGTTCACTTTTCATTTTATAGTAAGTTTATTAACCATGTAATATAAAAATTTAAGAAGACATGGTAAATGTTAAACTATTTAACCAAGAGTTAAATATAAAAGATAAGGTTAATATGGTGACCTAAACTTGTCTTAAACCTATTAGTTTGGAGTATTTCGACCCATATACACCTTATTTTAGAAATAAATCCATTTTTATCTATTAGAAACCTAAAATGATTTTATAATAAATTAATATTTCAAGCTCTTCCTAAAGTGCCCCTCACCTCTCTTATAAAAGGGTACTTCCTCTTCTCTCACATTCACACCTCCAAAGCCATTTGGATAAAAAAACTACTAAAATATCCCCCAACTACCCTCAAATCATCTTAGAGGCCTTATTTCAATCATAAAGCCAACCTAAGGATCCCTTTTGTTCAAATCAAAAGGAAGCACCCGAAGAAAAGGTAATTATTTCATCACCTCTTTCAGAGTTATTTTCTTCTTCCACTTCCTCTTCCTTTTTTGTTTCCATACCAAAATAATAACTCCAGTACCTTCTACATACAGTAATGTTATTATAAACATGGTACAACCATATTCATTATTCTATCCATCCTATGAATGACAAAGTCACCATACGTGCGTACATACAGATTACCGTCTCCACGTCGTGGTGTAGTTTGTTATTCAACACTTAATTATTTGGATGGGTATAATAATGAGTATAATTGATTTAAATAATAAATATAACATGTTAATTATTCTTTATATATAATATACCATCCAATTATATACAATTTCACCATCAATAGAATGATATTATTGCTCTTGCGTACGTACGACTTACCGTCTCCACAACATAATGATATTTCATTCCCCGTCGTAACCATTCAAGAATAATTTTTATTTGATGATTAAAAATAATGTTTAAGAACTTAATATCATTATGGATATGAATCAAATACATACTATCCATAACAAACATTACTTACATAACAAAACTTATAAAAGAAAATTAATCAGTTAACACCCGAAACAATGATACTACTGAAACATTTTTAACAAATCAATATTAGAGGATCATATATGATATCATATTTATGTATTTGGTTATTTTATAATTTAATAACAATGATTTAATAAGTATACAAAAGGTTAACATACCCTTGGATAAGAAAAAGTACAAGGTAATAGTTAATTTTACAATCTCCTTATTATCCGAGGTTGTTTATACATAAGTATCTACTGAGACTTCTTTATCATCCAAATCCATGTTTCTTAAAAATGTATTTCAATTTTTTTTTAATATTTTATAGACTATGGGATAAAGTCATTTATACCCTTATTTGACTTTTTATAAAATGTTTTTAAAGGAATATTTCTGTCGTTTTCCAAACAAGTTACTTTATGACCTTTTAGACAAATTAAAGAAATAATGTTTTTTAACTTATACAGTGGGTGAGACTATTTTCCACCATTATAAATCTTCAAAGATTCCCTTAAAAGATTATAAGAATATTTTAAAAATAAATGTTCTCTTAAATTTTAAATTATTTCAAATTAGAAAGACATATTTAAATCAAATAGTTTTTGGATTGATTTCATCTATGTCAACATCCTTTGTTGGATTTTATGCTTGTTTGAAGTTGATTTATTACGATACAATATTCTATATTGTATTGAATGTTTTGTGATATGTTTGACTGTGGATGTTCTATTTTTATATGATTCATGGTTTATGATTAAAGTATTAACATTTCGTATGGTAGTTTTAATACGAATGTTTATGTTATGTTTCATCCTTTTCATATGAGGAATGCATTGGACGTAGTAAGTGATGGGTGAGGCCCTCTATAGCCCCTTGATGCATTGGTAGGTCTAATGATACAAACCAGTGTCATGGAACAAGGCCTTGAAAAAATTTATATTTGTAGTCTTGGAACGAGGCCTTGACTATGTGGTTATGATGTTTGGTATTATGCATTCCATCATTATGAAATTAGCTATTGATATTACATGTGATTATTCGACTAGTAGAATATCCATGTGAATAAGTAAATGGAATTATTTGATTTATCTTTTCCATATTATACTGAAGTTTAAGTTTAGAAGGATCATGTTTTAGTCTTATGCATTGCCTTAAATGTTTATAATTATTTATGATAGTTTCCATTATATTGTTATCCTTACTGAGCATCTAAGATCACCCCTTTTCTATGTTTTATTTTTCCTAGGATGCGAAGAAGTATATTATGACTGACCTGTAGGGATAAACTAAGGGATATGAGTGTGTTCAAAGGAGATACAATGTTGTTTTTTTATTTCATAATGTAATGTAAAACTTATGTATGTATTTAGTACTTCCAAGGCTACTAAACTGATCAGTCTTTCATGACATGATCCCTTGTGATCATGCCAATATTATGTAATAATGCACCGAATCTGGGTAAGTGGGGTCGAGACGTTACAACTAAATAACTAATTAATTATTTTACAATTAATAATTATATTACTAAGTAAATAATTAATTATTAATTATTAATTATATTACTAATTAACTAATTAAGTAATTAATTATTATATATTTAATAATTATATTACTAATTAACTAATTAATTATTATAAATAAAAATTATATTACTAATTAACTAATTAATTATTATATAATTCATAATTATACTACTAATTAACTAATTAATTATTATATGATTAATAATTATATTTCTAATTAACTACTTAATTATTATATAATTAATAATTATATAATTAATAATTATATTACTAATTAATTGTTATATAATTAATAATGATATTACTAATTAACTAACTAATTATACAATAAGTAATTAATAATTATATGATTGATTAACTAATTAATTATTATATAATTAATAATTATATTACTAATTAACTAAATAATTTTCAACTATTTCTTATAAATTTAATATGTGTTCTAATTTTCATTTATATTTGTCTTATAGTTTATATTTTATAGTCTTTCCATGTCACATAGTTGAAACATTTTTAAGTTTCAAGTAGGTGGCTTTGAAAGCTTATAAATTATTTTTCATCAAAATTTATTACAAATTTCTTTTTATTTTTGACTATTTATTATATGTTTAATCCTTGTTTTAAGTTTCATTTATATTACTCTAATAGTCTATATTTTATAGGCTTTTAAAGTAACTTACTTGAAACATTTTTAAGTTTCAAGTAGGTGGATTTGAAAGCTTATAAATTATTTTTCATCAACATTTGTTATGTAATTATTTTTATTTTTGAATATTTATTATATATTTAATCCATGTTTTAAGTTTAATTTTTATTGGTATTATAGTTTATATTTTATAGTCTTTCAAAGGAACATACTTGAAACATTTTTAAGTTTCAAGTAAGTGGCTTTGAAAGCTTATAAATTATTTTTCATCAAAATTTTTGATTTTTTTTGACTATTTCTTATATTTTTAATCCATGTTTTAGGTTTAATTTATATTGGTATTATAGTTTATATTTTATAGGCTTTTGAAGTCACATACTTGAAAAATTTTTATGATTCAAGTAGGTGGATTTGAAATCCTATAAATTATTTCTCATCAACATTTTTTACAAAATTATTTTTATTTTAGACTATTTTTTATATGTTTAATCCATGTTTTAAGTTTAATTTACCAGAAAGGTTTGAGGTCATGCCCATTTATTAAAAGAAAAGAAAAAGGACAGTAAAACCTTTTGAAATGGGTAAGTTAAAACCCATTACAAGCTCGCAGGCCCAGTGGGACAAAGCCCAATAAGAGACACCACCCAAAACATAAGATCCCAATGGGAAAACCCATGACAAGTGACCAGAAACACCATAAGAGGAATAATACAACCTAAAGGTAAAACCAGAAGGCCCAGTGGACCAATTCCAAGCTATCAATCCAGAGAAACGACCACCAGATTTTAAGTTTAATTTAGATCGGTCTTATAGTTTATATTTTATAGGCTTTCAAATTTACATACTTGAAACATTTTTAAGTTTCAATTAGGTGGCTTAAAAAGATTATAAATTATTTTTTGTCAACATTTTTTACGATTTTTTTATTTTCAACTATTTATTATATGTTTAATCCATGTTTTATGTTTCATTTATATAGGTCGTAGAGTTTATATTTTATAGTCTTTAAAAGACATGTACTTGAAATAGTTCTGAATCCCACATCGGAAATGTATAATGTTATGTGTGGGAAAGGGATGACCAGAATCCCACATCGAAAATTAGGAATGATTTCCAGGGCAAGACATCTTATAAAAGGGAGCTGTGGGTGAGGGATTCGGTTAGAATCCAAACCGCTGTAATGGCAGTACTACTGGATAATAAATAGCAGATAAATTTTTCTAATTTTTTACTATATATATATATTTATAAACAAAACCAAACAAAATAAAAAATTTAAAATAAAAAATATCAATTTTTTTAGAGGAAAGGTGGCATCGCGGTTGCCACCTTTGACCAAAAACTTAAAGGTGGCAGCGGCGCTGCTGCCTTTAGTACACATTTATAATTTTTTACCATAAACCTATTTACTAGATTTTTTTGAAAAAATATATTTAAAAAAACTTGAGATAGGGGTATCCCACCCCTTGAAATTTTTTTATAGATATATATATTTTTTTGTAAAGCAGCTGAAAGCCTTTTTAAAAAACAATTCTTTTTGTTTTGACCTCAACAGGTCATGAAATCCAGCCTCCTACTTTAAAATTATTAATCCTATTAATTAGGCTAGTTATAAAATTAATTAATTAATCAAAATTAATAAATAAATTTATTTTTTTATTAATTTTCATAAATCAGTGTAAATTATTCTATGCCATAAAAATACTATTTTGGCCACTTGAAATCAATCTGAATAGTGTGCTTCACCGGAAAACTCACTAGTGATCTATTGTGGATAAAAATAAATATATTTATATATATATATATATATATTCATTATTATAAATTTAATTCCCACAATAAAATATTTAAAACATATTAAAAAGTTTGTATGACCACTGACTGGACATCAAGTGTCGGAGTGAAACGCTGTATGCGACATTGTGATTGGAACGACGTCCTATTCAAAATTCAATGATTTTTTTCTTGGCCTAAAATTTACATGAATCCCTTTAATACCAATTAAAGGAATAGAGATGCACATCAGAAGATGGTGGGTTGGGGATTTAAAAAATTTCACTTGCGATCGACGTAACTACATGGTCGTCGGTGAAGCACTGCCGTAGTTAAATCCCAAGGATCATGCTTGATAAATTTTAAGCAAAAAATAAACCATAAATACCTGGTTCGATCTAAAGTCACACGTTCTTCATCTTTTCATCATTGGCATCCGTTTATTGAATAATATAAAGTCTAATTCCTCTATATTATCTACACATATTTCAAAAATCTTTGAGAGCATCGATCGTCGACTTATGGGTGCTAACACACAGATCCAATGACGCATTTGGCATCTCAATGATTACCGCATTGACATAATTGTGATGAGTGAGGGAGAACTCAATCACTTGTATTGATAGCTTCTCTCTCTTGAAATTAAGAGTTGAGAGGGAATCCCTCAAGAAATCGTAGTGAATAGTCAATGTCATGAGAGCCTATTCCTCCTATTTATAGCGAGTTTCAAAAATTAACCGAAAAGGGTCCCTGACCCCCAAATATTTATTAATAATTATAAACGACATCTTATGAATTCTTTATTGAGTCATAAATATCATTTTTATTTTTATCACTTGTAATATAATTAATATATTACATGATAAAAGGTAGTTATTAACCCGACTATTATTTCCCGCAAATATTAAATAAACCTTGAATATTAAAATAATATTCATCCATATAATATGTTTCATGTATTTAATTAAATATTTTTAAATAAATTTAATAAATAAATTCAATACTAATTATTCTAAACTAAGATAATATGAATTTATTTATTCATTGGTGATTGACTTTCCTCAGACATATCTCAGACCCCATTGTGGGTCCCACCATTTTGACACATTCCTGTCATGGGGTGTGACAAGAATAATTATTTCCTAAGTTAAAATTAATTATAGTGGTCAACCTAAGTTGTCTCCAGAGAGGATCACACAACAATCACATTTTTCACTTTGAATTAGAGTAAAAAGTGGAAATTTTTGAATTTTTTTGATTTTGAAAACAAATGAGAGTAACAAAACAAAATAAATAAATTAATAAAAATATTTAAGAGAAATTTATAAATAAAGTGATTAAAAATAGTGATATCAGTTGAGTGATAAGGTTGGGGTCATTTTTCCACTTGCAATGTTATCTTATTTCTAATTTATCCAATCATCTTCCACTAAGACGATTAAAGTGAGATTTATGCTTCCTCTCACTACTTAGGTCAAAAGGTGATGGTGAGGGTAAACCTTGACATGATCTTAGATAGATCTAATATCCTTATTATCTATAAGAGAGATATAGAGAATACCCTCAGCTGACTTACATAATACATAATTGGGTCTTGTTTATCCCAAATAATCAAGAATATCCACTACCCCTACCACACATATTAGTGATCGATGAGTACTTAACCACTAAGACCTGGTTTATTCTATCATATTTAAACCAAAACCCAGTGGAGGGATAAAATTATAATTGACCAAATAAAGAAAAACAAAAGAATATAAAACCAAATATAACCTTAATTGATAATAAAAACTGCTATTATAAATTGAAATCAAATTCAGAGAAGTAAGAAAAGATTTTTTATTAAATAAATCAAAATAATTTAATAATTAAAAAATGTAAAACCTACCATTACCCAATCAATTATCAGTATACTAATTTATGTGAAGGGTAACCCGTAATAAGGGATAAAAAGAAGGAATTACGAAACTAAGAAGAAGAAAAGAGGGAAAAGGAAGCACAGAAAATTTCTCATATATGACATTTTGTTCATAAATTTTCTCATGTTATACCCACCTTCCAACCAAAAATCACCAAGTTGGATCCTTAAAAGTAGTTAAAATTTTATCTTTTTTTGACCTTAAAAATTTCAGTGCTTTTGGACACATTTAGAATAATTTATTCCCAAATTACCCAAGCACACTTTTTATATCTGAAGAGACCCTTCATGTACCTTTAATTTGGCGCATTAAATGGATACATTAATGAAAAAATTTCTCCATTAAATTTAATTTTCAAATGAGTCTTAAATTAATCTTTCATTTCCAGCTATAATCACCTCATTTGGAGGTCTGTAGGTTGAGTTATCCCTCATTTACTAAGGTGGGGTCCATTATATCAGCCAAACATATTTTTCAAATTGATTGATTTTTTTGGGTCAATTGAAGTTTGAATGAGCTCTAGATCCATGGGAAGATAGTGAATACCATTAAAAAAGTGATCATAAATAAAGAATCACTCAATTAGGATCAATATTTAAAAATTTATGGTCTAAATACTAAAGCGATAAAAAACTGTTAAAATTCAAGAATTAAGAAATTTTCACTTTTTAGCACAAAATTTACCAAAAATAAAAAAATGATGAAAATAAGTTCAAATTAGTAAATTGGAAGGGATTAAATAATTAAAATACACATGAAAAATAATTAAAATATTAGCTCAATCAATTTCCCCACACTTAGCACTTTGACTCCTAGAAAAGTAAACATCAAAATAAAATCAAATAAAATTCAAAGAATATTCCCATGAGATCCACCAATTTGACATCAATAACTAAAAGATATAATGCCTCCTAAAAACATTATTTAAAGTTATCCATTCAGATAATTCAATATATTTCCACTTTATTTCTCCTCCCATGCACATAATATACCTACCTCACATGAATTTTCTCTCATCTTACAAATGTCAATTTTGAACAAGTATTTTCTTATCCAAAACCACGCAAGAGTCACCAATTTATTGATAAATTATTACATATACACCCGATGTGAGTCAAGGAATGTGTTTATCATGATGAAGTTTCTGGTTTATTTAGTGACTTTTAGTTTCTAAGATTTAGATGTCAAAAATTATAAGGCTGAATAAGTAGGGATTGACTCTTTTGAAGAAAAAATGCATGATTATAATTATCACTCAAGTATGGTCTAGTACTCACTCCATTTAGAAGAAAATAATCTTCAAAATAATATCAATTTTTTTCATGGACAACCTATATGTTATCTAATTATTCATCTTTATCACAGTAACTACTTCTCAAAATTTCAGTTTTTTTAAAAGCTTTAGAAAGGCATAACTTTATTTCTCCTTTAAAAGCTCTAGAAAGGAAAATATTCTCCCATGAAAGCTCCAGAAATGAAAATATTTCAACAAAATGGTTTTTTATAATAAAAAACATCTCTAAATAATTTTTTCCACGTAATGTATCACCAAATGATATATCACAACAAAAGATAGATTCCCCCCACACTTAAGTTCAACTAGATCATGCAATTTCACTTCAAGAGAAGGTTGGATAGAGAAAATTAGCTTTTAATGTGGCTAAAATAACATGATTTTCATGGGATATAAGGGGTAAAAGGACTAAATATTCAATTAAGGTAATAATAAAAAGTATTCTATTAAAAAGGGGTCTTTAATACCAAATAAATTACTCAATCATTTCAATCATTTAAAAAAAGTGCGTCAAAACCTCAAGTTTTGACAGAAATAAATCAAATTTTGGTTAAATAAAGAATATAATAGTTCTATAAATAAATGATTTTAATGTAAATAATATGAAAAAATGGATGTAGAAGCCTCATGAGAAAGTGATTTCATGATAAAAATAGTGAAATGTTGCGTGAAATTAAAAAAATCAGAGACCTTTTCATGAAATTTCAAAAGTTTTGAACTTGAAATAAAGTCATTTCCAACATTAATTTAAGCTAATTTTCACGTAATAAATTGTTTCACTAATTTAAATGGGTTTTAAAATGTAAAATATAATCATTTTATCTCAAAAATTTAAAAAACAGACAAAAATTGAAAAAGAAACACCCAAAATTTTGAAATGTACACAATTTTTTTTTGGAAAAAAGAAAAAAAGAAATTTTGATAATCTGAAACTACTAATGTTCCCTCACGTAAACTTAAATTATGTAGTGTCTTAATTTCATTTCAATTTTATTTAACATGTAATCATAGTTTTAATTTAATTACAATAAGTGACATGAAGAGGTACAACCTGACTTATTGGGTGTATAACGTTTGGTTAATCTCCTAAGTGATACACACTGAAAACCTATAAGTAAAAGAAAAAAATAAAACATAAGAAATTTATTGAAATAAAGGAAGAGATAAATATAATTATAATATAAGAATAGATCTTGGTTTAATCCCCCTAGTGGGCCCTGGGTTTTGGCTGCCTCCAGATGGGTAGTTTCGATTGGTGTTCCCTAATTTGATGGTGGGTGAAGTTTCTTTGAGATGAACCACCATCACATCTTCTTTCTAGATTGAACTTATTTTTTAGGAATCCATATATATAGTATATAATTTAAACCCCCACAAAAATGAGGTACCACTTTCATGGTGGGATAGAACAAAGAATGAGTCCTCTTTCTTAGTTTCCACTTTCACAACCACTTCTTTATTCTCCAGTTCTTTCTTTAGGATTTCTGTATCAATGGAAAAGTCAAAGGAAATGTCATAGTGTAATTATATTTGAAAAAATTAAAACATAAAGATAAAAAATTATTCCCTTTTAATTTAGGCATCTTGTGTCTCAATTTGCTCTAGCGAAGCCACTTTGGTCTCCTCTTGAACTCCCTCTAATAAATGTTCAAAATGTTTAGGGAGCTAAAGGTGTTCCTATTTAGGTGCATCATATTTTTCTTCTTATTAATCCTAAAAGTCAATAAAAGTGTTGGCCTAATCTTAAAATTTAAAACAATGGGAGGTGATAATCAATTCAGTTTCAATAAAATTAGAAGATAATGAGTTTAGGAAAAGATCATCTCCTTGAGTTTTTTTGAATTTAATTTCTTTTTTAGTTGAAAGTTAATCTTAGAGTTAAATTTCACTGGATAGAGGTAGGTAGTCATTATAATCCATATTCTCTTAAAATTCAACCACTTTGGTGATTTTATCTTCTTTCAAATCTAGTCATAGGTATGGTGTTGTTGATTCTTTATCCTTATAAGTGATGAGGAGATCATATTGCACCTCATATTCATTCCAGAAGTCATCCAAATATTGTTATTCTCCCATACATGCTTCATAAAGAAAATATTATTTATAAATATCCTTCATCAATGGTTGAATAGGGTCAAATGGATCCTCTTTAAATTCCATCAAGGCCTCCCTGGGGTTTTCAACATCAAATATTAGCATGAAATCCACTTCTACCACTGGCTTAGGTTTAGGTTCAGGTAGCTCTGGGGATGTAAATAAATTTTCAATTATTGTTTCATTTTTTCTCTCTAGGTCATATATTTCTCCTTTAAGTCCTTACAACTTATATTTTTTACTATTTTAATCCACTGGAACTTTATGTTTCACCTCACCCATTTCTTGATTAAATTCTAGGAATCACTCCTAGAGATCAATTAATTATCTTTCTAATCCCTCCAACATTGTGTATTATGTTGAATATTTAAGGTCATAGATGATATCCTTAACTCCTCATAATTTATTATTTGTATTTTATCTCCCCTGATCTATTTATCAAAGAAAGAAACACTACCCTTCATAGACCAAGGTTATTTAAACATTTTTTTTTATTTTTTAATATTTGAAAATATTCAAATATTTAAAATTATATTGTTGGAAATACATCCCAATAAATGAAACTAAGTTTTAACACATATCTATCATAGAGTGTGGAAAAAAATTTATTTTCTAAGTTAAAATGTATCACAGTGGTCAATCTAGGTTTTCTCTCGATATAAGCACACAACTATCATATTTTTCACTTTTAATTAGAGAAAAAATTAGTTGTTTTTAAAATTGTTTTATTTTGAAAACAAATGAAATCAATGAAATAAAAGAAATAAATCAAGAAAAATATTGAATACATATTGACAAAGTGATTAAAAACAGTGATATGAGTTGGGTGATCAAGGAGGGGTTAGTTTTCCTATTACAATACTATCGTATTTCTAATGTATTCAATCCTATTTAACTAAGATTATTAAAGTGATATTCCGTGATTTATTCCTCTCACTCCCTTTCTCAAGTGATGATGGTGAGAGTAAACATCGCAAATATCTCATCTTGGTCTACTCTTCTTATTATGTATGAGAGAGTTATGATGAATACCCTCAATTGACTTAGGAAATACCTTATCTAGTCTTATTTATCCCAAAAAATCAAGAATATCCACTAACCATCCCAAAAATACCCCTCCTTGTGATGGGTAACTGATAATAAGAGGGAATAATAAGGCATTACAAAACTAAGAATAAGAAAGGAGTGAAAAGGAAGAAAAAAATTTCTTCCCCAGAATCTGTCTTCCAGAATTTTTCTCTTGTTCTACCCACTAGCCAGCCGAAAATTGCGAAGGTGTCTTCTTAAAAGTTAATCAAAATTGATTTTACTATTAACTAAAAAAAATTAAATGATTTTTTAAATGTACAGATAAATTTATCCCCAAATTACTCTGGAATTGTTTTTCTATCTGAAGAGACTATTCACTTCCTCTAATTTAGAGCATTCAATGCTTGCCTTAATGAAAGTATTTATACATTAAATTTAATTTAACATAATTCATCAAGTGATATTTAATTTACATAAAGAATAAACTCATTTGGAGATCTGTATACCGATTTATGCCTCATTTTCTAATTTGGTGTCCATTCTGTCAGCCAGAAATGTTTTTCAACTTGATTGATTTTTTTGGGCCTATTCAAGTTTGAATGAGCTCTAGGTTCAAAAGAAAAAGTTTAATAACACAATAAAATTAATCCTAAAAAAGTAATCACTCAACATGGATCAATATTTAAGACATAATTTTTTAAATACTGAAGTGATAAAAAACTGTTAAAATTCAAGAATTAAGAATTTTTCACATTTTAGCCCAAAATTTACAAAAAATCCAAAATTAATGTAAATCTGTTTAAATTTATAAATTGGTAGGGATTAAATCATTTAAAAACACATGAAAAATAATGAAAATATTATCTCTATAACATTTTATATACTTCTATTCATCATAATAGGGAATAATTTTGAATACACTATTGTGTGTGACCCTCTAGGCCCCTTAGCTCGATAGTAGTAAATACTTTTCAGAGAATTTTTCTCCTTTTAATCCCACCAAAAAGCCTAAAATTTCTAATCTTTATTTTAAAAAGTTTTTCAAAATTTATTTTTACATCAAACCTAAAATTTTATTACTTTTGGACATGTGTAAAAAATTTTATGACCATATTACTCAAGCATAATTTTTTTGTCCGAAGAGACCCTTCATCTTTATATAATTTGGTTCATTAAATAGATATTTTAATGGTATAATTTATCCATGATATTTAATTTTCTCATGATTATTTAGGACCTTTATCATTTACATATATAATAATATCATTTGGAGGTCTATAGGAAGATTTATTCCTCATTTACTGAGGTGGGGTCCATTCTATTGGCCAAAAATATTTTTCAACTTGATTGATTTTTTTTGGGTCTGTTGAAGTTTTAATGAGCTCTAGATCCATAAGAAGAAGTTGAAGACTGTGAAAAAAGGAATCCTAAAAAAATAATTATTCAATGTGGATCAGTATGTAATTTTTTTTCTAAATATTGAAGTGATAAAAAACTATTAAAATTCAAGAATTAAGAAATTTTCACATTTTATCCCAAAATTTATCAAAAATAAAAATATAATAAAAATAAATTAAATTTTTTAAATTGGAAGGGATTAAATCATTGAAACACACATGAAAAATAATGAAAATATTATCTCTATCAATTACTCCACACTTTTCACTTGGAATCCTAGACAAGTAAACATCAAAATCAAATCAAAGTAAATTCAAAGCAAATACCCATGAGATCCACTAATTTGAAAAAAAGAAACAAAAGATATCATGAAAGAGTCACCATAGGATTGATAAATTCTTACATATACACCCGATGTGATTCAAGGACACATGTTTATAATGAAGAATTTTTAGGGGTTTTTAGTGGATCTTGGTTTTTAGTATTTAGATTTCAAAAATTCTGAGGTCGAATAAGGAGGGTTTGGATCTTTTTAAAGCAAAATTTAATGTCTCTAATTATCACTCAAGTATGGTTTACTCCTCACTATAATTAAAAAAAATCATCTCTAAAATAATATCAAAATTTTTTTCATGTATATCCCATTTTTTCTCAAATTATTCATCTTTTTCATAACAACTTATTCCCAAAATTTTAATTTTTTTTCTTTAAAATATCCAGATAGTGATAACTTTATTTCTCCTTTAGAAGATATAGAAAAGAAAAAATTCTTCCTTGCAATCTTCAAAAAAGGAAAAATTTCAAGGTAATGGTCTTTTCAGTATAAAAAATATCTCTACAAAATTTTATTTTCCACCTAATTTATCATCAAATGATATAAAACAACACAAGATAAATTCCCCCTCACACTTAAGTTCAACTAAATAATCATATTTCACTTCAAGAGCATATTGGATAAGAAAAATTGGCTTATTATGTGTCTAACCTAATAGTATTTTCATGGGATCTAAGGGATAAAAGGATTAAATGTACAAGTAATTCCAAAATAAAAAGTATTCTCTTAAAAAGGGGGCTTTAAAACCAAATAAAAGCCTCAATCATTTAAAAAACAAGTACCTCAAACCCTCAAATTTTGACAGAAATAAATCAAATTATGGTTAAATAAATATTTGATTGGTTATCTCAAAAAATGAGGTGTATTTAAAGAATATGAAAAAAGGGTTCAGAAGCCTGATGGGAAAGTGATTTCAATGATAAGGATAGTGAGACATGACATGAAATTCAAAAATCAGAGGTATTTTCATGAAATTTCCAAAGTTTTAAACATGAAACAAAGTAATTTTCAGTATTCATTCAAGATGAATTTCATGGAATAAATTGTTTCACTCATTTACTTGGGATTAAAAAGTGGAAAATATAATCATTTGAGCTTATAAGTTTCAAAAACACACAAAAATGTGAATCCACACATTTTTTTTTGGAAAAAAGAAAAACATAAATTTTAAAAATCTTAAAATATAGAGGTTCTCTCACCCAAATTTAAATGATGTTTTTATTCAATGAATTAAACTGTATTTAACATTTAATTATATTTTTAATTAAATTAAAATAAGATTTTAAGTGTTAAGGAGAGGTACAACCTGACTTATTAGCAGTACAACATTGGGTTAATCTGTTAAGTGTTTCACACTAAAAACCTATAAGCATAAGAAGAAAATAAAAAATCAGAAACTTATTAAAAGGAAAGAAAAGAAAAATATAATAATAATAAAAGGATGAATCTTGTTTTAATCCCCCTAAGTGGGTTCTAGGTGTTGGCTGCCTTCAGATGGATAGTTCCAGTTGGTTATCCTCAATCTGATGGTGTGTGGAGTTTCTTCGAGATAAACCCGCAACACTTCTTCTTTAGATCTTTAAATTATTCATTTTTAAGAACTAAATAGATATATTATAGTATATAAACCCTCATTAAAATGAGATACAACTAGCATGATTGAGTAGGACAAAGAACGAGTCCTCGTCTTCCTTCTTTTCCACTTACACAACCTCTTATTCATTATCTATTTATTTCTTTAGGTATCTTAAATCAATGGAAAAATTAAAGGGAATGTCATTTTGAAATTATATTTGAAAATAATTAAAACATTAAGAATTAATAACAAATATTTCCCTTTCAATAGAGGAAGTTTGGGTCTCAGTTTCCTCCAGAAAGGCCTCTTTGGTCTCCTCTTGAACTCTATCTAATAAATGTTCAACATGTTTAGGGAGCTCCAAATATTCCTCTTCAAGTGCATCATATCTTTATTCTTCATTATCTTCCAAGAAAATAATTTTGTTGATGAATCTAAAAATTTAAAATAAGGTTGTGTGATACTCAATTTAATTTTTGTAAAATTAGAAGATAAATAATTCAAGAATAGATCATCTCCCTAAGATTGTTCAGCTTAAATTTATTCTTTAGTAGAAAGTGGCTCTTGGATTTGAATTTTACTAGATATAGGTAGGTAGTCTAGATCCTCTATATTCTCTTAAAATTCTTTCACTTGGGTGGTTTTATCTTATTCCAAATATAGGGATAGTTATAGTGGTGTGTTTCTTCTTCCTTATAAGTGATGGAGAGATCATATTGCACCTCATATTCATTCCAAAAGTCATCCGAATCTCTTTGATCTTATGTAAATACTTAATAAGGTAAATATTCTTCATTAATATCCTTAAGAAATGGTTAATCAGGGACAAATGGATCTTATTTAAATTCTATCAATGTCTCCCCAGGTTCTTCAACATCAAAGATGAGCGGGAAATCCACTTCCACCACTGGCTCAATTTTAGGTTCAGGTTACTCTTGGGATGTGAAAACATATTCAATTTGTCATTCCATATTTCTATATAGGTCATATATTTATTATATAAGTCCTTTAATATGATATTTTTTATTATTTGTATTCATTAGTACTCAATTTTTCACATCATCCATTTCTTGAAAATGTTTTGAGAAGTACTCCCAGAGTTCAATTAATTTTATTTCCAATCCACACTGGGTATTAGAGGGAATATTTAAAGTCCTGAATGAGATCCTTGAATTCCTCCTCCTTGATTATTTGGATTCAATCTCCCCTAATATATTTAGAAAATAAATAAACACTATCTTCTTTAGACCAAGGATAGTTAAACATTTTTTTTTTATTTTTTTAATATTTGAAAATAGTAAAATATTTACAATAAGATTGTTGGTGCTACCTCCCTTGAAATGGTGCTAAGTTTTGACATGTTCCTATTATAGGGTTTAGAAAAAAAGTTATTTTCTAAGTTAAAATGTGGTATAGTTTTCAACATATGTTTTATCCAGAGAGGAGAATGCAACAATCATGCTTTTCACTTTAAATTAGAGGAAAAAGTGGCTATTTTTGAAATTATTTTATTTTTAAAACAAAAAAAAGTTAGAAAAAAAAGAAATAAATCAAGAAAAATATTACAAAAAAATTGAAAAATAAATTTATTGAAAATAATGATATGATTTGGGTGATTATTATGGGGTTAGTTTTCCAATTGTATTGTAATGTTATGCTAATTCTAATTTTTCCAATCCTCTTCTACTACTAAGATTAAAATGAGATTCTATAATTGATTCCTCCCACTCCCTTGGTAAAATGGTGATGGTGAGAGTAAACACTGAAAATATATCATCTCAGTCTACTCTCCTTCTTATGTGTGAGGGAGTTACAGAAAATACCCTCAATTTACTTAGGCAATACCCGATCGGGTCTTGTTTATCCCCAAAAATCTAGAACATCCACTACCCTCCCACACTTACTGATGATCATTGAGTAATTAACCAATAATCCTTGGTATATTAAATCATATATATACTAGAACCTAGTAGAGGTAGAAAATGATCATTAACCAAATAAATAACATCAACAAAACCTAAAGCCAAATACGGTCATACCTGATAATAAAAACTACTATTATAAATTGAAATCAACTACATAGAATAGAGAAAATATTTTTTATTCAATAAAGGGAAATAAATCAAGCATTAAAAAATGGAAAAACTCCCCTTTTACAATCACTCATAAGTTTACCCCTCCATGTGAAGGGTAACCAAGAATAAGGGGGAACAATAAGGAAATACAAAACTAAGAATAAGAAAATAAGAAAAATGAAGACCATAAAATTTATCCTCTAGAACATATACTCTAAAAGTTTCCTCCTATTGTTCCCACCATCAAGTTGAAACTCGACAATGTGTCTTTTTAAAAGTTAATCAAAATTGAGTTTTATATTGACCCTCAAATTTTAAATAATTTTACATATGTATAAAAGGTGATTCCTATATTACTCAAGCACACTTTTTTATGTATGAAGATACCCTTCATATTACTCCACTTTGGCTCATTCAATAGCTACCTTGATGATAGAATTTATCCATTAAATTTAACTTTCATATGCTTTTTTGAGTCCTCGTTCATTTCCAATAAGAATAACCTTATATGGAGGCTTGTAGGCAATGTTATGCCTCATTTACTAAGGATGGGTCCATTTGTTTCCAGAAATATTTTTCAAATTGATTGTTTTTTGGGATTGTTGAAGTTTGAATGAGCTCTAGGTCTAGAAGAAGTAGTTGAATCCCAAAAATAAATGAATCCTAAAAAGAATAACTCAATTTGGTCAATATTGAAAATGTTATGATCTTAATACTGAAGTGATATGAAACTGTTAATATTCAAGAATTAAGAAACTTTCACATTTTGACCAAAATTTACAAAAAATAGAAAAATGATGCAAAACAGTTCATATTTTTAAATTGGTAGTTATTAAATTTCTGATACACACATGAAAAATAATGAAAATATTAGCTCTATCACATGTCCTATACTTCTATTCATCAAAATAGGAAATAATTTTATATAATTTATTGTGTGTGACCCTCTAGGACCTTATATCAATAATAGTGAATATTATTCATAGACCAAGTGAGGATTCTAGAAACTCATCAAGTCCCCTAAAGAGATAATTAGTAGTCATAGAAATTAAAACCTTCCTACAAACACAAACTGCATAATATAATCTCTTTATCTCATGATATCTCATAAATCATGACACACACTCTATGTCATCATCCTTTATTACTTGATTGTTAATTGACCTTACTAGATATACTTGTATTCTTCTATCATGGATATCAATTTAGTAAAGGTACAACATCTTAATCAATTGGGCCTCAGATATCTCTTCTAATCAGAATCGAAAAATTCTATCTTGATTATTCAATCAACGTTACACCACCAATGACGCACCCAACAAAAGCTACCTCAAAGAGACTTCAATGTCTTGTTTTTTCCTTGCATCAAAGTATGCGATCAAATGATACACATTGATAATAATCTCAATTTTAGAGACCATTAAACATGTTCGTAGATAGTAACAACCAATGACACCCAAAACATGTGGTGTTACCATTGGCTGGTTAGTCCCCATGATCTCCTATACTAGAGATCACCAAGAGTGAAATTTATGAGAAAAAATATAAATACTTAAAATCCCCCAACACCTGATAATCAGACATAATCTTTTCCCAGTCAGAATGATGTATCTAATACCACATGACATTGTTTAAGATTAATGTCATAGTATCGCGAGGTTCTTATTATATCCTTGGAACTATTATAAACTTTTGATATGATAACTAATCTATGGACATTACAATTTAAAAAGTGGATGTAGAAATATCATAACTATAATGGTTTTTTAATTTCATGTATAACCCACTATATACATGGTATGGTAATTGAAAAGTATAGTTTAGTTGGGTATAGGGAACCCACTATAACAAAATACCCATATAGCCTTATTTGAGGCTCCTATTGAGCCTTCTCAAACCAAACCTCAAAAGGAAACCCATCCTAAGTCCACCTATAATTTAGAGTCAAATAGTGAACCTCCTTATATTTCCATCAACTATCAACTCATTATAGATAGAGCTAAGAGGGTCATTGGGCCTACTACTCATTTTGTCTAGTACGGTACAACCTCCTCTGCTTTCATCTTTTCCTGAGATATTATTGAAGATGATCCTAAAACATATAAATAGTTAGTTAATGGTAGAGGCTCAAAATACTGGTTCTATTCCACGGATAATGAGATGAATTATTTAAAGAAAAACCATACATGGTATATTGTGAATAGAACACCCAATACTAAAATAATTGGATGTAAGTGGGTGTTCATAATGAATCAAGATAACATTGGATACATGATAATTAAATTTAAGGATGGATTAGTATCCATGTGATTCCTTTAGTGTGGGGGATAGACTATCTAGAAATCTTGTCACTTGTTGTGAAATACTCATCTATTAGGTTACTTCTTTCTTTTCTTTCTTACCATGACTTTTATACTGAGTGGTATGATGTTAAATATACTTTTCTTCATGGTTATATTAATGATAAATTGTATATAAATCCTTATGAATGATGTATTAATTAGTTCAAAACCAACTAGTTATGTTTATTGAATAAATCTTTGTATGGATCAAAACAATCCTCATGAAATGATATAAAAAATTTTATTCTTTCATGCATGATTATCAATTTAGTATGAACAAGTATGATGCATGTGTGTATTTAAAATTTTGTTAAACATGTCATGATTTATTTACTACTTTATGTTTATGAAATGTTGATTATATGAAAAGATATGAAACTCATAAACGTTGTTAAATCAAAATTTAAGAAATATTTTAAAATGAAAGATCTTGTTAATGCTAAATAAATTATGTGAATGAAAATTTCAAGGGATAGAGATAAAAACTTTTATACCTATCCCATAATGCTAATATTTTGAAAACCATCAATAGATAATTGTTTAAAACTTTTAAGTATGCTAGTGTACCTTTTTCACATCCCATTAAGCTTTCACTATCACAATCATCTATTATAAATACTGATGTTGAATACATGTATAAAATTATTTATGATAACTTTGTTTGTAATATCATTTATGTAATTATATAAACTAGACCAGATGTAACTTTTAAAATTTTTATATTAATAAAAAGTACGTCTAATCCAGATAATCCCCATTTACATGCCCTTAAATGGATCCTTAGATACATATATTTTTCACCTACCTTATCCCTTTATTATGTTAAAAATGTCATTCTGATGAATTAATAGCTGACTTTATAGACTCTTGTTATACATGAAATATTGATACCAAAAATCCCCTCACATGCTGTAGTTTTACTACTTGTGGATGACCCATTTTTGGAAGTGAAACATGTAGTATTTTATGGCCCTATCGAACACTGATGCTAGAAATATTTCTCTTACCAAGACTTCCAAAGAAGTAATCCAATTGGGTGATTTTCTTTTTTAAATTTATCTTTATAAATATTCTTTATAGCCTATTATGATAACCAATCTAGTTTATCTAAAAATTTATTTTTCTATGGTTGGTTAAGACATATTAATATTTGATTACATTTTATTAGTGATATTATTGAACTTGGAATGATGTGTTTCAATAAGATACACACTAACAATAATCCATCTAATAGTTTGACTAAGGATGTGAAATTGTTCAAATTTAAGCATTGCTTAGATATGTTGAACACAGTTCTATTTTAATAACACTAGGTGAAATAATATCATCAATTTTATATGAAATTGGTGAAGATATGTAAAATTGATTTCCATAGAAGTTGTATTTTATTGTTTATTCCATTTATATATATTTTTAAATTATCATGAAATCTATATTTTTTTCTCAATTAAATTTAGAATATTTGGCAGGGACATTTCTTTTATGGGATTGTGTGTTAATACCATTTCATGGATTTCTTTATATGTTGTGGTTTATTCCACTGCCTGATCCTAACAAAATTTTAATATGGGGGGTTTTTATTTAATTAACTAGGTTTAGAGTTTTGATAATTATGTATATGGGTAATTAAAGCACTAGATTAACTAGTGTTTTTGGGTTTTACCCTAAAAGCATCAGTTTATTTGGAACTTTGGGGCTTCGAAGGATAAAACACCACTTCACGTGGCAATTCGTGGAAAGATTTTGAAAGCACCACTTCATGTGGCGTTCTTGTATGAATTTTTTAAAATAAGATCACCAAATGAAGTAGCTCTCTTTCTTGAAATAAAATCCTAAATAGTGCCACTTCATGTGGCACCTTCGATTTCCCTCCATATAAAAGGGTGACCACCCCTCCCCTCGCTCCATTCTAACAAGCCACAATCTTTCTCAAAGTTCTATGGCCTTAGTGACCCTCCACTCTAAAACCCCTCCCCGCTATTATTTAGACGCCATCATCCGATTTTGAGGCAATTCTATTAATATTTCAATTTGTTTAACTTTTTTATTTGTATAATATTTTAATTAATTAATTAATTTTTTATAATTACTTTATAATTAATAAATAGTGAATGTATTATAATTATAACCAAATAATTATATAATTATAATAAGTAGTTAATTTAATATTTTGTGTGTAATTAATAATTGGTTAATAATTATATAATTATAATTAGTAATTAATCTAGATTTACTTAATTGTAATTAGTAATTTGTTAATTATAATTAGTAATTAATTTAATGTAATTAGAAATTAATTATTTGTAATTAGTACTTTATTAAATGTAATTAGTAATTAATTAATTAAGTAATTGTAATCTATAATTAAATAATTTTAATTAGAAATTAATTTATTATTACTTAATTGTAATTAGTAATTAGTTAATTTTAATGAGTAAATAAATTATTGTAATTGGAAATTAATTATTTTTAATTAGTACTTTATTAACTATACTTAGTAATTATTTAATTAAGAAATTAATTATAATTAGTAATTAGTTAATTGTTATTAGTAGTTAATTTAATGCAATTACCAATTAATTATTTGTAATTTATACTTTATTAATTGTAATTATTAATTTATTATTTAATTAATTAATTTTAATTAGTAATTAAATAACTATTATTAGTAATTTTATAATCGGAATTAGTAATTAATTTAGAATTACTTAATTTTAATTAGTAATTATTTAATTGTAATTAGTTATTAATTTAATATAATTAATAATAAATTTATTATAGTTAGTACTTTATTAATTATAATTATTAGTTAATTAATTAAGTGATTTATTGTTATTTATGATTAAATAATTTTAATTAGTAATTAGTTTATAATTATATAATCATAATTACTAATTAATTTAGTATTGCTTAATTATAATTAGTAATTAGTTCATTGTAATTAGTAATTAACTTAATGTAATTAGCAATTAATTATTTATAATTAGTACTTTATTAATTGTAATTAGTAATTTTAATTTATAAATAAATAACTATAATTAATAATTAATTTAGTATTACTTAGTTTTAATTAGTAATTAGTTAATTATAATTAGTAAATAAATTACTATAATCATCATCATTCTTGATGATGCAGACAGGGAGACACTTATCCAGCACACATGTGCATATCTTATGTGACTGATCAGAGTCATGTTGTGTGTGGATTACTCCACCACCTTGGTACACATGATGTACCAACCATTTCTTGGGGATCTTGAATAGACAGGTAGATACAACTGGAGTCTGTTGTATTATCACATTTGTATAGACGTCTCTGTATTGGGTTTCATGATAATGTACAACAGATTGTAGGTTGTATGAATTTGGTATAGATGTGATCCTGGGAGTGTTTCTATACATCGCTCCTAGAGTTGTCGCATCACTTCCACAACACCTATTTCATGACTATCCTTAAGGAAACTGGTATGTTTATGTCATTACATTGAGTTATTTATTAAATTTATTAATATATTTTATAAACTTACCATATTTTACTTATTTTTAACCTAGTGGAGTTAGGCTCAGCATTATGTACATACTGTGAGACATAATGTGCATAGCTTTCAGCAGATATTTGATGTTATACATCCCACTGATATAAGTTAAACATTAATTTTTTTGTAGAAAAATTAATTTTGTTATTACTTTTTTTTAAAAAAAATTATCTTAGTATCATTATCATCTTAATTTATGAATTCTTTTTTGAGTTTACATTTCAAGTTTCATGGACCCCATATATAGGGTTTTTCTATGCATTGAATCCATCATACTGCACAAATATAATTGGAGATCATAGTGCAATGGTGCCACTCATTCACTTCCACATCATTGAGTGACACCATCCAGACCGAGTCATGCGCTAGTTTGGATATATATAGCATATCCCCATGGCACCATGACTGGTTGATGGGTTACATTTCATTATGATAACAGGTAGACATACGACAGACTGACCACCGTTTCATACTTGTTATATTGAGTATTGGGACACACGTTCCCAATATAGCATCTTTCAGCACAAATATCCCATAGCATGCTATTGGTTATATAATCAGAGGGATTATGCATATTGGTACTGAAAACACACAATCATGTAACTTACGCCTTATGGGATAAGAATTTAATAGTTTGTATGTTTACTGATATTTATTATATTTTTTTATCTCATGTTTCGTATTAATTTGAATGTAATTTCATTTTCATTTAGACAACCTTGATCATATTTTACATATCACAGATCCTCAGGAGGTAGAATTTATTAGGAAAAATGTAGTTCACCCAGATCTAGTGGCTATTAGAGATCCTCTCCATTTCATATGTGAGAGTGTCTATGACTAGGAGCCATAGTTATATCCTGATCCACATGCTCTGGATGAGGATCCTGGGGAAGATGATGTCTCTGTTATTCCTGGTGAGGATGATGCACCATCGCTGCCATCGTGAGATGGTGGAAAAAGAAGAGGACATTAGCGAGTGTAGAGGCATGGACATAGATGTATGAGAGAGGATTCTATAGATGTTCTTACACTGCAGCGATATTATATTTCAAAAAAGACCTAGGATCTTGTATAGTTGAGAGAGGTTTATGTTCCACATATGTCTTTTCTATCTCAGCTAACTACGATGGACTATGACTTGGGTGTGGTAACACAACTTGTGGTAGCCCCCACTCCCACAGATGATGAATTATTTGATATCACACTTCCACCATATTTGGGATCTCTAGGGATATATGGCTCCATATATGATGTTGGGTAGTCCTCTACATATGTTGTCGGGAAATCCTCTACACAACACTGTAATGACCCAGTTTTTCACATAGGTATGGATCCTTTAAATTTCTATCTAATTCTTTATTTTGGACCTAATGTGGATGCCTAATGAGTTAAAAAAGGTCTCAAGGGTTTTTGGGGCTTTTTCAGATCCCAGAACCTATCTTTTTGGGAAAACTAGTCCTAGTGCATGGTTTATAGTAAACTATTCGAGGAGGTTGCATGGTTATAGAAAACCGTATGAGTGGCATGGTTTTTCCGAAAGAGTCTTAGTGCATGGTTGGTGCATGTTTTCCCTAACCATGTGACCTAACTATATGGTACACCATTCTTCTTCAGGTACCCATGTATGGTTTTTACATGGTTTGGTAAACCCTGTGGACAAATCATTCAGAAGATAAATTTTGGGTAATTTTACCTTTTTTCCCTTAATGATCTAATTAATCTCATCCTTCGTCCCTAATCTGATTTTCTGTGGGATTAACCACCTTCTTCTATCATAATGGAGATTTTAAAGGTGTACCCTAGGGATCAAGATATCTTCTTATCCCAGGATCAGTTCGAGCTTTCATTCATCACATTGGATGTACAACGGTAAGACTCGAGTCTATTTTGAGATGTTCTTCGTCTCTCTTGCTCTCAACCTAGTTATCGAGGTGTAATAATTTTTAATTTTTTCTCATATATAATCTATTCCAAGCCAAATTATTGGCTAATACTAGATGAGTAGAGTCATACAAGCCTAAGGTGGTTGGTTTATAACTCATCCATCAAGTTCGTTGATTTTTGAAATTACGTGTGGGTCCCACCAATTTCATCGGGTACTGTTTATTGAATTTATATTCCATGATTATAATAATTAAAACCATATGGTTATAATCTTTCCAAATATGTGATTAGTTATTAGTCTTTACACCCACAAATCCATCCATACCATGTAGGTTTTTTTCCATAATTTTCATTTTAGTGTTTTTACATGTTTGAGCTGCTGTTCGGGTGTGACTTGGATTGACCTTTCTAAGGGTAAGTTTTTTATATTAAATGGATTGACTTATATTGGAAAATTCATAATGTCAATAACCATGTATGCTCACCACTTTACCCGCCTAAGGTTACAACTTCAATTTGATAATTAAATGTGAAATAGAATTTGGAAATCATACTAAGTATATGATTTAGCCTTTTTAAATGTAAATTATATAATCAGTTGTATGTTCGTATCAAACCTAACCTTGTTAATGTAAGGTAACAAAGAGAACTTGGTTTTTTAAAATTCATTAAATGGATTAAATGAATGGTTGCATGCTACTTGTCCTTGTCACACTAATTAAAGGCAAGGATTGAATCAAATGAATTTATTGATCAAATATGACTGGATTAAATGGTTACATGATCAATTAGCCTTGTAAAAATTATAAAAGTTAATGTATTGAACCTTATGAATTATATATGACTTCATTATCAAAATAAGAGTGGCCTGATTCGAGCTCACCTTGGATTCCCAAGGGAATGCTTTGAGCACTCGAGGACCCCATTCTGAATTCAAGGATACGATTTGTTTAGGTCAAGACCCACCTAGAACCCAATATTTATCTAACTTTGGATGCTTTTTATGACACCATAGGATACCTATTGTAGTACTACATGATGATCTGGATACACTCCTTGGATATAACATTGAAAAGTAGGTTCCATGGTTAAATCCCATCAAGCCTAGTCATTGCTTAGCCCCGTTTTACCTTGGATGAACTCCTTATACTTAGTAGGAATATTATTGTTGAATGTATTGGAATATGATCCTTATATTAAAATCTTACCCTTAGTCAGGATACAATTATTACTGAGTTGGTGACCTTTGAGGTCTATGTTTCCTTGGTTATTACCTTGGAACTTCATTATTAAATATCATTACAGGTTGCCTAGTTACATCTTAGAACCTTCCATACTAATAAAATGTGATTTATTTATAAACTGGTAATAATAAAATAATTAACTGGTTATATGTTCATCCACTAACCGAGGTCTGAAGTAGGTACTTGGGTATTTAGTTACATTTTACTACTTTATATATGCATGCTTTCACACTGTTACATTTCCATTACACGGGCTAGATGTTATTGAAACCTTTGGTAGTGGCCCACTGAGATTTATCTCACACCCTCTCCAAGTGTCGTTTGGTACCTGGGGAAGATTACATATATGCAGGTGTTGATAAAGGAAAGCATAATGCTTTGTACACTTGATTTCTTGTTATGCTAGGATGGAGCTGGTAGTAGATGACCAAGTAGAGGCTCGGGATTCTTGGAATAGTTTATGTATTTACTTTTTCTATATTGGGGTTTTCATGTATGATTTCTAATTTGTATAAATGTTTTCTAGCTTACTAGATACATGAAATATCATAATCAGTTGTTGTATGTTATTCCAGTTATTTCAGTTATTTTTATCCTTGTCTATTTGGGTTGTTCCTTCTATTTACTTATATTGATTCTTCTATTTACCTATGTTTATATTTATTCATTGTGCTACACTATGGTAATGAGGGAAAAGTCTCCCCATAGACACACCCTATTCCCTCACTTCTAGTCAATAGCCTCTAGCATTTGGGGAGTTGCGCTTTAGGACATTTGGACCACCGGGCTCGGGGCATCTATTAAGTGGCATCTGGGTCTGAGATGACATAAAGTGGTATCATAGGGGTTTTTCTTTATTTCTTTAATATTTGGAGACAATAAATTGTAGATTAGGAATGCTTGGTACTTGATCATAATCCATGATTTGGCTTTGTGAACCCATGTTTGGGGTAAAAGTTGAGTTTTTTGAAATACAATTATTGTTCTATTTTTACCCATTACAGTTGATTTCATTTCACCATTGGGTGACACACATGATGTGTGGTGTTTTTTAATATTCTTTTGATTGATATTCTATTTTATCCTTGTCCCGATGATAGGAGGGAAAGGAGCCTTATTAAATGAATTATTATAGGGACCTATAATTTACATGTCATGCATATTTCCATGTAATATAGGTTCATTTCACTAATTTAATTGATTGATATGACTGTGATTGTTGGGTGAGACTTGCTTACAGATATGCTTTTGCTGCTTTTGGGGTATGATTGAGTCATTGACTATTTGAATTCATGAGGTGTTATGGAACCTCGTGGGATGGAATGAGTAATTTACCAAATCAATCCATTTATTAGAAATTAAAGTGGGTGTTAATATCAGTGATGAGGAGTATGGGAACTCATTCACTAGGATGGAGAACTCATTTTAAAGGAACCATGATATAAGTTATAAGAAAATGAAAACATAAAAGTGGAATGGTTGCACGTCCTTATCCTACATTCTCATGTTCATGAAAGGTAAAGGAGTGAACCCAGTAATTAAATGTTAAATGAAAAGAAATGGTTTCCAGTAAATGAAGAGGCAAGGTACTATTGACCCTTCATCTATTGGAACCCCTAAAACTTATAACCGAGAACTTATCTATACCTGGATATCTAAATGGGTAGTTGGGGTATTATACCTTGGGTAGTGAGTTTTTTTACATTCAAATTCTACTAGTGATTCTATATTTATGCTTCAAAGTTTTTTCTGAGGTGTGTGTTTGGAATTTTTAGACCAATTACTCTATGGACCTCTCATTTCATACACTAGGAAGGTGGTGATGACTATGCTCTAGACATGGTGGGACTTGAGCTGCTAGTCTTACCGCCAAGAGTGACACTCAAGGAATCACATGTTGTACCTGATATGGGAACTAATGCCCAATTCCATGATAGTTTCCAACATATGATGCATTCCATGCATGGTTCTCCATGATATGCACCTACGATGGATGATATGACTCGCGAGTTACAACAGTAGCATACTTCTACTTTTCCGGGGGATAGAGGTCCGTAGGCTGCTGAGTCTTAGCTAGAGGCCACCCTATATATCTTTGAGCATCTAGATATGCCTTCATAGTGGAGGTTCAAACTTGATACTTACATGATTTTTGATTTGGCCAAGTGTTGGTGGGATATGATTACCCAGGATGGTCGCCATTAGGGAATGGTATGGACCGATTTCCAAACTACCATCTATGACCAGTTCTTTCCTCAGAAACTGAGAGCTGATAAAGCCAGAGAGTTCATGAATATTGAGAAGGAATCTATGTCATTTGTGAATTATTCAGTGCATTTCACTGAGTTACAGTGATTTTCACAGCTTCTAGCTGGTTATGATTTTTCACGTGCTTGACGCTTCAAAGATTCTATTGTGTATGACATATGTATACTTGTGAATTTCTTTCACCTGGATACTTTTTTTGAAATAGTAAATCTTTATATTATCACTAAGAATAACCTAATAGATTATAATAAAATTGAGCATAGAGGATCAGTGTTGCGGCATGCCACTAGTTCTTTGGTGGAAGGAAACATTCCCTTGAAGTTTCTCGTCAGGGCAGTGACAAACAGAGTACCTATTTTTATAATTCCATGGTGTTTCATCAGTGTGGATGATGGGGTAACCTGAAGCCTCATTGTGATAGAGACCCAATGGAGTGTTGAGCTTGTGGTCGTATGAGGCATCTTCAGAGATTCTGTAGGACCTTTCCACCAGCTTCAAGTGGAAAAGGATCGGCTCCATCTCCACCTTTAGGAGTAGGTTCTTTTGTGCCATGTTAGGCGGGGAGTTGGAATAACACTGGCATGATTGGATGAGGAGGAGATTGTGGACGTGGTTTCAGAACCCTGATCACCATCAACACCAATCAAGTAGTTATGATCGTGGTAGTATATCTATTGCACATGGCTATGGATTAGGCCATTTTCATGCAATATAGCCAATACCTGAGGATCGGGATGCAAGACCATCTAAAATACGAGGTACTATTCTACTGGAATCTACTATAGTATCTACATTATTTCATACAGATACTTCGAAATCTTTTATCTCTGCATCTATCAATGAAATTATTTGACAAGAGATACAATATTACTGTGGTGTAATAACCCTAGGTACACCATTAGGGGTACGATAATAGGGAATACACTACTGTAGTGATTTTCCCCTTGAGGTAGGTAGTTTCCCTATCTTATGTAACCTATTTGTTCTCTATATGATAGGATTTGATGTCATTCTTGGGATGGATTGGTTGGTTCAGTATCATGATTTTTTATATTTCTATGATGTTAGGGTATCATATACACCACCAAATTGTAGTGGTTATCTGAATAAGGGTGAGTGGAATGTCCAAGCAGGTAGAGAGAGACCATAGAATAATGGGATATGTGAAGTGACCACCCAGATTGAAAATCTCTTCATGGAGGATCAAGGCTTAAGACAAGATAAATTACCTCTAGTAGTAGATAATTTCTAGGATGTTTTTCCTGATGACTTTTCTATCTTACGACTTGATAGGGACGTAGAATTTATAATCAATATTATTCCAAGAGTAGCTCTAGCGTCCATTCCTCCATAAAGGATGGCACCTATAGAGCTTCAGTAGCTCAACCTGAAGTTATAGGATTTACAGGACGAAGATTTTATATGGCCCATTACATCATCTTGGGGTTTTCCATGCTTTTCACCAAGAAGGATTATGGAACCTTACGTCTATGCATGGATTAAATAAGGTTAAACCAACATACAGTCAAGAATCGATATCCACTACCTCGAATAGATGATCTCTTCGACCAGATCCAAGGAGCTAGGACCTTCTCTAAGATTGAACTGAGGTCGAGATATAACCAAGTGAGAGTAAGGAAATCAAACATACCTCATAAATCCTTCTGTAGCAGGTATGGTCTGTATGAGTACCTTTTTATGTTGTTTGGTCTTACAAATGTTCCCTCCAATTTCATGGCTCTAATGAATAGCATTTTCCATCCCTATTTGGATTCTTTTTTCATAGTATTTGTGTAAGAAATCTTGGTGTATTCTCACACTCATAGATACCATTCCAAACACCTTGATATTGTTATGATTACAATAAGAGAGAATTATATTAATGAAAATATTGATAAGTTCCACTTCTATATTGATAAATTTCACTTCCTTGGTCATATTAGATCAGAATTAGAAGTATCTATTGACCCATAAAAGGTTAGTTATATAGTTTACTAGTAGAATACCAATAATGTGTTTGATATATGGAAATTATTAGGGCTGGATGGATGTTATAATAATTTCATATAGGAAATTTCCTACCTTACTTCACCCCTTACTTTCCTTACAAAAAAGAGTGTTAGTTTCTATGATTAGAAGTGTGTGATAAATCCTTTCAAGAGTTGAAAGGCAAGCTTGTATTGACATGTATTTTGATCCTTCCAGAGCCTTGAAGAGGTTATATCTTTTTCTTTAATGCATCAGACATAGGATTAGGAGTAGTGATGATGCATGAGGGTAGAGTCATTGAATAAAGAACTCAACAGTTGAGGCCTCATTAGAGAAATTACCCGACACATGACCTTGATCTATCAGTATTTTTCCATGAATTACATTTCTAAAGAAACTATCTTTTGGGTGAGAGATTTATGGTGTAAAAAGACCACAAGAGCCTCAAATATATATTTATACAATTTTACATGAACCTCAGATATTGGATATAGGTCTAATATCTACAGTACTTTATTTTTGATCTTTCCTACATTCCTAGGAAGGGTAATATAGTCACTGATGTGCTGAGTTGGAAAACTAAAGAACATGTTGTACTGGAAGCCAATTATGAATGGAAATTAATTTCCCTCTTCTCCAATATGAATCTAGAGTTTCATGATAGTCATGAGTAGTATTACCTCTCCTCCTGGACAGTTACCTCTTCCCTCCTTGAGAAGTTGAAGGGTATATAATTTTATGATCTTGAGGGCTTGGTTTTCTGTGAGAGTATATTAGGAGATAACCCACCTCTAGACTGGTCTATGGATAGAGACAACATCCTATGTATTCATTTAAATGTCTAGGTTCCTACAGATATTATAGGATATTTAATTCAAGAGTCCCATGCTTCTTAGTGGGTAGTTCATCCTGGAATGTCCAAAATGTATTGAGATATGTGACTCCAGTATTAGTGGCCTAAGATAAAATGTCAGATAATAGGCTTTATCACTAGGTGCTCCACCTGTCAGTCGGTGAAGGTGGAGCACTAGAGACTTGTAGGCTTGTTACAACTGCTTCCAGTACTAAAATAGAAATGGTAATACGTTTCCATGGACTTTTTAGTTGGGTTACCTTGGTCACTAAGGGGTTGTGATTCTATATGGGTAGTTATTGACCTACTAACAAAATTATCCCACTTAATTTCTATTTGGGAGACTTTATCAATTGATGAGATGGGAATACTATATGTCTGTGAGATCATATTACTACATGGGTACTTCATACTATCGTTTCAGATAAGGATGCTCATTTTATGTAAAGACTCTAACAGGGCTTGCATAAAGCTATGGGTACACAGGTGATTCTATGTACAAATTTTCACCCTCAGAATGATGGAAAATCAGAATGGAAAATATAGGTTTTAGAGTAAATGATCTAAGAATGTGTCCTTGATTTTAGCGGTTCTTGGGAGAAACATATCCATCTTGTTGAGTTCCTCTATAATAAAAACCTTTAGGCAACAATTTAGATGGATCCTTTTTATGAATTATATGTTAGGCCATTCCATTCACCCCTATATTGGCTAGAGGTTGGTGATATAGCCCTACTAGGCCCTCGTCTCATTCAGGATACTTCAGAGAAGGTCCAAATAATCAAGAGGATATGACTACTGGTTAGTCTAGACATAAATCGTTTGTCAATTGTAGTTGATGACCTCCAGAGTTTGAGGTCGGGGATTGTGTTTTTCCTTCGGGTATCACCCAGGCTAGGGAATAGATGATTACAAAATAAAGGGAAGCTATCACCTCATTACGTAGGTCCATTTGAAATTCTAGAGAGAGTCGGGACGATATCCTATCAATTGATACACCTCAGAGGTATCATTCCATGCACGACATCTTCCATGTTTCATATATTCACAAATATCATGCTGACCCATATCATACCTTTGATCCTGAAGAAGTTGAGTTATATGATGATGATACCTTTAAGGAGTATCCAATACACATCATTGAATGCAACACGCAGGCTCTTTTAGGTCGGTTTTCCCCTCTAGTACGAGTGCTATGAAAGCACATCCACATGTAGGATGATAATTGGGAGTGGGAGGCCGATGTATGTGCCCAGTGGCCAGAGTTGTTCTCAAATAGTGTTTCACTGCCCTTGAAAGGTAAACTCGGGGATGAGTTCTTTTAAGGGGGGAAGACTATACGAACCCAGTTTTTCACTCACATATGGATCCTTTAAATTCCAGTCTATTTCTTTATTTTGGACCTAATGTGGAAGCCTAATGATTTGGAAAAGATCTCAAGGGTGACTGGGGCTTGTTTGTATCCCATAACCCATCTTTTTGGGAAAACTAGGCATAGTGCATGGTTCGTAGTAAACTGTGCTGGGAAGCCGCACAGTTAGAGAAAATCATGTGGGTGGCATGATTTTTTGGATAGAGCCTTACTGCATGGTTGGCACATGGTTTCCCTAATTGTGTGACCTAAACTTGTGGTACACCCCTCTTCTCTAGGTTCCTGTTCATAGTTTATGCACAGTTTGGAAAACCGTGCGAACAAACCATGCACAAGCTAAATTTAGGGCAATTTTACCTTTCCCCACTTAATGATCTAATTAATCCCCTCCTTCTTTCATAATATGATTTCTAGAATGATTAACATACTTTCTCTCTCATTTTATTGATTTTGAAGGTATAAACTAGGTATCAAGATATCTTCATCATTTAAGATCCATTCGATCTTTCGTTCATCACGTTGGATGCGCAACGGTAAGTAATCGAGTCCATTTGAGTTCTTATTCTCTCTTGCTCTCGACCTAGTTATCGAGGTGTAAGAATTTTTAATTTTTCTCATATCTACTCTATTATAAGAGAAATTAGTGGCTAATAATAGATGAGGAGAGTCATACAATCCTAATGTGGGTGTTCTATAACTCATCCCTCAAGTTTATTGATTTTGAAAATTATGTGTGGGGCCCGCTGATTTCATCGGGTGCTGTTTATTGAATTTATATTCCATGCTTACAATCATTAAAACCATATGGTTATTATATTTCAAAATATTTTATTAGTTTTTAGTGGTTACTCCCATAACTCCATCCATCCCATGTAGAATGCTTTTCCATAATTTTTGTTTTTGTGTTTTGACATGTTTGAGATGTCGTTCGGGTGTACCTTGTCTTGACCTTTCTAAGGGTAATATTTTATATATTAAATGGCTTGAATTATATTTAGAATTGAATAATGGAAAGTACCATTTATACTCACCACTTGACCTACCTAAGTAAGTGATTCAATTAGATAATTAAATGTGACATGGGAATTAAAAAGTATACTAAGTATATGACTTGGACTTTTTAAATGTAATTGAATAATTAGTTGTATATCCATAGCACCCCTTACCATGTTAATGGAAGGTAGAAGTGTGAACCTTAATTTTCGAAAATTCCTTAAATGTATTAAATGAATGGTTTCATGCTACTTGGACTTGTCACAAAAATGAAAGGAAAGGCTTGAACCAAATGGATTTATTGATTAATTGTGACTTGATTAAATGGTTTCATTCTCAATTAGCCTTGTCACACTAATAAAAGGTAATGGATTGAACCTTATGAATTATATATGAATTAATTATCAACATATCAGTGGCCCAACTCGAGTTCAACTTGGATTCCTAAGGGGATGACTTGACCACTCGAGGACCTAATTATGAATTCAAGGATACGAATTTCTTAGAACCTGATATTTGTCTAACTTTGGATGCTTGGTATGACACCATAAGATCCCTCTTGTAGTAATACAAGATTCCTTGGATACACTCCTTGGAAACATCATTGAAAAGTAGGTTACATGGTAAAATCCCATTGGGACGAGTCATTTATTATCCCTATTTTACCTTGGATGGACTTCTTGGACTTGGTAGGTGTCTTATTGTGGAATTCCTTGGACTATACTCCTTGGATTAGACTCTTACCCTTAGAAAGACTATAGTTATTACTTAGTTTCCAACCCTTGAGGTCTAAATTACCTTGGTTATTATTTTGTAACTTCATTATTATATATCATTATAGGTTTCCTAGTTACATCTTGGAACCTTCACTACTGCTAACATGTAATTTATTTATAAACTGGTAACATTCAAATAATGAAATGGTTACATGATCACACACTATCCAAGGTATGAAGTAGGTACTTGGGTATTTAGTTATATTTTACTGGTTTACTTTATATATGGATGCTTTCACAATGTTACTTTTCCATTAAACGGGCCAGATGTTATAGACACCATTGGTGGTGGGCCACTAAGATTTATCTTACACACTTTCCAGGCACTGTTTGGTACCCAAGGAAGATTACATGTATGAAGGTGTTATTAAAAGGAAGCATAATGCTTCAGAAACTTGATTTATTACTGCACTAGGATAGATATGGTTGCAAATGACCGAGCTGATGCTTGGGATACTTGGAATAGTTTGTGTATTTAATTTTTCTACATTGGGTTTTGCAGGTATTCTTAATACTGTGTGTCAATGTTTTCCAGCTTACTAGATACATGACATATCATTATCATTTGTTGTATATTATTCTAGTTATTTTAGTTGATGTTATCATTGTATATTTCCTTTGTGACTTTTTTTTTACTTATATTGTTTCCACTATTTACCTTTGTTTATATTTATCCATTGTGATACACTTTGTTAATGAGGCATAGTCTCCCCACGGACACACCCTAGGACCTTGTTGCTAGTCAAAAACCTCTTGTGTTAGGGGAGATGCGCTTGAGGTCCTGTGTTCGACCGGGATCAGGGAATATATTAAGTGACATCTGGGTTAGGGATCTCAAAAAAGCATGAGGAGGCACCTATAGCACTACAAGAGGAGGAAACCGTGCTTATAGCTAGGAGACTAGAGTTACAGAGAAATCGAACATGGAGTGGGCATGAGGTTCATACGCCAGGTTGTAGTACTGAGGGGCATCGATGTTGATGTATTCTGATGTCACATTATATCAATTAAAAAACATATTTATTGAGATAATTAATTAATGTTTTATAAAAATAAAAATAAATTAAAAATACAGTAAAAAAACTAATTTACATGAATTATTAATAAATAAAAACAAACTCTGAACATTTTAAAGTTTTACATAGATTGTACTTATAGTTTATATCTTATAAGATTTATTGTAACATAACATTTGTATTTATAAATTATTGTGACATTCCTTTCACTACTTGAAATAGGATCTTTACCTTCAACATTTTATCTTGTTGCTATATATATCATTTTCAATATTTAAGGAAATTTTAAAAATAATGTACAACTATTATGTTTTGAAACAATGATATTTTGTGTCATTAAAGTTATTTTTCATCAACTTTATCTACCAAATTATTTTCATTTTTCAATAATTTATTATACATTTACTAAGTATGAAAATTTTCATTTAAATTTTATTTATATTTTATAATTTATAGACTTTCAAATTACTTGTAGAATTATTATGTTTCATGTATGTGACTTATAAAGCATATAAATTATAAATTATAAATGAAATCTAAATGAAATTCATCACACTGACTAAACATATAATAAATTATTAAAAAATGAAGTTAAACTAAAAAATATAATAAAAAAAAATTAATTTGCATGACACAAACTTTATTATTTAAAAAGATTACATTTACAATTTACATAATTTATGAGCAGATTTATTATTTAGTATTATATTATTAATTAAATTATTATGAAATATTATTAATTATGTTATTATTATTGAATGTCATTAATTTTGATATATATATATATATATATTTATAATTATAAATAAATATACATATTTAAAAAAAATATTTATATGATTATTAATAAAAAATTATATATTTACATAATTATTTTTTTTAATAAATATATTTAAATAATAAATATATTTATTATATATATGAATATATATTTTTAATTCTATATTTATAATTATGCATTCATAATTATATAAATAAGTTTTTATATATTATTATATATAATTATATTTATTTTTAATTAAATTTATAAATACATATTTCCAATTATTTAAATATGGTTATAATTATATAAATTAAAATTCATTTGTACATATAAATATATATTTTTTTAAATTTATTGATAAATATATTCTAATAGTTATATAATTATAAATTTAAATATAGTTATATAGTTATAAATATTTATTTATAAATAAATTTAAATATATTTACATAATAATATTTATTTATAATTATAATTATAATTATATTTATTAATATCAATATATATAAATAATGAATATATTTATAATTATATAATCATAAATATATCTTTATAAATAAATATTTATAATTATATAAGTAGAGTTCTGTGTTTTTGAACCAAACAAAAATCCAAGGGATTTTGAAAATTTTAATTTACTAGAGGGGTTAAATTTAAAACAAAGTTTAAGAACTCAATTCCACAAGTTGGAATGGTTTAATGTGATTTTTTTGGACTTGGGTAAAGACCCAAGAAGTTTCCCGAGTGTCTCAGTGATTTTTGGGAGTGTCGGACTTGAAATATCAAAGATTTAATGGTCTACACATGGCACACAGTTTTTCTGAAATATGAGGCCATAGAAGGAAACTGTGTGGCATTAAATAGGTGGATAACTCTATGTGTATGGGCTACACATGGTTTCTCAAACTTTGCACCTAACCCGCACAATTAGTGTTGGGAGGCAATACCTAAACCCTGTACACTGCACGGTTTGGACATGGTTTAGTAAACCGTGGGAGACATACAATGCGATTTTTTTGCTTTAAGAAATTAAATTAATTAAAATTAAAATTAAAGAAAAATAAACCAAAATAAATCACCCCTCTCCTTGGGTATCATAGGACCAGCCTCCCCCTTCCTCATGAGGCGCGATGCACCCCTCCCTCTCGACTTCTCTTCCACACGTCAATCCACTTGGTTTTCTTTCAGATTTCATGCACAAATTGTGAAGGAAATGTGTCTCGATCCTTTTACTCCCTCGCTTGGGTTATTTTATCCTCTCCCTTATCCATATTTTATTCATTAAAAACCCTAGGTTGGGTTTAATCCATTTTTATTTTTTATTTCGATGGTGGGATGTGCGAAAGGTCTCTCAAGCTGTGTTCATGTGTATTCTAACAACCAACACTGAAGGAAAAGTAGTTTGGGTTGATTTAGTTCGCTGCCACCATCTGAGGTAAATAGTTATACCTGTCATTTGGTTTATCCCTTACTATATTGCATTCTTTGGGTATTTTAAGGTTTCTAGTAATTATTTTGTAGTACGTTGGACCCAAGTGTGTGGTTTTGAGTCGTCGAGTCTAAGGTGGTTTGCCAATATATTCATAGGTAAGTATATATATATATATATATATAGGTTCCCCCGTTATGTGTATATTCATCCATGACAGTGAATATACTTGTGTGAGGCTAGGTGTACCTATGTATATATATGAAAATGCATACATAGGTGAGTGGAGACGAGTATGTGCATATAAGAATATATATAAGGCCCCCTTGCACTTATTCATGGCCATGCAGATGTGTGCATAGGGGCAAGGTGTCCTTATATGTATTCAAAGGTGCATATTCTTAGTGGGGGGGGGGGGGGGGGGTAACAACATCTTTGATTTATAAAGCGTTAATATCTGAAGTGTTTGGCTTGGTTCCACACTGAGGTAGGGTCCCATTACTTCGACTCTTTAAATTTAATAATGCATTAATTAATTGCCTTCACACCTTTAATTAATGTTTCTAAATGTGTGGTAATTTCTCTAAAATTATTTCATTTGGTAAATTATGGGCGATTCTTAATAGAATAAATTTTTTATTGAAAAAAAGTCATGATTTTAAAATAAAACCCCTCCAATGGAGGTGTTCTGTCTTCAATCTAAAAACTAGTGATTAGAATTTTATTTTTTTCTTGGCTTGTTGTACTGATAATTTTGTATGCCTTGATGTTATATTTTTTAATATGGAATGTTTAGTAAATAGGCCCTAATGGAATTAGGAAAACAAAGTTTCTCTTTTTAAATGATTAAAGAACCAAGGCACCGTTTAAGTGCTTGGCCTGGTTTTTAAATTGGAATTACTCGTATAGGTGATTGCATTTTTCCATTTACATCGCCTAAGTGACCCATGTATACTTATGAAAGAAATTGACATGTTTTGGTAAATTTAATGAGTTGAATTAATTTAAATGGTAAATTCAAGATGATTAACCATCAAATGAATTTATTAAAGTATTTTAGAATGTATTGAATTCTATTAACACCTTGGTTGTACATGGATTCCCAATTAGTAATGCCATGGATAAACTCAATGGTTTATTATATTAATACCTTGGATGATACATGGATTCCCAAGTATAAATACCCTGGAAAGACTCAATGGTTTATCATATTAACACCATGGGTGATGTTAGGACCAATAGGGGCCTATGTATCCGGAGAGGGGGGGGGGGGGTGAATCAGGGTATGGATATTACTTTTCCAAATTATTTCTGCCCCACTAGATCTTGACCTCTTTATTACAAGGTTCACTTTGTTTTCACTTGTGACTTTATTATGACCACTTCTTTTCTTCTTTATCTGATGATGACGCTTAAAATGCAATGCAGGGAAGTAAGCAGGCAGACACAAAGATTTTTACTTGGTTCACCCTCACTGGGCTACTTCAAAGGAGCATACAACGACGATGTGTCTCTGTTCCAAATCCACTAAAGCACACTATTTTTTACAAGGTTCGGGATAGATCACTTCTATGCCCAGACTCACTACCTTTACAAGGTTTAGGGTCATCTCACTGCTTTCCCAAGGGTCACTCCCTGTTTCTCTCTCTCTGGATCACTGCCGGTGGAGAGGATCACCTTCGTCCTCTTCCTTTGCTCAATACTCTGGAAAGGATCCACTCACAGTTTATAGACCTGTAGGTCTCTTCATTATCACTAATTAATACATCCTCTATTGTATGTGGATGCTCAGTTGTAGTCCAACTTTCACCCGTAGATGAATCTCACTTTGCACAGAAGGTATTTGGAAATATTCCAGCTTCCACGCAGCCCTGAATCACTATCGTGCTTCAACCTTACCTGGAACCCTTCTCCAAGATGGCGCACAAGTCTCGGCGCACAAGTTATAACTTGCGCGCAAGTCCACCTCAACCACCTGCGCGACACAAGATTCTGTAACTCAAAACTTGCGCGACTCACACTCTTTTATGCCCAAACCAATATTGGCGCGCAACCACCAACTATCACGCTTCTTCAAAATCTGGCGTGCAAGTGTCACCAAACTACTTGCGTGAAACCTTCTTCTTCAACTCAAAACTTAGGCGACTCACAACCTTTCTCGACCAAACCACCTTGGGTGCGCAACAAAGAACTGGCGCTCAACTTCTACTTGCGCGACCCACCACCACTTGCGCGACCACCACACCCGTGTGACGAGAGATCTTATTCTCTCTAAGTGTTGAACTCATACCGAATGAGGAGGGTTCAACCTCTATTTATTGGAATTTGGACACCCTATGCGATGGTGTGCAAGTCTCCCCTTGACGTGAAAGTTTCGGCGTGCAAGTCTCTACCGCACAAGTCACTTGCGTGACCAACCCTAAAACTTGGGTGCCCCTTATCCCTTTGCCATATTTTGATGTTCTGATCCTGAAAATCATATGGCGCACAATTTTACTCTCCTTCAAGACCACGACACAAAATTCCCTTTTCCAAAACCACTTTACTCCATTTGTCGATTTTTAGGCCCAAAATTTTTGCAAACACTGGAAAATGACGCCACCTTGTATCTTCTCTTTTTGTACTACCTAAAAATAATCTATTCCTTTTTCGACGTTTGTGAATCAAACATGGATCGTTAACCACAACCCTTGAACTTGACATGCCACCATGAAATCCCATTTTTCAACAAATTTGTATGTCATGGTTTGGTTTTTCAACAATCACAACATGAAGGCCCACTTTTTCAACAAACACAATCACCTCAAAAATGCTTCAATGATACCTTGAGGGATTTTTTTCCCAACAATCTCCCCCTTTGGGTTTGTTGAAAACTATGCCATAAAAGGATACATCATAGATTCTTCAGCCACCATTCAGCTATTTCGATTCTGATAGCGATCAAGGATTTACTCAACACATACTCTAAGCCCACTTGAGCAATGCTTGGCATGAGAAACAAGAGTAAATGAAAAGTTCATCAATGAATCACTTCAACTCTGACACCAGTGTTGACACCAAACTGATACCAATTTTTGGAAATATTCTTACCACATTCCAACACCACTCTTATGATTTTATCACGATCCTCAGCTATCCTGATATCTATTCTTTGATCGATCGCTTATAGAATCATCAGATTTAATACGCTCCCCCTTTCTCATTGTTACCCCTATCTCGCTGCTCCACCTATCATCTTCTCCCCATATCAATCATGATGTATCAAATTACCACACTATCTCCCCCTTGAAAAATTATTATTTTTTTCTCCGTTGTCAACAAACCCAAAGGTCACTCCTTTGCAGTCTGTAACAGAGTAGAGAAAGCATATCAGCACATTAGGGAAAAACACACATCATACCTCGAGGAGAGGGGAGAGTTTCCACATCCACACTCTTTCAAGTGCGGGGAGTCGACTAAACTCCCAGAGCCAGCCGATGTATCTCAAAATATTCCTTGGGTAAGGCCTTTGTCAGAATGTCTGCAACCTGTAGCTCTATAGGCACATACTCCAACTTCACGATTCCCTACTCAACCTTCTCCTTGATAAAATGATTCTTTATCACAATGTGATTTTTCCTTGAACGATGGATGAGATTTTTTCTAAGATTGATATCACTTGAGTTATCGCACTGTATTTTGATCGGAGACTTCACTTCAACTCCCATATCTTCAACAGGCTGCCTCATCTATAAGAACTGTGTGCAAGCCTGAGTGGCCGCAATATACTTAGCTTATGTGGTGCTTAATGAAATGCAATCCTGATTCTTGGTTAACCAAGAAATAAATAGTCCACCAAGATAGAATGCAACTCTAGATGTTGATTTTATGTCATCCGCTGAACCGGCCCAATCAATATCAGTATATCCCAATAACTTTATTTGAGATTAGTCATTATATGTCAAGATGAATTCCACCATGACCTTGATATACTAAAGTATTCTTTTCAATGCAAGCATGTAGCTTTCCTTGGGATTACTCTGATATCTCGCTGCTTGGTATATGGTGAAAAAAATATCAGGACTTATTACAGTCAAGTACAACAAACTTCCAATAATTTTCCTATATTCCATGAAATTAACTACCTTGCCATTATCATCTTTTGATAATTTCATCCGGGTCACAACCAGAGTTTTCATCTCCTTGTAATTTTCCATTCCAAATATTCTCAAAACCTCCATGGCATATTTGGATTGAGAAATGAATGTTCCATGCTCTCGGTACTTGTTTCAAACCATATAACACCTTCTTCATCCGATAAACCTTGTTCTCATCCTTATGAATGATAAAAACATCTGGATTCTCAATATACACTTCTTCCTCTAGAACCCCATTCAAGAATTATGATTTTACATCCTTCTGGAACACTTTGAACTTCTGTTTCACTGCAATGGCTAGAAATAATCTGATTTTCTCCACCCTTGCAACCATTGAAAATGTATCATCAACATCTATTCCCTCTATCTGGAAGTACCCCGTGCACACTAGTCATGCTTTGTTCTGAATCACCATGCCATCTTCATTCATCTTGTTGTGATAGACCCATTTAGTCCTGATGACCTTCTCATCTGCTGGCCTTGAAACAATCTCCCATGTCTGATTCTTCTCAATCTGATCTATCTCTTCATTCAATTGCGGAATCCAGTTTCCATCTTTATCTGAATCAGTGAAGAATTTCAGCTCTTACTGAGATAAAAATGATATTTTTTTGCAATGATTTCATTCTTCAAGTGTGAACTGGAGCTGATTGATCACCAATTATATTTTTCCTAACAATTTCAGCTCAACTCTTTGGCTTTTGTGAAGATGAGAAGTTTACTTCCTCATACTCACTATCAATATCTTCTTCTAAATCAACTTCAGCCACTTCTTCTCTCCCTGAGTCTCTTACCACTTCCTCACTTTCAACAGAAAACTTTTCACTGTGTCATTGTTTAATGATGTCATTTCTTTCGACTGATTTCTCAGATTTTGATTGAAGCACCTTTGATTTTCTCTTGAAACTTCTTGGTATCCATGTATTGCTTCTTGTCCCCCAATCATTCTTCATTAACATAAACATTCATCCTTCATATCCCATTGAGATCTTTTATCTTATTAGGATATAGAGTGATACCCCTGTGTTATGAAACTCTTCCATTTGTTAGGCCCACTACTTAGGCCCTTAACCATTTTCTCCCCCTGCATCATTTATTCTGATCTAGAACTCTACATTGATCCATTAACCAAATATCTGAGCCCAATGAGTTAGAACTCGGTGTAGGAAACAAGAGATAAATTTAATAACACAATCACTTCCTATTGTTCTCTATTGCACCCTTTCTTCTTCAACTTTGATACCTGGTTTGAGTCAATTGAAACTCTGAATCATATCACTTCTGTACTTTGCATATTTAGATGCCACTTCCCCTTGGATCGTATCTCCATAAAACCTGAAACACATGAATCATTAGTTAATATAATTTATACACATAGGGAGAGGGGTACTTCTAGAATCCTCAAGACAAGGATTTTGGTTGATCCTGATGGGTCAACCCTTTGATTCTTTCTTGTAGAGCATCGCACTCTTTCCTCACTTATTCTAGTTGCCTAGACAACTTCAACTGCTCTGTACATATGACTAAGCATTCATTACCCACATGCTGAGTCTTTCTCTGATATATAGATTCTGTAGGCCTGACCTTTTTTACAATTTGGGACTTAGGCCCACTGGTACACACTTCCGTCTTTGATGTACCGTGAATATGCCACTTCCCTTGATTCCGTCTATGGGTAGGAATCTCTCTTTTTGGAATCTTCCCTTTCTTCTTCCACCATTCTAGGGATCTGCCTCTTTCCTCCACTTCTCATTGTGTCACACGACATGCAAATTTTTCAATACATTCATTGTTCATCTTTCTTTTATTAGATATCTTAGTCACCACAATATTATGCATTGGTGGTAGGTCTTCCACTAAAGGTACATTCTTCTTACTCACAGATGTAGTATTTCCTCCATTTTTTATCCAGATGTTTTCATGTTCTTTCTTAGAGAGAGGTTGTGAGTGTGAAAGAGGAGGTGATTGATACACCTTTCATTCAGCTCTAAGTGATTCCCCTGAGGCTTTAAGCCTATTTTCTAATTTACCACTTTGTCTTCAAGTGTACGATTTCTCCTTATACACCACTGGAGTCATGAATCTCCTTTCAAATTCCTTTCCCTTTCCTGCTTTCTTCTTGCTGCAATGTCTTGCCAAATTCCCATGATTAGAACATATGAAACATCTTCCATTAAAGACATACCTAATCTCATCATCTCTCAGCCGAGATGTTGATGCAACTTGAGTTCTTCCTCTGGCATTGAGATCCTGAGCTTCCTGACACATATTCATGGTGTGTCCCATTCTTCCATAGTAATAGCATCTAATGAATGCTTTCCTATGAGAGACTCTACTCTCTGATTTCTCATGACGCTTCTTCTTATTCTCAGATTTATTACAGTTTCTTTCTTCACAATATGAAATGTATTCATGAGCCTCTGAACAGAATATTGATGTGTGTCCATGAATCCCGCAGAAATAACACATGTCATCACTACATCTTGTAACTATCCTCTTAGGCATGTCTCTAGAACCTACAAGATTTTCTACACTTCTAGAACTGTTCACGACTCTCTTTATATCATGCATGGGAGGGGATTCATCAAATCCAATACCAGTTTTCCCAAACTGTATGGTCTTTGAGCTTTGAAAATATTATGTTGTTTCTCTTCAGAAATAACATATTTTCTTTTTATTTCATCATCACCTGCCGAAGGATAATCAAATAGTAAGTGCAAGGCATCCTTCATTTTAGGATTTCCTCTAGCATTGGATTTATCCACTTCCTTCTTCACTAATTCAATCTACTCTTTAAAATTTTTAATCTTCATATCCCTTGATTCAAGTTGGTCATTGAGTTCTCTTTTGAGATCACTTCCACAAATCATCTCATCTTCCAGTTCTCGTGTGAGATTTTCTACCATATCACTTTGATCCTTTACTTTAAAGTTTTCCTAAGAAAAAGATTCAGAGAATGATACAATATCTTATTGTAGCCTTTGATTCTACTGAACATTTTCAGATAACTGTGTGGCTAGATCATCATTTATGGCTTTCAGATTCTGAACTTCATAATCATCAGCCTTTTGTTTTCCTTTCATTCTAGCCATATTTTGTACTTCTTCACTTTGAGAATCATTCTTCTCCCTTAGGTCAGTGGCCACATTAATAAGCCTTTGATTTAATCCTCTTAGCTTTTTGACCTCAATTTCCAATACCTGGATCCAGATATCTTTAGATTTGAATTCTTCATCCAATTTCTGATCCAATTTCTTTGTCATGTTGACAACATCTACCGGTGGCCTCCTTCTTGAAACTTCTTCCTCATCAGTTGTTTCGGTATCACTTTGAAGTTCAAGTACTTCACTCATTCCTACATCATGATTGAGTGAATCAATATTTTCCCTATCAAATTCATCTAGGACTTATTTCAGTAAGCTGTTCAATTCTTTTAATTGAATCACACTTTTTCCATACACACTTCCACACTAAGGAATATCACCTGACTTCTGATTATTCTTTGATGTTTTTCCCTTTTCCATGGCACACCGAGATAAGAGCAGACTGATTTAACCACAAAAATTGACTACACCAAGTCGAATCAAACAAATAGGATAAAATAAACCTTCACTCTAATACCAATTGTTAGGACCAATAGGGGCCTATGTACCCTGAGAGGGGGGGGGGGGGGTGAATCAGGGAATGGATATTATTTTTCAAAATTATTCATGCCCCACTGGATCTTGACCTCTTTATTACAAGGTTCACTTTGTTTTCACTTGTGACTTTATTATGACCACTTCTTTTCTTCTTTATCTGATGATGATGCTTAAAATGCAATGCAGGGAAGTAAGCAGACAGACACAGAGATTTTTACTTGGTTCACCCTCACTGGGCTACTTCAAAGGAGCATACAACGACGATGTGTCTCTGTTCCAAATCCACTAAAGCACACTATTTTTTATGAGGTTCAGGATATATCACTTCTATGACCAGGCTCACTACCTTTACAAGGTTTAGGGTCATCTCACTGCTTTCCCAAGGGTCACTCCCTGTTTCTCTCTCTCTGACTCACTGCCGGTGGAGAGGATCACCTTCGTCCTCTTCCTTTGCTCACTACTCTGGAAAGGATCCACTCACAGTTTATAGACCTGTAGTTCTCTTCATTATCACTAATTAATACATCCTCTATTGTATGTGTATTCTCAGTTGTAGTCCAACTTTCACCCGTAGATGAATCTCACTTTGCACCGATGGTATCTGGAAATATTCCAGCTTCCACGCAGCCCTGAATCACTGTCGTGCTTCAACCTTACCTGGCACCCTTCTCCAAGATGGCGCGCAAGTCTCAGCTCACAAGTTATAACTTGCATGAAAGTCCACCTCAACCACCTGTGCGACACAAGATTCTGTAACTCAAAACTTGCGCGACTCACACTCTTTTATGCCCAAACCAATATTGGCACGCAACCACCAACTATCACGCTTCTTCAAAATCTGGCGCGCAAGTGTCACCAAACTACTTGCATGAAACCTTCTTCATCAACTGAAAACTTAGGCGACTCACAACCTTTCTTGACCAAACCACATTGGGTACGCAACAAAGAACTGGCGCTCAACTTCTACTTGCGCGACCCACCACCACTTGTGCGACCACCTCAATTGCGCGACGGGAGATCTTATTCTCTCTAAGTGTTGAACTTGTACCGAATGAGGAGGGTTCAGACTCTATTTATTGGCATTTGGACACCCTATGCAATGGTGTGTAAGTCTCCCCTCGACGCGCAAGTTTTGGCGTGCAAGTCTCTACCGCGCAATTCACTTGCGCGACCAACCCTAAAACTTGGGTGCCCCTTATCCCTTTGCCATTTTTTGATGTTCTGATCCTGAAAAACATATGGCTCACAAGTTTACTCTCCTTCAAGACCACGACACAAAAGTCCCTTTTCTAAAACCACTTTGTTTTCACTTGTGTGTTTTTTATGACCACTTCTTTTCTTCTTTATCTGATGATGATGCTTTAAATGAAATGTAGGGAAATAAGTAGGTAGAAACATAGATTTTTACTTGGTTGACCCTCACTGGGCTACGTCCAAGGAGTATAAAACGACGATGTTCCACTGTACCAAATCCACTAAAGCACACTGCTTTTTACAAGGTTCAGGCTAGATCACTTCTACGCCCAGGCTCACTGCCTTTACAAGGTTTAGGGTCAGCTCACTGCTTTTCCAAGGGTCACTCCCTGTTTCTCTCTCTCTGGCTCACTTCCGATGGAGAGGATCACCTTCTTACTCTTTCTTTTCTCACTGCTCTAGAAAGGATCCACTCACAGTTTATAGACCTATAGGTCTCTCTATTATCACTGATTAATACATCCTCTGTTGTATGTGGATGCTCTGTTGAATTCCAACTTTCACCTGTAGATGAATCTCACTTTGCACCAAAGGTATCGGGCAATCTTCCAGCTTCCACGCAACTCTGAATCACTATTGTGATTCAAACTTACCTGGCGCCCTTCTCTAAGTCGGCGCGCAAGTCTCGGTGCACAAGTTATAATTGGAGTGCAATTCCACCTCAACCACGTGCGCGACACAAGATTCTACAACTCAAAACTTGCGCGACTCACACCCTTTTACGCCCAAACCAATTTTGGCGTGCAACCACCAACTATCGTGCTTCTTCAAAATATGGAATGCAAGTATCACCAAACTACTTGCGCGAAACCTTCTTCTTCAACTCAAAACTTGGGTGACTGACAAACTTTCTTTCCAAAACCACCTTGGGCACGCAACAAAAAACTGGTGCACAACTTCTACTTGCATGACCCACCACCACTTGTGCGACCACCACACATGCGCGACGGGAGCTCTAATTTTCTATAAGTGTTGAACTCATACCGAGTGAGGAGGGGTCAAACTCTATTTATAGGCATTTGGACACCCTGTGTGACGGCACACAAGTATCCCCTCAGTGCGCAAGTTTCGGCATGCAAGTCTCTACCGCACAAGTCACTTTCACAACCAACCCTAAAACTTGGGTGCCCCTTACCCCTTTGCCATATTTTGATGTTCTGATCCTAAAAAACATATGAAGTGCAAGTTTCTTCTTATTCAAGACCACTACACGCAAGTCCCTTTTCCAAAACCACTTTTCTCCATTTGTCAATTTTCAGGCCCAAAAATTTGGCAAACACTGGAAAACAATGCCACCTTGTATCTGCTTTTTTTGTACCTCCTCTAGATCATCCATTCCTTTTTCGATGTTCATGAATCAAACATGAATCGTTAACCACAGACCTTGAACTCGACATGACACCATGAAATCCCCTTTGTCAACAAATTTGTATGTCATGGTTTGCTTTGTCAACAATCAAAACACAAAGGCCCACTTTGTCAAAAAACAAAATCACCTTGAAAATGTTTCAATGATACCTTGAGGGATTTTTACCAACATGTGATACATAGATTCCCAAGTCGGAATTTCATGGGTTGGATCAATGGTTTATTATATAAATACCTTGGATGATACATGGATTCCCAAGTAGAAATTCCATGGACAGACTCAATGGTTTATCATATTAATACCTTGGGTGATACATGGATTTCCATGTAAGAATTACATGGAAAGACTCAATAGTTTTTTCTATTAATACCCTGGATGAAACATGGATTCCCAAGTAGGCTTTCCATGGGATTCCTCTAGCCTTGCTACCCTCTCAGATCTGGTTTTCTTGGACTCACATAAGACATGTCAGTATACTAGCTCCTAGGACTCAAATAGTTCCTTTAACGAGTTTCCATCGAAACATTCAAGGCACTCGATGTGGATGACTTGGTCTTATAAACCTTGGATCTATCCCTTCATGGTTTGAGACTTTAATTATACAGAAATTTTGTGATTGTATTATTACATAGATACTATATGGGAGTTGGGCTTTATGCACCACATTTCCATGATTAGGGTGTTTCCTAGTATCCCACTTGACATCATGAGTTTTGTAGCATGGTGTCTATAAATCTATAGGGATGTAGGTCATGTAACCTATCCACTAGTGGTTACTATATATATATATATATATATATAGATGGCGAATGATGAGACTTATTCCAGCTATGAGCTGAAGTAGGTATAGCCATTAGGTGCCCCTTAAGAACCCAAGTGAGTGTTTGTTCATTTATCCATTTTTTTTCTTCTCTATACCTGCAAACTTATTAAATTATGTTACATTTTCTATATTGGTCTAGACACTATGAGTGTCAAACTACTAAGATTTATATCTGACACCCTGCTTGGGTACCCTTGGTACCCATGTAGACCTTATATTTTCAAGATCTACGTTGATTGTTGTATTTCTTGTACCTAGGAGTTAGGAGAAAATGACTGAGTTAGAGCTTGGTATGCTCATGGAGATCACCCGTGGGAATTTTATGTCTTTTTTGTACTATAATTTAAATAATACTATTTTTTACTACTTTAGCTTATGTATCATCTATCATCCATCCATTGTCTTAATTGGCATTGGCTACTTTTGTTCAGTTATATAAAATATGTCTTCTGCTGCGTTGTCATTGCTATTTACTAATTTTGATATTTAATTATATTTATATGCTATTATACCATTGATAAATATATAATATTAGGGTATAGTCTCTCCATTATCACCTCTTGAGACCCTCACTGTTAGTCGGTATCCTCTAGTGTATGGGGAGATGTGCTTGAGTCCATGTGACCCACTGATCCAACTACCAGTTTAGTGGTAATCCAGGTTGGGACATTACAAAGTGGTATCGAAGGGTAAAATTTTTCCTTCATATTTCTATTTTGGGTTGAAAGATAGGATAATAGGAATTATTTGGTTCTTGGTTAATATTTTTTCTTGGGAATGATCACCCCACATAAGGGAAATGACCAAGTTGCCTAGGATGGTAAATTTTGTTCGTGATGTTTGTTGTTACAATTGATATGATTTCACCTTGAGTGAATGGTGTAATTTATACTTATTATTGGTTTATGTGTTTATGGTATTTTTACCCTTGGACTATTTTTACAAGGAAGTTTCATTTTCATGCATCATAATAGGCACATCTAAATTAACATGTCTTGCATATGTCATTCCATGTAATTGCATTTATAGGTTTCCCAATGATTGGATTGTGTGCCTTGAGTGCTATTCCATGATCTTGTGTTTATTGGAATGCATGTTATATTCTATGTTAGGTGTTTAATAACATGCTTATTTGATTATATTCTATGCTTCTTGATCTATTTATCATTCCTTTCCTACTTATTATGCCATGATTCTGTGATAATAGAATGCTTCTGTGTTTACTTCTTAAAATGACATGCTAGTTTCATTTAAACATAATGATTTCAATTTATAACATGATCCAATTTTTAATTTTAAGGAATATGGGAACCCTAAAATTGGGAAAATGTAACTCTTATACTTGAATCATCTTTAAAAATGTAAATTCTATGAAAATTTAAATGTTAAAGTGAATTTGTTTGATTAAATGAGAGACAAATTTCAAGCTATAAAGTGTATGGGAACTTTATAGATTGGTATATGTCCACCTATGTGACTGGAGTTTTTATGTATTTGATCATATTATAATTTTAAATGAATTGTTTAACTACTTTAATTCACAACTAGGACCAAGTAGGCTAGCTGGATCATGTTCCTTATGAGGTAACCTAGTATGGGTGTTGAGACTCTTAATAATTATGTAACTACTTTTGGGGTTTTTTATAGGGAACCCAGGTTGGCTCTGGAGGACCCTTATAAGTCACCATATCTATTAAGAAGGAATTTATTTTGATAAATTTACAATTTATGACTAAATTTCAAGAAGTATAAAATGTTTTAAAATGATTTTTTTGTGAAACTTGTTTGTTTGTCCCTTGGGGAGTTTGTTAGAAATATAGTCCCCTATGTTTTTTTTTCGAAAAGTGGTACATAATGTTTGGATTGGATCTTTTATGACTAAAATATTAAATGTGATTAAATATAAAGGTCTTGGAAATGGAACATGTAGTGGTTTCCTCTGTTTAGAACTCTAATATAAGGGTAATTAAATTTTCTCTTTGAGTTTCCTTGGAACGGAAGTGTGACTATTTTCCATAGGTGTTATTTTACTTTTATAAATGGATTAGATTATTTTATTTTGAGCCTAGTTACTTTATTTGGTGTGACCTAGGGATAGGGTCGATGCTTATGATTTTGTAAGGGGCTAGCCCATGGTAGGTAGCACCCTGAGAACTTAATGCTTTACTAGTTCTGTGAATTTCTTAACATTTGGTGCCTTTCAGGTGTCATTTTCCCTTGTATGATGTTTTCATTCTAGATGAAACCATTTTTTGGATAGGTGATCATGGTATCTTTGAACCTTTTATGGGAATTAGGATTGGGTAATTCTCGATTTCTACAGGTTAGACATGCCTAGGGAATGGTCGACCATTTCGTAGGTCTTGTGACCCTTTATTTTCCTCAATGATGGATGACTTGGTTTGATGTCATCAAGGTTAGGGGTCATATGGATTAATGAGAATCATGGTTAAATATATTATATTGGCTATCCAATACTTGAATACATAGGACTGGTAATCCTATGGGTAGTATCGAGGGTGTGCCTCTATGATTCTAAAATCTCAGGGTAGTATGCATTCTTATACATGGTACCTGTCGAGCATTAAAGGAATAGATTTAATCCCAATTAATAGGATGAATTTCTTGAGACTCATGTGTTTTGACACTCCAATCCATTTGGTTTTGAATTTTATGTCTAACTCTTGAAATATTTGATAATGGATCGGAGGAGTGTCACATGTATATTTAAACTGAATCTAGTTCTAGTGGGCTTATGAGCCACTAATATATCTCTTATTCAAAAACTTGGACACTCCTAAGTAGGGGGGAATCACATTGGTTTTAGTGTTTATGTTCCCTTAAAAGTAGAAATAACACAATAAGGAAGACCATTTTCAAATGGTCAATCTCACTTGAGTTCCTTTGAAGCTTTCAAGTCTTAAATCATGCCGGTTCTTGCTCGGTAGCATGACTTTGTTGGTGGTTGGTTGTGTATTGTTGGTTAGAAGTCATACTGATCACTTCATCTTTAATATGTTGTAAGTGTCTTGAACCTTCTTAGTAGTCCTCTTTCTCCTCTTTAGTGTACTCTACTAAGAGATGAGAATGTCCTTTATCTTGAAGTCTTCCTAGGTACACTAAGAGAGTGTTTGTCATACACCATGCTAAGGCTTTAAGCTGTTGATCTTGTTGGGTGAGTTTTATCAGTGTTTCACACTGAATCATGGTTCTTATCAAGGATTGGTAAATCCTGAGTGATTCCTAGGTTCCCAAGTAGGAACGCCTTGGTCGGACTCACATACTCTAGCTGTTTCTTTTGACTTGAACACCAGGTGGATGCCACTTTGGGCTCAGTTAATGTTTAACTTTGGATGTTGTGGGATTTTAATAGTCTTATTTATAATATGGAGTGTGAACTACCTATTCCACTACATCACTTATAAAGGAAGAGTAGGGGAGAGGGGGTAACCAACCATTACTACCATTATATATGTTGGTGAAAACACCGAAAACCTAGAACCTTTGAGCATTGGTAAGGTTATCCAACTCGGTTGGGGAACATATAAAATAAAATAAACATACTTGATATAGATATATAACATAATACTTAAACTAAGGGTTCATATTAACAACACTATATCACACCACATCACCACCACATACTAATCACAAATCATCTCAACTGCTGCCACCACTACAGGAAACACACCACACAACTTTCACACAATCCACACAACATTTTACACTTTCATCTTACATGTTCCTCAAATTTTATTCATTTTTCTTTTCATTTCACATTACACAAATCATAAAATTCATTCAATTAAATTTAATCCATTATTCACATGTCAATTTCCTCCCCATTATATTCAATTCCAACTCACTCATTTATTTATTTCATTCAGTATCATAATTTATTCCAATTCTACCCAAGAAACTAACACTACCACAACACAAAACTATCACCAAAACACCACACATAAACCATCATTGTCATATCACATCGCTTAAGAATTCTCACAACACAACAACCATATATCTCTTCTGCCACACGACCACTACAACCACATAACACAACCATTGCTCCACAACCTCATCACACAACTGCCCACATCCTATCCATGCTAACCAACCATCACATCACTTACCCACACACTACAAAAAAATTGAAAGAAAAAAAAAGAATCATAACAAGCACAACCACACACACAACACACATTCTGGCTTCAATATTTATTTAGAAGACTTATCACATTACTTATTCATGTTATCATGAGTATTATCACACAAACCAGACATCCAAGGGAAATAAATTATTATCCAAATATAAGACCATTAACCTTTTATTTAGGGTGTGATCACACAAAAACACAAAAACACAACAATGGCCATCACACATATCAACTACAGTGAAATTAAGGCTTCTAATAACATCTATTTTTAGAATTGGAAACATGCATACATAACAACATCAAAAACATATAAAAAACAATAAAGCATGAGATAACTCCTCATACCCATCAAGTTTAGACATGATAATTAATTATATGATTATGATGACCCTTAATATCCACCCAAAGGTAATAAAAAATATGAAATTCCTACAAATCACATGTAAAAAGGGTGATAATGAGGATCCCATACCTCAAGAAAGCTTTTTGATATCATTGTGCACCACAGGGCGAAGAAGAAACACACACAAACTATATCCACACCATGAGAAACCACAAATAAACCTACACCACACCCGAAGATCGTCAAAATACAGCCCAATTACATAACCCAAGAAAATCTGCACCATCGTAGTAAACTCTGAAGAAGAATAGAATGAAACAGATGAGAATGAGAGGAGAACTCACCACAGATTGAAGATGGGAAGCCAATGATCGATCCATATTTAAAGGAATTCTAATATGCCTTAAGAGATCACCATAGACCTCCTGGAATGAGAGAGGGTGTGTAGGGTTTGTGGAAAAACCTGAGGTACCCCAACCTTTAAAGATCCATTTTATAGGGGATTTACATGATGTGTAATACCTTTTCCCATTGTGTAATCCTCAGGGTTTTATTTCGATGAAAAACACATCACCTTTTTATTATTTAACCCCTAAAATCTACACATCATGAATCATCCTTGTACAAGTTATGAAACCAAATTCCATATTGTTTAAATGTTACACGACAAGTATTATCTCTACTTTCATATTTTTAGCAACCAAACTCCTCCAGGCCTGCTCGAGGCCTCCTCCAAGAACCTCCAAAACCCAAAATCAGCAATGCAACAAACCAAGAAGGTAAATACCCTTACATTAGATACCTATCAAATGATTCTCACCATTGATAATTCAAAAACAATCCCATAAGAGAAGGGGGATGAACAATAACCCCACAAGATACCTCTCAAGGATCTCATCACACCTCAAATGATACCACCATCCGAACACACTAATCCAAATGACCACTGAACACTACACAAACATACTACCACCTCTCATTGGGAACAACACTACATTATCTGGTACCATCCACAATCATCACCTTTCCACACAACCATTACAAAACCATATAACCTCCCCAAAACCTAAACCAACAAGCCACACTACCCTGAACATACAAATAAGGGAATCTCATTATCCATGTTAAGATGTTATCTACTTTGAGCGACATTGATTCACCCATAAGGGTTTAATTTTATCACAGTTATTGTGTCTCAATTAGAACTCATGTCTTACCCTTTCCATATGTCAGAAATTTATTAGGAATTACACCATCAAGAAAAGAAACACATCTCATAACATAAAAAGATCCAAACATCACATAAAAAGGAAAAAAACAAGAAAAACTCAAAACAGCTATGGGTACTAGGCTCACAACTGCATCTATCACTCCCAAGTACTCTAATCTAAACCACTATGCATCCACAACACACGAACCAAGAGAATGTTTCATCCACTAAACACCTTATCTTGACTATCCCAAATGTCTACTAGCCACTCCACAGATGTTACATTATCCTCGATATCAAACTCTTCCCAGTCAATGACATGAGATTCATTGGGAAGATACTGACGATGGTGAGATATTTGGAAGAATTCATGGATCTGATTCAGATGTGGTGGAAATGCTAACCAAAATTGCACCTCACCAACATTCCCCAACACCTTAAAGGAGCCAAAAAACCTGGGAGAAAGCTTACTCCCTCTTTCAAACCTCCACTGCCCATGATGAGGAGAGACTCTCAAGAAAACATGGTATCTAACCTCAAACTCCAGGGGCATATGCATATGATCAACATAGGCCATATGATGATATTTCACTGCCCTCATATGCTCTCAAACCAATTGGATCTTCTCATGTGTGCTCTTCACTACATCGAGATCAAGAACTACCGAATCTCCAACATCTATCTATCAAAATGGATAACAACATGGCTACCCATACAATGCCTAAAACAGATCCATACAAATGGATGAGTGATAACTATAGTTGTATGCAAACTTGTCCCAAGGTAGGTTTCATACCCAAGATACACCAAAGTCCAAGATTTATGCCCACAATATATCCTCCAGTGTATGGATGGTCCGCTCTATTTTCCCATATGTCTAAGGGTGGAAATCATTTTTAAAATGCAAATGGGATCCAAAATCATTTTTCAATAACCTCAAGAATCATGAGGTAAAATGAGGATCCCGATTAGATATGATGGTCTTCAGTTCCCTGTGAAGCCTAACCACATCATCCACATAATGCCTCACCAAAAAATCCACGACACTCAACTCATGGATCCCCATAAATTGAGCTAATTTCATCAGCCATTACACTATCACCCAAACTATATAACATAATCCTTGAGATCAAGGTAACCCTGTGATGAAATATATTTTTATTTCCTACCTTTTACACCCAGGAACATCCAAGGACTACAAAAAATATCCTAGAACATGGTGTTCTACTTTCACCTATTGACAAAAAAAAACATCTTTCAAAAAACTCGGGAAACTAAAGCAATAGAGTACTAACTAGATTCTCCTTTAGGTGACCAAATGCTGCTTGGAACTGGTTTTTCAACACAAAATATTGACCCTTATTGATCAACTCTATTATTGGGGATGCAACTCAAGGGAAATTGGGTATAAAACTCAGACAATAGCTCATGAGACTAAGGAAAATGAAAATCTCTATCACATTATTTGGTGTTTCCCAAGAAACAACTTCTTATACCTTTGACACATCCACTTCCACACCCTATTGAGACACCACATGTCCAAGTAAATACACCTCTCACGTCTAGAACTCACACTTTTATAGCTTCCCATAAATTTTTTGGTGTCAAAGGACCTATAAAACAACTCTAAGATGCTCGACATGATCCTTATCTAACTTCAAGTAGAATGATATATCATCGATGAATACAATGAGGAATCATTTTAGGAACTCATAGAACACAAAGTTCACAAGTTCTATGAACATGACTGGTGCGTTCGTAACAATGAATGACATAAATACAACTCAAAGCTCCCATACCTGCATTTGAAGGTAGTCCTATGAATAAATTCATCTTTCACCCTCAAATGGTGATATCCTAAACATATATCAATCTTTGAAAATCAACCAGCTCCTCTCAACTGGTTGAACAAATCATTGATGCTCAGAAGAGGTTAATGATTCTTGACCGTTACCTAATTCAACCTTAGGTAGTCTATACAGAACCTAATACTACCACTTTCCTTTTTAGATAAAAATAATGGAACAACCCATGATGACATATTGGGTTAGATGAAACCCCTCTTCATCAGTCCATCCAACTACAGCCTCAACTCACACAACTCCATGGGAACCATCTGATAGGGATCTATCGAAATAAAATACACACCTTATTGCTACTCAATCCCGAACTCGACGTCACGATGAGTAGGTAGCACCATAACCTCCTCGAAGAAAATATCATGGAACTCATCCACAACCCTTGAAACCTTACTAACCTAAGATTCTAGAAAAATCTATTCCAACTATAACAAAAGAGGCTCCACTTTCCAACCACCCAATCAATAACCTTACTCACCAACGAACGCTGCTCACTGGCCCTCCACATCCAAAAACACAACTTTTATTCAGAATTAGTTGATGACTGCATGCACAGAATACAACCAATCGATATGAAGGATAATACCATATGACTGTATCTATAATAAGAAGAAGTAACCCATTGATTGGTGTCACATCATCACTAGTCTATATTCCTGACACATATCAAACAAGGAATCATGACCTCCAACTAGCATAGATAACACTGGGGGCTCTGAAGAAACAAATAATACCTCAAAAAACTCCTAGCTCTGCTGGTGCTACTTCCTCTAATACGTGCATCTGACCACTCCCATATCCTATAACTCTCATTTTCTGACCTCCATGGTCATTCTCTAGCTTGGGTACCTATGTTTAGGTAGCATTACATGTCTTCCCACTACCAAATATACCTACTCTTAGTTTTTTAACAAAAACCTACAATCCTTGTCACTGGAACTATCTCAGATACAATTACTACTTCTGAAAAGGGGCTTGACCACCCATATATAATTGGACTTCCTAAGTAGTTGGACACTAATCCTGGAAGTTCCCATATCCCCTCATAGATATGAAACAAAAATAGGAACCCAAAAAAGGGTTATCGAAAACTACTAATCCCTAATGGTTGAGAAGGAAAATGTCGTGGCCGGTTCCCCCATTAAATAGAAACCTAACTACCTGAACACCTGCAACCCATTTCCAGAAGCCCCACTCCTTGAAACAACCTTCTAGCCACTCTACTGAGTCTCAACTTCCAAGTAAATCATTCACTCTATAATCTCAACCTTTTTATTCACCTCTAGATATGTTGGTAGCATAAACGGTGTGACCTCACACATGATCATTGGATGCAAAGCCTCCCCAATACACTACGCTTTGGACTCCTCTTCTTTTAAAATATCTGGAGGAATGTTTAGGAGATCTTTGAAACTGATCCCAAGTTCCCACATTCTCAAACTCTCCTACTGAAGAGAGATAAGATTCACCCTTTTGGCTACCCTCATCATTGATGACAAAAACTCTTCCCAAAACTCCCTCTGAAAGTCAGGACACAACAAAACTACATCTTTGGGGTCACCAAGAAACAAATTCCACCTCTAAAACCTAGCTCCCACATCTGAATAACTATTAGAGAAACCCAAAACTAAGCTCATTCTCGGATAATACTGAAAGAGATCTTGAGCTCCTCTATCCATCACTTCGTCTCCAAATCCGAGACACTCCACTCATACTTGGGAAAACTATATGGCTAAAATGCACACAAATACTACTACCATGCCTCATCCTCCTTTGTAGGATCAACCCTCAGATGATCAACCAGATCAACCTTCTGAAACTGAACCATTTGAGAAACTTTCATATGAAGAACAAAGGCCATTATTAAAAATAAGGATAGAATTTTGAGTCTGGTATCATGAAATTTTATAAAATTTTATTCAAATTTTATTTTTTTTATTTTCCAAAAACACCCAATTCAAACACAAACACAAGTCATCATGATGCATGCACCTTTCCTAGGACTCTACCTTGTGAAAATTTCCATCTCACTTGGTTGTCCAATAAGCTCAAAGTTCATGCCCTAGATCATAAGGGGCCCTAAAACCCCATGTATGAGCCAATCTCTCTGGCCTATGTCATGCATCAAGGTCAACTGGAATTGCTGTCATAACAACCCATAAAATCCTCACTGTGTCTAACTCCAAACTCTATCCTATTACTCAAACATAAAATTTGATACCAATACGTCACGAAATCCTCCCACAAAATATTCCACAATAAAGGGAGAGAGATAATGACCCCCAGGTTCTACCTCCAGTAGGCCCTGAGTAGGCGACTAACACTGAGGGTATAAAAATCTCACAAAATGGGAGGTATTAATCTCTATAAATGAAAATGATCAAGAGATAAGATAAATAACCAAAAAAATAAAATATATTATATAAACTTAATCTAAAAAACATCCCATAGTGCATGAATAAAATAAAAATATCACATATAAAAGTCTCCAAAATAAATACCAAAAAGACAATTCTATGAAAGTGAATAAAAAACGACTCCAACCTAGATAGTAAAGTCAATTTTGATCCCCAAATTCCTCTTGTAAACCTGAAAGTAGTTTATATAAATTGGGTAAAAATAATAGGTATACTCTGTAGAGACATAACAAAGGCCTCAAGTTCAGATGTGAAAAAAGTTCTTTGGAAATGATGAGAGTTGCAGTGACAGAACATATTTGCAGATAAAGAAAAGTCAGGAAAGAAGAAGAAGAAGAAGAATAACATAGATACCTAGATTTACTTGATTCTAGAAATGATCCCTATATATAGAAAGAGGCATAAATATCACAAATTGGGAGAAAAAATTACGGGGAGTATCTCATAGTTTCAAGCAGATGAAACTCTAGCCTGAAATGGGCTGATAAAGAAGATGAAGTAATGTGCCACTAACCGCATAGAAATTCTACACTTCTACAGTGAACAAAAACTAGAAGTCTGCATTGATATAGTGTTGTAACCACCCAAGTCCAAGTTTCTATAGTAAAAAATGGATGGAAGTCCACGGAGCTACAGTACTGTTGTCTCCAAAGTTTGAGCTACTAAAGTAGTCATGCAAAAGTCCTCACTACTATAGTTTCTTATCAATGTTAGCCAGTTTGATCTACTATAGTAGGTTAGACTTTGGAGACAAAAATAATGTATCTCCATGGAATTCCAGCAACCTTCCACTATACATCTTGGAATTGGGTGGCCAAAACACTATAGAGATATCCATCATTTACTATAGTAGTGCATACTTTCTCTGTGGTTGGTGACACAACATTTCATCTTCTTTATTATCCCATTTTGGGTTAGGGTTTATGTATGTTAGAAACTCATAAATAATCCCTGTAATTGTGATCCTAGTTTTCATAGTGATATTTTTTCCAGTCCATGGACATATGGATCATTTCACAAACCACATAAATATTTGTGTCTGTGTTCTTCTTCTTCTTCTTATTCTTTTTCTTCTGACTTTTCTTCATCCGCAAGCCTATTTTGTCGCTGCGACTCCCGGTGTTTCCACAAAAAATATTCCTTTAAAAAAATTTGTAAAAGAAAAAAGAGGTAAAAATTAATTTAATAAATCATTTTGAAAAGATAAAAATTATTTTTGAAAACATTTTTATAAAAAATGGTTTTCAGAGAAAATAGATCTCTGATCAAAGAGAGAAATTGAGTCGGGTTTTCTTAAAAACATTTTCTAAAAATTTTTAAGTACCCAAGAGTGGAAAAATGGTACTATTACTTGAAAATATCATTAATAACTAGAGTATAATAAATTTAAAGAGTTTATTAAATAATTATTATATAAATTCCTTTATGGAAATTATATAATAAACAATCTCTATTAGATTGAGATTGTGAAATAAACCCTTAAAATGAACATTACGTTAAAGTGTGAATTAATAAATGAATTGATTATGTGTATAAAATATAAATAAACATAAAATAAGTGTAAGTAAATCAATAAATATTTAAATTAATTATACACATAATCATATAATATTAAAGATAATGATGAAGTAATATAATCTAATGAAAAGGAATTGAGTTATGAAATTCATTTACCACTTGGTAACTTTATGTTCAATTACCATTAGATTAATTAATTAAAATTGAGACTAAAAATATCCTGAATAATAAATTATTCAAGATATTAAATGTCAAATGGGTATTATATACACCATATAAAATTAACTAGGTGCATAGCATTTCGATATGCCTCAATGAAATGAAATTGAGACGGAATATTTTACCTTACACTCCCTTTTGATTGAATGCCATTTAAACTCTTGTATAATGGTTTTAAGAATGTTATTAACTTATTAAATAACCATATTTATATTTATTATATCTTATATAGTTATTTTATAACATATTATAACCATTTCCTTAATAATCATTTTTTATTTTTATCATTTTGGGTGTTAATTGCCTTGTTTCTCGAGTATGATTTGACTTGTTATTTTTTGATAATATTACTTAGATCATGATTTAATCAGTTAAAAATATAAAAATTTATTTAAATATCATATATATTAATTATATATTTATTTATAGCAATCTATAAAATTTGAACATAGAAGATGAAATACAGTATTCATGGAGACAGTAAACCGTACATACATATGAACATTGTTTCCATTTTATTGTCGTATTAAAGAAGAAAAGATAAATGATATATATGTATACTATAATTTTAGTATCATTTTAATTTTATATTTATAGTATATGTTAATTAAAACCATCCTTAATACATTCCTTGTAAAGTGTGAATAAATCGCATTGCTTTGAGGAGGCAGTTGTCCACATGTCCACAAACGATGTTATCATATTCCTACAAAATGGAAAACATGATGATATGTGTTATATAAAAATTAAATAAGAATAATTACATAATAAATATCATATATATCATATAAAAACATTATTTACATCATTATTCCAAACCTTGAAAGGTGGAAATGGAAGAACGAATGACATCGGTTCGCGAGGTGGTAATCAAACATACACACAAACATTGATTATGTATACCATTTGATGAAAGTGTGTCTAGGTGTAGGTCATACCATTAAGATAAAAACTTCTCATTATATTTTGGATACTAATGTTATTATATAATAAATATATAATAAGATTCTAAGGGGTGGATAAATAAATAAAACAAAAGTGTTTGTTGAAGAACATTACCTTTTTTTGAGTAACTCCTTTTGGTTTAAACCAAAAGGCTTACTTGGTTTCATTTCTTCCCAAAGTGAGGATTATAAAATGAGAGTATTGATATTGGGAGATTATTTGGTAAGTTTTTGGATGATAAAAATGTCTTGATATGTTTGAAGAAGTAGGAGGAGTGAGTTCCTTTTTGTAGTGAAGGAGTGACATTCATGTAAATATAAAAAGGTAAACATTATTGAGAGACCACCCTTATATCATGTGACTATAATAATAAAAAAATAGATAATATTAGGGATATGGTCAAAATATTCCCATAAAATAGGTTTTGGACATGTGTCTAGTTCATTTTTTCCCTTAAGATTAAAGCTTAGTCCCTTATTAAGGCTGTTTTTCTCTTAATCGCTGTATTTAATTTTAATTGCTTTCATTAGTATTTTTGTTAAAAAACTAAGTTAAAATACTATAAATTAGAAATTATTCTAACTAAAAACATATAATTAATTTTTATTAATTCAAATTACATAAGTGGTAGAAAATAATTTAATATTGATCCCGTATATGTGACGAGAAAACAAGTTTTTAAAGTGAAAAGTTTATAACTTTGAAATGTTTTTATATAAAATTTCAATGTAAAATTGATTAAAATGAAATAGATTTTTATTAACTTATTTATAATTGAACTAATTATACTTTAGAACAAATTTAAAATATAATTTATCTATATTAATATTTTAAATGAAAATGTAGTTTTTAATTAAATTCAGTAGTTTTCACTATTCATCAAAAAATAAAACTTTTTAGAAAAATACAAAAAAATTCACCTTAAGATAATTTTGATGTTAATATTTTAAAAATAAAGTATATTTTTAAAAATAAAATGTATAAAAGTTTCAAAATTTAATTTTAAAATAGGTGCACCATTAAAAGGTGGAAAAATTGCCTTTATAAAAATATAACTTTTTTTTGTGTAAAATTGGGTTTGTTCCTATCTTATGCCTATAAAATCTGTTGGATGAATGTAAAAAATATTTTATTTAATATAAAATATATATATTTCAATAATATCATTCAATAATATGGATTAATTTAATTTATTAAGATAAAACTATATTCTGGTCATAAAAATAGTTTTTCATAAAAACAAATACTTTATATTCAATTGGTATTTATTTTCATTTATAATTAGTTGGTAACTAATGAATTCATTTTATAAACATGTGTAAACTATATTTTAATAATTTATTTAATCTCATTTATTCTTTACATTCCAATTTCTAGGTGATAACTATTATATTAAATAATAATATTAATAGTATATTATTGTTTGGTAAAACTTGGTCTTGCATGAAACAAAATCCATTGAAGAGAGTTGTTTTTTAGTATAATGAAAGTTAACTCAATTTTTCATCCATTTCAGGATATAACATATATTTAAAATAAAAAATATACTATAAATTCTCGGTATCATATATTCCCTTCCATGGTTGTTGTTGGGTGTCATACAAGCTATTCAGATAATAATTATTCTTTTATAATTTTTGGGGTGTTACATTCTCCCCAACTTAAATAAATTGCATCATCACAATTTAAACTTGATCTCAGAAAATAAGGGTTTTACATTTGGAAATTATTATGATAAAAAACTCACATAGTAAAAGAGTTAATAAAAAATCCTTTTAATATGAGTGGAAGGAAAGTAAAACAGTCATAAGGAATAATGTATAACTAGGTTTCTATATAGGAAAACATTAATGGAAAGTGAAAATATGTTCTTAGAGGAAAAATGTAAATATTTATAGGGAGTGATTGAGTTTATTGATCACAAAATTAAGTGACTAATGAAATGTTAAGGGTATCAAAAACATAAATCTATAATGATTTAAAAGACCATCGGTTCAAAAAACATTAAGTTATTAGGATAAAATTTTATTTCAAGACCATTTTACTAATGTTGAATAATTATTTTACCGCCTAAAAATAAAAAAAAATACTTACTTGATATATTTTTATAAACAGAATTACATCCTTTGGTTTTTCTTTGATCAATTTCTAATTCATCTATTACTTCGAGAAATGAATAATGAAAAGAAGTTTTTATGGCCGAAGCACTAAAATGAACTTTTAACAGATCTTAAGATCCATAAAACAAGTATTTATATATGTTTCTAACTATTTTAAAAATCCAATATGTTTAATACCTTAATCTCTAAACCAAAAAATTAATATTATTGGTTCATCATTAACATTTATTCATCAAATTATTTAACTAAAGACAATGACATATTAACCAGGACATCGTGTAGGACAATGGTAAGCGTGAAACCCTTATCATCCTTTGGTCATGGGTTCATGCCCCACCACCTCACTGAATAAGACTGATTGTCACCCTACATGCGATTTAACCTTTTTATAAACTATATTAATATAATTCTTATAATGTTCCATAAAACATATGATGGAAATCCATGAAATTTAATTATTAAATAACATTTTTTATAGGGTTTTTTATATAACTTATTTTTTTCCACATAGTCTAATAATCTTATTTGTATGTAAACCCTAATGTTTATCAATATCTTTATACTTATGCCTATAAAATTTATAGGAATTATTCCTCAAATATCTTTTACACTAAAACATATACTAAACTAATGGGTTGTATTGACATAAATTTCTTCCATGATATCCTTAACCATGGTAGACTACCATCACATAAAACCTAAAAAGAGGTGTTTAAGACTTAAAACTAAGGATCAATATTAAACTCATGACCCATGATGGTATCTATAACTATTATGTTAATGAATACAGAATTTATTCTAAAATTTAACACAATCCTTAGATTTTTTATGATTCTTATACCCAAAATATCATTGGTAGAAATAATTCTACAATTTAATTCTTGAACCCTAATAAATAAATAATTCATCCATTTTATTTAAACATAGGTCATTACTTGGTATAAGGTATAACCTAGTTCATTAATTGTTATCATCTATACAAATCCTTTATAATGGGTTTTAAAGAAAATGTAAATTATCCTAAGTATATCCCCCAGGAGTGTCAAACCAGGTGTGCAAAAAGGCCTATTTTCATGTACCAGGTTACGCTTGAGTCAAGATTGACATTCCCTTTTAAAATCTATTAACCCTAGGTAAATCTGTTACAGAACCACATGAACTTGTAATATCTAGATAGAGATGTGTTTCTAGGAAAACCACATAAACTTTATGTTTTTATTATTTACATATCATTAAATTCTACCATAAGGTTATGTTCTCTAATCTATGTTTCCCTAAATATAGTTTTCAAGGTTTCTACTAAACTTAATTTGATACCAACTATAGTGAACTGACCCCAGTAAGTCTAGATCTAGTGTTTACTACCATTACATTGGAATAATATACAAGGAAACACATCATAAAGGTCCAATATATTTAGTAGTTTTAGAAAATTAGATACATACATGAGTCTTAAATTACATTGGGATTACCCAAATTATAAAATGATTTTTTCCTAGAAATAATAGCTTTATTACTTCTATAATATCCCTGTATATAATTCATAGTAAACATTATGGTGTCCTGGGAAAAAGAAACAAAATAAGGGTGGGCTCAAATGTTCAGTAAGGGATAATTACAACAAAAGAAATAATAAATCAATGAGAATAATAAATATGAAAATGTAATAATTAATTTTTTTTGATATAATAAATAAAATAATAAGAAAGTTTGTAAAAAATATGTTAATGTAAATAACTGGAAACACATTCCATTTAGAAAATAGATAATGCATAATCAATATGGTAAGGTAAATAACTGAAAACCATTCCATTTAAGCAGTAAAATAAAAATGAAATAAATCCATGGATTTTTTTCATAATGAAAATTGCAAGGATAATGATACCTAAATATGAATAAAGTAATGCTTAATTATTGGATTCCATTTTTCTTAGGTACATGATATTGTTACCATCAAGTCCATTCATAAGATAGTTCGAAACACACTGGGTGAAAATCCCACTAAGTCTAGTGAAGCACGCCTATCATAGGGCGTGGAAAAACAAGTTTTTTTTAAATTACCTATGCGTAGTCTAGTGATTAACCCTAGGAAGTATCCTAAATAGAAGGGCACATAAATTTTTTTTTCACTTTTAAACGTGGGTAAAAATGGAATGTTTTTAGAATAAATCAATAAGATAATGATTTAAAGGAGAATTGAAATTAAAATGATTGAGAAACCATGATATTAAAAGGGTGATTAGGTCATGGTCAGTTTCCCAAATTTAATGCTATAATTGTTCAATTTAATTCAAATCTATTTTTTTGAGTTGATTAAAGTGAGTTTCTACAATCGTTTCCTCCCAATTCCTCGGTGAAATTATGATAGTGAGAGAAAAACTTTCCAATATCTCAGTTTGGTCAACTCTCCTTCCATGTGAAAAAGAGTTGTATTGAATATCCTTAATTGACTTGGGAAATACTCGATCGGGTCTTGTTTATCCCCAACAATCAAGAACATTCACTACCCTGTTTACACATACTGACGATCGTCGAGTACTTCACCACTAATCTCTGGTCTATTCCATCGTATATAAACCAAAAATTAGTGGGGGGAGATAATGATTAATTTACAAAGACAAAAATCAATAACATAATTAAAATTAAAGAATGACCACACTTTATAATAAAATCCTCTATATGAAATTGAAAATAACTTTGAATAATAAAGAAATTTCATTCAATTATGTCTAAGAACTTAAGCATTACAAAATAGAAAACCAATCCTTACCCAATCACTCAAAATGTTTACCCCACCATGGTAAGGGTAATTGAGATGAATGGGGAAGAATAAGGAATTAAAAATATTTGAAAATAAAAGATATAAAATAAATAAAGATTAAAATTTCTCCTCCTTGGTGTCCCAGAAGGAATGGGATGGAATGGGATGTTTTTATAGGGAGGATCTCCCCTCCTTTTATATCCATAATCTGTCCCCCGAAAGTAGATGCATTTTGTCCCCATTAAATGAACTTTTAACTCATTTAACCCTTCTTTAATGTTGTTCATAATTATATTTTATATCTCTCCTAAAAATTTCATCTTATTTGAACAAGTATTTGTAGAGTTATTCCTATTTTACTCTAAATATTTATTCTTTCCAGTCAGACTCTCCAAATCAAAAACCTCCGGATTATAATGCTTTAATGACCATTAAAACGGCCAATTCAAGCATGATATCATTCAATAAAGATCTTAAAAAAATCCTTGCACGTCTAACCACCTAATTTCACATTAATTGGGACCACCATAAACAAGTTATGGATCCCACACCAAAATTAGATAGATCTGTAAATAGTTTTCATAGTCCAAATTGTGAGCTTCTTTTGAGATTCCATATGGTCGGTTCAGCTTTTGGTCAAGAAGGATGAACTGAATCCCTAGATGTTTAGAATATGAAATAATAATAATATCTCAATTTGGATAAGATTATAAAATTTTATGCCCAAAATACATAAATAATTTAAAATAGTTAAAAATTAGAAATGGGCCATTTTTACTATCAAGCTCAAAATATCACCAATATCATAAAATTAGAAAATTTATCATAAAGTAACAATTTGGTGGGATTTAAAACAATGATATTAAATGTAAATTTATTGAAAATATTTTCTTTATCAATTCCCCCACACTTATCACTTGGACTTCTGGGTAAGTAAACATCAAAATCAAATCAAATCCAAAACATATACCCATGACATCTACCAAATCCATACCAAGAAAAAAAAGATATCATGCAACATAAAAAGAAATTATTTAAAACTCTCCATTTTATATTATTTAATTTATTTACACTTCATTTCTTATCCCATGCACACAAAACACCTACCTCACATGAAATTTATCTCATCTCACAAATGTAAATATTCAACAAGACTTTTCTCATCCAAAATCATGAAAGAGTTACCATAGGCTTGATAAATTCCTACATCTCCACCCAATGTGAGTCAATGACATGTGTTTCTCAATATGACTTTTTAGGGTTGTTCTGTGGCTTCTAGTTGGTAGGATTTAGATGTAAAAAAATCTATGGCCGAAAAAAGAGGTCTTGGCTCTTTTTGAAGAGAAATTGAAAGATTCTAATTTTCACTCAAGTATGGTCTCCTTCTCTTCCCCTTTGTAGAAAATATGATCCATAATTATGAGAACTTATGGAAAGTTCATACTATTTATCATTTTTCTCGAAAAAAATTATTCTCAAGAATTGTTTTTTTCTTGAAATCTCCAGATAGGCACATCTTTCTTTTTTTACATTGGAAGCTCCAGAAAGGCACAAATTCTTTTATCATAAAAGCTCTGAAAAATGAATTTTTTTTAACAAAATGAAATATCCAGTAGAAACATAACATCTTAAACATTTTATTTTCTACCCAAATTATCACCAAATGAGGTAATACACCATAATACATCTTCCCCCACACTTAAGTTCAACTAGATCATGCAATTTCACTTCAAGAGTAGGTTAGATAGGGAAAATTGGATTGTAATGTGGCTAACCTAATAGGTTGTTTATGAAATCTAAGGGATATAAGGATTAATGTATAAGGTAGGACATAATAAAAAGGATTATTTTGAAAAGGGGGCTTAAAACCAAATAAATGCCTCAATTATTTAAAACACAAGTACCTCAAACCCTCAAGTTTATATTGGAATAAATCAAATTATAGTTAAAGCAACCATGGTCTTGTTCTCTCAATAAATAAGGTGAATTTAAAGAATATAAAAAAATGGTAAAGAAGCCTCATAGAAAATTGATTTCAAAAATGAAGATAGTGAGATGTAGCATGGGATTTAAAAATCAGAGTACTTTTAATGAAATTACAAAATATTTGAACTTGAAACAAAGCCATTTCAGCATTCATTTAAGATCTGTTTCATGAAATAGATTCATTCACTAATTGAAATGGTTTTCAAAAATTTAAATGATAATTATTTCAGATCAAAAGTTTTGACAACACACTAAATTTTAAAAATAAACACACAAATATCTGATTTTTTTTATAAAAATTGTAAACAAAACAACAAATGAAAATCAAAAACTAAAAATGATCCCTTCCCCCACACTTAAATTATGCAGTGTACTCAATGAATTCAAATGCATTTAAAATGTAATTAGTTTTTTGATTGATTCACAAAAAACAAGTAAGTATAAAGAATAGGTATAAACTAACTTATTCATAGTGCAACATTGAGTTAGGATCCTAAGTGTTGCACTCTGAAAACCTACAAAAAAAGAAGAAAATAAATCATAAGATATTTATTGAAAGAAACAAAAGTAGAAATAGGATGAGAATAGAAGGATAGATCTTGGTTTAATCCCCCAAGTGGGCCCTAAGTTTTGACTTCCTTTAGATGGGAAGTTTTAATTGGTTATCCCTAATCTAATGGTGGGTGAAGTTTTTTCTCAAGAACCAACACAAATTATCCTTTCCAGCATGCACTTGATCCTTTTTTTTGAGGAATCCACGTATATAGTATACCAAGTCCAACCCCATTGTAATGAGATAAAACATGCATGGTGGGGTTAGAAAATTGAATGAGTCCTCCTCTTTCATAGTTTCCACTTGCATAATTTCTTCTTCATTCACCAGTGCTTTCTCAGGATATACTGTATCAAGGGAATAATCAAAGGTAATTTTATATTGTACGTCTATTTGAACAAAATTAAATCATAAAGAATCAATATCAAATGTTTCCCCTTTAATGTGAGTATCATGAATCTCATTTTCCTTAGGAAAATCCACTTTCATATCCTCTTGAACTCCCTTCGATATGTGTTCAACAAATTTAGGGAGCTTCAGATGATCTTCATCAGGTGTATATTATTTTTCTTCTACAACCACCAAGGAAATAGATGTGTTGATCAAATATAAAAATTTAAAATAATTAGAGGTGATACTCTATTTAGTTTCTCAAAAATTAGAAGATAATGAGTTCATGAAAATATCATCTCCCTGAGTTTGTTCATCTTAAATATCCTCTTTAGTAGAAATCACCTCTTGGAGTTGATTAGTAGTAGATATATAAAGTTATTTGGTCTCCTCAATTTCTTCAAATTACACCACGTTAGTGGTTTCTCCCTTTAATGGTTTCATATCTTCTTAATTTGAGAGGCCAAGTTGTTCTTCACACTCATTCCAAAATTCATTCAAATCTTGTTGATCCCTACCATGTAGCCCAGGCTCTGATTTCTATTGGGTAGAAAGGAAATATTCTGTTATCCTTTCTTTTTGACCCTTTAGTCCTTCTATGGCCTCTTTGGGTTCCTTCACTTGAGATTTTTTATACTCTAAAACAACTTTTTCTTGTGTTGATGCACTTTTGAGTATTCATTTTGTACATAAAATATTTCTTGATAAAATTCCAGAAAATAATCATGGATTTCAATTAATTCTCTGTCCAAACCCTCAAACACTAGGTATTCGAGGTTCCCTTTAAAGTTTTGAATGATATCCTTAAATTCATCCTCCTTGAAGATTTGGATTCGAGATCCCCAAATCTGCTTAACTAAGAATTAAATACTATACTATGTAGACCAAGTTGAGTTAGAAATTTGTTCTTGAACTTATGGGTAAGTGTTCCTTGAATTAATGAAATAATAATTTGAAAACAACCTGGAAATTTTTTGTTTTTGTTTTTGTTTTTTTAATTTTAAAGTAGTAAAATATTTATAATTTGGTTGTGGCACTACCTCCCCAGCAACGACACCAAGTTTGATGCATGCCTGTCATAGGGCATGGAATTTTTTTCTAAATTCCCTAAGTGGAGTCTAGTGATTAACCCTAGGAAGTCTCATAAATAAGAGTGCACACAAAATAATTTTTCACTTTTAAACGAGGGTAAAAATGGAGTGTTTTTAGAATAAATCAGTAAGATAATGATTGAAAGGAAAATTAAAATTAAAATGATTAAAAACTATGATATTAAAAGGATGATTAGGCTGGGGTCAGTTTCCCAATTGTAATGCTATCCTTGTTCAATTTAATTAAAACCTCTTCTTCTGAGTTGATTAAAGTGAGTTTCCAAAATTGTTTCCTCTCACTTACTTGGTGAAATTATGATAGTAAGAGAAAACCTTACCAAGATATCATTTTGGTCAACTCTCACTCCAAGTGAAAAAGAGTTGTATTGAATATCCTAAATTTACTTGGACAATACCCAATCAGGTTTTTTTATCCAAAACAATCAAGAACATTCACTACCCTGTTTACAAAAATTGACAATCGTTGATTACTTCACCACTAATCCCTGGTCTATTCCATCATATAAAAACCATAAATTAGTTGAGAGAGATAATTATTATTTTACCAAGGAAAAAATCAATAAAAGAATTAAAATTCAAGAACCAACACACTTGATAATAAAATTCACTATATAAAATTGAAAAAAACTTTGAATAAGAAATAAATTTCATTCAATTATGTTTAGGAACTCAATAATTAAAAAATATAAAACCAAACCTTCCCCAATCACTCAAAATGTTTACCCCACCATGTTAAGGGTAATAAAGATGAATGGGGAATAAGAAGATAGTAAAAATCTATGAAAAATCAAATAAAATAAAGAAAGAAAGCCGAAAATTTCTCCTCCTTGGTGTCCCAGAAGGAATGGGATGGAATGAGATGCTTTGAGAGGGAGGAGCTCCCCTCATTTTATATCCATAATTTTTCCCCTGAAATTTGATGCATTTTATCCCCATTAAATGAACTCTTCACACATTTTACTATTCTTGAATATTGTTCATAATTATCTTGGATGTCTCTCCTCAAACTTTCAATGTATTTGGAGAAGTATTACGAGAGTTATACTTATTTTACTCTGATAGTTTATACTCTTTAGTCAGACTCTTCAAATCAAAAACCTCAGGATTATAATGCTTTAATGACCATTAAAATGGACAATTAACGCATGCTAGAATTAATTAAAGGTGTTACCAAACTCCTTTTTCTTCAACCCACCTAATTTCATATCCATTAGGCCCACCATGAATGCGTTATGGACCCCAAACCCAAAATCGGAAGATCTATAAATAGTTTTTATTGTTCAACTTGGGAGATTATTTTGAGCTTCTATATGTTAGATTAAGCTTTTGGTCAAGAAGGATGAAATAAATACCTGGATGTCTAGAATTTGGAAAATAAATAACGTTTTGATTTGGATTAGTTTAGAAAATTTTATGACCAAAATATAGAAATAATTTAAAATAGTTAAAAATATGAAATGTGCCATTTTTACTATTAAGCTCAAAATATCACCAATATTATAAAATGGGGGAATTTATCATAAAGTAACACTTTGGTGGGATTTAAAACAAAGATATTCAATGTAAATTTATTGAAAATATTTTCTCTATCAACTATCCAATTGACTCATCCCATGAGAATACTGATGTATCAAGGGGTTATCTATAACTGGACCCCACCTGTGTCATACCTGTCCAAATCATTCCTCATATATCGAATAATAAAATTAATTCATGAGCAATGAACCTTATCAAATATCTGTATTGAGTAAAAGATATAGTTTTATCAATATTTCTCCAGTTAATCAAATAAATAACAATTACACACCATATGTAAAAATTTTATATGTTTTAGGTAATAATCATATCCATGATAAATGATATGGATATTTAGGGGAAATTTAATATTCAATGATCACTAGAAAGTGGATAATTTAAGGTGAAGTTAATGATTAAAAAAAATATTCAAGGAAGTGGATTTGATACTATCCTTGGTCAAAATAATCATAATCCATTTAAATTAAGAATAAGGATGGTATCAATATGACATATACCTATTAGAGTAAGAATATGAGTGGTTTTCGTTGATGAAATAAAAATACCATAAAAAAATCTTTAAAAAAGTTCTTGAGGAAAATATTATTTTCATTTTGAATTTTCTTTTGAAATTTTTTTCTTTAAAAATCACTTTTAAAATCATTTTTTTAAAATATATTTTTAAAATTGTAAGGAAATCTTCAAAGAAATATTAGTGGGTAATTCTGTGCAAGGTAAAAAGATCATTCCTTTTCATGGTAAAAAAGTTAAAAAAGTGCCTTATTCTTAAATAGAAAATAATATTCCTTTAAAAAAATTATTAAAAGACAAAATAGGCAAAATATTATTTAATAAATCATTTTTAAAAGTTTAAAAACATTTTTGAGAACATTTTTATAAAACTCGGTTTTGAGAGAAACTAGATCTCCGACTGAAAAGAGAAATTGAGTATGGTTTTCTTAAAAAAAATTATAAAACATTTTAAATACCAAATAGTGGAAAATGGTACTATTACTTGAAAAATATCATTAATAATTAGAGTAGAAGAAAATTAAAGGGTTTATTAAATAATTATTATATAATTTCCTTTAATGGTAATTAAAGAATAAACAATCTCAATTAGAATTAGATTGTGAAATAAACCCTTAAAATGAAAATTACATTGAAGTGATAGTTAATAAATGAATTGATTATATCTATCAACTATAAATATAAAAAAAGTGGAAATAAATCAATATATAGTCAAATTTATTATAAAGATAATCATATAATATGAACTATAATGAGGAAGTAATACAACCCAATGAAAAGGAATTGGGTTATGAATTTTTTTACCATTTAGTAAATTTAAGTCCAAGCCCCCTTTGATGAAAAAATAAAAATTGAGACTCAAAATACCATGAATAATGATTTATTCATTATATTAAATTTCAAAGGGTAAGTATATATACCATATAAAAGAAACTAGGTTCCTAACCTTACAATATGACTCAATAAAATGAAATTGAGACAAAATCTTTTACCTTATGCTCCCTTTTGATTGAATAGAATTTAAACTCCTATATAATAGTTTTAATCATGTTATTAACTCATAAAAATAACCATATTAATATTTATGATATCATATATAGTCCATTTATAGAATATTATAACTCGTTCATTTACAATCTTTCGCTATTTTCATCGTTTTGGGTGTTAATTGCCTTGTTTTTCGAGTATGTTTTGACTTAATTTTTTCTATTACTTAGATCATTATTTAATAATATATATAATTTAAAACATTATGTATATATCATATATATTATTTATATACATATCTATATTAATCTATAAAATTTAGAGATTGGAAATGAAATACACCGTTCATGGAGATGGTAGACCGTACGTACGCATGAATGTTGTTTCTAATTTCATATCATATTAAAGAAATAAAATAAAATAATATATATTTATATTGTAATTATAGTATCATATTAATTTCATATTTATCATATATGTTAGTTAAAATCATCTTTAATACATTCTATGTAAAGTTTGAATGAATCACATTGCTTTGAGGATGCAGTAGTCCACACGTGCACAAACAGTGTTATCATATTCCAAAAAAATGGAATAAATGATGGAATGTATTATATAAAAATTAAAAAAAGCATAAATAAATAAAAAATATCATGTATATCATACAAAAATATTATTCCATTCATTATTCCCAAATATGAAGGTGGAAATGAAAGAACAAACAATATCGATTCACGTGGCGGTAGTTCACCGTACACACAAACAATGATTATATATATCCCATTTAATGGATGTGTGTGTAAGTGTAGGTCATACCCTTAAGATAAAAAAATCTAAGTATATTGAATATATTTATGTTATTATATAAGAAATATAAAAGAAGATTTTAAGGGGTGGATAAATAAATAAATAAAGTTCTTGTTGAAGAACTTTGCCTTTTTTTTGGGTAACTCATTTTGTGTTACACCAAAAGACTTCCCTAGTTTGATTTATTCCCAAAGTGAGGCTTCTAGTATGAGGGGAGGGATGCTGGGAGCTTATTTGAGTAGGGTTTGGATGTGCCAAATGACCCGAGTGGTGTGAATAAGTGGGAGATGTGATTTCAGTTTTATAGTCGAGGAGGAAAGAGATTATTATAAATATAAAAAGGTAAACATTATTGATACTACTTTGTAATGTCTCAAATTGGGTTCCACATATCATTTCCCCAAGCCATATAATCAAATTAAATTAGGTATGCCTCCCTATACACCATAGGCCACTGAAAATCAGTGATAGTCTAATATTTATCACGAGGAGACAATATTCTATTTATCAAAGTAGCGCAACAATATAAATAAATAAGAATAACCAAACAGTATAACCAATAAACAAACCAAACCAATATCACATGATGAACAAAATAGGAAATACAATATCTAGAACTAAATAGTAGATCTATCATGTCTAATATTTTCCAAGTGTCAATATGAAAAACCCAAATTATATAAAGACACTAACAACTCTAAAGAAGGTCCCGAATCATATATGGTTCCCTCATCCATGCTCCAACCCAATTATGCCTCTAAAATAGGACTCTTTCCCTTATCCTATCCTACAAAAATGAAATCTATTCGTGTACTGATCAGGCATCCTGAGTAGGGTGTGAGTACAACTTAGTAGGCCACCACCAATGATGTCTAAAACAATATTCAGTCAATAACTTGGTATGTAATTGTATAAAGAATAAAATACAAGAAATAAAGTAAGTAGTTTACACATATTCAATTATTCTTTATTTAACCACATAATCCCCCCATGCTCCCAAGGAAACTCGAACCTCAATACCTACTTTGGCCCGTGAGGGAGTTTGAACTATCCCCAAGGGATATAACATATCACAATACAATGGATATCAAATATCATTTCATTTCAATTAATATTACGACCAATTATAACTATAGTCCAATGCCAAAATTTTGGTCCTAGATCACCATTCTTAGGACCCTGTGGGTATTTTAATCACTAATATGTGACCCACAACTCATCTATCAAATCAAACACACAAGTGGGATTTTGAAGTTGTAGTCAGTGTCCCACAATCATATATCAATTCATCACTATGGTATTTTGAATTATCAGTCCATGTCCCACACACATTTATCAATTTATCACTATGGGATTTTGAAGCAATATTCTATGTCCCACTCACAATTTATCAATCAATCGCACATATATCACATATATCATATCAATCAAGATTAATCTACATTAATCCCTTCACCAACATTTCACATCAAGGTATCATCACCAATCATCACAAAAAATATGGTTCTTAAATTTAATCACATAAAATAATATAACAATTCACTATTAAACTATTTTTTATTATTTAACAATATAACTCACAAACCAATTAAGGATAATCCAACCATTTCATAATCCTCATTATCAATTAATTCGTATCACAATAATTGACCAAATTCACATTCCAAATTTTCATCAATCCCACAATCATTAAAATTAAATTAATTAATTAACCAATTAATTGATAAAAAACCAAAAATTTTCTAATCAATACATTTTATTGATTAATTAACCAATTAATTAATCCAATTCCATGTTTAAAATAATTAGGTAATTAATTAATTTATTAAATTCAAAATTAAATTGTCAAACATGCCAATTGAATTTTAACAATGCATACATGAAATTGTAATAAAGACTATAATAATTGAATTTTTACCACATACCTAAAAATTTATGACTAACACTCACCAATTGAAATCCTCAATTTGAAGTAGGACAACCAAGATCATGACAAAGAATGAGATCTAGATCTGAAACCGAGATCCAAGATCTAATGAATCAAGATCCAAAAAAACCTAGATCCAGATCCAAAAAAAATAGATGAAAATACCTTCAAAAGATTTGATAAATATGAGATAGAGGGATGAAACCCTATAGGATTAGAATCACTTATTGGTAGAGGTATAGATCTTTAATCCAAGCTTTGATTTGCCAAGTACAGAGGTCAGAAGGCCTTGGGATATGTTTAGGGACCTCAATAAAATGAGAGAAAACATTTTTAGGTTTGATTTAGTAAATTTGGGGGTATAAGACGTGGGTTCAATATTTTTTTAATAATTTTTAGAGTATTAAAAATCCACATGCACAGTTTTCTATATGGATCACATAGTTTACCCTTACCGTGTTCCATAATCATGTGCCTCACCTAGGGGTGTCGCACAGTTTCTACTAAGAGGGTAAGAAATTTGAAAAATAATTAACCAATCATGAAATATCAAAATTACCTCTAAAAATTTCCAAAATTATTCAAAACACACCCAATATAAAACCCAAACAAGATATATGAAAAACAAGGAAAAAGAAGTGTATGAAAATGAGCTCGAAACATCTCCAAAAAGGTCGAGATCTTATAGTCTCCCTTACATCATGTGCCTCCAATAATGAACCAAATTTGAGAAAATTGTGGATATGGTATAAATATGGACAAACAAAAGGTTTTGTACATGTGTCTAGGTCGGTTTCCCCTTATTATTAAGGCTTATTCCATTGTTAAGCTAGTTTTTTTCTTAATCATTGTAATTAATTTTAATAGATTTCACTAATATTTTTGGTCAAAAACTAAGTTGACCGTATTAGAAATTATGAATTATGATTAATACCAATATTAAATATTTTTTTTCAAATTACAATAACATAAGTGACACAAATTAATTTAATATTAATCCCACAAACGTGACGAGAAAGCGGGGTTTTAAAGTGAAAAGTACAAAAGTTGAAAATGTTTTTATATCCAATCTCAATGTGAAATTGATTTAAATAACCTAAATTGGATTAATTTATGTATAATTGAACTAATTATACTTTAAAACTAATTTAAAATATAATTTAACTATATAAATAATTTATATGAAAATGCATTTTTCAATTAAAATTCAATATGTTTCACTATTCATCAAAAAATGAAACATCTCAGAAAAATACAAAAAATTAACCCTAAGATAATTTTTACATCTATATTTTAAAAATGAATTTAATTTTTACTAATAAAATTTATAAAAGTTATAAAATTTATTTTTAAAATAGGTGGGACATTAAAAGGTGACAAAACCGCCTTTATAAAAATATACCTTTTTATGCAAAAAATTGAGTTTGTTCTTATATTATGCCTATAAAATATATTGAATGAATTTAAAAAATATTTGATTTAATATATAATATATATTTAATTAATATCACTCACTGATAGGGATTAATTTAATTTATTTAGATAAAACACCATTTTGGTCATAAAAATAATTTTTTGTAAAAACACATCATTTATATTCAACTGGTCTTTATTATCATTTATAATTAATTGGTAAACAATAAATTAATTTTATAAAATTGTGTAAACTAATTTTTATAATTTTGTTAATCCTATTTATTTCCACCATTCCAACTACTAGGTGGTAACTTTCATATTAAATAATAATTTTAATAGTATATTGTTGTTCGGTAAAACCAGGTCTTGTGTGAAAAACAAGATATCAAAGAAAGTCGTTTTATGCAATGCAATCTAAATCAGTGTTGTGTGCATTGCAGGATATAACATAGATTTAAAATAGTAAATATATTGTAAAGTATCAGGATGTTATAATCCCTTTTACTATTGTTGTTGTGTTTCATATATTCTATTCGAATAAAAATAATTCTTTTAAAATTTTCGGGGTGTTACATTTAATATGTAAATATTATGTTTTCAATAAATTATTTTTTTTCATGAAAATTATCTTTTTTATTATATTTATTAAATTATTTTTATTTTCAACAAATTTTTAGATTTTTAGGCTATGTTTTAAGTTTTAATATGATTTTTTATATAGTTTATATTTGATAATATTTTAAAGTTATATAATTGAAATTTAATAAGTTATCCAATATTTCAAGTAGTTGAATTTGAAACCTTATAAAATATAATGTGTAAGTAAAATACAAATGAAAATTAAAATAGTGGATAAATAAGTATAAAATGGTTGATAGTAAAAATAATTTCATCAATTTAATAGACAAATAAACATATATAGGATAAAATAAACTATTGTTTCAAATCATTTAAGTCAATAGAAAACATGTAAATAAATAAGTACAATCACTCTCTATGATGCGGTTCTATCCCAAAATTTGGTGTGCAAATGTGATTCCTGTATCGAGATCATCGAATTCTGTGCTGGGGTGGAGTATGATGAGTTGGAGAGAGATTATCCTCGGGTGTTGGAACCTCAAATATCTAATACTCTGCCTATGAATCATTGGGAGGTGGAGGCATATGGATGTCTTCATGTGCACCTGATTCTTCTCCCATTGCATAAGTGGAAGGACCTTCCATCATCTGTTGGGGGAACCATAAATCCTGTGAAGGATCAGGCAGAAAATGTGGAAGCATGAGAAATGACCCTTGATACAGGATCAGATCAGATGTACCTAGAGAACACCCTTGATATCCTGAAATCATAAATGGATCCCATTCACCCTGATGCACATCCCCAATCAGATGAGGCTGGATTACTAGAGGTGTTCCCTCTACCCGTGGAAGAGGTGAGGCCTCATGTATAGCATGACATGATCAACATAATCACCATAATGGATTCTCAATATCATCAGCTACTACAGGAGGCTCCTAAGCAGGAACCTTCACTCCATGGGAGGGATCAACATCTCTCTAAGGTAGATGATCCAATATGCTATCATGTAGATCTTGATACACTAGCATCATCCCCTGTGCTATAGCATGGTACGCTTCCTTTCTAAACCCCCCCTCATTTGGATTAGACATGCAGATAATATGCTATAGTTGAGTATGTTGTAAAGAGATTGAAAATGAATTTAACAAAGTAAAAAAAACTAATGGAGATTTATTAACTTAACAGATCCTGTAGTCCTCTACAATGTAGAGTAAGATATAGTATAGACTTCAGTATATACCATGCCTCATACTTGAGATACTTTACTATAGGGAATCACATCATACACATACCCTTTATATGAAATGATGCTCATCTATCCCAGAGGTCCAGATACTCTGTATGTCATCGACACCATTTGACATCCTGCCTCCCTGTCTACTAGCACATCACATGAAACATAACTATACCGCTCATTGAAGAGATTAATATCCTGAATCTATACATATAAAACCAAAATATATCTTATTTAATTGTAAAATATGAATATAAAATTATGGTTAGAATAATGTTATGATTGGTAGAATATAACATTCCTATTATCATTGTTTTATAAAAAAATTCTCACCACAAGGAAAGGGTGTTTTGTTAAATTGGGCATGTTTTATTTATGAAATATCTTATGTTATGGATTGATTGATATTTACACTTTCTTATGATGTATTAAAATGAAGTAGCATGTGGGTTAACCGAGGTGTGAGTGAGAGGTTTTTTCAAGTTACCCTGTGAGCCTTAGAGGGAGGACCGTGAAAGCCTCCATTATTTTCTAGTGGTTTAGTTTTGAAATTATTTTCAAAACATTTTATAGGTTTGCATGGATAAAATCCTTAAATATATTCATGGTTGTATTGTACTAGGCTTCGTTCCATACACCCTTCTTGGGCCCTTCTTGGGCATTTTTATATTTCATTTCCCCAATCACAATTTTAGAAGGAAACTAGTCATTCCTCCATTATTTTTGTAATAGATTCATGTTTTTAAAATGGTTTTACTTTTAAAATAGATTTATGCACAAATATATTATATCAGTTGGATCCACCTTATGTATTGAATATTTCTTTCATATCTAGAATGCATGCCAATAAGTTAGATCCCAAATGGTGTTCTTTGTCATTTATGTTTGATTTCTAACATGATGGTATATTTCATGGTTATTTTCTCACATTCTAACATTATGGTGTATCCATTTGTAGTTTGATTATGTTTTTATGTCATCTCAGATGTAATTTTCACATTACTTATAATATAAATATGGAAGACTTATTGTGAAAGCCAAAGTATGATTTACAAAATGTTTTTTTCATGTGAAAAATCATTGTAAATGGAAGGGAATTATGTAGAAGATAGTTTTATTTATTAAAATGATATAACATTTAGGAATGTTTAGCTTGTGTTTAATTTATGTAAATAATTTTACAATTTATCAATTATTTATTATTTTGTCAGAAATTTATTCAAAAATATCATAGAATTATAAAAAAATGATTTTACATTAAAACCATGTAATTGATAATATGAAAAAATTACATTGGAGTCAATACATCATTATGGATGAGAGTGTGAACTCGATCCAACAATGTTATGGAATAATTTACTGTTAGAACCTTCATGATGACATATGTTTCATCTCAAAAGTTTCTCTTATTATTGAGGACTAGTCTGTCTCAGTTTGTATCTTACTGGACTTCAGTCTCCCTCACTTTCGTAACCTGTTGTTGTCAGGTATAAATATCATTTGGTCTTCAAGCCTTGGGAAATGTTGAAACTCCCCAACAGGTTCCCAAGCTTCATCATTGTAGTTAGAAATGGTTCTTAGCTGGTACATTGGATCAATATATGCTTCAAATGATATACTCCACATGATATGTTCACAGAGGCACATGTTGTAATGGCGTGTGCACATGGAAACCAAAATGATTGGAAGTTTCCATATTGATAATTCATGTCTTCTAGTAATACCACCAAGAATCAAACTCTACTACCTGTGATGGGGTTTGAAAACTCTTTTAATTCAAATAGAGAGTCTTCTCGACAGAAAAGGCACACTCAATACGCAAAAGTTTCTTCAATTTTTTTCATTCTCTCATTGAAAGTGTCGTCCATACCTTAGAACCTATTGAATCCCTTGTACAATATATTTTTCTATTTCAATGAATTACTTGAAACAATGGTAAAATGTCTCATGAACTAGGGAAATTATAGGTAAGTTGCGAATCCCCTTGAAGATTCCATTGATTCCATCCACAATGTATGTGGTCATGTGTTCATACCTCTTCCCCCATCATATGCCAAAGTCTATTTTTATTTTGGGATTCACATCATATATACACTAGCTAATTAGACCTATGAATTTATTCTAATAGTTGTTCAAAACATCATTCATATGGATCATATGCTACACTAAAGTCATAATATTTCACATAAATTAATTTTATCATTACATTAAAATAGTAAAAAATAAGAAAGAGATTGTATACCAAGCCTTATGATTTACCTTCTTCATAAGTTCATTATGGAATAATTTTTTCATCTTGTTAGCAATGTTTCTGATGTAATATTGATGATCTTCATTCATGGGTCTCCATGTAATAGGATTTGCTTTGATTTCCTCATTGATTTCCTGATGACGATCAAATATCAAATAGACACCTAGAATGCGGGTGAAAGGGTTGCTGATACATGATAAAAACCAACTCCATGACACGGAAATGTTGGGAGTCACAATAATAGAATAGGATTTTAGATGAAGAAAATTCTAAAACAAAAGAATAAGAATTACATTGGACACAAAGATTTATGCGGTTCAATAAACGATCACTACATTCATAGAGATGAAAAAGTTTCACTAGTTTCGGGATCACAAAATTACAGGGTTCTAAAGCACATACAAAACCCTATTCTGAGATGGGTTAATAAAGAGTACTAAGTAATATTCCACTAACTTCACAACAAATATACTATTCTACAGTGAAAGGTGGAAGGAATTTCACATTGTTATAGTGCTGCAGCCACCCAAATCCAAGATTCTACAATGGTCGGTGGCTGGAAGTCCATGTAACTATAGAAGTTTTGAATCCAAAGTACGACCTGCTAGAGTAGTCATGCCAAAAGTCCACACTATTACAGCGCCCTATCGGTGTCAGTAAGTCAACTTTTCTATAGTGGTCATAGTTTCTATAGTCCCCCAAAAAAATTGGGACGGTAGCCTTCGGCCCCCGAACCCCCGAAGTAGGGGTGCATTTCCCCTACAACCCCCAACAAGCTCACTATAGAGCTTGACCAGTGAAGTTGCAGCCTAGTGTGTAGTATGGGATGAAATCATTCGGCCCAAAAATATTCTATAATAGATCAGGCTATACTAATCTGATAATCTTACACTTAGATCCTGATCCTCTATGTAAACCTGCTTCAATGCCACTGACTAAGACAACTTACTTAATCTCATATCCTCCTCTTCTTTACTCACTAGTGCAGGTACTTTCCATTCATTACTTCAATTTCAATTTGATGATTCATGAAATACCAGTTGTTTTCCTTTTTTTTCTCCCATTATTTCCTCCCATATTCTTCCTCTTATCCTCCATTCATCAGTGGAGACCAAGAGAGGCACAAAAGTGCCTCAACTTATGCATTACCATCATATTCATCAACATGTGTGATTTATATGGTATCAAATATCTGATAAAAATGGTACTTAAACTGAAGGTTATTTTTCTGTGAATGAAACACCAGGTTCCTTGTAATATTTATAGAACTATGACTATCATAGTACAATACATTTTCTTCTTTATTTCTGCCCATCTCATCTAAGAATTTTTTCAACCAAACATCTCCTTTCAATTTTTTGTTACAAAAATTCATTCTAACCCTATGGAGGATATAACCACCACCTTATGCAATTGTGATATCTAGCTTACTACAGTTCCTATATAAGTAAATTCATAACCTAGTACTCCTCCTTCCATCAATGTCACCTCCAAGGTCCGCATCCACATACCCCTGCAATGAATTTCTTTTCCCAAATCATAGAGATACTTCCTTGATGCCCTTAAAATACCTCAGTATTCACTTCATAACTTCCCAATGTTTCTTTCTAGGGTTAACCATATATCTATCTACAACTCCCCCTACATGAGAAATTTCTGGTCAAGTACAGACTGTGGAATACATTATACTTCCAATAGCTAATGCATATGGAACATTTTCTATATAATCAACCTATTCTTTCATCTTCTGTGATTGCTCCTTTGATAGTTTGAAATGGTCCTCTAGGGGAATAGAGACCATCATTTCTTATATAATATTGAATATTCTCAAAACCTTTACAATGTTATAATCTTGCAATAAAATTGAAGTTCCATTTGCACGGTCTCTATTAATCTTCATCCCCAAAATATTTCTAGATTCTCAAAGATCCTTCATTTTGAACTCCTTATCCAGCTACAATTTCACTCATCAATTATATGTAAACATGATCTGATAATAAGAATGTCATCCCTATATAGAAATAATATAATATATTCATCACCAAAATACTTGATGTAGTAACATTGGCCCATGCCACATTGTTTTTATTCATTTTTAGTCATTAATGCATCAAGATTTTTGTTCCACTACCTGGGTGCCTGCTTCAACCCATAAAAGATCTTTTGGAGTTTGCACACTAGGTCTTCCTTACCTGAATCAACATATCCCTTTGGCTGCTACATATAGATGTCTTATAGATCTCCATGAAGGGAAGTAGTATTGACATCAAGCTTCTCAAGGTATAAATATTTTGATGAAACAATACTAATAATCTCCCGGATGGTGGTAAGCTTCACTACAGATGAAAAGATTTCAGTGAAGTCCACACCTTCTTTATAGGGAAATCCTTTTACCACCAGCCTTGCCTTTTACCTCCTCTTTCCATCATCTTCTTCCTCAACCCGGTATGCCCATTTTTTCTGAAATGATCTCTTTCCTTGTGATAGAGGTGTCAATTTTCAAGTATTGTTTTCATGTAGTGAAGCAATCTCCTCCTTCACGGACAACTCCCATGTTCTTGACTCCATTAAATACATTCCCTCTTCAAAACATTCTAGTTCCATCTGTCAATAAAAAATATTATAATGATGGTTAATACCACTACACAGGAATTCTCACCCTTTTTGATCTTCTAAACTCCACTCGAGGACTAGGCTTCATTGGTTTTGATTCCTCATGCTCAGGTACACATTCAAGCTTCAATTTCTCTTTGAAATCTAATTATTTGTTCCTATTTTCATTTTCAACTGGATGGTGATCCTTTTATGTGACAACTTCACTGAATACCATGTTCTGGATCCTAATGAACATCTTGTTGAGATCCTCCCAAAAGCTGTAACCATACTCCTCAGCACCATAGAAAATAAAGAAACATGGTCTGGACTTAGCATCAAGCTTTTCCCCTTATGCCATCATTAATATATAAATAATAAAAACTGCAAATGGATCGTAATTGTGAGAGTCTTACCTCCTTAACAAACCATATATCCTCAGGTAGAAATTCTCCTATTAGTACAGATGGACTCCTATTAATAAGATATTCTACCATGTTAACTGTATCATCCTAGAAGGACTTGGGTAACCCCAAATGCAACCTCATGCTCCTGGCACATTCATTCAATGTCTTATTTATCCTTTCTACTACACCATTCTACTATGGTTTTCCTAGGATATTCTTCTCCCAAAAAATTACATTATTTTTACAGAATTATCTAAACTCGTTATTATCATTGTCAGACCTCGATCATCTCATATTTTCTCTTGACTCATTCTCTACCATGTCCTTCCACTTCCAAAACATCTTAAACACATCAGATTTTATTTTCAAAAAGTAAAACCATACCTTCCTTGTTGAGTCATTAATAAATGTCACAAAATATTGTGACCCTAAATGGGAATGTACTTGTGTAGGACCCCAACCAATAGTGTGAACTAGGTCCAGCTTTCCAACCTTTCACGTTGTACCTTCTTTTGAAAATGATACCTTCTTATTCTTTCTAAGGATGAAATCTTTACATAAGCTAAATTCAACCTACTTCACCTCTAGTAGCATCCCTTTTGTTTCCAGCACTTTCATACTCTTCTCACTCTTGTGATCTAGCCTATAGTGTCACAATTGAGAATCCCCAGTAGCATTTACTGATGCCACCATGTTCACGTAAGTATCTGTCACATTATACAGAGCACCATTTTTTACACCTGAGCTATAACCATAGCTCCCTTGGTAATATTCCAAGAACCACTAGTAAACATGGTAATAAGCATGTATCATCAAGTTTCCCAATGAAAATTAGATTTATTTTTAAACCAGGGATATACCTCACATTTTCTAGAACCAGAAAACTACCACTCTTGGTCTTGATCCATGCATATCCTTTACCCAAAATCTGCAAGGGTTCATCATAAAAAAGATATACCTTGTTGAAATTTCTAGGAACATAATTGTTCAGAAAACCCTTCTCTTAAGTAGAACGGAAAGACGCCCTAGAGTCTAAAATACAAGACTCTATTGGGATATCCACACTAAACAACAACAAATCATCAATTCCATCAGCCTCCATGTTTTCTATGTTGGTTTTAGGAGCCTTTCATTTATCTCTGCACTCTTTCTTGACATGTCATTTCTTCCCACAAGTCCAACAGGTAGGACTAGCCCCTTATACCTTATATTGGATATTTCCTCTTGACTTTGATCATCCTCTATGATTGTATCACTACACATATCTTCATATTACTTCTATATTCAAAGCAGAACCAGATAATATACCCAATTCTCTTAATAGTATATCCTCTCTAAGGATCAAGTCCTGCACATCTTTCAGAACTAGCTTGGTATTTCTTGAAAAACTGCTCACATCTATTACAGGGGCTTCCCAACTCTTAGGTAATGAAGATAGTAAAACCAATACACATACCTTATCACCAAGAGTAATTTCCACCGATTTCAATTGACTTATCATGGTGTTGAACTCATTGATGCGATCTATAATAATTCTCCATTCAACCATTTTTAGGTTGAAAAATTATCGCATCAAGTGCACTTTGTTTCCCATAAAAGGATTCTCATACATATTAGCCAGAGAATTCATCAAACCAATCATCATTTTATCCTCTATGATATTGAATGCCACATTTTTGGCCAACATAAGGAACATAACTCCTAGAACCTATGGATCCAGCAGCTCCCACTCCAACTAATCCATGTCCATTGGCTTTAAACCCAAAAGCGGTAAATGCATTTTCTTTTGGTAAAGGTAGTATTTAATCTGCATCCTCTAGTATCTAAAGTCAGTTCCATCTAAGTGGTCAATCTTCACATTACCTTCTTCCATATCCATAATTCAATTTGAGAATTCCAAACTTAACCCTTTGACAACAGTTGATGTAGAAACATAGGGAGTCACAACGAAAAAATATGATTACGAATAAAGAAAAGTTAAAAATAATAGAAGAATAATCACACATGACACATAGATTTACATGGTTTTGGAAATGATACCTACATCTATGTAGAGCCATAAGCTTCAATAGTTTTAGGAGCACAAAATTACAGGGTACTAAAGCACATAAGAAAACCTACCTCAAAATGGGATAATAATAAGAATGAAGTACTATTCCACCAATAAACAATACGCTTGTGTATTTCCTATATATAAAATCCCCATAAATTTGTAGAAAATTTTTGAAGAAAAGAAATGCATAAATATAGGGAATGAATTTCCAGAACAACCAATTAAATTTAATATGAGATGGATCAAGCCAGTTATCTTGAGTCACATGTTTGTTCGTATCGAGATGTAAGACAACTTAGTCATTGTGTCTCAGTATGGCTAGTAATTGTGACCACACCTGATAAAATTCGTCCCAATCACCATAAACATTGACTATTTACATTTTTCTCACCATACATGCCTTATTATAGGAAATATTATAATAAAACGTTTATTTTATCCTCTCTTACACAAGGGATAAAAGCACATATTGGAATTTCCTAATCATCTCAATGATAATAGATTACAAAAATTCAATATCCAATGATGCATGATATTATAATAACCCAGTCTTTTCATACATAATCATTACATTATTTTGGCAGAATATTTATTACATTACACAATCACACACCTGATATTTAGAATCCAATGATGCATGATAGTTTAGTACCTTTAGAAACATGGAAACATAAAAACTGGTCCATAAGTGAACTATGTCATATCCTAATATGTTCTTCATAACTATCACCCTTCTTAAACATATCATACTTAATAAATCTCTTCATAACCTGGGGAATAGAAACATAAGAAAGGGTGTACTCAGATGCTTAGTAAAATAAAAAAGGAATATACATAAGCATAACATGAACATAAGGGTATGAGAACATGATCATAACATTTGAAAACAATACCCTGCATATGAAATATCATAATCATGAGTCATGAAATAAATATTGGTGGTTTATAAGACATGAGTCATAAGGGAATAAAAGAACATGAGCCATGAGAGAAGAAGATATTGAATTTGAGGCATACACATAAACATATAAAATCATTTCCACATTTGTCAAGGATCACTGCCCAGACCATCGTAGTGAACAAAGTCCTTTAATGAACTAGGTTCACTCCCCGTTCCTGCCCTGTATTACTAAACTGGGTTCTCTTCTGTTTTAGCCCAATTTTATTGAACTGTTTTAGTCCCTGTTCTAGTACTGTCTATCTCATGAGATATAAATATTTACCCATTACATTTGAGGGAGATATAGGTCTAACCCATCACATAATGAAATCATACATATGTGTTCCACAAGATCACAAACATTCATCATATTATAACCTATGAAATGAAATGGATATTATAAACATTTCATCATATAAAAACCTATGTAAAAGGGACAAGTTTCATAATCATTTCATCATATAATAACCTATGAAAAAATGGGCTTCATAAGAATTTATTCATGGTATAAGCCATAGAGGATAAACATGTTTCATAAATATCATCCCCTAAAAACATAAACCATTCAGAGAAAGAATATGAATGGTATCCTTGGATCATATCCCTATTAAGGCATAAATAACACCAAAAAATTTAAAATTAGATGGAAATAATCTTGAAATATCATTTAAAACATTTCTTGAGAAATAAAATACTCTCCTCTTTGAAAAATTATTTTTTAAATAAAAAACATTTTAAGACATTTTTTCTTGAAAATAACCTTGAAAACTTATAAAAAAGATTTAAGAATAATTTGAAACACTTTTTAAATGATAAAAAATTTTCAAAATAATTTTACTTTAAAATTATATTAAAATATTATTTCATAAATTTTTTGAAAACATTTTTATAAAACATTGTTTTGAAAGAAAACATATTTCCAACCGAAGAGATAAATGAATTTAGATTTTTTTAAAAACATTTTCTTAATTATCTTAAGTACAAAATATTGAAAAAATAGTAAAATTAATTGTATATATCATGAATAATCAGAGTAGAATAAAATTCATGAGAATTATTGAGAGTTAGATCATGATATTTCTACATTTGAGACTTAATCATGAACAATCCGGATAAATAATGAGATCGTAACATAAAACATCTTCCACTTTGGTAACATTGAATCATAAGCCCCATGATGGAATAACATACAATGAAACTTAAAATACAATTATGAAGAATAAATTAATGATATTATATTTCAAATGGGTATGTATATACACCTCGTGAAAGAGTATATGCGCATCACATAAAATATGTCCCAAAGAAGGCTAATTAAGGCAAAAAACCCTTACCGATTTGGTAACTCTTGAACCATAAACCCCATTAAAGAGAGATCCTAAAATGGATATGTAAATCCTAATAATTATTATTATAATAATCTTAAAATACATTCATGGAAATTATACACATCGTATAGAATAAATAGGTGGTGTCTCATAGAAAATAAAAGTGAGATGAAAATTCCCTTACCTTAAGTCTTGAATCTTGTCTTACTCGTTCAAACTTACTGTAAAATAAATATAAGTTTATTATACATATGTTAAAGAAAAATAATTATATATATCATATGATATATGATTTTCTTATGAATTTTTATTTCTTTTTTATTTATAATTCCATGTTAATGTTACATTTCGGGTAATAACCACATTGTTTTTCATAATTTTTTTGATTTGTTTTATTTTTGGTTCTCTTATCTTAATCATGATTTCCTCATCTCCAGAATGATAATAATGATATAAATATCATATATATTCTGTATATATGTATTTATATTAATATATAAAATATATAAATAGGAAATTAAATACACCATTTATGGAGACGATAGGTCATACGTATGTAGGTATGAATGATGTTTCAATTTTCTTATTGGATTGAAAGAAAGAAAAGTATATGATATATTATAATTATAGAATTATTTTTATTTCATATATATCAAATTTTTTTTATAAAATTTATCCATAATAAATTCCATTTAATGCGTGAACAAATCAAATTACTTCGCTAGGCGCTAGTCCGCCGTACACACGAACGACATTATCATATTCCAAAAAAATGGAAAGAATAAATGTGTGCATGATATAACAATTTCAGATGGATAATAAAATAATTAATATAATTAAAATCATATATGAACAATATTTATATCATTATTTCCATCCATGATAGGTGGTAATGGAAAAAAGAATGACATCAGTTCATGAGATGGTAGTCCGTTGTACACACGAACGATGATTTTGTAACACATTTGATGGAAGTGTGTGTATTTCTTGGCTATACCCTTAACATAAAAAAATATCAGTATATGTAAGATACCTAATTTATTATATAATCATGATATAAAAATAATTTAAGGGGTTTGAATAAGAAATATAACAAAAATGTTCGTTGATGAACGTTACCTCTTCTTCAGGTATATTCTTTTAGTTTACACCAAAGGCATTCTTTGGTTGAATTTCTGAATAATGTAAGGCTTCTAGGTTTAAAGAAGGTAAGTGAAGAAGTGATTTGGGAAGGTATTTATTGAACCAATTGGTTTTCAAGGTGTGAAGAGTGGGGGAGATGGGGTGGCCTTTTATAAGTGAGGTAAGTGACACTCTTGTATTTTTCGAAAATAGAGAATTAAACCCACGTTTTCCCATGTAAAGTGGCTCTAATAATGGAATGATATCGATCCTAGGAGGGATAGGGTCCAAATATGACCATTAAATGGGAATTGGAAAAGTTTTCAGGTCATTTCTTATTGGATTGGTATAGACTGGTCTGATTGGATGATGTTGGGCCAAATTCTTGCATCCCATACTACACACCCAGATTAAACTCCACAGGTCAAGTTCCATGGTGTGATCATTGGGGGTTGAAATAGGAAACAAAACCTTGTTCTATAGGTTTGGGGGCTGAAGGTCACCGACCCAAATCTTTGGGCACTGTAGAAACTCTGACCGACTATAACAGAGCTAACTAGTCGACACTAATAGGGCATTATAGCAGTGCATACTATTGTACAACTTCTATATAAGATTATATTTTAGAGAAAATTGTACTATATCTTTGTGGAATTATAGCCAAAAACCACTATAGAAACTTGGACCTGGGTGGTCGCAACATAGTAGTGATGCAGACTTCCATCCACCGTTCACTATAGGAGTGTGGATTTTTTTGTGGTTGGTGGCACAATACTTCATATTATTTATTATTCCATGAAAAGATAGGTTTTTTTATTCTTAAAAATATGAGATACTTCATGTAATTTTTTCTCCCAATTATAGTGATATTTTTTCCTCTCCGTGGACATATGTTTATTTCCCAAACCATGTTAATATTTGTGTCTGTGTTCATCATCATCATCATCATCATCTTCTTCTTCTTTTGTTTTTGAATTTTCTTCATCAACAAACCTATTATATTCCTGTAACTCCAAGATTTTTTTAAAATTTACCTCCTTATATTTAAATATTATTCCCTTGGTAAACTCATTTTTCTCTTAATCATCATAACTAATTTTAAGTGTTTTCACTAATCACTTTGTTCAAAAATAAAGATGACCTTATTTGAAATTATAAATTATTCTAATTCAAAAAATGGAATCCAGTTTTCCAAATTCCATTAATGAAAGTGGAAAAAAATTAATTTAAAATTAATTCCATATAAGTGTCAAGAAAGTAGGGCTTTAAAGCGAAAATGATCAAAATTTTATGAAGTTTTTATTTACAATTTCAATGTGAAATTGATTCCAATGACCTAAATTGGATTAATAAATTTTTTTATTGAACTAATTTTACTTTAAAAATAATTTAAAATATAATTTATCCTTATAAATAAATTAAATTAAAAATCAAATTTCAATTCAAATTCAGTATTTTTCACTATTCTTAAATAAATGAAACTTTTTAGAAGAATCATGAAAATTTACCCTAAGATAATTTTGACACCGAATGAAAAAATGAAGTTTATTTTATCAAATTCATTTTATAAAATTTTCCAAAATTAATTTTATTATTGTTCACAAAAGGCGTAAAAAACACTTTTTTGAGAAAATAGTATTTTCAAAATATATAAAGACTTACTAAAACTTATGTATATTATTATCAATTAGTTTTCATTATATAAGACCGTTATATTTAAAAAGTAGTTATTAATATTCATATTACTTATTTTAACATCTATGTTTTAATAGTCAGGTTTAAATGAATATATTAATAGTATATCTTTTTTTGTTTAAACTCGTTATTGTTTGTAACGCAAGATAAACTATTGTTGTGTGTAGCACAAGCATAACTTGGTGAAGCATGCAATGCCAGCTATCAAAGAAATTTAATTTATTTGGAAAAAAATTCATAAAAACTTGCGATGTTATATTATACCCCCCTTAAAATTAATTTCACCCTCAAAATTTGTCACTTTGATACAAACAAATTAGGATACTTCTACCTCATCATATCCCAAAGTTCCCATATAGATTCTTCAAACTGGTGGTTTCACTGGAAAAATTTGACCAGGAGAGTGGCCTTATTTCAAAGAACATTCTCTATACTATCCAAAATCTCCTCTAGTTGTTCTTCTTAATAAAGAACTTTTCCCAACAGTATGAACTCTGAGTTCATTACATGTGAAGGGTCTAGTATGTACTTCCTTAGGAGAGATACATGGTACAAATCGTGGACTTGAGAGAGGTTTTTTGGGAGATTCAAGAGATAGAATATTGTCCCAATATGATCAAGAATTTAAAAGGGACCTCTATACCTATGGATTAGTTTTCCTTTCTTCACAAATATCATAACCTTCTTCCATGAAATAATTCATATAAATAAATTGTCGCAAACTTGAAATTCTAGATCACATTGATGATTATCAACATAACTTTTTTACCAACTTTGAGCTGCCTTGATATGATTCTAAATGGATCTAACCTTCTCTACCATTTCTTTAGATATCCTAGGTCCCAATAATTTTCTTTCCCTAACTTTATTACAACACATTAGAGCTATACATTTATTTCCACAGAGGGATTCATAAGGAGTCATCTGAAAGATTTAGTGAAAGCTATTGTTGTAAGAAAACTCAAGTAAAGGAAGTTGTTTATCCCAATCACCTTTGAAATCTAAAAAAAAATATCTCAACCTATCCTATAAGGTTTTAATTATTTTTTCATACTAAACATACGTTTGAGGATGATATGAATTGCTAAAACTCAATTCCGTATCAAGGGCTTGCTGAAGACTTTTCTAGAACATTGAGGTAAACCTCAGATTCTGATAAGATACAATGGAATATGTTACTCCATGTAACCTTACCACTTATTTAATGTATATACTGAAAAGATAATCTAGAGATAAGTATTCTCTGACAGTGATGAATTTATGACTTATTAAGGTGATCAACTACAACCCATATAACATTATTTCCTTTAGAGGTTTTGGGGAGTCCAATGAAAAAATACTTAGCAATGTTCTCCCATTTTAATTATGACATGGGTAATGGATGCAAAATCCACTTAGAAATTTTTCTTTCAACTTTTACTTGTTGTCATACCAAGCACTGAGATACAAACTCTGCGATATCTCGCTTTATACCACCCCACTAGAATTATTCTTTCAAATCTCTATACATCTTCGTAATTCCAATATGAATAGAGAATGAAGAACTATGTGATTATTTTAACAAATCCTTCCCAATGTTTGGTATGGAAGGAACACATACATGGTTCCTAAACATTATCATTACATCGTGATCAAGGTTTAACTTAGAAACATTTCCAACCTTCTTTTCCATCTCTACATCTTCATTCTACGCCTCTTTAATCTTTACTTGGATAGCTGATTGAACATTTAATTGAGAAAGATAAGATTTTCCCCTTCCATCCGGATTTCTATATCCATACTTTGAATATCTATAAATATTGGATATTTTTTATCCTCATCATGGATAATCTAGCATGATCCTTTCGACACAAATCATAGATCACCTTGTTTTCTTTCCCAGGGTTATAATGTATTAATAAATCCTAATCCTTTACCAGCTCTAAAAATCATCTATGGTGCATGTTCAACTCCTTCTGTGTGAATATATACTTTAAAATTTTATGATTAGTATATATATAACATTTTTCTTCGTAAAGATATTTCCTCTATAAAGTTAATGCCAAAATTATCACATCTAACTCTAAATAATGATTTGGGTAATTTTTCAAATAAAGCTATAATTATTATGAGGTATAAGCTATAACTATGTTATTTTACATAAGATCACATCCTAATAACTTCTTAGATGAATCAATATAGATTACAAACCCTTCTCCACTAAATGGTAATGTAAGAACTGGTTCACTAACTAACCTTCTCTTTAGTTCCTCAAAATTTTCCTCACATTCATCAGTCTAGAGGAACTTGGCTCCCTTCTAAGTTCACTTCATTAGAGGATTATATTTTCATGAGAAATTATCTAAAAACATTCAATAATATCCATCTAAACCAAAAAAAAACCATGGACCTTAGTCATTGTGGATGGTCTGGTCCAATATTCAATAGTCTCTATCTTTTATGGATCTACTCATATACCATCTCTTGAGATTATATGACCTAAAAATGAAACCATTGGTAGCAAAAATTGACACTTCGTAATTTTTTCGTATAGTTCCTTATTTATTATGGTCTTTAGTACAATTCTCAAGTGGTCTTCATGATCTTCCTTTCTCTTTGAATAAATAAGAATATAATTTATAAAGACTACCACATATTGATCAAGGTAATCTCTAAAGACTATATTCATTAAATCCATGAATATAGAAGGGTAATTTCTAAGATCTAAACACATCACTATATATTCATAGTGTCCATGCCTTCTAAAAAATTCCATCTCAGGTATATCCTTCTTTTTGACCCATAATTGATGATATCCTAAATCAAGGTCAATCTTGGAAAAGTATTGAGCTCCACACAGTTGATAAAACAATTCATCAATATAGGTAAGGTGATACTTGTTCTTAATTGTGATCGTGTTCACCTTGTGATAATCAATTTAGTCTCACATTGATCCATCTTTCTTTTTCACAGAAAGAATATGTGCACCCCAAGGTGACACACTTGGCCAAATGAATCCATTATCAATGTTTTCTTGGAGTTTCTTATTCAATTCCTATATCTCAATTGGGCCCATTATATATGGAGTATTTGAAATTGGTGTGACACTAGCTATGAGTTTTATGTTGTACTAAACTTCATGTTTTTATGGAATTCCAGACAACTCTTTTAGAAAGACATCAACAAATTCTTGAACAAGAGGCATACTTATCTGAACAGTGATATATGACCATAGGTTAGTTTAGAATATCAAATGTAACTTCCCTTCCTCGAAAATTGATGTGAGATTTATGAAGATAAAGAAAATCCATGACTAGGATGACATGAAATTTAACGAGAGGAAGAATCATAAGATTTGTGGGAAGCACATTCCCACCAATGTTAACCAGAGAGGAATCATAAAATAGAGATTTGATCATCGTACAATTAGAGGGTTTTTCTTATAATTCCACATCTAATCATTTGGGTTGAATATTGACACCCTTAGATAATTATTTATATATGAAATAATTGGTAGATCCAGAGTCAAATAAAACATTAGCTATTCTAGAGTAGATGGTAAGTGTACATTTCACTACATCGTTATCACACCCCTTGTGAGAAATAATGATTACATGATATTTCCACTTTTCACTAAGCTTAAGAGGTTATTGACTTCGATAATCACCATTAACCCTCAGGTTTGGGAACTATTTAGAATAATTCCCATTCTTCTTACACTTGAAGTACTGAAGTGAGGTAGGTGCATTATGTGCAGATTTCTCTCTATTCACATCATTAGCTAACTTCTTACCATCACTTTGGAAATCAATTGACCGATGACCTTCCCTTCTATATTAAAAACATTTAATATCCCACCCTAATGCAATTTACTCCATTCTTCTTACCACACATAGAGCATAAAGGAAAAATCATCTTCTTTTCTCTATATTTCATAGATTTTCCTTTTGAACTCCATATTCCCTTTCTTGTAAAAACCATGAGATTGATACGTAACTTCAACCTCTATTTCCACCTTGATTGCACATAAAAAATTATATTCATTACTACTAAATTATCTTATGAATAACTTCCATAAAATAATTTTTTTTCATCCAATGAAGAATATATGAACCTTACTTTCAGGTTAGATGAAAATACTAGAAGCATACCTCACAAGTCATGTAAAATTTACCCCATAAGTACAAACAGATTCATCATCCTTTTGACTTAGATAAAGAAACTCTTTCTCCATATTCATATAAAGTGTCACACCCCAACCTTTGAAATTATTTTATTTTTTTGTTTTCTTGACCTTGGATCCTTTCGTTGAGGTTTGGGTTGAGTCTAATTTTGAATTTTTTATTTCTTGTTGAAAAGTGGATGTTTTGGCCTTAGTAGTAAGGGGCACACAAGTAGTTCATAGTTAAGGGAAATCGTGATTCTTAAAAAATGTTACCATGAAACTTGTCTTGGGGTCTAGGGGCAAGGCACACAAGTTTCATATGGTTTGAGAAATCATGCAGAAATCGTGCATGAGGTTCTTTCTATTTTGATAGTGGCAACCACATGGTTTTTGCATTGTTTTGAAATCTGTGTAGTTAGACCATGCGAGTTTCCCAGATTCTTAAAAAATTTAAATTCCAATTATTCCCCTCTTATATTTGGCCTCAAATCAAGACTCCTCCCTCCTTGGTCATTTTTTTTTCACAATAGAGGGTCACTGAAACCCTCTCCCTTTGGTTCTCATCCCTTATTTGATACTTCCCAAAGGTTATAAGGTGATTTTATTTGAATTTTGTTCAATTTTATCCTCTTTTTTTCACCCTCCTTAGATTTATAGGGTTTTATTAGTGGGTTATATCTATTTACCGAACCCTAGTGGCTAGGGGTTGTATGTAACTTATTTTTTTGAATGTTAGGGTGTTCAGATTGTGTCTCGGGAATGTATATTCCTTCTCCTGAAGTTTTATTTCATTCACTCATCGTTGAGGTAGGAATTTACATCAATTTCCTTTCTGAATCATTCAATTTGATTCTTATAAATTTTAAATTATATACAAATGTGTTTCTCATGCTTTTGGTATGATTTCTTATCTTGGTATGGTGTTTTTTTTGTTGGAAAAAATTGGTGGGAGTGGTTTAGAAAGGCATTTCTTTAAACATGTTATATAGTTGTGCGCATAAGGTGTTTGATAAAATGTTTACTAGTTTCTTAAAATATAATTGCGCACTTTTTGTGATTTTTGGACTTCATTAAATTTTCTGGAATTAATTTAATTACAATTTTTATATGTTGGGGGATTTGGGAGAATCTTTATGGATTGATAAATTTTGGTAAAAATTCATTAGAAAGGTTCTTTCAGTTCTTAAGTGATTATTGGTGATTTTAGAAATTTTTAAATTATTGTGTTGGTTTAAGGAAAAGTGGTGTTTCTTAAAAATGGTTTTTGTGTTATTTCATGGAAACTAAGTGTGTTCTTGGATGTTGTCACATCCATGGGTGTATAGGGTGTACACATGGATGGACATACAAATAATGATGAAACTTAAGAGTGATCCTCGTTTTCTTAAAATTTCTTGTTGGTTTCTAAATAGTTTTTTGTTCTATTTGTGATTTTATAAGTGGATTAAAATGTGTTCTTCAAAGTTTGACCTGTTTGGAAATTGAGACATGTTTTGTGGAATTATTGGAAAAAACTCATCTTTGACACTTTTCAAAATGTTTCATGTTTTATTCTAGTTTGGAAATGTGTTTGTAAATGTTTTTTGATTGGTGATGTTAAAGGCCCATTTTTTATTATGAATATGAAAGTGGGGTTTTATGATGTTTTATAAATGGTTAGAATTTTTTTGTGATATATTGGAATTGATAATGTTAAAGGCCTGGTTGAAACTTTATAATGTTTTGGAAATTAATTGTGGTTTTGGAAGAAAAAATGCCCAGTTGGCATTTTAGCATGTTTTGAGAAATGGTTTGGAAGATCATGTGATGTGATAACCCAGTTGGCACTTGAGAAAGGATTGTTATGAAATGGATACCCCTATAGAGAATTTTCTGAGATTGGTTTATCACATAGGTGGTGTCGGTGTTTAGGGTAGGAAAGTGTGGTGGTAGTAGGTAAGGTGATTAATGCATGCGAGGGCCTCCTACTTTCACCATATACTATTACCATGAGCTTCATGGGAATATTTTATATTGTCTAGTGATGGTTTCTTTTCAACTATTATTATATGGGTTTGTACCCCTTGGATTTCTAGAGGTCAGGTTGGATTGTGCTACTAAACCGGAACTTAGAGCGGCCAGTGATTTATTGACTATGGAGATGCACTATAAGCCAATAGGTGAGTCCAAACCTAGTACATAAAAAGATCTCTCTAAGGATTTTTAGGAAATTTCCATGGTTTTTATCTGTCTGCGTTTGTTTATATTCTTTTGCACTTGGTTTCTAGTTTATACTGCTTGTTTATTTTCAGTATAGCTTGGCATTACTTTGTTTGGATTTTGGTTTGAGATTTAGTTTTGAAATTGTAATCCATTTTAAAAATTGTGATGTGGTGTGTATTATTTTGGAAAATGGAAAGATGTATTTTTTATTAAAATGAGGAAAACTATTTTTATATATGTATTCCAAACTAGTGTTTGTGGACTGTTATGAGAAAGGAAATATATGGATTCTATGATTGTTTCCTACTGAGCTGTTTAATATCACACCCTATATGTACCATTTGGTGTCCGTAGACCCAATCTGTTTTGAAGGTTTAGTCTTCTTGTTTGAGTACTCATTAGAGCAGGTTGGTCTGGTGGTTGGAGGTGACCAAGAGGTCACATGGAGATCATGTTGTGTGGTTCGGTCTTAGTTTTTTATTCAGTTTTTGTTTTGTTTTTTAGTTTTTTTATCTAGATGAATTTGTATAATTATTAATATTTAGTTTCTATTGGTTCTTCATCATGTTTTGTTTAATTATTTGATCCTGGTTTGTTTGGAAAAAATCATTCCCATTGTTATTACTTTTATTCCCAACACTAGTTTCTAGCCTATGGGGATTGGAAACAACCTTCAGGACATGTCTCAGACCACATCAGATGTTGGGTTAGATGGAATCCCAACTTGGTTCATGAAAAAATGGAATTATAGGGAGGTTATTTTCTATTTGGGGTGTTAGGTAGTTTGAGATTAGGGCTGTCAAGACTCAAGATGTAGGTATATGAAAAAAATCATGAACCCTTAGTCATTCTGATCCTCGAGTTTCTAGGGTAGTCTAGGATTTGAGTCTTTTTTCATTGTTAGGGATTGAGTAATGATAATAGAAGTGATCCAGTGTCATGTTGTGATCTCATATGGAGTATTAACCCATTTTGACTCCACGTGCACAGTTCAAGGTCCTCTTAGTGGTTACATATTACTTGGAGAATGGACTACTAACTGTGTCACTAAGTTATTCATGACCACTAGTTCCTCATTCTTGTAGTTTGGCATGAGTTGTGTTTTGTTTCAGTTCTGGATGATGTAAATGAGTTTTTTAAATGAAAGTAGTTTTTGAAAATGAAAATTATTTCTTTCATGGGGTTTTGAAATTTGAAATAATAATTTTTAAAATAATGTATTTTGGATTGAAGATTTGGTAAATTATTGGGTTTTGATAATGACGTGGCATGGGTAACCCTTGGTATCCCTCATGAACAATCACATATGTTTGGGTATGTGTGGAGAGTTCATGTTGGCACTTGTACATAAATGATTTAAGTGTAAGTGGATGAATACACATGTGATGGTTCATAAGATTCCATGGGTGAGTATTTGAAACCAAAGAATTGGCTTGGTTTTTCAAAAATATTTTTTGAAATGTGTAAATAGTTTTGGGAATTGGTTTTTCTTTGAAAGGTGGGTCTTGTTTATGAAAATTGGATTTTTTTCATTAAAAAGTGACCTTTTAAGGCGGTGATTTGAAATTGAAATGAAATTGTGATTTTTGAAAAGAGGTTTTTGGTTGTTCTTATATATGTTTGGTTTGTGAGCCGGTTTTTTTGGATTGAGTTGTTCTTTTTGATTGGGATTTGGTTTGATGTTGGTTTTGGTTTTGTGCTTTTTTTTATTCGAAATATGGCAACCATTAAGGTCCATAAGGTTTATAATGGGTCTTTCTACATTTCTAGTTCCTCTTAGGTGTTTCCTATCTATCATGGTGATCGAGGTCTATTAAAGGAAATGGAGTGGATTGAGGAAGTTGAGTGTGTCTTCAGATTTTTGGGAACTATTGAAGCTATGAAAGTGTGTGTTGTTTTGGGTCTGTTTGATGATCTAGATTGGGGTTAGGGGAATATGTTTTCTCCACTATCAATGCAGGTTGGGATGGTGTGGGAAGTGTTCAAGTTCCTTTTTTGTAATAGTTTATACATGAGGTGGTGAAGATGAAGAAAGTATAAGAGCTCATGAATGTTAAAAAAGGTTAGTGGATAGTGAAGGATTATATTGAATATTTCAAGGATTTTGTTTCTTTCTCTTCGTAAATAGCATAGAAGGATCTAATTAAAGCCTCTTTTTTCATTTTGGTCTTAATCCACAGATCAAGAAGTGGGCTCTCTCCTCTGAGAATATTTGTTTTGAGAAGTTGGTGGACAAAGAGTTCTTAGCTGAGATAGTTTCTGTATCTCAGATAGTTTGAAATCTAGTATCTTTTTCCATTCATGAAGGCTCCCCATCAGGAAAGTGGGGTGTGCCATAGGAACCTGTTTCTGAAAAGTCTCCTTCGTTGGTCCCAGCTTCTATCTTGTCAGACCATTCGCTCATGTTCTTCTACTGTGGTTAGTTTGGATGTCATAATACTAAAAAGACCTATCATTGTTGTGGATATCTAGGTCATCTAGAGTATTTTTTTAGGAATATTTTCTTAAAGAATAAGCCTTGATCCTAGGATGTTAATGTCTGATTATGAGGCAGTGGTTGCTTTAGTCATAAGGGCTCCAGCCACAGGTCTCTAAGTGAATTTCTCACACAGTCAAAAATATTTGGTGGTGTGGGGAACCTTGGTTAAGTTTTTGTCTCCTATATTGTGTTGGGTACGTTTGGAGTTTCCTTGTTTTAGTTTTTCTATAGTTTTAAGTTCATCATTTTATTATAAAATTGTGATGGACTTGTTATTTCATGATTTGAGTGGTTATGTTTATCTAAATGTGGATCATTGAGTCATTTGTTCTTCCTTTCACGTGATTATCCCTTATATGGGTTGTTATTTGTTTTAGCTATGCTCATTTGGAGATGATTAAGTTTTCTGGAATTGATGGATTATGGTTTTAGTTCCCTGTTTGGATATAGTTCCTTTTGTGGGTTTCTCTTTTTCATTGGGGATTTTGTATGGTAATGGAAATTTCATGTTCTAGTGGTGGTGTTTTTTAAATCATGCAAATAAGTTTAGGGTAGTTCATGTTGGGAGTTCCCATATTGGGCTAGTTCGAAGCGGCGATAAGGTGATAATCAGGTTTTTATTGTGGGGAGAACCCTCTCATGTTCTCCCATTATCATTTTCCATAGATTCCTCTACAATGGTTGGGTGTGACTTGTGAAGTGAAAGGTCACCCTGAGGTTCATGTTTCCTTTGTATTTTGATCGGGTAGGGAGCCGAGTTTTTTTACTTTTGGCTAGGTAACATTATAGGGGAAGAAAGTGTTTGTGGTGGGGAGAATTGTCACACCCCAACCTTTGAAATTATTTTATTTTATTATCCTCATAATCTTTGACCCTTTCATTGAATTTTGTATTGAGTCCTATTTTGTTGTTTTTGAGTTCCTATTGAAAAGTGTAAGTTTCAAGATTGACAACAAGGGGCATACAGATCTTGCACGGTTAAGGGAAACTGTGCGACTTATCCTAGGTAACTATTTGGCATGTCTTAGGGTCCAAGGGTAAGGTGAAAGGATTACACATGATTTGAGAAACTTTTCTGAAATAGTGAATGAGGTTTCATCCATTTGGATAGTGGCGACCATACTGTTTGTGCACAATTTAGAAAACCATGGGGCCAGACTGTGCGAGTTGTCCATATTCTTAAAAATTTAAAATTACAATTATGGAACTCTTATGTTTTAACCCTAAATTGAGTCTCCTCCCTAGTTGGTCATTTTTCATGCACAATATGGTCCCTAAACCCCTGTCCCTTTCGTTCTCCTCCCTCCTTTGATGCTTCTCCAAGGTTTTAAGGTGAGTTTCTTTAGATCTTGTTCCGTTTTCTCCTCTTTTTATCCTCCCCTTGTATTTATAGGGTTTTATTGGTGGGGGATCTCTCTTGGATGAACCCTATTGGCTAGTGTGTGTGTGAAACTTTATTTTTTGGATGTTAGGGTGTGTGGATTATTTATTGGGCTTGGATATTCCTTCTCCAAAAGTTTGGTTGCATTTTGGTCGTCATTAAGGTAGGTGTTTCGATATAATTCCTTTATAAATAATTCCATTTGATTCTTGTGGTATTTAAAATAATATATAAATACGTTTCACAAGATTTTGGTATGATTGTTTGACTTGGTATAATGTTTTTTTGTTTTCAAAAATTGGTGGAAGTGGTTTAAAAAGTGTTTCTTTAAACATGTTATATAGTTAGCACATAAGGTGTTTAATAAAATGTATATTAGTTTATTAAAATGAAATTGAGAACTTTTTGTGATGTTTGGACTTAGTTAAATTTTATGGAATGGTTTTAATTACAATTTTGTTATGTTGGGTGATTTTGGAGTCTCTTTATGGTTTGAGAAATTGTGGTAAAAATTATCTGGAAAGGTTATTTTAGTTCTTAAGTGATTATTTAGGATTTGTAATTGTGTGACTTATTGTGTTGGTTTAAGAGAAAGTTGTGTTTCTTAAAACATTTTTTGTATGATTTCATGGACCCTGTATGTGTGCCATTTGATATTGGCACATCCATGGGTGTGTGGGGTGCACACATGGATGAACATACAAATGAACATGACACTAAAGAGTGATCCCCTTTTTCTAAAAATGTCTCATTGGTTTCTAAATGGTGTGTTGGTTCCCTTTTTGATTTTAAAAGTGGATTCAATTGTGTTCTTCAAATCATGGTCCATTTGGGAATTGAGACATGTTTTTGTGATTGATTAGAATAAAGTCCTATTTGGAACTTTTCATAATGTTGTATGTTTTATTCTAGTTTGGAAATGGTTTTGTAAATGTATCTGGATTGGAGATGTTAAAGGATTATTTGACATTGTTAATATGAAAGTAGGGTTTTATATTATTTTGGAATTAGTTATGAAACATTTTTTTTATGATATGTATGAATTGATAATATTGAAGGCCAGGTGGGAAATTTATAATGTTTTTGGAAATGAATTGTGGTTTTGGAAGCACAAATGCCCAGTTGGAATCTTAGTATGTTTTGAGAAATGGTTTGAAAAAACACATGATGTGATGGCTTAATTGAAACTTATGAAAGGATTATTGTGAGATGGGAACCCCTATATAGAATTTACTGAGAGTTTATTATCACATACGTGGTGTTGGTGTTTGGGGAAGGCAAGTGTGGTGGAGACATTTAAGGTGAGTCACACGAGTGAGAACCTCCTCCTTTCACCATGTACTATTACCATGGGTTTCTTGGGAATCTTTTAGAGGGTCTAATGATGGTTTTTTTTAAACCCCAATTAGATGGGTCGGTTTCCCTTAGATGTTTGGAGGACATGTGTTATTTTGTTACTAGAATGGATGTTAGAATGAATAGTGAGTTATTGACTATGGAGCTTCACCATATACTGATAGGTGAGTCCAAACCGAGTATGTCCATGGATCACTCTAGGGATGTTTAGAAAATTCCTATGGTTTCTATTTTTATGTGCTTGTTTATATTATATTGAACATGGTTTCCTATTTATATTGCTTATTTATTTTTAGTATATCTTAGTATTTCTATGTTTGGATTTTGGTTTGGTTTTGAAATAGTAATCTGTTTTGAAAACAATGATGTGGTTTGTATTATTATGAAAAAGGGAAATCTATATTTGTTTATTAAAATGAGAAAACCCTATTTTTATATATTTATTACAATCTAGTGTTTATGGACTATTTTCGGAAAGGAAATATAAGGATTCTGTGGTGGCTTCCTACTAAGTTGTTTAATCTCACAACCTACTTGTAGCATTTGGGGTCGGTAGACCAGAGTTGTTTTGCAAGTTTAAGCTTCTGGTTTGAGTGCTCGTTGTTGGAGTAGGTTGTTCTGGTGGTTGGAGGTGACCAAGAGGCCACATGTATATTTTTTTGTGTGGTTCAATCTCAGTTTTCTATTTATCTTATGATTTATTTTTCAGTTTTAGTATCTGGATGAGTTTGTATAATTATTGAGAATAATTTTCTATTGAGTTTTCCACATGTTCTATTTAATTATTTGATTATAGTTTGTTTAGAAAAAATCATTCCCATTGTGATTACTTGGATGCCAATCACTAGTTTCCAACCCATGGGGATCAGGAATGCCCTTCAGGCCATGTATCGAACTGGGTCAGATGTCGTGTTGGATGACATCCCGACTTGGTTCGTGACATGAAGAAAATGAGGAAAGTACTTATTGAAAAATATTTTCTTGTAATTGTCCCAATAGATGGATTAAATTTCATTGTGTTTCCTCATATTCTTGATAAGTGTAATATTGTATGCCCTCATGGTCTATTACTTTTCTAGTTTTGGTTGTTGGAGGAGTTTGGGGAGGGTTCTGAGAGTTTTCGGTGGAAGTTAAAAGTGCAGTAGAGCTGCTGCAGGAAATACACATTGTGTATGTGTATTACATGATGTGAAATTTGGTTTCATGGCTTGTCTAGGGCCGGTTCACTACATGTAAATTTTCAAGGTTAAATAATAAAAAGCAAATGTTTTTTTAGAGAAATCAAACCCAGAGTATTACATGATTTGAAAGGGGATTACACATCATGTAAACCCCCGATGTAGTGTTGTTTTAAAAGTTATTTCTGAAAAAATCTTCATTCATTCATCCATATCTTATTCTTTCTCTCATTTTGGGTGAACCCTAGGCACCCCAAGGAGTTCTTAAATCCCTATTCCTCCATATTTTATTCATTGGTCTTGATGGTTGTTCATTTGAAATCCTTTTTTGATTCGTGGTAGGTTCTTCTCCCTTCTTGGTGGGTTTTCTTCCATTCTTCTCTCGGGGATTCGATGTGGTGATGTTATTTTGGTTTGGGTTGTGTTTAGTGTTGAGTTTTTATGGTCTTTGGTTACGGTGTAGTTTTGTTTGTGGTTCCCATGGTTTGGTTGTGGTTTACAGGTGTTCTTCTTTGCCTTGTGGTGCGCAGCAAGTCGACAAACTTATTTGAGTTAGGGATTCCCTAGTTTCTCCTTATTGTGTATTATGCAGGAGGAGTTTACTTTTTTTTATCTATGATCTATGGTTTTTCTAGATTAATCAAAGACAAATAATTGGTTAATTTAATTTAAAATAGTAAAATTTATTTTGTTTCACTTGCTTTTAGAGATTTGATGTTACTTGTTATATTGTGGATTGTACGGGCATAATGCCCCGCTAAAAATTATGGCTGTTGGTGGTTTTGTTTATGCTGGATATATGTATTGTGACTATTGTGACTATTGTTACTGTTGTGACTATTGTGATTTCTGTGATATCACCCTAAATGTAAATTAGTTTATTACTTATACTTGTCTATTGAAATGGTTTCCATAGGATTTTGGTTTGTGTGATAACACCCCTAAAATAAAGTGGAATGTGATAAAAACCCCTTTTGTAAATGTGTAAAAATTATCTTAATGTGTTGTGATATGTGGACATGTTTGTGAAAAGGAAACATGTATTTTTAATGGGGTGTGGGTGACGTGTGGTGTATTGGGCGGTGCTTTTGGGGTGGTGAGCAGGTGGTTTGTTTTAGCCGTGATTTTGGGGTGGCAAGGAGGTGGTTTGTTCAGCCGCGATTTTGGGGAGGTGAGGTGGTGATTTTTTTGGATGTTCTCTTAGGGTGGTGAAGTTTTGGTTTGTTTGGATGTGTTTTTAGGGCGGTGAGGTGGTGGTTTCTTTATGATAGATGCCCAAGTAGTGATGGAATAAATAAATAATTCTTCAATAATGTTTGGAATGACATGGGTTGGTTTGGTTAATGGGATGAAAATGATCAATGGATAATTAAATGATGGGTTGTGTGATTAAACATGGTTGATTCTAAATAATGAAAATAATGGGATGATTAAATGAAATTGGTTAGAAATATGAAATGGGGTTTTTGGCATGTTGTGGGATGTTAAACATTTAGGGGTGGTAGAAAAAGTTACAGTGTTGTGAGTTGGATGGTTTTTTTATGAACTCATAGGTTTGTCTTGAGTGTTTGATACTATATATATATATGTATATATATATATACTTTTATATTCTTGTTATTTCTATATGTACCCCACCCATGTTGAACACTTTTTTCTGACACCCGTATAGTCACGCTTGGGTGTTTTTCAAAAGATTCGGTGAGGATTAAGGATGGATGGGTACCTACTCATTCCCGCTCTCTCTTACAGACGATGTACTTATTTCACATGATGTGTTGGTTAGAGATATGTTTTTTCATTATATGGTGGTTTTTATGGCCCATGTTTCTTTAAGAGAGATATGATAGTCCATGTATTTTTGAATGAGATATGATGACCTAAGTGTTTTCAAGTGAGATGTGATCGTGCTTATGGGGAGACTTTTGGTGGGGGTCATTCATGGTAGGGGGAGAACATGGGGTTGATTTACTACATGTTCACGATACCCTACTACTCTAGTTTTGGAAGTGGTTATGTTCTGGCCCAAAATTTTTTGGGTGAGATGTGATGTGGCCATGCTTGTGGGGCGGGGATCCTAGGTGTCTGCAGGTGAGGTGTGTTGTGACTGTGGATGTGGGGAGGTGTGTTATACAAAAGAGATGAGAGCACCAAGACATATGAAATTGGGTGTGATAGTGGCATGCCAGTAAGAAAAATATGGTGGGTACCCATATTAACATGAATCCTATTATATTATATTACTTGGTTTGAATTATTTGGTGAGAGTGACTTGGTGAAGTTGGGATAGTTAGTATACCTTGACAGGTGCTGTTTGGTTATGTTGTTTTCTCATAGGAAAATTAGTATTATTCTTTCAGATGTACATGAGAGACTTGAGTTTTTCCTACCAAGTATACTTGTATGATCACCCTACGTATATAAAATTGTTTTCAGGTTTCCAAGAGGATTACGTGGACCATGCTAGGCATTACTAGCTCAGACATTTGGATAGATATTATGCCTCCTCTTTAGCTTTAATTTGTTCATTTACTTTGGCGACTTTATTGTATATGTATTAGTTCTATTTATACATGCATGTTGGATGGTTTTTGGCTTTCTTTTTATATTATTTCTGGGATTTTTTTGTGGATGATCCATATTATCTCCTGATCCTATTTATATTATAAATTTCAATGCCTCTTATAAATGAGATTCTTATACCCTCAGTGCTAGTCACCAACCTGGTACCTACCAGAGGAGGGACCCAGGGGTCATTATCTATGATATCTTTAGAGGGAGGTGGTTATGATTGAGTGGTATCAGAGGAGTGGTTGAGATATAGGATGAATTTTGGAGTTAGGCACAGTGAGGGTTTCATATTTTGGTATAGAAATAGTGCCATTTTACCTTAGTGCATGACATATGCCAAGAAGACTGGCCAAGACACAGGATTTTAGGTCCCCTCATGATCCAGTTCATGAACTTTGAGCTTATTGAACGACCAAGTGAGATGAACTTGCTTATAGTGTAGAGACCTAGGAGAGGTACATGCATCATAGTAACTTGTGTTTTTATTTGATTTGAGTTGTTTTTGGAAATTTGAAATGGATAAAAAATGAATTAAATGATTTAAAATGATTCTTAATGAAATTAAATACTTTTTAGCCTTAAAATATTCTTGTTTTCCATTTAGTTATGGATCTCATTCATCATTCACGTGTGGCTTAGTAAGTTGAGGTTCAATAGACTGATTTGGTAGATCTTCATAGGGTTGATACGGTTGAGGAGTATGATTAGTGGTACATGAAATTGTGTGCTTTCCAATAGTTGTCTTTGGAAAAGTACAGGGGTACTATTTTAGTTGTGGAGATATAGAGCTGGCTGTAAGAGCTCAAGATCACATTTGGTTTAATCGGGGCCCCGATAGAGTATTGGGTCCCTTTGGAAGTCATTTGGATGTGGGGAGTTGTATGTCAGTGGTGGATGTTGTATATAAGAGATCATAAGGAGGAATATGTTTTATGGGTGACTTTCAAAAGGAGTTATGAGTAGAGTTCCGTTCGTCAACCATGAAGGTATTAAAGAGGGAAAAGCTTCTTTGTCTTTAGCAGGGGATCATATTAGTACAAGATTTGAGAATCAATTTCAAGGACCTTTTGTGTTTTTTCCAAAGATATTTTTCCAGATGAGGAGTCCCATGAAAGACATCTTTAGGAGGCACTCCATCATTCTATCCAGTATGTAGTAACTCCTTTTATGTTTCCAATGTATCTAGTGGTTTAAAAGAAGGAAGAGGTGATTGAGTGGAAGCACCCGTGAGGAGGATTTCTGCGAGAGGGGATCCAATAGGGTTAATTTAGAGGAAGAGTTTTCATTGGTAAGTCTTAGGTGATAGGACCTTTGAGGTTTCGATTAGAAGGGATTTGAACTCACAGGATTTCTTTTCGGCCTTATGGTGATAGTGGTTTCTGTTCTTTTAATGAGAGCTCTATACTAGTTGGTTTTGGTTGTGTGGTTCAAGGTGATCACTAGAACTAGTGCCCCAATGATTTCATGAGCATAGTTTGGTGAAGGTGGATAAGTTCAGTGCCATCCTTAGTAGAAGTTTCCAATGAGATAGTTTCAATAGCTGATTTTTGCTCTGCCAAGGGGGGATGGAGCAGGTAGAGGCCAACCTTAGGATGTTCCTCGTCTTCAAAGACTACAACCCAAGTGTGTCCATGGAGGTGGTCGTCAGCCAAGAGGTAGAGGAGTTAGGCATGGTCAATTTCACATAGTGGAGACAATAGTTCCAAAGGGTCTAGAGATCATCATAGGTACGATCAGTTTGTTTAGTACCATTGTTTGTGCCTTGTTTGATTTAAGTGCTTTACACTCCTTTGTTTCAATCTCTCTAGCCTATGTTATGGGACTAGAAATAGATAGAATTCCCGTACCCCTGGTATTGACTATACGAGTCGGATTCTAGACTAGATTATTTGATGTGTTCTAGGGGTGTAGACTGATGATGGAGTCACATCAATACCCTGATAATATTTTATTACTAAAGATACCACTATATGATGTTATCGTTGGCATTGACCAGCTATATTACATACATGATGTTATCGACTGATTCTGAAGGAGATTCATTTTTAAGATGTGGATGGACAATGATTGGTTTTAATCGGTGAATGAGGTTGTCAGGTGAGTAGTCAGCATGTGGAGCCCCTTCTTTTCTTAATGGATAAGTTGTCAGTGAAATCAGTGGATGTTGAGATGGTAGAGGTTCCTAGGGTTGTTGGGAAGTTCCTAGACATTTTCTCCAAGGAGGTTGTGATGCTACCCCTTTTACGTGATGTTAAGTTCAAGACAAACCTGCGGCTCAGTTATTTTTTGATTTTGATGACTACTTATCAGATGACACCTTTTGAGTTATGGAATTTGAGGTTTTAGGTAGTTGATCTGATGCAGAAGGGTTTTATCCAGCCTAGTGTATCACTGTGGGGTTCTTCAGTGTTGTTTGAAAAGGAGGATGATAGTCTAATGTTGTGCATAGACTACTAGAGGTTGAACTAGGTAATATTCAAAAAAAATTATCCTCTTCTAAGGATAGACAATCTTTTTGACCAGCTGAGAGGGGAAAGTTGGTTTTCTAAGATCGATCTGTAGTCTAGATGTCACTAGTTGAGGGTGAAGGAGGGAGATATCCCAAATAATGACTTCAGATGTAAGTATGGGCACTTCGAGTTTGTATTCATTTCATTTGGTGTTATGAATGCACTTTTCATGTTCATGGGACTTATGAACTCTATGTTTTGTGAGCTCCTAGATCGGTTCATCATCGTATTCATCAATGAAATATTACTCTACTCAAAGTCAGTGGATGAGAATGTCGAGTATCTCATAACTGTCTTTCATGTTCTTCGATGCCATCAGCTCCATGAAAATTTGTAAAAGTGTATGTTCTATTCAAGATAGGTGTATTTCCTTGGGAATGTGGTGTCTCATAAGGGTGTGGAAGTAGACCCGTCAAAGGCTGAAGTAATTTTTTCTTGGGAGGAAACCAAAAACATGGTAGAGGTTCATAGTTTTCTTGTTATTAAAGGTTATTATTGGAGGTTCATACCCTATTTCTATCAATTTGAAGCCCCGTTTATATCCTTGAACATGAAATAATGGGAATTTGTGTTGAGTGATCAGTTCCAAGCAGCATTCAGTTACCAGATGTGGATGTTGTCTAGTAATCCAGTGATTTATCTTCCAGAGGATGGTTTGCTATTTAAGGTGTTTTGTGACACTTCCCATATGATATTAGGGTGAGTATTGATGTAGTATAAGGCAGTGATCTTTTAATGGTGTAGGTAGTTATACCCTCATGAGAATAACTAAACCAGCCATGATTTAGAACTAGTGGAAGTTATGTTTGCGTTGAAGTTGTGGAGACATTACCTCATTGGGGAATGCTTTGTGTCCTTTAAGGATCAAAATATCTTGAGGTATGTCTTTTACCAATGTGATATAAAATTTCAACATCAGAGGTGGATGGAGTTTCTTCAAGATTATGATTTTGAGATATCCTACACCTCAATGAAGTGGAATGTTGTGGCAGATGATTTGATAAAGAAGTCATGGAAGGGTGTTATTCAGGAGTCCGAGTATGCTTGGAGAGAAATGGAGGATTTAACAGCCTTATAATTAGATGATAGAGTGGATGGTGGTAGATGATGTTTGTTTTAGATGATGATGAAGTATTCTGTGATGCCATGGTGATGCTCTAGAGGGATGATCAGAGGATGGTCAGAATTAGATGTTCTTACATGGAAGGTTTTTTATTTTGATTGTAATGAGAAATGGAGTCTTTGGTGAGTTTCATCACTCACTTTTGGTGGTACACCCAAGATTTTCCAAGATTTATTGGGGATTGAGGGTGCAGTTTTTGTGACCTGGGGTGAAACAAGAAGTGACAAAGTTTTGGGATAAGTGTTTGGTTTTCCAGAAAGTAAAGGTCGAGCATCATGTTACTAAGGGTTTGTTGTATCCCTTGGATGTTCCTGAGTAGCAATGGGATGACATATTGATGGATTTCATCATAGGGTTACCCAAAAATTAGGGAGGTCGTGACGTTATCTGGGTGATCATGGATCAATTGAAAAAATCGGCCCACTTATTAGCGATCAAGGATTCGGGCATAGTGGATTATTTTTCTAAGAGGTATGTGGATGAGGTGGTGCAGTTTCATAGAGTTCTAGGATCCATTGTCTCGGATCAAGACATACATTTTAGATCATGAGTTTTGAGAGGATTACAACATGCTTTTGGAACTCTGTTATGCCTCAACACTACTTTCCACCCTCATATAGATGGGAAAATAAAACATACTATCTATATGTTAATGGATATATTGTGAGTGTGAATCTTGGACTTTGGTGAATCTTGGGTATGACACCTGTCTTTGGTAGAGTTTACTTATAGTAATAGCCATAACTCTTCTATTGGCATGGACTAGTTTGAGGCTTTGTCTGGGATATTGTGTCGTTCTCTATTCTACTAGACGGAGGTTGGGGAGACAACTGTTCTTGGTCCCGATACGGTACAGATCACGACAGAGAAAGTTCAGTTTGTTCATGAGAGGATGAAATTAGAACATGACCAGAAGAAGTATTATTAACATCGTAGGAGGAGGCCCTTGAATTTATAGGTTGGGGGAATACATGTTCTTAAAGGTTTTCCCTCGATGTGGCAATAGAGGTTTAATAGAGGGAGTAAGCTTTCTACTAGGTTTTGTTGGTCCCTTTTAAGTATTGGGGAAAGTTGGAGAGGTGGAATATTAGTGGGAGTTTTCACCATGGTTGGAGATGATCCAAGGAATCTTTAACATCTCTCAACTTCATATATATCTTCACGATGACTCCCATGTCATTGATAAGGGAGATTTAAATATTGAGGATGACATGTTTTTTGTGGAATAACTAGCAGAGATCCATGATCACCAAGAGAAGGCACTCTGTGGGAAAACAATTTATTTGGTTCGTGTTTTTTGGAGGAATGGTGGCCAAGATGATGGAACTTGGGAGTGAGAGACGCAGATGCATGCCCATTACATAGAGTTTTTTTTGAGTTTTTCTTTGATATGTTTTTCTTTTTGATGTAATTTTTTGATCCTTTTATTTTATGAGATGAGTTGTTTTCTTTGGTTTGTGATATGTGTGATGTGATGTGTGATAAAGTAATAACATATGAAAATGGTAATACCTAATTCCTAATTGAGACACATTAATTGTAATGTGATTAAACCCATGCGGGTGAGTCAGTTCCACCTAGAGAAGATAATATCTAGACATGGATAATAGAATTTCCTAATTCTTGTGTTTGGGATGATGCAATTTTTTGGTTGTGTAGTGGTTGTGTGGTTGTGTTATAGGAGACCATTTTTATTTTTTGTTTCATGGTGATGAGGTTGTGAGAGATTTTTTTGGTCGTTTGATTTGGGGTGTTTGGATGGTGGTAGTGTTTGAGGTATGCCAATATCCTTGAGAGGTATCTCACAGGGTGGTTATTCGGATAATTTTTTCTTCTGGACTTAGTTTTATATTATTAAGGGAAATAATCATTTTATAGGTATCTGATGTAATTGTCTGTTACCTCATAGTCTATTACTTTTCTAGTTTTGGTTGTTATAGGTGTTTGGGGAAGGTTCTGAGAGTTTTTGGTGGAAGTTGGAGGTGCAGTAGATCTACTGTAAGAAATACACTTCGTGTAAGTGTATTATACAATGTGAAAGTTGGATTCAAAGATTTTCTTGGGTTGGTTCATGATGTGTGAATTTTTGGAGTTAAATAATAAAAAAGTGACATGTTTTTCAATGAAACTGAACCTTGAGGATTAAATGACATGAAACGGGATTCCAAATTGTGTAAACCCCAAATGCAGTGTTGTTTTAAAAGTTCTTTCTAGCAGAATATTCATTAATTCTGCCATGGATTATTATTCCTCTCATTTTGGGTGAACCCTAGGTGCCCCGAATAGTTCTTCAAGCCCTCTTCTTCCATCTTTGATTTGTTGATCCCGGTGGTTGTTCATTGGCAATTCGGGGTTGATCTATAGTAGGTTTTTCTTCATTCTTGGTGGTTTTTCTTATGTTTTTCTCCCATAAATTCATTGTTATGATGGTTTTTTTTGTTTTAGGCGGTGTATTGGGTTTCTTTTTTATGGTCTGTGGTTTCATTGTAGGTTTATTTGTGGTTCCTGTGGTGCAGTTGTGGTTTAAGAGCATTATTCATCGCCCTATGGTGTATAGTGAGTTGGAAATATTCTTTAAGGTATGGATTCCCTCATTTATCCTTATTGTGTATCATGCGTGAGGTATTTAATTTTGATAATATATGTGTTATGTTTATGGAAGATTAATCAAAGATAAATAATTGGTGAATTGATTTGAAAAGGATAAAATGGGGTTTGATTTTCATGATTTTATAGTTTTGATGTTATTTGTGATATTATGGATTGTACGAACTTAATTCCCCCCTAAAAATTGTGTTCGTTGGGGGATTTGTTTGCGCTGGATATATGTATTTTGATTTTTGTGACTATTTTGATTATTTTGATATCACCCTAAATAAATATTGGTAAATTACTTATACTTGGATAATGAAATGGTTTCCCCAGATTTTGGTTTGTGTGATAACACCCCTAAAATAAAGTCGAATGTGATAAAATCCTCTTTTTAAATATGTAAAAAAGATATTGATGTGTTGCAATGTGTTGTCTTTCTTGTGTGATGAAAACATGTGGTTTCAATGGGGTGTGGGGCGATGTGTGTTTTGTTAGTGAATTCTTTTGGGGTGGCGAGGAGGTGGTTAGTTGGGCTGTTCTTTTGGGGAAGCGAGGAGGTCGTTTGTTCGGCCATGCTATTGGGGAAACTAGGTGGTGGTTTATTTAGATGTGCTTTTGGGGAAGCAAGGTAGTGGTTTATTTTTCTATGCTTTTGGGGTGGCTAGGTGGTGGTTTATTTGTGCTAGATTCCTGAGTAGCGATGGAATAAATAAATAATTGTTCAATAATGTTTGGAATTACATGGGTTGGTTTGGTTAATGGGATGAAAATGGTTAATGGATATTTAAATGATGGTTTGTGTGATTAAACATGGTTGATTCTAAATAATGAAATGAATGGGATGATTAAATAAAATTGGTTAGAAATGTGAAATGAGGTTTGTGGATTATTGTGGGATGTTATGCATTTAGAGGTGGCCACAAAAGTGATAGTTTTGTGATTTGGTAGATTTTTTTTGTGTGCCAATAAGTTGGGATTGAGTGTTTGATACAATATACACACACAATTTTATATTCTTGTGATTTTTATATGCACTCCACCCATGTTGAGAACTTTGTGCTGACACTCACATAGTCATTTGGGGTGTTTTATCCAACATATGGTGAGAAGTACGAATGGTTGGGTACCCAATATTTCCCACTCTCTCTTCTAGGAGAAGTAATTATTGCACATGTTGTGAAGTTAAATGGTCTATTATTCCATTAGATGGTGGTTTTGATGGCCCGGGTGTCTTCGGGTGAGATGTGATAGCCTAGGTGTTTGCGGGCGAGATGTGACAACCCAAGTGTTTTCGGGTGAGAGGTGACCATGCTTGTGGGGTGACTTTTGGTGGGGGTCGTGCATGGTAGGAGGAGGGGATGAGTTTTTTCCCTACATTTTCACGATAGTATACTATTCATGTTTTTGGTAATAGTTGTGTTGTGGCCCTGGTGTTTTCGAGTGAGATATGATGTGGTCATGCTTGTGGGGAAATGGGCCCAGGTGTCTGCGGGTGAGGTGTGTTATGACCATGTGTGTGGGGCACTGTGATATACAGAAGGGATGGGAGTCCTAGGACATATGGCGCTGGGTGTGAGAGAGACATACTAGTGGGAAAGTGGTGAGAGGTACCCTTATTGTTGTTATTCCTATTATATTATATTAATTGTTTTGTGTTATTTTGTGAGAGTGCCTTAGTGAGGTTGAGATAGTTAGTATACCTTGATAGGTGTTGTTTGGTTCTGTTGTTTTCTCATAAGGTAATTAGTATGTTTTTTCACATGTTCATGAGAGACCTGTGTTTTTTTACTGAGTATACTTTTTTACTCACCCTACTTATATAAAAATGTTTTCAGGTTTCCAAGAGGATTATATGGACTGTGCTAGGAATACTAGCTCAGAAATTTGGATAGATGCTTTGTCACTGCTTTATCTTTATTTGGGTATTTACTTTGGATAATTTATTGTATATGTATCAGTTCTATTTATGAATTCATGTGGCATGGTTTTTGGATTTTTTTTATATTATGTCTTGGAGTTTTTTGGGGATGATCCATATTATCTACCGATCCTATTTATATTATAGAGGTTAATGCCTACCATATATGATATTTTCATACCCAAGGTGTTAGTCACCAACTTAGGGCCTACTGGAGGTGGGATTCAGGGGTCATTATCTCTCTCCCTTCATTCTGGTATCTTTGGAGGGAGGGGTTGTGACAATAAGAGTCCACCATTGATCTGCTTCACCTTCCAAATGGTTGATAACCAAAATTATTTTTTCATGTTCTGAACACTAAATAACATAAAATATTTTTTTGGTATTGGTCCATTTTTCATAAACTAGTGGATCAAAATACCCACTAAAAGAATGTGAACATTTACCTATCAAGGACTCAAATTTTTTTACCACCTTTGTTTGTTTGGAAGTACAACATGATTCATAGCTTGAGAAAGTTCTGTTATCATAGAAATGAGATTTTTCATTCCAAATTTCATAATATTTTTATTATCAGGAGGAAAATCATTTTATTGTCCATCTCACTTATCATTAATGAAGTTCCTTTGGGTTCCAGTCATTGAATAAAACCAAAATCATAGAGTAAGAAACAATAATCATAATGGGGAACCATATAATCAGGAAAACCACTTATAGGATATCTAAATTATGACACATTATTTAATACATGAAAACATAGGTTTATACTAGGTCATTCATAGCCATATTATATTTAAATCCTTTATGATTGTTCCTAAAGAGTTGGTTAATTTCAAAATCATATCCCCAGGGAGTGTCAAACTAGGTGTGTAACGAGACCCATTATCAGGAACCATTTCTCAATTGAGTCTATTTTAGTACAATGTTTTCAAGGTTGTTTCCCCTAGGAACATATGTTACATATCCACATCCACTTGTAGTATCCAGATAGAGATATATTTCTAGGAAAACACTCTCTCTATCCTTTACCAAAATTCCAGGACATTTTTCTATATTTTGACTCATCCTTATACTTATCCTTAGACATGTCCTTAGAAATCTAACTAAGGTTTTCTCATCCTAATTTCCAAAAGTTAACCAAAAATTTTATCTTATATAGACTATAACAAACCATGATTTTTATACATATATATAAAATCATTATTGTTGAATATTTATTACATAACATAATCACATGCTCGAGAACCATAATATTTCAAAACCTTTGGAAACTTGGAAACATAAACACTGGTCCATAAATGAGCCATGTCATCTTCCACTATGTTTTTCATAACTATCTCCCTTCTTAGACATGTCATAAAAAATACATATATTAACAACATGGGGAAAGAAAACATAATAAAAGTTGATATCAGATTCTCAATAAGGGAAAAAAGGGATATATGTAAGCATTATATGAACATAAGGGTATGTGAAGTTGAAAATAATATTTGAAAACCATACCCTTCATATCAAATATCATAATCATGATTCATGACCTAATTATTGGTAGTTCATAAGACATGAGTCATAAGGGAATCAAAGAACACAATCGATGAGAGAAGAAGACATGATGTTTGACTTACAATTATAGTGTATACTTTTCTACATCCACAATTGAACTGGGTTCACTTTCCATTCTAGCCCAATATTACTTATTGTAATAGTGGGTTACCTAGAACCAACTATGCAATACTTTTTATTACCATATCATGTTTACAGTTTGATATACATGATGTTTGACTTACCATTATAGTGTATACTTTTATACATCCACAATTGAAATGGTAATGTATCTAGATTAATTGTCATGTCAAAAGGTTATAGCAGATCCCATGATATAATGAGAACCTAAAGATAATATGAAATTAATATTACACAAAGGTATTATGGTCAAGATACATCTTACTGACTATACACAATAGTTTATTGAATATAAGGGGATCGTAAGCATTGAGACTTCTTCTAATGAATTTTTCACTTGGTGATCTCTAGTAGTGATATAATGAGAACAGAACCACCAATAGGAACACTACATGTTTTGGGTTGGATGTTCCTATCTACGGGCATGTGTATTGGTATCATGAATTGAGATCATTACCAATGTGTGGCATTTGATCATATACTTTGATGCAAGTAAAAAACAATGATAATTAAATCATGACGAGGTAGCTTGTGTTGGGTGCATTATTGGTGCTATGACATTGGATGAATGGTCAATACAGAATTTGTTGCTTCCAGGTTAAAGAAGTAATATATCTTGGGCCATTTTGATCAGGATGGTAGAACCTTCATAAGACCATGGCCATGAAAATTGAGGGTAAATCCATCCAGTTAGATCAAAAAACAATAAAACAAGAAAAGTATGATGACATGGGTGTGCGCCCTACTTTGTGTGATATTAAATACAAAGAGATTATTTTACACAATGTTTGTTCGTAGGTTGGTTGTCAATGCTATGACTATCATTTTCTCTTTAGGGGCCATGATGTGTTTCTAGATCCCACTCTTTATTTATGAATGGTATTCACTACAATCTAGAGAAGGGAATAGAGGGTCACATATAATAGCGCATTAAAGAATTTTCCATATTCAGATAAATAGGGGTTTTGGAAATGGTGGGCCCCACAATTGGGGTTTGGGATTTTTCAAGTATATGCAATCACAAAATTGATAAATAAATTCATAGTATTCAAGTTAAGAATAATTTTATTTGAATTTATTTATTAAATTTATTTACAAGTTTTAAAGTAAATACATGAATAATATTATTTGACCAAATATTTGTTTAAAATATTAAAGGTTCATTTAATATTTATGGGAATGATGATTCGAGTTAATGAATCATTTATTATCACATAATATATTTATTATATTACAAGTAAGTGATAATAATATTTATGACTTAGTACAATAGTCATAATATATCGTTTATAGAGTGTTAATTATTTGGGGTCGAGGAGGCAATACCTGATAATTTCCTAACACCTTATAAATAGAGGAGGATAGAAATTTTCCAATGACTATTTACAGATACTCTCTATCTCTCTGTTCTATTCTCTCTCCCGTACTCTAGAGAGAGAGATAATACGAATCCAAGAGTTTGGATCGATCACCCTCTCATGCATCATAAGTAAGGCAATGTTATGATTGTTGTAGCTTCGAAGGCGTCGTCAGATCTCTGTGCTAGCACCCAAAATTTGACGATCGGTGATCTTGTAGATTTTTAAAGCATGTGTGGATGATCTAGAAGAATTTAGCCTTAGATTCTTCAAGTAATGATCTCTAATTAAGATCAACTGTTGATCATGTATTTTGATCAAAAAAGGCATTTATGGTTTTTATTTTTGATCTTAAAACTCTTTACACAAGATCCTCAACTTAAACTGGGTAATGATTCACCAATGTCGATGAGTTCATATTGATCATTAGTGGAAATTTTTTAAAATCCCAAATTTAGGTATTCTTTTATGTTATCAGTGCCTTCAATTAGTATCAGAGAAACACATGAAGGTTTTTAATCCAAAAAAACTAAATTTTCATTAAATTGAGAAGGGGGCATCATTTCGGTCCCAACATCGTAGACCGTGAATAAATCTGACATCAAATGGCCAAATTACGACCACCTAAAGTTTTAAATATTTATTGAAAAAAATAAATTTTACTAGTAATAGAATTTAAATAATGCCATATATTATATGTAAATTTCATACCCAAAAATTTTGGTGTGAATTTTCACCAATTAACCCAATCACCAGTGATATTCTGGTCAACAACATAGTGAATTATGACCACCAGATATCTTACACTAGTGGGTCCTTTTTAATTAATAATCTTATCTAAATCCTATCTTATAGGCTGAGAAAAATTTATAATCCAAAGAAACAAAATGGTAGAGGGGGTCAATTATTTTTAATAAAAAACAGGGCTAATTGAAAGATGGTGGGTCAAAAAACCAAATTTCAAATCTTATTTTTCAAGATTTGTGCAAAGGGAGGACCCCACGCATTGTTTCTTACCTTGAAGCCTCCACTAGTGGTCTTGAACACCAACTCCCATTCTCTCATTTGACTGACCCTATGTGAATCTCTTCCCTTCACCACAAAGAAGCGAACCACCCTGGTTCAAGCGGCTCCGTTGGACCAGCGTGCCGCCTGAGTTAAGAAACCACCACCCAACTAAAAGTAAAAAAACCCTACCATACACCTCATGTACTATCTCCACGTGATCCTCCTGACCACCATGCGGTCCAACCCCCTTCACCAGGTTATATTCTCCATCCATCTGCCTTCTACAACTACCATATTCTTGACCAGATCCTCACATCACATTGTTGTAAGCCCTATCGACGTCCCCTCTTCAACGTCGAGCACCTTATGTTGTGTGTGCTGACCTAAGCCCCCAGATCATTTGTGGGGGAGAACTACAACACCTTGGCTAGACCTCACTTCCTATAACCACCATTGGGGTCGATCCCTCCTATTAACCTATAGTCGGACATCCCTCCACCTCCCTCAACATACCTCAGACAAGGCGAGCCCTTCCAGCCACCACCTCCCCTTCCCTGAGCCACATATCGAGAGCCTCCATATTCTGCCCTTATTTACCAGGACATGCACTTATACCTCCATTATGATTCAAGTCTTTTGTCCAATATTCCTCGTCCATGACCTTTCTTTCCCTACAATTGGACAAGTAACCTTTCCTTGGTCCAATTCGTCCTAAAACAGGCCCGAGCGGGTCTGCCCAGCCCAGAAAGGGCATGGGCAAGCCTTACCATCCTAGAACACCTTTGTACCGGCCTGGAATGGGCCTACATAGGTTCAACCTGGCCCACACAGTCCCTTCTAGGGTTTTCGGGGCCCAATTATTTTTATATAATAAAAAATTAATTATTTTATTTTTTATTTTTAATTAAATTAATTAAATATTAATTTTTGGTCTAATTTTTAATTATGTGAGTTACTTTAATTTAATTAAGTGTTAAATTAAATTAATTTGATAATGTACTTTTTTGTTTTATAATTAAATTAATAACCATACCGAACAATGAAAATTATTGAATTAAAATAAGAGTAAATTTTAATTCAATAAAATGCCATCAAATTTTTTTAATGCAAGTTTAATTTTATTTCTACATTTCATTTTAAATATGAGAGTTTAATGTGTATTAGAATGATCATGATCCATTGACCGACCAATGCATGTCAGGTTTTTATTTGTTTATTTAGTTTATTATTGCAATGGTTATTTGTAGTAATTAGTTTAATTAAAAGGGTATTTGTGTGTCGTCAAAGTGTTATTATATGTATAAGTATTTGCATGTCTAATTCCAAGAGTTTTATTTTTTACTCCTGAGACCCCCTCGCATGTGTGTGAGTATTGTCATATAATGACAAGAAGACCATGTGACACACTTCGCACCGAGCTATGAAGACAAAAAAAATGAGCTTGATGCATTGGATATGAAGATGCATAAACTTGAGTCGCAAATGATGTGACTCAAGGTATTACCCCTAGGGTATAGGTTGATCCATTATTAACTTAATGAATCAACCTCTAGTATCTTCTCATGATCACATCATTATTTTATTTTTTTATGGTTTTTTATTATGTGTATGTGTATTTTATGTGTAAGAACAAAGAATAATAAACAATAATGAAAAAATAAAATGAACATGTGACGTGATGAATATTTTCTATTTATTGCATATCTTATTGTGAGTGAAATCACACAATACATTCTAATAAGAAATAAAATGATTTATTTTGTCACATAAAAACAATTAAACCCTCAAAGAAATATTAAGTCATAACCACTTTCCATCATTCAAATTTGAACAAAAAAGGGTGTTTGGGGTGCTCATCATGGCAAAGCTGAGGGAGCCTCTTACTAAATGGACGTTCTTATGAGAGTGTTGGGTTAAATTAAATAAATTGGTAATAATGATTAAGCCAAAGATAAATTTCTATCATTTTAGAGTCATGCGTTGAGTAAATCATGTTATATGATTTTGGAATCTGAGACTTCTCTCAATAGATCAAGGAACCACGAGTAAATAAAGTTGGTTAGTAAAAAACCTACCTTGAACCCTCCAGGTAGTGGTGTAATAAAAGATTGTAGACTATGAGGGGAGGTTCCAAGATCCTTTCCACTAGAATAATCAAGCAATAGAGTATTCTGATTCTAGCTTAGAGTTTTCCTAGAATTTGATAAAATAATGGGAGACATTTAATGATTTAATTAATTAATAAAAATGTATAAAACAATAATCAAGATAAAAATTAAATAAAAGATACGGATTAAAAATTATTACATAGGATCTGTGTAAATTGTATGGTGAATTATGTTCTTTTAATTAATCCTATTCCAATATAATTTTCATTCATTTACACTAGTCTCATTTTAGGTTATAAAATGGACAGTATTGAATAATCACATCATTACCTATTTAGGTAAGGTTCACTAAGTAAATAAAAATATAAAATATAGATTAATATTTATTTATTATGCCAAAAAATTGAAATACAACATAACTTTCATATATGTGCATTTAAATATTGTAACCAAGTAAGTATAGAAACATTACAAGAAGTTGTATTCTCCAAGTGGCTGAGAAATGGTGATTCATAAGTCAGTGGTAAGAAACACATTACTTCTATATTTCCAAGTGAATGATTCTCGTAAAAATATTATTGAGTATAACCAAAACATTTATCTCACATTCCTTTTGTACATAATGAGACATTATTCCATGTTCATGAATGAATTTTTTTTGTGGTATCTCGTAATCAATTGTTCAGTGATACATAAATCATAAGCAATAAGTGATGAATATAAAATTTGAGACTTATTTAACCAATTTTGTAAAGATAATATTTTTCAAGAAAAACTAAAAATAAATGTCAAGTATATACCTAGTTTGATATTTAGGCTTGGTAATTCTAAACACCTTTGGTATTATCGATGTCATTAGTTTGGGTAAAAAACTTTAAAAATAAAGGTAAGCCACAAAACTATTGGAATTAGTTCAACATGTAAGAGTAAACTATTCCAAGGGAAATCTAGTGGTAAATATACTTCATTAGATTCCATTAAGTGATTATGGAATGTAAAACTAAAGTATGACATCTGCATGGTCAGAAGATATGAGTTTCTTTAGGGTGGCATGCTAAAGAATATATTGAGTAGGCATTTATCGATCAATATAATGTAGCATGGAGTAATTCCTAAATGCACATATATTATCTACATCACTTAATTGATGTTAATGTGGAGGATCAATGATGAAGTCTTACATTTTAACATTGATCAATAAAATATAGTGTAGAAAAATTCCTAAATGCTTATTTTATATATCAAAGTTATGATGTTTGTAGTATCAATGTTGCAACTTGAAGAAACATCCATTATATTTCATGGCATGATTTATAAATAACGATGATATCCCATAATCACATTCCAAATATAATGAATAATGGATATAATAATAGTTGTATTATGATGGATATCCATTATGTCATAAGGACATGTGTTTGGATGAAAAACATTTGTTAGGACATAAGAAAACTTTCATAAAGTAAAACACATTATGCGTCTAAAGTAATTATTATAATGGTTAATTAGGATATTAAATAAACCCCTAAGATAGAAAAGTTTAAGTAAAGTAATATAATACATTTTAATATAAGGGTTCCCATCTCTATTTTAAATAGTGGGATCCATATTGACTTGGGTTTAGTCAATGCTTAAGATGCAAATGCAGTTAGCATAGGAACTAGTTCCACAAGTGCATGTGGAACATGAATGTTCTAAAGACACATACTGTGTAGGAAGTTAAAAACTATGGTTCTGGTTTTTTATTCACCACGGCTAGTGATACATTATTCATTAAGAATAATATATACTAAAAGTAAAGTCGTATATAAAAATTAGGCGATATTTACAAGACCAAATAAAATTCAATAATATATCCCTTGTATAAAAATGTAAAATAGAATTATTATTTTGAATATTGTGGTGGGTATTCGAATTAGATGATACATGGATGGTAAAAGCATAGTACCAATAATGATCTATTGGTTATTCCATGTTGGGATGCCTAAATCCATTAGAATTTAACTCGTCAAAGAAAATTGTAATGTCCCGGGGCTGGGTACCACTCAACGGGTGCCCCGAACCTAGTTGGTCACTTGAACTCAAGCGCATTTACCCAAACGCCAGAGGCTGCCGACTAGCAGTGAGGTCTTGGGTCTGATAGTGGGGAAACTATGCCCTCATTTGTCAAAGTGTAGTGCAGCGAACTAAAATATACAGACATACAACAACAGCGGAAGCAATAAACCATACACATTTAAAACGAACAACTGCAGTAAAAGATAACCAACAATCATATAGATAATGATGCAACATGTCCCATGTTCTAATAAAACATCCAGAACATATTACACAACAATACAACACAATACAATACAGCTCTAGGAACAAGGTATAATAAAGAAAAACAAAGCAGAGTAGACAGAACACAATAGCATCTCAAGCCTAAGATCGGTCCCATGCTCTCCCACTCCTATGCTACAATCATGTACCTGTATAGGGACTCTTGCCCTTATCCACACTGACAACAATATAGTCTGTTTGGGCAGAATACATGACCCAAATAGGGTGTGAGAAATAAATCCCATTAGGCACCCACCAAAGGCCCATGCTCAACTGTCAGTGAGAAATGTGCAACAAAAATGTGTAATAAATGCAGTAAACTCGTAAGCACTAAACAGTAACTATCATTACCCGTTTCATTTCCATTTAAACATTCATTTAGCAGTTCAATTTCATAACATTCAGGTTCAATTTAGTAACATTCAATGTTCCTCAGAACTAAGCCCTTGGGCTAATCAGAACCTTGCCCTCAGGAAAATATAACGACGCCTTCAAGATAATATAACCACGTCCTTAGTCTTACCCTCAGGTATAACGAATGGCGCCCTCAGGCATATAGAATCTATCCCTCAGGCATACCGAATATTTCCCTAAGGCATGGAAGCTACTACCCTCAGGCTTAAGATATGTTTCTCTTAGGCTATACCACTACTGCCCTCAGGCTAAGGAAACAACGCCCTTAAGCTAAAGTAAAACACTGCCCTCAGGCGCAAGTAACCGGGACAAGCCCAAATCATAACCAGAAATTTTCTATACAATTCCTTTTAGGGAAAAATTAATGCTCAATATAAATATGGCATACCCTCAGGTATCCTGGCCAAACGGCTAAACAGAGGAACACACCCCCGGGGTGGTCCTGGATCCAAGCAGCGATCCCAAACAACACTTTATTATCACATTTAATTACCTATAAAATTCTAGGTATTCAAAAGAGACAATGCCTCAGCCATACGACACCCCAACATGGGTTCGTAGAAAAAAAGGTACACACAAAAGCACAACAGTTGGAATTTAAACACCAAGCCACCAACCTCGATCACCCCTGATCGATATATGTGAACGACACTCCTCAAAATGCCCACGAACGACATAGATCTGAGGTAAAATAAAACCCATTCAAACATAAATAACTTTCCCTTGGGAAATAATTGGTAAGAACGTCTTAAGGATAAGGAAGGGATTACCCGTACGGTTCCAGCAAGATCGACAGAGGCGGAATCGGATCCCCGGTACTCGCTCGGGTGATCTCCAAAGTTCCGGCCATCCTCCCGAGCTCTCCAATGGTTCTAAGCCTTCCCTGTGAATAGGGGAGGCTATTTCCCATTTTAAGAGAAAAAAATAGACTACACGGTGTGTACTTTTGAGTACACGGTGTGTACTTTTCTCATTTAACTGTTCCTATGGTGGCTTCTCGCTAGCACGACACTGTTCATCTATCGACATGAGTACCCGACGTGTATACCTGAGTACACATCATGTATTGTCGCTCAGCTGGCCACCGCTTTACTATTTGCCTACCGACTGACTACACGGCGTTTAAATACCCACTACATGGCGTGTAGTTGGTTTTTACCCCCATCATCGCTGATCGGCGTACACGCCCTGTGTACTCCTTCCACATGGCCAAAGTACATGGTGTGTGGAAAAGTACAAGGCATGTAGTCACAAAATTTAGGATTTTCTCCCATTTTCCTTATTTTCTCAAAAACAATTAAGAAAAATAGAAAGGAATAAATCCATACCTCAAGAATAAGAACCGAGTTCTTACAAACTTCCCCCCTTAAAGAAATTTTTCCCCGAATTTCCCTTCTAAGGGTGGAGAAGATAAAGCTGTGAATAACTCAAGACAGTGAGCATGTACGTCGGTCTCCTACTCCCAGGTTTCGTCCTGCACTTGGCCATGCTACCATAGCACCTATACGAGAGGAACTGACCGGCCTTGGAGAACCATCATGCTCCTATCAACAATACGAATCAGATTCTACTCAAATGATGCATCTATCTGAAGCTCAAACTCCTATGGATGAAATATGTGAGATGGGTCTGAATGATAACGGCATAACAGAGATACATGGAAGACGTCATGCATGGCCCGGTACTCTACGGTAACTGCAACCGATAGGCAACCGACTCGACTCCTTCTAGAATATCAAACGGCCCCACATACCTCGGTGAAAGTTTATCCTGTCTCCTGATCCACCTATGTCCCAACCTCGGCGAAACACATAAGAAAAATTGATCCCCGACCACGAAATCCAAGGGTCATCTATGGTGATCAACATAAGATTTCTGACGAGACTACGCGGTAGCCATCCGCTTTTGAATCAACTGGACCTGCTGAGAAGTCTCATGCACAAGACATGGTCCCAGCAAAGCTGCCTCACCTGCCTCTAACCAGTACTAGGGTGATCAGCATGGCCTACCATATAAAGCCTCGTAAGGCATCATCTCAATAGTTTCCTGAAAACTGTTATTATAGGCAAACTAAACTAGGGGTATATGTTTCTCCCAAGATCCCCCAAAGTCTAGGATGCATGCACGAAACATGTCTTCAAGCACCTGTATCGTATGCTCTGACTGGCCATCGGTCTGAGGGTGGTAAGCTGTTCTCAGAAGCACATGTGTACCCAGTTCCCTATGAATACTTTGCTAAAAACGAGACGTAAAATGGGTGTCCATATCTGAAATGATAGAACAAGGGACCCCATGAAGACGTATGACCTCTCTGATATACAACTTCCCAAGCTCGTCAACACCGAAGGTCTCCTTGATCGGAAAAAAGTGAGCTACCTTCGTGAGTATATCCACAACAACCCATACAACATCATTTCCTCGAGGTGACCTCGGCAACCCAGTCACGAATTCCATTGCGACATCATCCCATTTCCACTCCGGAATGGGTAACTACTCTAACAGTCCGACTGGACTTTAATGCTCTGCCTTCACCTGCTGACAGGTGGAACACCTCTTAACAAAACCAGCTATCTCTCTCTTCATACCCGGCCACCAGTACTGACATCTCAAGTCATGGTAAATTTTGGTAACTCTGGGATGAACTACCCAAGTTGAAGCATGAAACTCCCACATCAACTCCTCACGTATATCCTATAGAACCCATACTCGTCCATGGAAACGCAACACATCATTATCACCTATCATCCAACCAGGAGGAGGGTCCTCACTTTCCACCAACTCCCATAGAATTAGGCTTTCTGAATTAGCTAGCTGTCTCATCCTCACTCTATCCAGGAGGGTAGAAGTCACATCTAAGGAATAAAGATAGGTCTTCCCCTGAGTGCCGTGCACCTCCAAATGCATCTCAAAGAACAAATCCCTAAGCTGCCACTCACTACTGGCCTCCTGCACTGCCTGTATCTAATTCCTCCTACTCAGTGAATCAGCAACTATATTACCCTTACCAGGCATATAGGCAAGTTCAAAATAGAAGGAATATAGGTACTCAACCCACCTCTACTGTCTTATATTCAAGTCACGATGAGTAAAGATATATCTGAGACTTTTGTGGTCGGTGAAAACCACAAAATTCTCTCCCAAGAGAAAATTTCTCCAACAACGCAATGCCTGAACGACTGCAGCCAACTTGAGTTCATTTTTCGGGTAATTCCTCTCATGTGGACTCAACTGCTGAGACCCGTACGCAATAAATTGATCACCCTACATCAACACAGCTCCCAGCCCAATACCCGATGCATCACAGTAAAATGTATAGCTCTTCCCATAGTCTGGGAGTATCAGGATTGGTGTTGATGTCAACTTTCCCTTCAGCTCCTGAAAGGCTGTCTCACAAGATTTTGTCCAAATGAACTTCACAACCTTCTTAGTCAAACCCATCTACGGCGCTGCTAAGCGAGATAAGTACTGGATGAAGCATCTATAGTAACCATCCAGCCCTAAGAAGATCCGTATTTCAAACATGTTCTTAGGATGCTCCTAGGAAACTACTGCTCTCACTTTCTCTAGGTCCACGACAGCTCCTACCTCTAAAATGATATGACCCAGGAAGTGAATCTAGTCCATCTAAAAGTGGAACTTTGAGAGCTTAGCATATAGCTGATGATCTCTCAGTGTAATCAGTACGATATCAAGATGGGTGGCATGGTCTTGTTGAGTGAGATAGTACACCAAGATATCGTCCAAGAATACTACCACAAAAGAATCCAGATAAGGATGGAACACACGATTCATCAGAGCCATGAAAACTGTTGGTGCATTCGTGATTCCAAAAGGCATAACCAAGTAATTGTACAGACTATACCTACTCCTGAAGGCAGTGATAGGTATATCATATGGTCTAACGCGCAACTGATGATATTCGGATCTCAAGTAAATCTTTTAGAACACTCATGCACCTCGAAGTTGATTAAAAAGATCATCAATCCTTGGAAAGGGATATCGGTTCTTGACCATCATCTGGTTCAACTTCTGATAATCCACATTGAGTCTGAGGGTACCATCCACCTTTTTCGCAAAAAGGACCGGCGAACCCCAAGGAGAAGTACTGGTTTGGATGACACCCTTTGACTGCAACTCCTCTAACTATCTCTTGAGCTCCTGCAACTCGGGTGTAGCCATCCTATAAGGAGGAATGGACACCGATGATGCCCCTGGCACAAGATCAATAGAGAAATCCACCTCATACTCCGGAGGTAGACCCGAAAAGTCATCATGGAAGACATCCCTCAAATGATCAACCACTGGAGGAAAATCCTTCTGACAAGTCCCCTGATCATCCAAATATACACTCACATTCTAGGCTGTCACACCACCGCACCCACGATGCTCTGGTCTAGCTCAACTCGCCTGAACATCCCATTCACCTTTTTATAGAAACTATCTGCCCTCTGGTGACGTGAAACTCACCCTGCGATGATAGTAGTCTACAAAGGCTTGAAAGGTAACCAACTAGTCCATCCCAAGAATGACATCATAGATCATCATCTCCAAGACATAAAGGTCCCATAAAAAGTGACACCCACCAAACTCTAGGAAGCACTCCCTACACTGATGCACCCCAGCTGTTCTAGTTCCCAATGGAGTGTCTAGCGTCATAACAACAGAAGAAGATGAAACACAGAGCCCAAGGCTCTCCACAAAAACCACAGATATGAAACTATGTGTAGCACCAGTATCGAAAAGTACTGAAGATAAGATAAAAGATACTATAATAGTACCTCTGACAGTATAAGGTTCGGGATCCTTCTTCTACTGGGTCTATTGCGCTGCATATGTCTGCCCAGTGTCATGGACCTGTGACACAAACTAGTTACCCTGAGCTGTCCCGCCCTGCTGCCTCTGAGATCCTGATGTCTGGCTAACACAACGACGACCACTATCTCGGCCTGCACGCCCTGACGTATTCCAGTTCCCTGATTGGTAAGAAGCTACTGGACCTTCTCCCACACACGGAGTCTACACAGAACCCCCCTCACTAGCCACAGGAAGAAACGCCCTAAAATAACACTGGAGATTACCCATATTGATGCAAGCTCGACACTCCACTGGGTCATGTGGACACTGCGGTTTCTTGTGCCCCTCTCTACCACACTGGTATCAAACGATCGAGCCACCCGAAGAATTCCTCTGGCTGGTACTACCACCATGAAAGGACTTCATCTGTCTCTTCCTATTACCGGTATAAATAGTTCTAGTAACTGGTGTTGAACTGCCCTGTCCCACACCACTAGATTCCCAAAAGTTCCTCTCAGTAATCATTACCTGGTTCACAATATCATGTACAGTAGGCAACCTGAAAACATTCACCAGTGCTCAGATGTCATATCGAAGACCATCCACAAAGCGTATGTCCCTCAACATCTCATCACTGACTAGAACGAGTGAAAAATGCTGAAGCTCAGTGAACTGAGCAGAATAATCCATCACCAACATAGCGCCCTACTACAGATTCATGAACTCTCGAGTTCGATCTGCCCTCAGAATCTTTGGGAAGAAGAATTCATAGAAAGATGTATGAAAATCTTCCCCTGCCATGTCTCTGTGATGATCTGACTAGGTGGTAACATCCCACCCCCTCTTGGTAGAATCATGAAACATATAAGTCATGACCTTGACCCTCCGCCCTGGAGGCGCCTCAAGATGCTCGAAAATAGTCTGCATAGAACCCAACCATGACTCCGCAGCCTGTGGTCTGTCATCCCCTGAGAACGTAGGCAGATGCTGTGGTTGGAATATACGAGTCAGCTCACCCATAGATGTAGCAGCCGGCGGTGCTCCCTGAAAGGTCTACATGAACCACATAAAGCCTTCACAGAACTATGCCTCTATGCCTATGTTCAGTATAATGGCTGGTGCCGCATCTGCCTCTGCTGGAGGATCCACTGGTAGCCCATGGCCTACCATAACTAGAGTATAATTGTTGCCGCTGTCTTGGCGAACAACCATTGGTCGTCTCAGCAGCATGAATCTAAAAGGTCAAAAACACACCTTAGATCAAGATTATCACAAACCGAAACAAGGGTACAGGAGAAATAAAGTCTTCAAGATTTACAAAACTTGACTACACAGCGTGTATAAATACTACAAGATGTCTTCTCGAATCCTTCTTCCCTGCCCGAGTCCTTCTACACGTTTAAGCCACACAGATCACTTGAACAAGACTACACGGCGTGTATAACCTCTACAGGGCGTGTATGGTTTAATTTCCAACTACCCATGTCATTTTGACATGGCCAGTATACCCAAGCCACACTACACGATGTGTTTTTAAAAAAGACATGGCGTGTACAAGAATCCCCAGACCGACCCGTGTTTCTTGCTACATGGCCGGCAACTTGGCTAATACTACACAACGTGTTACACTTGCACATGGCTTGTATAAAACCTCGTTTTCCCAGCCACACAGTTAGGTCCACACTATCTATCCTCAGTCAAGACTACCCAGCATGTCCCACAGGTATATGGCGTGTACTAGAGGAGGTAACACTGACCCGTGTTTTTTAGCTACATGGCCGGGTCTCCATGTCAAACTACACGGCGTGTTCCACAGTGGACATGGCGTGTATGTCTTAAGGTCTTCGTCGTTCGTGTTGTTCGTTACACAGGTGGACACTGGGTCATGACTACATAGCGTGTAAAAACGGTACACGACGTGTTTTTCCAAAGCCTTTACCTTCCCCGTGTCCCCGCCCACATGGTCCATGACACGGGAAGAGATTACACGGTGTGTACTGAGGGTACACGAAATGTACTAAAAAATTCTTCTTTTCTTCCCGAACAGAAGAACACATGGCGTGTGTCCATGGAACTATATAGTGTGTATCCTGGGTTTTCCGGACAGTAAGCCTCTAAAACTACTCCGGAACCGAGTAAATACTGAAAAAAAACACCTAAGTGCCAAATTCTGATCTGTGAGGGCCCATACTCCTTGTGAATCAAAGCTTGGCATCTTATCTATGTTATAAATACAGTAAACAGCTAATGATCCACCAAAATCCAGTCAATGAGGGCCCATACTCTTCAATAACCAAAGTTTGGCGTCTATTCTATCAACAAACTCACACAAAAATACCCTATCACATAGCAGGTATTTATTAAAGCAACTATCACAACAGCATGTGTTTCTAACACAACAACTATCACAACACACTCAATTCCTAATGCACCTACATGGCATGGAACTATGCATGGCATGTGATTTCTAGCATGTTCCTAAATGGTGCATGAGATGGAATACCCTCATCTCATCGGGTTGCAACTAAAATAGAACCCACGTATAACATATAAACAACACACCACAAGTGCATCACCCAATGGTGAAAATCAGATCAACTGTAAATTGCAAAAGAAGAGAAATTACAACATGAGGTAAATTGGATTTTCCCTTTACATGGGTTAGCTAATCCCAGGAAAAGATTATTACCAACTACCGTTTCCTTCCTATCCCTGACTAAAGATCCAAATAGTAAGTCCAAGAAAAGAACCCCTCTGATACCACTTTGTAACGTCCCGGGCCCGGGTGCCACTCAACGGGTGCCCCGAACCCGGTTGGTCACATGACCTCAAGCGCATTTCCCCAAATGCCAGAGGCTTCCGACTAGTAGCAAGGGCCCAAGTCTGATAGTGGGGAAACTATACCCTCATTTGTCAAAGTGTAGCGTAGTGGAATAAAATATACAAACATACAACAACAACGGAAGAAATAAACCATACACATTTAAAATGAACAACTGCTGTAAAAGACAACCAACAACCATATATATAATGATGCAACATGTCTCAAGTTATAAGAAAACAGCCCGAACATGTTACACAACAATACAACAAAATACAATAAAACTCTAGGAATAAGGTACAGTAAATCAAAACAAAGCAGAGTAGACACAACGCAACAGCATTGCAAGCCTAAGCTCGGTCTCATGCTCTCCCACTCCTCTACTATAATCATGTACCTGTATAGGGACTCCTTCCCTTATCCACACCAGCAACAATATAGTCTATTTGGGCCAAAGACATGACCCAAACAGGGTGTGAGAAATAAATCCCAATAGGCACCCAACAGAGGCCCGTGCCCAACTGTCAGTGATAAATGTGCAACAACAGTGTGCAATAAATGCAGTAAACTAGTAAGCACTCAGAAGTAACTATCATTACCAGTTTCATTTCCATTTAAATATTCATTTAGCAGTTCAATTTCTAACATTCAGGTTCAATTTAGTAACATTCAATGTTCCGTAGAACTAATCCCTCGGGCTAAACAGAACCTTTCCCTCAGACTAATATAACCACACCCTCAAGCTAATATAACCTCACCCTCAGGCTTACCCTCAGGTGTAACGAATGGTTCCCCCAGGCATATGGAATCTTTCCCTCAAGCATACCAAATATTTACATTAGGCATGGAAGCTATTGCCCTCAGGCTTAAGATACATTGCCCTCAGGCTATACAACTACTTCCCTCAGGCTAAGGAAACAACACCCTCAGGATAAAGTAAAACACTGCCCTCAGGTGAAAGTAACCAGGCCAAGCCCAAAGCATAACAAGCAATTTTCTATACCATTCCTTTCAAGGAAAAAGTAATGCTGAATATAAACATGGCATACCCTCGAATGTCCTGGCCAAATGGCTAAATAGAGGAATGCACCCCCGGGGTGGTCCTGGATCGAAGCAGTGATCCCAAACAACAGTTTATTATCACATTTAATTACCTATACAATTATAGATATTCAAAACAGCCAAGGCCTCAGCCACACGACACCCCAACATGGGTTTGTAGAAAAAAGGTACACACAAACGCACAACAGTTAGAATTTAAACACCAATCCACCTACCTCGATCACCCTTGATCGATATACGTGAACGACGCTCCTCAAAACACCCACGAACGATGTAGATATGAGGTAAAATAAAACCCGTTCAAACACAAATAACATTCCTATGAGAAATAATTGGTAAGAACAGCTTAAAGAGAAGGTAGGGATTACCTGTACGGTTCCAACGAGATCGACAGAGGTGAAATCAGATTCCCAGTGCTCGCTTGGTTGATATCTAAAGTCCCGGCTATCCTCCTAAGCTATCCTTCGGTTCTAAGCCTTCCCTGTGAATAGGGTAAGCTACTACCCATTTTAAGGAAAAAAAAAGACTACATGGCGTGTACTTTTGAGTACACAACATGAAATTTTCTCATTTAACTGTTCCTCTGGAGGATTCTCTCCAGTGCTACACTGTTCATCTATCGACATGAGTACACGGTGTGTATGTCTGAGTACACGGTATGTACTGTTGCTCAGCTGGCTACCACCTTACTATTTGCCTGCCAACTGACTACACGGCGTGTAAATACCAACTACACGATGAGTAGTCAGTTTTTACCCCCATCATCGCAGATCGACCTACACACCCTGTGTACTCCTTCCACACGGCCAAAGTACACAGCGTGTAGAAAAGTACATGGCGTGTAGACACAAAATTTAATATTTTCTCCCATTTTCATTATTTTCTCAAAAACACTTAAGGAAAAGAGAAAGGAAGAAACCCATATCTCATGAATAAGTACCAGGTTCTTACACAAATATCTAGGATCATTTTATTAAGAATTAAATGTCGTGACCACTATTTGTGGAAGGTTTCTATATGAAGCAACTAGAAATGGATGGTCATGTCACTAAATACTAATAAAGTTTTTGTCACGACCCATCCTCGGGGCCCGTGCCGTGACTACCCCAAGCCCGCCATCCATAGGCCAGGGGCTGGCTACTAGCACCAAAGTAATAAATCTAGATAAAAGTGAAGACATTACCTTTATATAAGAAAAAAACACCATATAGTACACAAGATAAAGTAAACACTAAGTAAACTGAGTACAAAAGTAAGTGCTGGAAAGTAAATGGGCCAGTATACAAACCCAACTGAAAGTACAGTACAACTGAGAAAAGAAAGTACAACAGCTGAAAAGTAGAGCAACAACCACCAAGACATCCTACGAAACTCCCACCTGAAGGGTGAGTACAAATGGTCTCCTCAGCTCCTCGGGTCCGACCATCTGCTCTGTGTACGTCCCATCTAATAGTCCACCTCCGGGTACCGTGCCCCTCCACAAGCCTCAACCACGATCCACGCTGTCCTTCTTCTGCAACCAACACAACATAGTGTGGGCATATCCCATGAAGGTGTGAGTATACGATACTCAGTAGGGACCCTGAGACCCCCTAAGTTCTCCCAGAATCCACAAAGGGTAAACCACAAAGGAAGGATACAAACAAGAAGTATCAACCCAGTCCACAGAGGAAAACACAACCCAATCCACACAGGAAAGAAAGTCAATCGTATCAATGATAATGATTGAAATTCAAGACTTAGCTCACATAGGTATACTACTCATGAAAAGGGGTGGAGATGATAGATGTAGCCTCTGAATCATCTCCCCTGCCGAACCCACGTAGGATCCAAGTACAGAAGTCGTCGCTGCCGAACCCACATAGGATCCTAGTACAGTAACCATTGCTGCTGAACCCACATAGGATCCAAGTACAATCGTCATCGCTGCCGAACCCACGTAGGATCCAAGTACAGTCGTCCTCGCTGTTGAACCCACGTAGGATCCAAGTACAGTCACCATCGTCATCGCAGTCGCAGCCAGCTCTAGGGTTCCCGCACACAGCACGCTCGATTCCGGGAGGGTCTGCTCCACGAGAAAAGGGGGTTGATACATCAACTATCATGAAGTCCAGAGTTGATGTATCACAAAGTTCCGTCTCGTCAATAGGAACTCAATGCGACAGACGACGCGTCAATTAGACGCCCGGTCTGAGAGTTATTGGTTTTTCCGTTCCAGGGGCCCGGTAGGGTTTTAAGCTAAAACCAACCCGACCATATTCTAGCTACATCCAAACCTCAATTGGAGTAAGCCAAAATAATCGTCTCACTAAGAGGAATCCAACAAAGTCGACGGTACATCAATCGGACGTCCGGAACTCAAGTTATAACTGTTTCCGCTCCAAGGGCCCGATTGGTTTCAGGTTCGAACCAACCCGGCCATACCCAAACTTTAAGAAAAGATTGAATTTAATATTATGAAACGAACCTATCGATCCAAGGATCCCAACGCAACTGACGGTGTGTCGATTGGAGATTCGTAACCCAAAATATGGGCGTTTGAACAAATTTGTCTGAAATAGGGGGTTTGGGCCCGGTCCGACCCGACCCAATACCACTGGGGTCGGTCCGAACCGGGTCGACCCGACCCGGATCCGGGTCCGGCCCATTTGGGAACGGCCCGGCCTGGCTGGCGCGACCCTGCCCAGCACTAGCGGCCCGGCCCAGCGCTCACGGCCTGGCCCGCGCGGGCTGCGACACGACTCAGAAGCCAGCCGTGGCTTGGCTCTCGGCCGAGCGGGGGGCAAAGGGGGGGTGCCCCCTGTTTCTGAAACGGCCGACCGTAATGGCCAGCCTTGGTGAAGCACGGGACCCCTTTGGGTCTCACCTCCAGGTGGCGCCGACAGCCAGCTTTTCCGGACGCCCCTTTGAAGAACTGCCACAGCCTTTTCCCTTGACTCCTGTCCGACTGGCGTAGTGTGACGGTGCCGCGCCCCTCTGCCACAGCCCGCTCCGGCCGTGGTTCCTTCGGCTTCAATGGCGTGACGCGACGACGCCGTGCACCCCCTTCGAGGCCCGCTCCGGCCATGATTTCTTTCGTTTCCGCACGGTGCAACGACACTTCACTGCCTTCGCCGCAAAGTTCAATGAGGATCAACAAATAAAAATGGGAGGAGGATCGGCTGTGTTTGTGCAGTCCGATCTCCTCCCGTTATGTCAATAATAAGCGGCCAATTTAATTAATGAAGAACGTTAAATTAATCATGAACGTAAATAACCCCTACCTCAACAAAAGTTGTCGAACGACGGGCGTCGCGGAAAATAGCGTCGCGGGGTGAGGTTCTGTAGACTTCAACGGAGAGCATCCGAGGATAAAGCGGCGTCTCCCATTTTTGTCATAGAGAAAAGAAAAGGAGGCGCATCATCGTCATTCGTGGATTTGGCATTCTTCGACGAAGAGGATGAAGTTCTTCATAGAAGGAACTAGAGCTCTCTCTCCCTAATATCTTCACACAACAACTAACCCCCCAAAATAAAATAAGACTTATCTTATTTTATTACTTCAATCCATGCATTTCAATTTTAAAAATTCAAACACATAACTCAAATTAATTGATTAAGTGTGTTGGCATGATTAAAGAAGAGAGAGGGGAGAGTTACACAATTAAAGGATACCAAAATTTAATGGGGAGTTTCCATGTATTTATCATGGGAGTTTAAGGGTTATGGAATGTGAAAAGATGGGTGCTCGTGTTGGCCCCACCTCCCTCATAACCACACATGGGAAGTTGGGTGGTTGTGGGCCCCACCAACAACTTCCCATGAGAGAGTTTAACTTACAAGGTTAATAAAATAAAATTGTACACACTTTTATTTACTTCTCTCTTAAACCCCAAAATTTAACTTCTTCTCTCGTGCAAACACATCAACGGTAAAAGTCATCTTAAGAAAATACCAGCGCTGCGAGTTCATCGGTGCCCTTGGATTTCAATTCCGAGCACCGACCCAAAAGATAGAAAAACCACTGGTTTGTTCACTGAACGTACCCGAGCTAAACTACAGAAATTGATTCTGGGCACTCCGGGCCTCAGAATTAGGTTCCATCAGAAACCGAGTACACGTAAAATCCCAAAAAATTTAAGAAAAAAAATTTCCTAGAAATTTACGGGTATTTACATTACTCCCACCTCAGGGATTTATATCCCCGTAAAGATACATCATAAACTAGGGAAACAAATGAGGGTACTGTGCACGCATCTGAGCCTCCCGCTCCCATGTGCTCTCCTGGAGGTTACCGTGCTGCCACCTGATGTGCACTAGAGGAATCGACCGTCGACATAGGACCCGCTCCTGTCGATCCTCGATCTCTACTGGGACCTCCGCAATAGTCACCCCGTCATCGATGTCCATCTCCCCATGATCAATGATATGCATCAGGTCGTGCACGTATCTCCTCAGTTGAGACACATGGAAGACGTCATGCACCCATTGCAACTGAGGTGGAAGAGCCAGGTGATAAGCCACCTCGCCTATCCTGCTAAGAACCTGGAATGGCCTGATAAAGCGCAGAGATAACTTTCCACCCCGGCCAAATCTCCGTAATCCATGTCGAGGTGAGACCCATAAGAAAACGTGGTTTCCATACTTGAACTCTAGTGGTCTCCGTATCCTGTCAGCATAGAACTTCTGTCGGCTCTGAGCAGTCCTCATCCACTCCTGGATGATCTGTACCTTCTCTTTCGTGGCCTGGATCATCTCTGGTCCTACAAGTGCTGACTCCCCAAGGTTTGTCTAGCATAGAGGTGATCTGCAAGGTCGGTCGTACAATGTCTCATATGGTGTCATCCCTATGGTGGAGTGGTAGCTGTTGTTGTACACAAACTCCACCAAGGGTAGGTGATCCTCCCAGCTATGACCAAAGTCAAGGACACATGCACAGAGCATGTTCTCGAGAGTCTGAATGGTCCTCTCCATCTGGCCATCCGTCTGAGGGTGAAAGGTGGTGCTCAGGCATAACTGTGTCCCAAATGCCTCCTGCAACCCCTTCCAAAGCCAGAAAGTAAAGCGAGCGTCTCGATCAGAGACGATGGATGATGGCACACCATGAAGTCGTACGATCTCCTGAACATAGAGGCTTCCCAAGCTCTCTATTGAGTCATGATCTCTGATGGGTAAGAAGTGGGCCAACTTGGTGAGTCGGTCTATGATCACAAAAATGGAGTCATGTCCTTTGGAATTACGTGGAATTCCCATCATGAAATCCATATATATCCTATCTCACTTCCACTCCGGGACATCTAGGGGTTGTACCAAACCTTCCGGTACCTGGTGCTCTGCCTTCACCTACTAGAAGGTGATACATCATGAAATGAACTCTGCTACAACCTTCTTCATACCCAGCCACCAGTGCTATCATCTGAGATCCCGGTACATCTTCGCTACTCCTGGATGTACCGCTAATGGGGAAGTGTGAAAATCCCTCAGCACCTCCTCTTGTAATGCAACTGGTACCATGGTACGTTCCCTGAAGAGGATGACGTGATCTCCTCATACAGAAAATCCTTCAGGTTCCTGTCCTGAGGATATCTGTGCACGTCACGTCTCAAAGTCAATGTCCCCATGATGTGACTCTCTGACCCGCTGAAGTAGTGGAGGAGTGAATGTGAGTGACTGTAGAAAGGCTGCTCCATCTCTATCCACGAAGGATATCTGCAACGCGGCTAACTGCTCTGTCGCCTCTCCAAGTAGTTGGATGCCCGACCTCCTACTGAGAGCATCAACTACTACGTTCCCCTTACTATAAGTATAGACTATCTCAAAGTCATAGTCTTGGAGGAACTCGAGCCATCGCCATTGTCTCAGGTTCAGGTCCTTTCGTGAGAAGATGTACCTGAGACTCTGGTGGTCAGAGTAGACTGTAAAGTGCTCGCCCATTAGATAGTGCCACCACATTTTCAAGGCGAAGACCACTGCTACTAACTCCAGGTCATGGGTAGCGTAGTTCTGCTCATGCTACCTCAAATTTCGTGAACCATAGGCAATCACTGCCCACTCCTGCATCAGGACACACCCGAGTCCGGTCTCTGATGCATCGCAGTAAACTACGTACACTACGCCCTCCTCCGGTAGCCTCAAGATGGGTGCAGTGGTCAATATCTGTCTCATCTCCTGTAAGCTCTACTGACATCTATATAACCACATGAAGGTTTTCCCCTTCTTTATCAATGTTGAAAGTGTTGTTGCAACTCTAGAGAAGTCTAGAACAAATTTTCGATAGTTCCCATCCAGACCTAGGAAACTCCGCACCTCTGTCACACTCCTGGGTGGCTACCAAGCTAGCACTGCCTCGATCTTCACAAGATCCACCACAAGTCCCACCTCAGAGATGACGTGCCCCAAGAAGTGGACCTCTCAAATCTAGAACTGACACTTTGAGAGCTTACCATAAAGCTGGTGCTCTCGGAGTGTATCCAATACAACCCGCAAGTGGTAGGCGTGCTCCTCCTCGGTAGTCGAGTAAATCAATATGTCGTCGATGAAGACTACGACAAATCAATCGAGATAAGGCTGTAAGATCCTGTTAATGAGACTCATGAACAATGATAAAGTGTTGGTTATTCCAAAAGGCATAACTAAGAACTCATAGTGGCCATACCAAAATTTAAAGGCCGTCTTCTGCACATCCTCGTCTCGAACTCTGAGCTAATGATAGCCTGACCCGAGGTCTATCTTAGAGAACCACCATTCTCCCTTGAGCTGATCGAAGAGGTTGTCAATCCTCAGAAGTGGATACTTGTTCTTTACGGTCACCTGATTCAGGTGACGGTAATCGACACATAGTCGCAAGCTCCTGCCCGCCTTCTTGGCGAACAAAATCGGGGAAGCCCAGGGTGAAACACTGGGTCGGATGAATCCCTTTCCCTACAAGTCCTCCAGTTGTACCCGTAGCTCTCGAAGCTCACCGGGAGCCATCCGATATGCTGGAGTAGATATTGGGGCTATCCCGGGGTACATGTCAATATAGAAGTCTACCTCTCTGTGAGGAGGTAGTCCTGGAACGTCGTCAGGAAAACTATGACTTCGCACATCAACTACTCCTAGGATGAGACTAGTCAACTGATGAGTAATCGACTGTCCTCTCCTCTGTGTGAGTCCATCCTGTGCTACAAAGGCTCCCTTCTCGCCGGTGAAGGTGAACCTGCTCCCATCGGTGTGAACACATCGCACCTTGCGCCTAATACAGTCGATCTGAGCATGGACCATAGATAACCAATCCATGCCCAAGATGACGTCGTAAGGACTCGACGCCGCTACAAGAAGATCTCAGCCGAAGCTCTCGCCTCCTAGAGTAATCTCACACTACCGGCACCAGTGCGTAATTGTCGAGTCTGCTCCCATAGGAGTCTCTAGCCGTAAGGATCGAGCCAACGTCTCCGTTGGAATATCCGAGCTCCGAACAAGGGCATCGACAATGAAAGAATGACTCAATCCTGTGTCTATAAGAACTGCAACAAGAGTGGAGTAGACATAGATAGTACCTTGAATCATCTCAGGTGCGCCGTGGTCGTAGGACTCCATTGCCTGAAGCTGATCTCGCCTCTATTCGCTAGCTCCCTGTGGTCGGGGTGGACCTCCTAGTGGTGGTGGTGGTAGAGCCCCGAAGCGTCGTCCACCACCTGCTGCTCGGCCAGCTCCTCTGCCTCGTCTGCCTGCTCCCTGCAGACCGCCACGATCAAACCTCTGCCTCTGCCTAGGTGGTCCCTCAACCGTCTACTGCTCCTCTGCATGGCGGTTCGGACAGTCTCGAGACATGTGGCCCTATCAGCTGCATGAATAGCACTGTCTGCCTCTCGAATGACTGGCTCTGCTGTGTGTGCCCTGCTCCTCCGAACGAGTATCCTGAGGTCGTCCACCTGATGCTCTGGTTCTCTTGGACATCTGCGACATATGTCTACTACTGGCTGTAGAAGACTCTGCTACATGCCGCCCTGCGGTAGGTCTCGCTACTGGTGTAGTCTCAACAAGAAATCTCTCCACAAGAAGGGATCGCTCTAATACTCCTTCCTGCGTCAGAATGCTGAGAGAGATCATCGATGCCCTGATCTCATGCCTTAGTCCCTATGCGAAGGTCTGGGCCCGAAAGAATGGGTCCTGTACCATGTCCGTGGAGTAGTGAGAGAGATCGGTAAACCTCACCGAGTACTAGGATACTGTCATGCTGTCCTGCCGTAGCTGTAGCAACTCCTGAATGCGCACCGCACAGAGGGTGGCTGGAATGAACTCCAAGCGGAAGAGGCTCTTGAAGTCCGTCCAAAGTAGAGATGCCTCGTCATGCACATGGAGTATCAAGCTCCACCATCTACCTGCTGCTACATGTAGGAGACTCACTGCAAGGATCACCATGAGGTCAGCTGGTATCCCTATTAATTTGAAGACTCGAACAACAGCCTCCAACCAATCCTCGACTACCTGAGGGTCCGTCTCCCCATAGAACCTGGTCAGTCTCTGACGCTGAAACTCATGCAGTGCACTTAGGCAACGTGCACTCTCAGCTGCTGGGGCTGGTGGCATCGGTGGCTCGGTGGGTAGTGCCTCCGCCGTAATGGGGCCCTGCACTGAGGCCTCGTCACTCGGTGGGATGTCGTCTCGCACAAAGCTCAGAACCCTAGATAGCTGCCGTTAGGGGGCCATCCTGAAAAGAAATAGGTGCACCACGATTAATACACTATACCTAGTGAGATGACACAAAGTAATAACAAAGAAAACTTTTGTAACACACATGCAATCAATGTTTTCGTTCATTGAGTCAGAAATCACAAGTCATGGTCCTGGTGTATGGATACGTCGGCCGCCGCACCAAAACTGAACTCCCTAGACTAATAACTACACCTAATACCCTAAACACTATTTCTTCACATAGAAGAAATTATAAGAGTCCTAAGTTATGCGGTAGAACTGACTCCGCTGATACAAATTTGTCATGACTCGTCCTTGGGGCCCGTGCCGTGACAACCCCAAGCCCGCCTTCCATAGGCCAGGAGCTGGGAACTAGCACCAAAGGTGTAAATCCTGATAAAAGGGAAGGAATTACCTTTATGTAAGAAAAAAACACCATAGAGTACACAAGCTGAAGTAAACACTAAGTAAACTGTGTACAAAAGTAAGTGATGGAAAGTAAATGGGCCAATATACAAACCCAACTGAAAGTACAGTACAACTGAGAAAAGAATTCACATCATCTAAAAAGTAGATCAGCAACCACCAAGACATCCTCCGAAACTCCCACCTGATGGGTGAGTACAGATGGCCTCCTCAGCTCCTCGGGTCAGGCCGTCCGCTCCGTGTACGTCCCGCCTTATAGTCCACCTCCAGGTACCATCCTACTCCACAAGCCTCAACCACGATCAGCGCTGCCCGTCATCTGAAACCAACACAACGTAGTGCGGGCATAGACCGTGCGGTGGTGAGTATACGATACTTAGTAGGGACCCCGAGACCCCCGAAGGTCTCCCAGAATCCACAAAGGGTAAACCACAAAGGAAGGATACAAACATGAAGTATCAACCCAATCCACATAGGAAAACACAACCCAATCCACACAGGAAAGAAAGACAATCATATCGATGATAATGATTGAAAGTCAAGACTCAGCTCAAACATGTATACTACTCATGAATAGGGGTGGAGATGATAGATGTAGCCTCTCAATCATCTCCCCTGCCGAACCCACGTAGGATCCAAGTACAGAAGTCGTCACTGCCGAACCCACATAGGATCCTAGAATAGTAACCATCACTACCGAACCCATGTAGGATCCAAGTATAGTCGTCATCGCTGCCGAACCCACGTAGGATCCAAGTACAGTCTTCCTCATTGCCGAACCCACGTAGGATCCAAGTACAGTGGCCATCGTCGTCGCAGTCGCAGCCAGCTCTAGGGTTTCCGCACACAGCACGCTTGATTCCGGGAGGGTCCGCTCCATGAGCCAAGGGGGTCGATACATCAACTGTCACAGAGTCCAGATTTTATGCATCACAAAGTTCTATCTCATCAATAGGAACTCAACGCGATAGACAACACGTCAATCAGACGCCCGGTCAGAGAGTTATTGGCTTTTCCGTTCCAAGGGCCCATTTGGTTTTTAAGCTAAAACCAACCCAACCATACTCCAGCTGCATCCAAACCTCGATTGGAGTAATCCAAGAGAAATTTCTCACCAAGAGGAATCCAACAAAGTCGACGGTACATCAATCGGACGTTCGGAACTCAAGTTATTACCGTTTCTGCTCCGAGGGCCTGGTTGGTTTCGGGTTCGAACAAACCCATCTATACGAAAACATTACCGAAAGCCTAAGTGTAATATACTGAAACTACCGTATCGATACAAGTATCCCAACGCAACTGATGGTGCGTTGATCGGAGATCCGTAGCCCAAAATATGGGCATTTGAACGAATCTGTCCGAAAATAGGGGGTTTGGGCCCAATCCGACCCGGCCCAATACCCCCTGGGTCGGCCCGAACCGGGTCGACCCGACCCGGGTCCAGTTCCAGCCCATTTGTGCGTGTCCCAGACCGTCGCTAGCGGCCCGACCCAGCGCTATCGGCCCGACCCGGCGTGGGCGGCCCGATCCGCGCGGCCTGCGGCCCGGCTCAGCTCTCGGTCGAGTGGGGTGCGAGGGGGGGGGGGCTGTTTCCGAAATGGCCGACTATAATGGAAGCCTTAGTGAACCACGGGACCCCTTTGGGTCCCACCTCCAGGTGGCGCCGGCGGCCGGCTCTGCCGACTGCCCCTTTATAGAACCTCCATGGCCTTTGGCCCTGGCTCCTGTACAACCGGCGCGGCGCGACAACGCCCCTCCGCCACGGCCCGCTCTGGCCGTGGCCCCTTGAATCTCCGGTGCCACGCGACGGCGCCACGCCCTACCACTGCGACCCGCTCTGGCTGAAGTTCCTTCGGCTTCACCGGTGTGACGTGACGACGTCTCGCACCACCACCAAGGCCTGCTCCAGCCGCGGTTTCTTTTGTTTCCGTGCGGTGCAATGGCACCGCCCTGCCTTCGCCGCAATGTTCAACGAGGATGAACAAATAAAAAGGGGAGGAGGATCGTCCGTGTTTGTGTGGTCCAATCTCCTCCCTTTATGTCGATAACAAGCAGCCAATTTAATTAATGAAGAACGTTAAATTAATCATGAACATAAATAACCCCTATATCAACAAAAGTTGTCGAACGACGGGAATCATAGAAAACGGCGTCGCAGGGTGAGGTTCTGTAGAAATCTACAGGGAGCATCCGACGAAAAAGCGACATCTCCCCTTTTTTTCATGGAGAAAAGAAAAGGAGGCGCGACGTTATCCTTCGTGGATTTGGCGTTCATCGACGAAGAGAATGAAGTTCTTCACGGAAGGAACTAGAGATCTCTCTCCCCAATATCTTCACACAACAACTAACCCCCCAAAATAAAATAAGACTTATATTATTTTATTACTTCAAGCCGTTCATTTCAATTTTAAAAATTCAAACACATAACTCACATTAATTGATTAAGTTTGTTGGCATGATTAAATAGGAGAGAGGGGTGAGTTACACAATTAAAGTATACCAAAATTTAATGGGGAGTTGCCATGTATTTATCATGGGAGTTTAAGGGTTATGGAATGTGAAAATATGGGTGCTTGTGTAGGACCCACCTCCCTCAAAACCACACATGGGATGTTGGGTGTTTGTGGGCCCCACCAACAACTTCCCATGAGAGAGTTTAACTTACAAGGTTAATAAAATAAAATTGTACATGATTTTATTTACTTTTCTCTTAAACCCCAAAATTTAACTTTTTCTCCCATGAAAACACATCAACGGTAAAAGTCATCTTAATAAAATACAGGTGTTGTGAGTTCATCGGTGCCCTCAGATTTCAATTCTGAGCACCGGTCCAAAAGATAGAAAAACCCCCTCGTTCGTTCACTGAACGTACCCGAGCTAAACTTCAGAAATTTATTCCGAGCACTCCGGGCCTCAGAATCAGGTGCCGTCAGAAATTGCGTACTAATAAAATCCCAAATAATTTAAGAAAAAAAATTTCCTTGAAATTTACATGTCTTTATAGTTTGAAAGTCACTAAAATCTAGTTTAGTATATAAGTAAGCAACTGGATCATAGAATATTCATTTGGAATGAATCATTTCCATGTGTATACCAAAATGTTAGTGGTAGAGCCATTGTTTTACAATTGAAATATGTTTGACAATATAAAAAAACACATATTGGTCTTATCAGTTATTTAAGACCATAATGAAGCTATTTTCTTGATATATTGGCTTAAATTAGAAACCTAAGTTCTAGGGATCATGATCTACTAAGGTATATCTAAATGCTTCTTAGACCTATTCAATTGTACATAGTGACATGGTATTGAAAATACAAGCTTGAACAATTCAATAGAGGAATTGTCTTTAATGTCACATGGAATGTATCTCTCCAAGTTGACATGTTTAGGACATATGAAGAGATATATGTGGTGAGTTGAGATCCATATACTTATGTGATGGATAAATCATGTATGCCATGATATGTACAAGACCTAATATTGTCAGGATATACTTTATAATATGAAAATATTATTTATATGTAGGATAAATTCAAGAGAATTAGTCAAAACTATTTGATTGTACTTTGGAAAGTGAGAATGATATGTACCTAGTATGCATAGAAGAAAGGATACTAGTTTTTAGTGGATATAAAATAGTCTTCCTTTGGATCAATTTGATCTAGTATCAGAGTAAGGCTAAGGTGTTGAGTGAGAAAATCTCATATAATCTAGTGATATACATACCTATAAATAACTTATACATTGAAACTTTAAAGGTAGCTAAGAAGGAGTTAAACACAATGATTTGTTCTAATTCTTGGATTTGAAACCAGTAATTGAAGTATTATCATAATGTAAATTATGATATTATAACTAGCCATGATGTAAAGTTATGATAGTGGAAAAAAGGATATAATTGGGGATACCATCTCTTGGGAAGTTTTACTCAAGGAGATGAGGTTGTATATAACAGATATGCCATGTGGCGGAATCGTGGTGGACACAAATACTAAATCCATGACTCAGTAGAAACATGATTTTGATCATGTGATAACTAACAATATTGGTTATCATGTTGTATATAGTGAAAGTGGGAGTGTTGTAATAGTGGTTTCCCTAGACACAACTATGTAGTACTTATGATTTCCATACAATGTGTACAGTTTTATATACATGATGTTTAATTTACCATTATAGTGTATAATTTTCTGCATGCAATATTCAAATAGTAATGTCCCTAGATTAATTTTTGTATCAAAAGGTTATATAAGATTATATACTTTAATGATAATCTTGAGATACTATGACATTAATATTAAAAAAAGGTCCTATGGTCTAGATACGTCTTATAGACTGGATATAGTAGATGTTTGACTATCAGGTGTTGTGTTCTCAAAAGCATTAATACTTCTTCTCATGAAGCTCCCACTTGGTGATCTCTAGCGGTGAGATCATGCGAACAGACCCACTAATAGGAACACCACATGTTTTGGGTGTTATTGGATGTTCATAACTTTGAACATGTGTGTTGGTATCTTGACTTGAGATCATTACAAATGTGTTACATTTGATCATGTACTTCGATGCAAGACAAAAAACAATGATAATGAAATCATGGTGAGGTAGCTTGTATTGGGTGCATCATTGGTGGCATGATATTTATTGAATGGTCAAGAAAGGATTTTTCCCTTCCAGGTTAAGGATTAAATATATCTCATTCTATTTTGATCAGGATGGTATTACCTTCATAAGACCGTATCCATGATAGTCAAGGGTAAATCCATCTAGTTAGATCAACAAATAATAAAGAAATAAAATGACTATGACATGGGTTTGCATTCTGATTTATGGGATATTAATGATAAATATATTATATTATATAGTGCATGTTTATAGGTTGGTTATCACTACTGTGACTCTTTTTTTCTTTAGGGGCTATGATGGGTTGCTATATCCTACTATTGGCCTGTGAATGGTATTAACTACAATCGAGATATGGTCCTAGAGGGTAACACATAATAGAGGATTCAAGAATCTTCTATATTCATATGAATATGGGTTTTGGACATGGTGGGACCCACTACTAGTGTCCGAGATTTTTCCAAGTATATACGATCACCAAAGTGATAAGTAAAATTCATATTATTCAAGTTAATAATAACGGGCATTGAATTTATTTATTAAATGTATTTATAAGTTTTGAAGTAAATATATGAAAAAATATTATTTGAATGAATATTAGTTTAAAGTATTCAAGGTTAATTTAATATTTGTGGGAATAAATATTTGATTTAATGAATATGTTATTATCGTGTAATATATATATATATATTATATTAAAATTGAGTGATAATAATATTTATGACTCAGTAGAGTAGTCATAATATATCGTTTATTGAGTATTAATTATTTGGGGCTAGAGAGGCAATACCAGATAATTTTTTAACACCTTATAAATAGAGGAGAGGGATTTTCCAATGACTATTCATATCCTACCCCTCTCTCTCTCCTCTTCTCTCTCCCACACTCTAGAGAGTGGGAGAGAGGGTTTGGATCAAGTAATTTGGATCAATTTCCCTCTCAATAATCGCAAGCAAGGCGATGCAGTGATCATTGGAGTGTCAAACACATCATTGGATCTCCGAGATAGCATATAGAATTCAACGATCAGTGCTCCTATATATTTTTGAATCATATATGGATGATCTAGAATAATTTGACCTCAAATTATTCTATCATTTATCCCCAATGATTAGATAATTCCCACACAACTTTGGGTCTAACTAAGTATTTATGGTTTTTATTTTTGTGCTTAAAACTCTTCACACGAGATCCTAGGATTAAACTGGGGTTTGATTCACAAATTTTGATGATTTTATATTGATCATCGGTGGATTTTTTTTAAAATCCCTTATTTGGGGCTTCTGCTGAGTGATTGGTACCTTTATTACTGAACTGAGTTCGCTTCCTGTTCCATACCTATTTTACTGAATTGTTTCACTCCATGTTCTAGTCCTATCTATTTCATGAGATATAAATATTTACCCAATGAATTGGAGGGAGATATAGGTCCCACCCATCACATAATGAAATCATATATATATATATATATGTGTGTGTCATAAGATCATAAACATTCATCATATCATAACCCATGAAACAAAATGAGTATTATAAACATTTCATCATATAAAAACCTAAGAAAACAAGACAAGTTTCATAATAATTTCATAATAGAATAAACTAATAAAAAATAGGTTTCATAATCATTTATTCATGGTATAACCTGTGGAAGAGAAAGAGGTTTCATAAACACCATGCCATCAAAACATAAATCATCTAGAGAAAGAATATGAATTATATCCTCAGATCATATGCCCAGTAAGATATAGGTAACACTAAAAAATTTAATTTCAGATGAAAAATAATCTTCAAATATCATTTAAAACATTTAATGAGGAAAATTTTCTCTCTACTTTGAAAAGAACTTTTTTAAACATAAAACATTTATGAAAAACTTTTTTCTTGAAAATAACCTTGAAAACTTATAAATAATGTTTTAAAAATAATTTAAAACAATTTTTAAGACATAAAAAATTTTCAAAATATTTTTCCTTTATAATTATCTTAAAATATCTTTTAAAAAGATTTTTTAAAACATTTTTAGACAACATTATTTTGAAAGAAAACAGATTTCTGACTGAAGAGAGAAATAAAGTCAGATTTTCTTAAAAATATTTTCTCAATTATATAAAGTAAAAAATAGTGGAAAAATTTACATATTACTTGGATATATCATGAATAACCATAGTATAAGAAAAATCGGGAGAATTATTATGAGTTATATCATAATATTTCAACATTGGAGACTTAATTATAAAAAAATTTGGATAAATAATGAGATTGTAACATAAAATTTCCACTACTTTAGTAACGTTGAATCATAAGCCCCATGAAGGAATAAAATAAAATGAAACTTAAAATACCATGTGGATGAATAAATTCATGATATTAGATGTCAAATGGGACTGTATATACACCTCATGAAGGTGTAAGGTGCATCACATAATGTACGTCACAAAGAAGACAAATTGAGACAAAAATCCATTACCGATTTGGTAACTCATAAACCATAAACCCAATAAAAGAGAGATATTAAAATGTTATGTAAATCCAAATACTTCTTAGTATAATAATAATAAAATACATTCCTGGTTATAATAAATACCATATAAAAGAAATAGATGGTGAAAATGTCTTGTGTCTCATAGAAAACAAAAGATGAAAATTTCCTTTACTTAAGTCTTAACTCTCATTTTACTTGTTAAAACTTCCTATATAATAAATATAAGTTTATTATAAATCTATTAAAGAATAATAATAATATATATCATACCATATATAATTTTATTATGACTTTTTATTAACAATTCGATGTTAAAGTTACGTTTTGGGTAATAATCACTTTGTTTTTTGTAAATGTCTTTATTTGTTATATTTTCGAATATATTACCATAATCACGATTTAATCATCTTCAGAATGATAAAAATGATATAAATATCATATATATTAATTATATATTTATTTATAATAATATATAAAATATATAAATAAGAAATGAAATATATTGTTCTTGTAGACAGTACACTATACGTATGCATGAATGTCGTTTCCATTTTCTTGTGGGATTAAAAGAAAGAAAATTATATGATATATTGTGATTCTATATATTTTTTCATATATATAAATTTTTTTTAGAAACATTATTAACAAATTCCATGTAAAACATTAATGAATCACATCACTTCACGAGGTTGTAGTCCATCGTACACACAAATAACATTATCATATTCCTAAAAAATAGAAAGTATGAAGGTATATATGATATAAAAATTAAATAATAATAATAATATCATTAATATAGTAAATGTAATATATAAACCATATGTACATAATTATTCCCAACATTGAGAAGTGATAATGAAAAAATGAATGATATCGGTTCGCGAGGCGGTAGTCCACCGTACACATGAACAATGATTTAGTTACTTATTTGATGGAAGTGTGTGTGGTTTTTGGTTATAAATTTAACATAAAACATAAAAACATATGGAAGATACTGATATTATTATATAACCATGGTATAAATAGAATTTAATGGGTTTGAGGAAGAAATATAGCAAAAACATTCATTGCTAAACATTGCCTCCTCTTCGGGTATCTCATTTTGGTTTGCACTAAATACCTTACTTGGCTGGTTTTACACCCAAATTAAGGCTTCTAGAATGTCACTTCCCCTCATTCCAAATACAATTCAATGAGGGGAAAGAGATAATGACCCATGAGTCCCACCTCTAGTAGGCCCCAGGTTGGAAACTATCTCCAAGGGTGTACAAATCTCAGAATATGGGAGGCATTAACCTTTATAAGAAAACAAGATTGGGATTTAAAACGAATCATCCAAAACAACTCCAAGGCATAATATAAAAGAGAAACTCAAATCATCAAACATGCATGTATAAATAAAACTAATACAAAAAAAATTCTCTGAAGTAAATACCCAAAAGTAAAGTTAAAGCAGCGACATAACAACTATCAAGGATCTGATCTAGTAAGGTCCAACATGGTCCCTGAAATCCTCCTAGAAACCTAAATAAATTTATATACATATGGTGAGCATACAAGTATATTATGTAGAAAAAATTCAATTCTCTCATGCACATGTGAACGAATCAAACTAATGCACCCGTGAGAAAACAATAGAACTAAATAGATCCTAAATAGACATACTAACCATCCCAAACTCACCAAGGCACACTCACCAAATAACGCACATCAAGTAATATAATATAAATTAAAACACATTGATGATAGGGAAATCACACCACTTTCCCATTGATTATCCACTCTCACACCCCAATGAAGAATGTCCTATATCTCTCACCTCTTCAGAACATACCACATCACATCCCATGCACACACACCTGGTCCTCACAACACATCCCCCCCGCACACACCTGGGCCTCACAACACATCACATCTCATCCCAAAGAAACCTGGGAAAGGGCATCACATCTCATACGAAAGACACCTGGGTTCGCATATCACAACTCATTCCAAATGCACCTAGGATACCACATCTTATCATATCCTACATAAAGAAGCTTGGTCTGTCATCACCTGGAAGAGGGAGCAGGGAAGAGCGGGTGGCCATCCATCCATCTCCCACCAAGATTTTGGGAACGACACCCCCCACGTGATGACATGGGTGTTTGACACAAAGTGATTAACATTGGTGGGGTTCATATAAAATCACAAGAATATGTAGTGTATACTTTTATATAGATAAAAGCACACAAGCCCAACCTATGGGTTTAAAAACAAATAATTAACCAACCCATGAATTCCCCACTTTTCTTCCACCTCTAAATGAATAACACCACACATCAATCCACAAAACCCATTTCACATTTTCAACCAATTTAATTTTATAAACCCATTCATTTCATTATTTAGAATCAACCACATTTAACAACACAACCCACCATTTAATTATCCATTAACCATTTCCATTCAATTAACAAAACCAACCCAAGCCATTCCAAAAATTATTGAAAAATAATTTATTTATTCCCTCCAAGATCAGGCATCTAGCACAACATAACCACATATCAAAAGAAACCTGTCATCCCCAACAACCTCACATTTCCACCCCAAAATCCCAACCCACAAACTATCAAATGACCTCCCCAAAAGAAAAACACAAAAACTATCACCTTGTTGCCCCAAAAGAACGACACACAAACCACCAGACCCACATGCCCCAACCACACATCACAACACATCAAGATTATTTTATATATTTACAAAGAGGATTTTATCATATTCCACCGTATTTTAGTGATTTCATCACACAAATCATAATCCTGGGGTACCAATTTATTAAACAAATACAAGTGGTTAGAAATTTTCATTTTTAGGGTAATATCACCACAATGAAAATCAAATTAGCAATCACATCACATATATCCAGCACGAACAAATCCCTTAATGACCACAATTTTCAGCAGGGCATCAGACCTATACAATTCACAATATTAAAATAATATCAAAGTTGTAAAATCATACGAAACAAACCCCTTTAATCTTAATTTTTAATTAAAAAATTCTTTATATTTTATTAATATATCACAACCATAACTCATAGGTAAAAAATAAAACCCCTCCCACATGATAGAAAATAAATAGAAACGAAGGAAATCCTGTGACCAAGAAGTTTTCCAAACTCACTATGCACCGTAGGACAAAGGAGAATGCCTGAAAACCACAACCTCACCACGAGGAACTGCAGATAAACCTATACCACACCAATATACCATCAAAATGAAACTTAAACACAAAAAACAAACCAAACCATACCACCATAGTGAAACCTTGAATAAGAATGAGAGGAAACTGATGATAATGAGAGGATAACTCACCATGGATCGAAGACGGGAGCCCAAAGATCAATATCTGTCAAAAGGAATTTCCAAACACTGAAGGTGAAGGTCATCGAATTTCTGGGATGATAAAAGAGCTACTGGATGTAGGGTTTGGAAAAAAACTGAGTGGATAAAACCTTTAGAATTTTACAACATCGGGGAATTACATAGTGTGTAATCCCCTTTCATATTGTGTAATCCCGAGATTCCAAGATATGACAAAAAACACATCACTTTTTTATTATTTAACCCTAAAAATAAACATGTCATGACCAACCCTAGAGAATACATGAAAGAAAATTTCAGGTTGAGCAATACACTTACATGATGTGTACTTCCTGAAACAGTTTTTCTACACCTCCATCTTCCAAAAAAACTCCCAGAACCTTCCCCAAATACCTCCAACAACCAAAACTAGAAAGTTAATGGACCAAGAGGAAAAAAACCATTACATCAGATACCTCTAAAAATATTCTTGCCCCCAAGAATCTAAAATCCAAGCTCATAAGAAAAGGGGGTCCGAAAAACTACCCCGCGAGATACCTCTCAAGAGTCTCAGACCACCTCAAACGCTACCACCAACTAAAAAAACTAACCCAAATGTCCAAAAAACACACTTAAAAACCAAAATACGCCTCCTATCACACAACCAAACTGCCACACAACCACTACACAAACATCTAAATCTCTATAGAATCCAATCCAACAACCGCTGCGACCAAAATACTGCACCATCCCGAACACACAAATCAAAGAATTACGTCTTCCATGTCAAGATACTATCTTCTGTAGGCAGCACTAACTCAACCGATGGGTTTAATCATGTCATAGTTAATGCATATATATTAGGAATCGGGCCTTACCCTTTTCAAATGTTAGGAATTTATCACACATCACACCACACACATAACAAACCAAGTGAAACAACTCATCTCATTAAATAATAAGGTTTCAAAAATCATATCACAAAGTAGAACAAAGAAAAGAAAAAATCAAAACAAATATGGGCACTAGGAATGAATTTGAGTATCTTGATCCCAAGTACTCTCTTCCAGGACACCATTCCTTTGAAACACATGAACCTAGGAAATAGCCCATCCATTCAATGCCTTCTCTTGATGATCTTAAATCCCTACTATCCACTAAAAAAACATAGACTCATCCATAATATCCAACCCTACCCATTAAATGACATGAGAGTCATTGTGAAGATACCAACAAAGATGAGAGAAGTGAAATACATCATGTATCCTCTCTAAATGCATTGGAAATGCCAACTGGTATGCTAATTCTCCAACTCTCCGAACACCTCAAAGGGACCAAAACACCTAAGAGAAAGATCTCACCCTCTTCCAAATCTATGCTACCCACATAAAAGGGAAAGATTCAAGAACACATGGTCCCAAACCTCAAACTCCAAGATCTTCCTTCTACGATAGGCATAATAATTATTCCAATCCTTCTCGGATTTCATCCGCTCACGAACAAGTTGAAATTTCTCTATTGTTCTATGTACCACATCCGGACCAAGAATGATCGTATCCCTAAACTCCATACTACACAATAGAGAATGACATGGTCATCTATACAAATCTTCAAATGAGTATATTATAATTTAAGATTGATAGATATTATTATAAGAAAACTCTACCAAAGGCAGGTGTCATACCCAAGACCCACCAAAGTCCAAGACACATGCTCTCAAAATATCCTCCAATATATGGATAGTCTGTTCCGTTTTCCCATCTATTTGTGGGTGGAAATATGTACTGAGATGTAACTGAGTTCCAAAAGCATACTGCAATCCCCTCCATACTCATGAGGTAAACCAGGCATCCCAATTCAAGACTATAGATCTCAAAACACCATGAAACCACACCACCTAATTCATATACCTCTTAGCTAAAGAATCCATTAAACCCACCTTATTGATCACTAAGAAGTAGTCCAATTTCATAAAATGATACACTAAAACCCAGACATCATTACAAACTCCCTGAGTGATAGGTAATCCTGTGATGAAATCCATTGAGATGTCATCCTATTTCCACTTAGGGGCATCCAAGGGTTGTAACAAACCACCAGGAACATAATGCTCTACCTTTACCTACTGGAAAACCAAGCACTTTCCCACAAAATTCTCCACTTCCCGCTTCATCCTAGGCCACCAAAACTAAATCCACAAGCCTCGACACATCATATAAAATTTTGGGTGTACCACTAGGGTGTTATATGTAACTCACAAAGAACTCCATTATGCATTGCTATCAGAACAAAAAACCTTTCGTGAAACAACATCAGTTTCCAACCATCCTCTGACCATCCCTCTAGAGCATCACTATGGCCAACATGATCTTGCATCACCTCTTCCTCTAAGTATCCCCACTAAGACATTTCCACCTACTGAATCATAGAATATTTCACCATCATCTGAAACAACCTCTACTACCATCCACCCTTACATCTAAGTGAAAGTATTCCAAATCCTTCATTTGTCTCCAAGCATCCCCAAACTACCAAACAACACCCTTCCATGACTTCCTACTTAAATAATTAGACAAAAATTTCTCTTTTCTTGAGGTGTAGGAGATCTTAAAATCATAATACTAAAGAAAATCCATCCGACTCCACTTCCATAAGTTCAAATATTGCTAGGGAAATATATAACTCAAGCTCTTGTGATCTGTAAAGACCATAAATCACTCTCGTATGTGGTAATTCCGCCAATAATTCAGGATAAACACAACTCATACTAGATCTAGATCATGGGAGGAATAGTTAAACTCGTAAGGACATAACTACCTAGAACCATAAGAGATCACTACCCTCTTCAACATCAACATTCATCCCAAACCCATATGAGAAGTATCACAAAACACCTCAAATATCACCCCCTCCCAAGGAAACCATATAAATCGAGAACTAACCAACCCACCCCCCTTCAGTTAACCAAACATTTACTGGCACTAATCACTCCACAAAAAATCTTGGTCCTACCTAGTAAAATATTTCAATGGGGATGCAAATCGAGATAAAGTGGGTAAAACCTATGATAATATTCAATGAAACTAAGGAAACTGTGAACCTATTCTAGATTCTTGGATAATTCCCAAGAAAAAACTACTTCTAACTTCAAAAAATCTACTACCACACCCTATCAAGACACCACATGCCCCAGGAAATGCACATGTTGTGTCCAAATCTTACACTTGGAAAAATTTCCAGAAAGCTGGTGGAGTAGAAGAACATGAAAGATAGTTCTGTGATGCTTAACATGCTCCTCCTTTGACTTCTAGTATATTAAGATATAATCAATGAATAAAATGATGATCCAATCCAGGAAATGATAAAACATTGAGTTCATAAGCCCCATGAACACATCTGGTTTGTTCCTAACACCAAATGGCATGACTAGAAACTCGAAGTCCCCATACCTATATTGGAAGTAATTATTTAGAATATCTACTTATTTCACCATCAAATGTTGATATCCTGACCACATATAGATCTTATAAAACCAACTTTCCCCTATGAGATGGTAAAAAATATCATCTATCCTTAGAAGAGGGTAAGGGTTCTTGACCGTCACATGATTCAGAGGTGATGGTTGAGAGATAGGATGGAATTTGGAGTTATGCACAATGAGGACTGAATGGGTTAGTAGGTTTAAAGGGATATATATATTTTAATGGAAAAATAAATTATGGGTTGTGTAGTTAAATTTGGTTGATGCTAAATAATAAAATGAATGGGTGTTAAAGGTGAATGAAATGTGGAGCTGCATTAGATTATTAGGACTCTTCACCTTCTGAAATGACTATTATAGATACTAATAAATGCATTTAGAGGTGGAAGAAAAGGTTACATTGTTGTGAGTTGGTTAATTTTTATGAGAACCCATAGGTTGGTCTTTAGTGTTTGATTATATATATATACTTTTATTTTCCATGTGATTTTTTTCACACCCCGCTCACATTGAGAAATATGTGTCGAAAACCCGCATTGTCATGCGGGGTGTATTTCACAACATTCCGATGGGAGGATGAAATAATGGCTACCCACTCTTCTTTTCTCCCTCTTCTAAGAGATGGTGACCCAAGATTCTTCAGATACAGTGTAATGACATGTGGTATCCTAGGTTCCTTTGGGATGAGTTGTGATGTGGTGTCCCATGCGTCTTTGGGATGAGTTGTGATGTGTGGTCCCAAGTGTCTTTGGGATGATATGTGATATGTGTCTCATGTGTATTTATGATGAGATGTTTTGTGAGGTGTAGGTGTGTGAAACAAGGATGTGTTGTGAGGCCCATGTGTGTGCGGGCGAGATGTGTTGTGAGGCCCAGGTGTGTGCTGGTGGGATGTGATGTGGTATATTCGAAAGCGGTGGGAACACAAGGACATTTACTATTAGGGTGTGAGAGTGTATAATTAGTGTGAAAGTTGTGTGGGGTATCCCATCATTAATGTGATTTACTTTATATTATATTACTTGACATGTGTTACTTGGTGAGCTTGCCTTGTTGAGGTTGGGATGGTTAGTATGCCTATTTAGGTGTTGTTTGGTTCTGATGTTTTCTCATAGGTGCATTAGTATGCATATTTGAAATGTTCATGAGAGACTTTGGTTTTAATACTGATTATATTTGTTTGAACACCCTATGTATATACAACTATTTTCAGGTTTGTGATCTTTTATAAGTAAGATGAGTGATACTTTTGTAATTTTTGAAAAGAGAGAATTCCACCTGCATTTTACAGTGTAAAATGGATCCAATAATGTTCCAATATCAATAATATAAGGGATAAGGTTTAAATATGGCCATATAATTAGTTTTGGACAAGTTTCTAGGACATTTCCCCCTTAATTTTAAAGCTTATCCCCTTGGTAAACTCTCTTTTCTCTTAGTCATCATGATTAATTTTTAATATTTCCACTAATAATTTTGGTAAAAAATAAAGAAGACTTTATTAGATATTATAAATTATTCTGATTCCAAATATAGAATCCATTTTTCCAAATTCCTTTCACATAAGTGACAAAAATTAATTTAAAATTAATCTCGTAGGTGTGTCGAGAAATCAAGTTTTTAAAGAGAAAATGATCAAAAGTTTACAAAGTTGTTATATCCAATTTCAATGTGAAATTGAATCCAATGACCTAAATTGGATTATATATGTTAACTGTAACTAAACTAACTTTAAAACCAATTTAAAATATAATTAATCTCTATAAATAAGTTAAACAAAAAGACGATTTTAATTAAAATTCAGAATTTTTTACTATTCATCAAAAAATGAACCTTTTCAGAAATATCCCAAAAATTAACCATAAAATAATTTTGATATTATGAATTCAAAAAATAAGTTTATTTATCAAATTATTTTTATGAAATTTTTAAAAATTAATTTTATTATTGTTTAAAAAATACATAAAAACTGTTTTTTGAGAAAATAGAATTTTTATAACATATAAATACTTTACCGAAACTTATGAATTTTATTATAAACATATTTTCATTATATAAAACAATTATATTTAAAAAAAATATTACTATTCACATTATTATGTTTTACAGCTAGGTCATAATAGTCAATTTTAAAAAGCTATATTAAAAATATATCAATATTTTATCAATACTCAATGTCACGTGTAATGAAAGTTAAGCTAGTGTTACATGTAGTGAAAGATTAACTTGGTGTAGTGTGAAATGAAATCCACTAAATAAATTTAATTTATTTAAATAAAATTATGAAAACTCAGTTTTTACATTCCACCCTCCTTAAAATGAATTTCATCCTTGAAATTCATTACTCTAAAACAAAAAAATGAGGATACTTTTACCACATCATATACTCAAGTTGTAAAATAGCTTTCTCAAACTGGTGGTTTCACCAAAAAACTTTGATTAGGTGAGTTTTCTTATTTTTTATAACTTTTTATGTATGATCAAGAACCCCTATTGGTTGTTCCTCATAATAATAATCATGCTCTAGTAGTATGAACTCTGAGTTCAGTACATGTGAAGGGTCATGTATGTACTTCTTTTGGAGAGATACATAGAATGAATCATTTACTTATGAGAGGTTTGGTGGGATCATCAAGAGATAAGATTCCATCCCAATACTATCAAGAATTTCAAAGGGACCGATATACCTAGGGCTTAGTTGCCCTTTCTTCCCAAATCTCAAAACCTTATTCCATAGGGAAATTCTTAGAAATACCTTTTCCCCAACTCGAAATTCTAGATCACGTCAATGATTATCAAATAAATTTTCTACTGACTTTGAGATTATTTTATATGATACTGAATGAATCTAACCCTCTCTTACATTTCTTTATCTTCCTCAGGTCCCAATAGATTTCTTTCACCAAATTCATTCTAGTAGGTTGGATCTCTAAATTTATTTCCAAAGAGGGCTTCATAAGGAGACATATGAATGATTGCGTGGAATCTATTACTGTAAGAAAACTCAAATTGAGGAAGGTGTTGATCCCAAAAACATTTGAAATCCAAATTTAAAGATCTCAACATATCCTCTAGGGTTTGAATTTTTCTTTTACACTGAACATTCATTTGAGGATGATCCACAGTGTTGAAACTCAATTCTGTATCGAGTGATTCTAAATACTTTGTCAAAACATTGAGGTAAAACTCAAATACCAATAAAATACAATAGAACTTGGTACTCCTTGTAACCTTATCACTTATTTAATGTGTATCCTATAAATCTGATCCAGATATAAGTCTTGTTTAATATAGATGAAGTGTGTTTAATTAGTAAGATGATTGACTACAACCCATATAACATTACGACCTTGAGAGTTTTTAGGGAGTCCACCGAAAAAATATACAGTGATGCTATCCCATTTCCATTCTGGTATGGGCAATGGATGCAACATCCCCTTATACATTTTTCTTTCAGCCTTAATTTATTATCATACCAAGAATAAATACACAAACTCTCTGATATATCTCTTCATGTCATCCCACTAGATATATTCTTTCAAATATCTACATATCTTTATTCTTCCAATATAAATAGAGATCGAATAACTGTGAGCTTATTCTAACATCCCTTTCAATTTTGGCATAGAAGGAACTCAAACACGGTTACAAAACCTTATCATTCCCTCATGATCAAGGTTAAACTCATAAACACTTCTAACCTTCTTTTCCAGCTCTACATACTCCTTCTACACCTCTTTAATATTTACTTAGAGAGATGTTTAAACATTCAATTGAGCAAGATAAGATTTTCCCCAGGAAATAAGATTTTTAGATCCTTTTAAAATACATAAAAATTGGATATTTTGTGATCCAAATAATGGATAAACTAGCACGATCCTTTTGACTCAAAGCATTGACAATTTTGTTCACTTTCCCAGTGTGGTAATGTATTAAGTAGACATAATCCTATATCAACTTTAACCATCTTCTCTGGTGCATGTTCAACTCTTTTTGTTTGAATATATACTTCAAAGTTTTATGATCAGTATATAAATCACACTTTTCTTCATAAATATAATTAATCCATATATTTAATTCAAGAATTACAGCAAGTAACTCCAAATCATGAGTTGGGAAATTTTTTTCTCATGAATCTTCAATTATCGTGTGACATAAGTTATAACCTTGTTATTTTGTATAATAAAACATCCCAATTCCTTCTTGGATGCATCGCTATAAATTACAAGCCCTTATCTACTATAGGGTAATGCAATCTTAGGTTCACTGACTAACCTTCTCTTCAGTTACTTGAAATTTTCCTTACATTCATCGGTCCAGAGGAACTTCAATCCCTTCCAAGTTAACTTGGTAAGAGGATTATAAATTCATGATAAATTCTCCATGAACCTTCAATAATATGCAACTAAACCAATAAAATCATGGATATCAGTCATTGTGGTTGGTTTGGTCCAACATTCAATAGTCTCTGTCTTTGATGGATCTATTGATATACTATCTTTTCATATTATATGACCCAAAAATGAAACCCTTTTCACCCAAAATTCACACTTTGTAGATTGTGCATATAGTTTCTCATTCCTTAGTGTGTTTAGTAAAATTATCAATTGGTATTCATGATATTACTTTCTATTTGAATAGATAATAATATCATCTACAAATACTACCACAAAATGATCAAGGTATTATCTAAAGGCTATTCATTAAATTCATAAAGATAGTAAAGGAATTAGTATGACTGATTGAAATTATTATATATTCTTATTTTTTATACCTTGAATGAAATTATTTATTGGGTATATCCTTCTTCTTTATCCTCAATTGACGTTATCCAGAATGAAGGTCAATCTTGGAAAATTATTGAGCTTTGAATAGTTAATTAAACAAGTAATCAATATAGGGAAGAGGATACTTTTTATTAATTTTGATCTCGTTCAGCTCCCAATAATAAATGGGGAGTCATGTTGATACATATTTATTTTTTGAAAAAAATAATAGGTGCACCCCAAGGTGATATACTTGGTTGAATTATTCCATTATCGATTCTTTCTTGTAGTTTTTCTTCAATTCTTGCTACTCAATCAGGGCCACTCTATAGGGAGTCTTTGATTTTGGTGTGGAACTAGGTATGAGTTCTTTTGAGAACTTAAATTCACATTTTTTTTGTAAGGATGGGAAACTCTTTTGGAAAGGCATAAAAAATCCCAAAAAATAGGAATATAATTGATGTTGAGTTTCTCCCCAACCATTTGAGATAAGAACCCATTCTTAATGGGAATTAGGACCCATAAAATGGATGTAATCTCCACCAAAAGTTCATAATTTTCATCACATTTATAGAATATCATATTATAGTTTATAATATCAAATTTAACTTCCATTCCTAGATAATTGATGTGGGATTTATGCAGAGAAAACAATCCATTCCTAGGATGACATCAAAATCAATTAGAGGAAGAATGATATGATTTTTGGGAAGCACATTCCCACCAAAATAAACCAAAGAGGAATCATATACTTGATATGATATTATCATAAAATTAAGGGTTTCTAATATTAATTCCACATCTAATCATTTGGGTGAAATCTTGATACCCTTATAAAATTATTTAGATATGAAATAATAGGTATATCTAGAGTCAAATAAGACATTAGCTATCCTAGAGTGGATGATAAGTGTACCTTTAAACATGCCATTATTTCACCCCTCATTAGAAACAGTGATCACATGTGATTTCCCCTTTTCCATTGTTTTAAGAGGTTATGGATGTCGATCACCATCATTAAGCGTCAGGTGTGGGCACTGGTTAACATAATATCCATTCTCCTTACAATTGAAGCAGTGAAGCATGAGATGTTCATTCTGTGTAGTTTTCTCTCTATTCATATCATTAGCTAATTTCTTCGCATCAATTCAGCAATAAATTTCTTGATAAACTTACATTCCATGCTTAAAACATTTACTAGTCTCCCAAAGTCAATTTCCTCAATAATTATTTCCACACTTAGAGCATAAATGAAAACTCATCTTCTTCTCTCCATGGTTCATAGATTTTTGTTTGAACTCTATCTTTATTTTCTTATCAAAATTAAAATTTTGATACGTAACTCTAACATCCATTTCCACCTTGATTATACATTGTACAATATGTTCACATCTACTGATGTCTCTTATGGCTAACACCCTTGAGAGACTTAGTTTTAAGCCCCTGAAGAATCAATTAACCTTAATTTTAGGTTGAAAGATAATATTGGAAGCATACCTCAAAAGTGTTGTAAAATTTGCATCATTTGTATGGATAGATTCATCATCCTTTTTCATTAGCTCAAGGAACTATTTCTCCACATTTGTATGAAGAACATGAGGAAAGTAATTATTTAAAAATAAGATCTTAAACTCATTTGAATCCATGGATTCAATTTTATCTTTTTTCCTCATATTCTTGATAAGAGTCCACCATTAATCTACTTTACCTTCCAAACTATAGGCATACAATGTTTCTTTTTCATGTTACAAACACAATAGAATAGAAAATAGCATTTCAATGGTACTGATCCATTTTTCATGAACTAGTAGATCATAAGACCCACTGAAAGAAGGTAGATTTTGGCTCATGAATGACTTAACAAAATATTATTACCTCTATTTTTTTTAAGTTAAACATGATTCATGGATTGAGAAAGTTGTGTGAGCATAGAAAAAATATTTTTCATTCCATCTCCCATAACATTTAGATTATTAGGAGGAGAATCATTTCATTTTCTATCATACTCAGCATTAACGTGGTTCCTCCGGGTTCTGACCATTGAATAATACCAAAACCATTGAGTAAGAAACAATAATCATTGTGGAGATTTGTATAATCATGAAAATCACTTATAAGATGTCTAAATCATGAAAACTTCTTTAATATATGATACCTTAAGTTTATCCTAGTTCATTCATAGCCATATTCTATTTAAATGTTTCATGATTATTACTTAATATTTTGTGAATTTCCAAAGCATATCCACTAGGAGTGTTAAAACAGGCATGAAACAAGGCCCATTGTGGTGCCCCGGTTCCTGATCGAGTCTAGCTCAACAAAATGTTTTTTATTTTTTGAACCAAGAATAGCATCATCTATATAAATTTTTACAAATAGAATATTATAGAAAACTATTTTCTTAAATAGAGTAGGATCTTCTAAACCTATAAAAATATATATTTTCTTATAAAAAGGATATTAATATTTTATATCAGGATCTTAGTTCTTTTTTAAGTCCATAAAGATATTTAATAAGTTTGAAAACTGAATTTCATAGATGATTATTTTTAAAACATACTGTTTGTTCAATATAAACTTCCTCTATTAAACATCCATTTAAAAAAGTTGATTTTACATCCATATGATGTAACTTAAAATTCATATGAGATGCATAAGCTATAATGATTCTAATAGATTCTAATATAGAAAAAAGTGTGAAGGTTTTATCATAATCTATTCCTTCTCCCTAATTTTATCATTTGGGTAATAATCTAGCTTTATTTCTATTGATTATTCCTTGGTCATCTTGTTTATTTCTAAAAAACCATCTGGTTTATATTACAGGATGATTGGTTGATGTAACATCATTCCCCTTCTCATTGGATTGAGAGAGTGGTGAGACATTACTAGGCATTAAGTGACATCCCCAAGATGCCAAAGGATGGTAATAAATACCGAAGGGCTTCAATACATATGGGGGAAAATTTTACTTTTTATAATAAAAAAATTAACCAAACAATCCATAAAAAACAATCCACTATATAATGCATGATAATAATGAAATAAAAATCAACATTTAATTTATAAAAATCATACTAAATTCAAGTACCACAACGAAATAATACAATATCAAAGTAAATAGTAGATGGCAAACTATTAAAACTCTAAGAAAATCAGAAGACTCCAAGCTCCATAATCTTCATTCTCAACCCCACCAAACAAACCAATTATCATGATGTAGTTCTAAATATATTTGATACTTTAGCTTTTCCCATGTCTCGGTAGATGATATCTGCAAAATCACAAAAGTTCCAAAGCAAGGGTGATTACTAAAACTCAGTAGGTTTTTACCAATGACTTCCTTACTCACACCACTAAGATAGAAAAGTTAGAAACATTTATATAAACCAATTTATATAAAACAATTTTTAAATAGTTTATAACTAAATATAAACAAGTATAATATCAACCAATTTTCCAAAAAAAATCAATTTTCAAAGAAAGAAACCAAACAATGCAATAAAAAAATTTCAAAAGTTCTATTTGGAATAACTATTCCATTCCCCATATCCAACCATGCATGATGTTTTTATGATACTTCCATACTCATGAAGGGTTTCTCATCAATCTGTCAAGTTTTCACAAGGTAATTAATTCCCATGTTCCATTTCACCTTTTTCATTAAGCACAAGGTCATATTTCAACCAATCTTCATAAATGCAGTTTGAACACACAAACCAAGTATTCCAAAAAATTATACCAATATAATCATTCAAAATTAATTTCAATAATTTTATTTATTAAAAAACATTTTACAACAATCCATTTAAAAAACCCATAAAATCCATATTTTAAAATAAACATTTTAAAATCAAGAAAACAAATCACTTTGCACAACAAATTACCACGATTCCACAATTTCACCAAAAACCATAAATTGTCACTAAAGGTGATTTATATCATAATTTTGCCCACAATTTCATAATAAAAATCAATAAATTAAACCAATTTGAAACTAATCTAATCATTTTTATCAAGAGGAGTTGATATTGAAGCTTCCTACCTCAAGAGTTTTGGAGAAAATGATAAACAACACAAAAAACATCACAAAACCGGGTTAAATCTCCAAGAAACTGCCCTATATCTCCTACCCTATCATAAAAAAGGATAAAAATAATCATATTTGTCATAAAAAACCTTATATCTACCCATAAAAGGCATAGATCTATGAAACCAAGAGAGAGGGTGAAGTAGATATAAGAAAAACACCAAGAATAACCAAGAACGATCACTTACTATGAGGAATCCACTTATAATCCCCAAGGGAAGCCTTTAGATCACCTCTATATCAATGGGAGAGGATTCATTGACCTTTGAGCGAGTAAAATCCTGAGTTAGCGCCATTTTGGGGAAAAATGCATTAAAACATAAGGCCAACCTAGATTGACTTTTTTGGGATCTAGTTTTTTAACCGTACATGGTTTAGTCGCACGGTTAGGAAAACCATGCACCAGCCAATGGCTTAAGGATGAACCTCGCACAATTTATTTTAACGGTCTCCAAACAATTCTACAACCATGCTGAATACACTTTATCAAAAATATGAAATCTATTTTTCAAATCTCACAGTTTCTACTAGGAAGCCACATGATTTGGATAAACCATGCACTACTCGTGCACCTTCTCTTTTTCCCTTGTCACACTGTGCATGGTTTCCTGTAGGTGTTTCATGGTTTCCCAAAACTATACACCAACCGTGGACCAATAGAAAATCCAAAAAAACTCACCATAATTTCTCCAAACTCTCCAAAACTTCAACCATATAGTTTATATACTTAAAAATCATAATTAAAGGATTACTTACTTAAAACTAGATAGCTACATTTGATCAATAAAATAATTTCCAAACATTATTTTTATTGAATTTTTAAGTTATTTGTATATATAAATTAGAAAAATTTCATATTTTAAAGCTTCTTCTATAGTCTTAGGTTCCAATTGTGATAGGAAGACAAAAAAATTAGCTCAGTTTCCTACATTCCTTCTATTTCTCACTTTTGTATCCAGATCACCGATTACAGTTTCTAGATGGTGATCCTTTAAGGTTCTAGATTTTCTAGGTAAGACACTTTTAGGTTAATTAGTTTAATGTTTCTACAAACTGGACAAAATTTATTCAAGTTTGTTTTCAAAATCAATTTTTGTTGATTCAAGTCTCATGTTGTCTAAAGAGTCTGTAATTTCACCTTTTTGATTTTTTCCTTTTATTAAATGGATCACTTTCATCAAAATTCACATGAAATATTGTTTAAAAATCCTTTAATTTTTATTATAAACTCTATAGAGTTTAAAGGTTTCCGATTACCAAATAAATATTCCTTCATCAGACTTTGGATCAAATTTACCAAGGTTAGTATTCAAGATATACACCTTGCATCCTAAAAATTTAAAGTATCAGACTTTAGGTTTTCTATTATTCTATAGTTCATAGGGATAATTTTTAATAAGAGGTCTTATTAAAACTCTATTCATGATATTATAAGATATGTTTATATCATATTTCTAAAAATAGGTTTTAATACTATATTCCTTTAATATAGTTGTTTCCATTTCTTGAAGAAAACTATTTATTCTTACTATAATTCCATTTTTTGAGCTATTCTTGGTGCAGAGAAGGTGCATTTAATACCCATTTTTAGTATAAATAATTAAATTATTTATTCTAAAATTATCTATCATGATCAATTTTTATAGATATTATTTTAAAATATTTTCATTTCGAAAAGTTTTACAAAATATTTCAAAAATAGTGAACACTTCACTTTTAAGTTTTATAAAATAAACCCATGTCAATCTTGAAAATTTATCAATTAACACAAAAACATATAATTTTACACCCAAACATTCTAATCTCGATATACCAAAAAATCTATGTGGATATGTTCAAGTGGTTTGGATGTAGCAAATTTGATAATTGATTTGAAGGATGAGGTGATTATTTTCCAATTTGACATGCATCACATAATATATATTTATAAAATTTAAGACTATGAAAATTAGAAACTAAATTTTTCCTAGAAAATTTTTATAAATTATATGAATTAAAATATCCAACTCTCCTATGATAGATCTAATATTATTTTGTCTCAAAAAATAAATAATTCATTTTTTTACACATGGAATTAAGATCCAAGGTATAAACATTTTCAGTTCAAGATACTCTAAATCTAAATAATTTATATTTGAAAACTTAGTAGGAAATATTAGAGAAATAAATTTAAAAACTATCATCATAGAGTTGAGACATAAATATCAGATTATGATGTATCCCTTGAACATATAACTCTCTATTGATTGAAATTGATTTTGGATCTAACTATTCATCTATCTTGTTTTTTCTAGAGTATGAAAGTTGGAAGATTCTCCACTCAAGTGTCTTAAGAGGACGATATCGATATACATACATCATATTTTTTCTTGTGACCTTTTTCTTACAAAAACATTGAAACAAGATTTTTTTTTGGTACCCATATTTTCTTGGGTTCAGCTATGTCAGCAAACATATATTTGGGTAATCGTAATTGCTTTATTTTACCAAAATTTATAGTATAAGATTCAGACATATTTCTAGAAAAAAATATTTTTTAACTCAACTTATTTGGGTATTTCTTAAACAACATTCATTAGAGTAATTTCACTTAATTATACAATAAAAACAAGTAACTCTAGATAAGTTATCATTTTTAGAACATGGTATAAAGTAATTTATACATAAATTTGATTTTTCACCCTTGATTCCTATTCCATACTTTTCTTTTTTGATAACATTTTTTCTAGGAATTTGATTTAATGTTTTTTATCCTTTATTAAATATAATAGAATCACTTTTAAATTATCATACTTCGTCTTGTAGTTCTTTTATTTTGTTTATATGATCATTAAAATTAGAAGTGGATTTTTAAATTTTTTCTTTTAATTCTTGATGTTATATTAATATAACATCTTTTTCACTTAAAATATAAGTATGAATATTTTTTAGTGACTTATGATTTTTTACTAAAAATTCATATATTTCTTCAGGAAAGGAGTCACAAATAGGTAAATTTCTATTAGAATATATTTCATAATCAAAAGTTGAAGAATAATAAGATGGTGCCTCATCTTATTATTTATCCACAAGGAACATATTTTCACTTAGATTTTTCGATTTTTTAGTCATATTTAGAATAGTTTCTGGAGTATTCATATACACTCCAAATAGTCTTCATATCTTTCGTTCATTTTCACTCATAATTAGCTCTCATCTGATTTTTTTCTTTCCTCTCCATATTTCTCTTTTATTTTAATTATGGAAACCAGGTCGGATATGTCCCATATATTTACATTCATAGCATTGAACTTCTTTAGATATTTTTTATCTTTATTGAAGGTCTTCTTGAAGCCCCTATTTTTCTTATAAAATTTTATGAATCTTCAAGCTAGTTGATCTAGCTTCATTTCAGAATATGGACACTCTGAATCATTTGAGAATTTTGAATCTTATTTTGACTTATTTTCAATATTCTAAGTAGTAAATCTACGAACAATATTTCACCTTTTTATAATTTATGATCTTTAGATTTATATTTTATTTCATCTTCATACATCATCAAGGTTCCAATTAGTTCTTTAATTGTAAATCATTTGATTGTTAATAATTATCATATAGATAACACCCCAATATTTTATAGTATGTATCTTCATAAATCAATTCAATTTATTCAATATATTATATCTTAAAAGAACTATGATATGCTATTAAGTATTAACACGACCTTTAAAACAGTAATGTGACCATTAGGAATAGTAATTTTTCTATTAGAATAATAACCTCACCTATGAATGTATAAATAAAATTTAGGTATCTCATAAATGAAAATATGATATATTGAGTGTTCAATTTTTTTGAAACATAAATTCTTATTTAAGGAAATTAATTTTCATTGAATATATTCATGAATTAATATTTTGTTGCATTATAATTATAAGATAATTTTATGAGAGAATAATTAATTTTTCAAAGTGTCGTAAAAGCAGTTATAACATTAAAATTAATATTTTTCAAATAAATAATGATTTTATTTGATTTATAATATTTAGAAATTTTTTATAATTAAATAGAGTGTATTTTTTAAATCTAAACATCATAAAATGGTTAGGGTAAAATTTTGAGAATTTTATGAAAAAGCTAATTTTTTGGTGAATAGTAAAAAATACAGTTTTTTTAAAATGCTGTATTTTTGTGACATCCACAAGAAATAATTACAATAAATAATTTACTAAACTTAAAAAATTTGGATATTATAATAGAAATATTTTACAAAAATAATTAATTATAAGTAAATTATAATTACTTTCATGATAATTATAAAAATCATTGTTAGTGTCGATGCAGTGCCCACACAACATTGGGAAAGTCAAATCTGGTTCCTTACAGAAAAAAATTGAGTGCTAAAAAGTATTTTCATTAATTTTAATTATTATGTATAATTAATAATTTTATCTAATATTTTCTAATAATAGAGTCATATAACATGAATCTTATCCAAATGACTGTGCATTGCTTTCATAAAGCAGGAAAAGTCAAATTAACAAATTAAAGAAGTTTTATTGATATTAATATAGGTAAATATACATAATGAACAAATATAAATGATTATATTTAACCTAATTAATTTATTATTATTATTTTAAATTATTTTTATTTTTTATGTGAATCAATTAACTTTAATTCTTATGAAATGCTAATGTAGTGCGTGTGCAAGCAGAAGAAAAAACCAATAAAATGAATTTAATTAAAACTATAAGAACCATTAAATGGCCCAAAAATTGTATATATGTTATTGGTTGATTATATCATGATCATTTTTGTCCAATGGTTTAATTAAAGACCATTTAAATCCACATGGATATGATTACGACCCTTATAATATTTTATTTAAAAGAAAGTCAAACTGTTTACACTATAGATTTTAGTTAGTATAATATTTTAATATATGGTTTCTCATAATAGGTATTAGACCATAAATAGTCATATGAAAGATAATAAATTTACCTTAATTGTGATAATTTATTTTTAATTTTTAGGAAAAAAATGAATACCTTAAATACTTACATAGCTATGATGTAGTAATTATTAATTTAATGTAAAAATCAAATAAATGACATTAAAAATATTAAAATAAATATAATTTATGATTTTTTAAGATATCCAAGAATTATATAGATTAATATGATATTTATAGTATATAATAAAATATATTTTTTTGAATTTGAAACTTTGTTTTAATGTATTTAAAGTCATAGTAATGAATAGTGTAAAATTTGACAAAAATTGTATTTCATGAATATAATATTTTATTAAATTATTTATAAATAATAAAAATATTGAATTAGAACAATTAGGATAATATGTTTTCAAAAATTTCATTCCCTACTATTTTAGGCCATTTTAACTTCTTGGAACCTAATATAGCCTAAATTATATTTTAATATTTTATGTAATTCCTAAATTACCCCTCACCTCAATTATAAAAGGGACTCTTTGATCCTATAAAAAATTCTCTTCTCATCATACTTTTCTACATTATAGTGTTTATGGTCTCATAAAAAGACCAACTCAAAGTCCCTTGGGGAGGTTCTCAAGGAGACAACACTTAAGAGGTAAAACCCTTCCTTTTCCTCTTTTAATTTCATTTATTTTCTTATACTCACCTAAACAATCCAAAGTGGAATGATATATCTAGTATGACATATATACTTGAATGATATTACTTTAGTGGAGTATCCATCATCAAGTCTATTCTCTACCCCATTTATTCTAAAAATGAAAACATCATTCGTGAGGTGTCGATTCACCGCCATTGGGGATGAAGAGTTTTTATTTTTCAATTCTGACTTCAAGGCTGGTAATAAAAACATTTTTATAGTTAAAAATATTACATTATTTTCATAAAAAATTATTTAATGTTCTATAACCTGTATATATACATAATATTAATTAAAAAATCAAAACTATAGCGTGATGATTGAAAAACTCCAAAATAATCCAAATGGTTATTATCAGCATTTTGCATAATGAATAATACTAACATATGAAAAAAATAATATATAATAACATATAATATTATATAAGTTCATTAATAAAATATAGTTTCAATTCTGGATAACTATTCTAATTTTACATGATCTTTCATAAATGTATATAGGTGAACCAATCATGAAAACCAAGTGAACGAACACTTCCAAACGAAGAAATTGAATATTATAACTCATCAAAAAGGATATAAATGAACTTAATAAAATTTTAATAAATCAAATACATGTTAAATAAGTTCTGAATTAAATTATTAATTAATATAATTTCATTATCTAGGATACTAAGACAAGTGTAGAACACATTCAGACATTAGGTAATAGATTCTTTACATTTTTTTCATTCAGGTTACGCTTTCTCTCCCTTTACCCCAATGTAATTCATAATTATTTTTATGTACCCTTCATAAATTCTCTTTGTATGTTCCAAATATCTGTACCTAGATCAATTATTCTTTATTTTATATGGAAATACATGTTTTATAAGGTTATTTTTTCAATTCCTCCCTATAAGAAAACATGATTAAATGGAACTTCCCATTTTCATACCCATTTTGAAGTATACTCAATAATCATTTTTAGGAAAAAATTATTTTTACAAAATCACTAATTTCATCATGAAAAACTATATTAGTTATGTTTCTAGTTTTATGTAAACAATTATTCTTTTTTAATAATTGTTTTTATATTTTCCCTAAAACTGCACCAAAGTGGCTCATTTCAAACATTTTTTAAACACTCATTTTACATGTTTTCACTTTAGTTTAAAAATTTCAGCATGAATATTATTTTAATATTCATCAAATGTAATTTCATTCTCCATTAGTCAATATGATATCATCACTTTTAAATAACTTCACTTCATCTTTTATTTATTTTATTTTTCTTTCATGATTAGTACAATTTGAAGTGGATTTATTAAATATTTATTTTAATTCTTTATGTTGATAACATACCATCTTTTTCACTTAAAATAGAATTGTGAATATTCTTTAGTGACTTATGATTTTTTACTAAAGACTCACATCTTTCTTAAATCATGTAGTAGTAAGTAGCTAACTTTATATTAGAACACATTTCAAAATCAGAAGTAGAATAATACTATGATTGTACCTCATCTTCTTCTTTAGCCAGAAAACACATATTTACTTATATATTTTTTGGCTCTTTTTCTGAGTCATATTTAGAAGAGCCGCTAGAGTCTTCAAATACACTCCAATTAGACTTCATAGTTTTCTTTCATTTTTTCTCTGAATCTGTTCTTATCTGATTTTTATTTTCTTTCTTCTCCATATTTCTCTTTTCTTCTTTTAATAGTAGGAAATCAGGCCTGATATGTACCATCTCTTTATATTCATAGCATCAAACTTTTTTAGATCTGTTTTCATCTTTATTGAAGGTATTCTTAAAGCCTCTTTTTTAAATTGATCCATGAATTATCTAGATGAATATGTATATACAATGTAATAAAATTATGATTTTTAATTTTACACATTGTTTTCATATTTTTTAATAACATAGTAATTAATATTATTAAATTTAACAAAAATTATATTTCATGAATATAAAATTTTATTAAATTATTTAAAAATTAAAAAAATTGATTAAGTCCATAAATAATAAGATTTTGTTGAAAATTTCATCCCTTACTTTTTAGGATATTTTAAAGTATTGGGACCTAAAATAGACTAAATTATATTTTAATATTTTAAGTAATTCCTAAATTACCCCTAACCTCAATTATAAAAGATTCTATTTCCTTCACTTAATTTTATAACCTTGAACCATATTTCTAGACTATCATATTTAAAATTCTATTCTCACCCCTTTCCACATTCTAGTGGTTCTGGTCTCACAAAAAGACCAATTCAAAGTGCCTCATGGAGGTTTTTAAGAAGACAACACTCAGAAGGTAAAACCCTACCTTTTCCTATTTTAATTTAACTTCTTTTCTTATCCTCACTTCAAATATGAAAAGTGGAATGATAAGTCCAGTAGGAAATCTATACTATAATATTATTATGTTAATGAAATATTAGTCATCAACTCTCTTCTCTTCTCCTTTTATTCTAAAAATGAAAACATCATCAGTGAGGTGTCGATTCACCACCTTCATGGATGACAATTTTTTGTTTTTCAATTCCACCTTAAAAGCTGGTAATAAAACCATTTTAATGGTTAAAAATATTATAATATATGTATTGAAACTTATTTAATGTTCTATAACTAGTATAAATACATAATATTAATCAATAAAACAAAACTAATACATGATGATTGAAAAACACCAAAATAATCCAAACAGTTATCATTAACATTTTATCTAATGAATCATCCTCATATCTGAAAAATTGATATATAAGACCATTTATTATTCTATAAGTACATTAATAACATAAAGTTTAAATTTTTAATAACTATTCCCAATTTACATTATCTTTCATACTTATATAAAAGTAAACCAATCTTTAAAACCAAGGAAACAAACACTCCCGAACAATAAAATTGAATCTTATAACTCATAAAAAAGAATACAAATGAACTTAATAAAATTATAATAAATAAACTACATGTTTAATAGGTTCTTAATTAAATTATTAATGAATATAATTTCATTATAAAGGACATTAAGTATAAGTGAATAACTCTTTTCAATATAAGTTAAGAGATTCTTTCCATTTTTTATTTGGGTTACGCTATCTATCTCTTTACCCCAAAGAAATTCATAAATATTTTTATATACTAATCCTTTTATATTCCAAATATATTTACCTCAATAAATTATTCTTTATTTGATGGGAAAATATATGTTTTATAAGGTTCATTTTTCAATTCATCCTGATAAGCAAGTCCATTAAAGAGAACTTCCCAATTTCATATCTATTTTTAAGTATACTTCATAATCATTTTTAAGCAAAAAATATTTTTAATAAATCACTCATTTCATCATAAAAAACTATCTTAGTAAATTTTTTGTTTTATGCAAAAAATTACTCCTTTTTTTAAAATACTTTTTTATATTTTCCCTAAAATTTCACCAAAGTGGATCATTTGTAAAGTTTGTTAAACACTCTTTTCACATGTTTTCAATTCAGTTTCCAAATTTCAGTATAAATACTCTTTTAATATTAATATAATATAATTTCATTGTGATATAATTTTCTTTTCTGGTATATACATGTTTACAATCTTATTTTATAAAAAATACCAATGATTTTCCAAAATAAATGTTCTTTCCATAGTAAAAAGGTATTTTTCTTAAGAATTTCTCAATTATTTTATTAAAGTATTTTCATATATTCCAATACCCTATGTTGAATCTTATTATTAATTTTGATTAATATTTTTTTTACAATCTACCATATTTTATTGAATGGTTTATGATAATTTTTGGGGATGTACTATCTTGATACCATTCTCCATATTACTCTGGATGGTTTGTGATTATGTATATTGTTTGGGGAAAGTTATTGATATTTAATATTCTAGTTTAAATATGAATTTATATATTGATTATGTTCCACCCCTTTTATATAAGGAATTCATTTAACTTAGTAAGTGATGGGTGAAGCCCGCTATAGCCCCTCGATGCATCAGCAGGTTTAATGAGACAAAATAGATCGTGCTTTTACCCATTTTGTATGGTGTCTTGGATGAAGTGTTGATGATATGTTTATGATGTCCCAAATTTTCATTCTTTCATTGTGATATTAGTAATTTATAATCCATGTGATTATTTTACTATTAAAATATTCATGGTTAGGTTTCATTGTCATGTAATTATTTATATGATATTATTTATTTATCTTTTATTCCAATCATATTATGATAAAGATTACGTGTTAATGATATTTTTTTATTTATTCATCTTGAATTATTGTTTATGTTTATGATAGATTTCACTGTACTGCTTACCCTTACTGATTATCTGATCTCAGCCTTTTATTATGTTTTATTTTTCTCTAGGATGTAAAGATGTATAATACGAATGACTTATAGGGATAATCTAGAAGTTTATGGGTGTTTCCAATGGAGTTTACATTTTTTTCCTTTAAATTTGTAATTTAAAACTTATGTATGTATCAGGTTTTCCAAATTTATGAAACTATTTGGTCCTTTGGGATGTGATCGCTTGTTCTTTGTACCAAAGTAATAAAGTAAGACATCAGTTCTAGTATACTTGGGTTGAGGTCTTTATAGTTGGTATGATATCAAGTTTTATAGAAATTTTGGAAACTATATTTAGAAAATCCTAGTTTAGGGAGCATAAACCTAATATATACATTGTGAATAACTATATAATAACATCCCAGAAAAACCATGTTTATGAGTTTAGCTATTCTTAATTTTTTAAATTTATATTAAGTATTTCACTAGATTTGGGATTATACTTTATGTTTCATAATGACATGATCTAATCTAGTGTATGTTGTCATTTAGAAATGGAACCATGAAGAAGGAGTATGAACCACACCAATTAACATGAACCAAAGAGTAAGAAGGATCAAATCATTTATGGTATAATGCCAATATTTCAAAGGGAACAAGTCTCCCAAATATTCTCATCATATGAGGACATAGTATCATGTGCTATCAAGATAGAGAAAGAATTATCTAAGTGTTATTACTTAGAAAGGAATAAATAGAATATGAGGGTGGCAGATAAAAATACAGATAAAAGGAAGAAGGGAAATAATGATTTCCCCATAAGCGGTAGTTATGGATGGAAACACCCTATTACATTCTTGAATGGAATGAGAGTTTGTTACAAGTGTAGAGAGAAAGTACCCCAGGCTCATGGATTCAAGAGAAATAAAGAAGTTGTCTAGTGATTCAAATATAAGGAGATGGGGAATTACAACATGAATTTCCCAAGAATCAAGGGAATATAGCTTAGAAGAAGAAAATGGATCATGGTAAAGCTTATTTCACTACCTCAGACAAATATAAATGATTAATATGTCTGTGTTTGGATTCAAGAATTAGGTTATTTGAGTTTTTTATCAATAATTCTTTGTTAATAAGATTCCGGATATATATAAGGATCATATTGTAGTAATTCATCTTTAAGGAATTGGAAGCATGAGATAAATAACACCAGTAATCAAGATAAATGACTCTATTGTAGGATGATATTTTTGAAAACAAATAACTTGGAATAGATAACCCTAAATATGTTCTTGATGATTGCGATAATAATAAATCAATGTTTATGGGATAATGTTGGTGACCATGAAAGTGGTTAGTGATATGATGGTTTATATTGTGATGGAATTATTATATGTTTGGATCCAAGGACAACTTGAGATTTTAATCTTGGAAGAATGAATGTTTTATAAAGGTTTAAAGGGGATAATATATTTTGTATATGACAATAAGAGATATATTATGTTGTTTTGGGGGAAATATGATGTTAAATAACCGTTCTTATAAATATTTGTTCTTTAAATTTAGATAGACATATTTTGTATGTTTCTTAAGGTTAAATACTTATGGAATGGATTTAGTATATTATTGATTAAAATTAAATTATGATTTATCATATTGTATAACCTATTATAATCTTTTTGGTTTTAGTAAACATTTAAAGGCTGAAGGAATGACTTTTTATAAAAGTGATTTAAACATAAAAGTTCATATTGAATGTCAATGTTTGATTTAAGAAATGAAGTGGAAATAGATCAAAGCACAAACAAAGGATGATATTATGGAATGAAAGAGAATCAAGTATGTTTATTTTATAAAGTACTGATTTGGATAGTAAAATAATCCCTCAACTCTAGGAAAAGATTTTTGGAACAAAATTTTGATCTTTTTAATTTTCTTTATGAGAAATAAATTATCTTTTAATCGATCAAATATTTATGGCTTTATTATGGTTAACTTTATAATGACCAAATTATCTATCAATCCCCATTATAAATTGATAGTTATATTTTCTTCTATGTTAGTATTTTAACTTTTCATTAATGTTACCCTATTTAAGTGCCTAATTTTGTGGTGAACTTCGTATTTCCATTTCCCACTTATTAAGAGGACGTACTATTAACCCAATTTATGATGTGGGTTTTCCATTTATAAAACTTTCATTTTACAAGTTTAATTTAAAAATTGTGAGGATGTAATTTTTTGAAGGAGGGGAGAATGTAACACCCCAATATTTTATGGTATCTCCTGAAATCAATTCAAATTATTCGATAGCTTATAGCTTAAACAAAATGTGATATACTGTTAAATATTAACATCAACTTTGGAATATTAATGTGACCATTAATAATAGTAATGTGTATATAATAATAATAACCTCACCTATTAAATTATAAATAAAATTTAGGTATCTCATAAATGAAAATATGATATATTAAGTGTTAATTTTTTTTGTGAAATGTAAATGATTATTTACAATTTTATAATCAATTTAATGATTTAAAAGTAAATTAATTTTCATATAATAGATTCATGAATTTATATTTTGTTTCTTTATAATTATAATATATTTTTATGAGATCATAATTAATTTTTCAAAGTGTCGTAAAATCAATTATAACATTAAAATAAGTATTTTTCCAATAAATGATGATTTTATTAAATTTATCATATTTATAAAATTATTTTCATAAAATGGAGCCCATTTTTGAAATCTATACATAAAAAAAAATAGTTGGGTGAAATTTTGAGAACTTTATGAAAAAGTAAAATTGTATGTGATTAGTAAAAAAATTAGTTTTTTTAAAAAATATTGTATTTTTGTGATAGTATCATGACATAATTATGATATAAAATTTAATAAACTTATGTAATGACTAAATTATGATATTATGATATAAATATTGTACAAAAATAATTCATTATATGTAAATTATCATTTATTTCACGATGAGTATAAAAATCATTATCTTTCACATTTTACTTGGATATTGTAGTCTTCTGTTATGGTCCTTGAATTTAGTATAATTTTGATAAATGAAATGTTGAGTTGTCTTTTATTTTTATCACGAATCATATAGTGGTTTTTTTAATTCATTGTTTGGTTAGCTGTTTTATTCTAAAAGGGGAAATTTTCCCCCATATGTATTGAATCCCTTCAGCATTTATTACCTGCATTTGGAATCTTGGGGATGTCACTTAAGGCCTAGTAATATCTCACCTCCCTATTAAGCTAATGATAAGGGGAGAGAAATTACATTAACCAATCATCCTATAATAGGAAGGAAATGGTTTTTTAAAAATGAATAAGATGACCAAGGAATAATATAAACTAGATTAGTAGACAAAGGATAAAATCAGGAAGAAGGAATATATTATGATGAAACCTTCACAAATGTTTCTAGATTAGAATCTATTAGAATCATTATATATTATGCATCTCATATGAATTTTAAGTTACATTATATGGATGCAAAATAATATTTTTTTAAATGGATGTTTAATGGAGGAAGTTTATATTGAAAAACCATCGGGTTTTGAAAATAATCATCTATCAAATTCACTTTTCCAACTTATTAAAGCTCTTTATGGACTTAAACAATCACCTAGAGCCTGATATAAAATATTAAGCTCTCTTTATTGGAAAATTTATTTTTATAGTGTTAGAAGATCCTACTATATTTAAGAAAATAGTTTTCTCCAATATCCTATTTGTACAAATTTATGTAGATGATGTTATTTTTGGTTTAAAAACCTTATATTGAGCTAAACTCAATCAAGAACTGGTGCACAACAATGGGCCTTTCTACACACTTGGTTTGACTCTCCCTATAGATATGATTTTAAAATTCAAAAAACTATTTAAAAACCATCAAGAAATATTTAAATCAAATATGGCTATGAATGACCTAGGATAAACCTAATGTCTCATATATTAAAGAATTCATCATGATTTAGACATCCAATAAGTCATTTTAATGATTATATGAATCTACACTATGATTATTGTTTCTTACTCTATGGTTTTGGTTTTATTAAATGGATGAATCCTAAAGAAACCACATTAATTCTAAGTGTTATAGACAATGAAATGATTTTCCTCCTAATAATCCAAATGTTATGGAAGGTAGAATGAAAAATCTATTTGATATGCTCACACAACTTTCTCAATCCATGAATCATACTAGACTTCCAAAAAAACCAAAGAGGGAATAAAATTCCATTGAGTCCTTGATGAGGCAACATCCACCTTATTTTAGTGGGTCTTATGATCCAATAGTTGCTAAAAAATGAATCAGTACCACTAAAAAGATATTTTCTATTCTACAGTGTTTTGAACATGAAAAATTCACATTGTATTTATACCATTTGAAAGGTGAAGTAGATCAATGATGGCCTCTTATCAAGAATATGATCCAATAAGATGAAATAGAATCCATGTATTAATATGAGTTCAAGAATTTATTTTTCAATAAGTACTTTCCTCATGCTCTTTGTACCAAGATATAGAAAGAGTTACTTAATCTAAGAAAAAAGGATGATGAATCTATTCATACCTATGTGGAAAATTTTAGAAGACTTGTGAGGTGCACTCTGATATTATCATTCAGCATAAAAGTAAGGTTGATTGATTATTCAGTGTCTTAAAAGAAGCCACCAAAGGGAATTATCCATAAGAGACTTCAGTAGCTATGAAATGATTCTTCAATGTGAAATCAAGGTGGAAATGGATGTTGGAGTTATGTATCAATCTCATGGTTTTTACAAGAAAAGGAATATGTAGTTAAAAGGAAAATATATGAACCAAGGAGAGAAAAATATGAGTTTCCTTTATGCTCTAAGTATGGGAATAATTATTGAGGAAATTTCCTTAGGTGTACAAGTAATTGTTTTATGTGTGGAAGGTAAGGTCATCAGGCAATTGATTGCCAAAGTGATGTGAAGAAGTTAGATAATGATTCAAGTAGTGAGAAAACTACACAAAATTCACCTACCACACTTTAATGATTCAAGTGTAAGGAGAATGGATATTATGTTAACTAGCTCCCAAAATCTATGGTTAATGGTGATGATCAATGTAATCAACCTCTTATGCTGAGGGAAAAGGGGAAATTTAATGTGATCACTATTTCTAATAAGGGGTGCGATAACTACATGGTGAAAGGTACACTTATCATCCACTCTAGGATAACTAATGTATTATTTGACTCCAGATCTACCTTTTCATTCATATATAAATAATTCCCTAAGGGCATAAAGATGAAAACAAAATTATTATATGTTGAATTAATAGTTGAGACCACTAATTGTATGATGATTTCATCTCAAGTATATGATTCCTCTCTAGTTGGCGTTGGTCGAAATGTTCTTCCCATAGATCTTTTCATTATTCCTATGGTTGAATTTTATATCATCCTAGTCATGTATTGGATTTCTCTATATACAACCCACATCAATTATTGATAAATGGATGTTTCATTTTATATTCTATACCAACATATGATCGTATATCAAAGAAATGATAAGTATGACTTTCTGATGGATATTAAATTCATGTTTGGGTCTTAATTTCCATTCAGAATGGGTGTTTATCTCAAATGGTTGGGTAGAAGCTCAACATCGATGATATTCCTATTTTTTGGGAATTTTTTGATATCCTTATGAATGAGTTTCCTATCCTTCCACCAAAATGTGAAGTTGAGTTCTCAATAAAACTCATACCTAGCACCACACAAATTTCAAATACACTATATAGAATGGTCCTGATTGAGTTGCAAGATTTGAAGAAACAAGTCCAATAAAGAATTGATAATGGATTAATTCATCCAAGTGTGTCATGTTGGGGTGCACCTATTCTTTTTGTGAAAAATAAATATTGATCAATGCGAATATGAATTGATTATTAAAAGATGAACATGATCAATATTAAGAAAAAGTACATGCTTCCCTATATTGATGACTTGTTTAATCAACTATGTGAATCTCAATACTTTTCCAAGATTGACCTTTATTCAAGATAGCATCAATTGAGGGTAAAGAAGGAGGATATACCCAAAATGAAATTTCATAGAAGGTCTAAACACTATAAATATATAATAACACCTTCAGGTCATACTAATTTCTTTGTTATCTTCATGAATTTAATGAATAGAGTCTTTAGAGATTATCTTGATCAGTTTGTGGCATTATTTGTAGATGATATTTTTATCTATTGAAAGAGAAATAAAGAGCTTAATGAACACTTGATAATTGTACCAAAGACCCTAAGGAATGAGAATCTATATGGAAATTTTATAAAGTGTAAATTTTGGGTGAAAAAGTTTTCATTTTTGGGTCATATGATCTGAATAGATGGTATATCAATAGATCCATCAAAGATGGTTACTATTGAATGTAATCCCAGATTAACCATGGTGACTGAGATCCATAAATTTCATGGTTTAGTTAGATATTATCAAAGTTTCATGGATAATTTTCACGACTATCTAATCCTATGACCAAGTTAACTTGGAAGGTATCCAAGTTCCTCTGGACCTATGAATGTAAGGAAAATTTCAGGGAACTGAAGAGAAGGTTAGTCGGTTCACCTGTGCTTACATTACCCTATAGTGGGGAATATGTTGCAATCTATAGTGACACATCCCAGAAGGGATTGGGATGTTTTCTTATGTAAAATATCATGGTTATAGTTTATGTCACACGACAATTGAAGATTCATCATAAAAATTACCCAACTCATGATTTGGAGTTACTTGTAGTAATTTTTCATTAAATATATGGAGTAATCATCTTTATGAAGAAAAGTGTGATATATATACCAATCATAAAATTTTGAAGTGTATATTCACACAGAAGGATTTGAACATGTTCTAGAGAAGATGGTTAAAGCTGATATATTATTATGACTACTCAAAACATTACCACCCTAGGAAAGCGAAGAAGGTGGTCAATGCTTTGAGTTGAAAGGTTCATGCTAGATTATCCATGATGAGGATCACAAAAGATCCATTTTTTATGAATTTTCAAAGGATGGATCTATAAATATTAGTGGAAGGGGAAAATATTATCTTCCACAATTGAATGTTCAATCATATATCCAAGTAAAGATTAAAGAGGTGTAGAAGGTGGATGTAGAGCTGGAAAAGAAGGTTAGAAATGTTTATGAGTTTAACCTTGATCATGTTGGAATGATAAGTTTCAAGACCCGTTTATGCATTCCTTCCATGCCAAAATTGAAGGAGTTGTTAGAATAATATGATAGTTATTCATTCTCTATTCATCCTGGAAGTATGAATATGTATAGATATTTGAAAGAATATTTCTAGTGGGATGACATAAAGATATATATCACAGAGGTTGTGTCTTGATGAATCATATGACAATAAGTTAAGTCTGAAATAAAAATGTATATGGTGATGTTGCATCCATTATCCATACCAGAATGGAAATAGGATAACATCACTATATATTTTTTCATTGGACTCCACAAAAACTCTGAAGGAGATAATGTTATATGGGTTGTAGTCAATCATATTACTAAGTCATCACACTAAAATTCTATCAAAGAAGACTTATCTCTGGATCAGATTTATAGGATACAAATTGAGAAGTGGAGAGGTTTCAAGGAGTACCAAATTCCATTTTATTTGATCGGGATCTGAGGTTTACCTCAAATTATTGACAATGTCTTTAGAAATCCCTTTATATAGAATTGAGTTTCAACACTGTGTATCATCCTCAAATGGATGTTCAGTCTAAAAGAACAATTAAAACCCTAGAGGATATGTTCATATATTGTTATATGGATTTCAAAGGTGGTTGGGATCAACACCTTCCTATATTTGAGTTTTATTATAACAATAGATTTCAATCAAGCATTCAGTTGGATCCCTATAAATCCCTCTATGAAAATAAATGTAGAGATCTAACATGATAGAATGAAGTTGGGGAAATAAATCTATTGGGACTCAATAATGCTGATGAAATTTAAAAGAGGGTTTTAGTAATTCAATATCAATCAAGGCATCTCAAAGTTAGTAAAAACATTATGATGATAATAATGGATGTGATATAGAATTTCAAGTTGGTGACAAGGTATTTCTAAGAATTTCTCAATGGAAGAAGGTTATGAAATTCGGGAAGACAAGGTAAAATAAGACCTAGGTGTATCGGTCCCTCTGAAATTATTAATTTCTTTGGGATAATAGCTTATCTCTTAGTGCTCCCACTAGACCTCTCTCAATTCAATGATGATTTCCATGTATCACTCCTAAGGAAGTACATACCTGACCCTTAACATGTACTAAACTTAGAGTTCATACAAATAGAGCATGATAATTCTTATGAGGAAAAACCGATAGAGATTTTTTATTATACATAGAAAGTTCTAAAAAACAAGACCACTAACCTGATCAATGTTTTGTGTCGAAACCACCAGTTTGATAAAGCTATGTTACAACTTGAGGATGTGATGAAGAAGAAATATCATCATTTGTTTTTTTATAGTGATGATTTTCAAAGATGAAATTCATTTTAATGAGGGTGGAATGTAAAAACCAAGTTTTCATGATATTTTTATTAAATTAAATTTATTTTATGGATTTTGTTTCACACTAAACCTAGTTAATATTGTGCTACACACAAAACTAGATTAACATGCATTACACAAAACACTATGTTTTAACAAAATAATGATATATTATTAATATAGTTTTTTAAACCTGACTATTATGAACTAGATGTAAAACATAGTAATGTGAATACTAATAAAAAATTATTAAATATAATGGTTTTGTATAATTAATATATAATGATAATAAAATATATAAGTTTTGATAAAGTCTATATGTTTTGAAAATTCTATTTTCTCAAAAAAATTGTTTTTTATGTATTTTGTGAACAATAATAAAATTAATTTTTAATAATTTTATAATTTTTTTGATAAATAATCTTCATTTTTTAATTCATAATGTCAAAATTAGAATATGGTGATTTTTGGGATATTTCTGAAATGTTTCATTTTTTGATGATTAGTAAAAAATCATGAATTTTAATTGAAAAATATATTTTCGTTTAATTAATTTATAAAGATAAACTATATTTGAAATTGGTTTTAAAGTAAAATTAGTTAAATTATACATCTATTAATCCAATTTAGGTAATTTTAATCAATTTCACATTGAAATTGGATATAAAAACTTTGTAAAATTTTGATGATTTTTTCTTTAAAAACCTTCTTTCCTAACATGTCTTCCGGATTAATTTTAAATTAATTTTTTCCACTTCTGTGAATGGACTTTAAAAAAAATTGTGCCTATATTTGGAATGAGAATAATTTATAATATCTAATCAAGTCTTATTGAATTTTTACCAAAGTGATTAATGAAAACAACCAAAATTAATCACGATGATTAAGAGAAAATGAGTTTACCAAGGGACTAAACTTTAAAATTAAGGGAGAAATGAATTAGAAAATTGTCCAAAACCAAATAGATGACCATATTTATACCATATAACTTCTATTATCAATATTTGGATGTTATTAGATCTATTTGACATGGGAAAAACGTGGATGGAATTATGTGTTTTCAAAAATTAAAAAAGTACCACTCATCTTACTTATAAATGGTCCCCAACCTGAAAATACTTGTATATACTTAGGGTGAGCATAAAATTATGATCAGTAGGAAAACCAAAATCTCTCATGCGCATGTGAAAGAAGCATACTAATGCACCTATGAGAAAATATAAGAACCAAACCACACCTGAACATGGATACTAACCATCCCAACCTCAACAAGGCACGCTCACCAAGTAACACATGTCAAGAAATATAATATAAAGTAAACAACATTGATGATAGGGTACCCCACACCACTTTCACACTGATTATCATCTGTCAAACCCCAATAGAAAATGTCCTGGTGTGCCCACCTATTCTGAATATACCACATAACGTCCTGGCCATATAGAACTGGGCCTAACAACACATCGCACCCACACACACCTAGACCTCACAACACTTCCCTCCTACACACACATGGGACTCCCAAAAGATATAATCTTGTAGACACATAAGACACATATCATATCTTATCCCAATGAAACTTGGGACCACACATCACAACTCATCCTGAAGACACCTCAGAAACTACATCAAAACTCATCCCAAAGGCACCTTTTATACCACATATTATCACATCTTTCCTGAGAAGATTGGGTCATCATATCTTGTAATAGGTAGTAGGGAATATAAAGTGTCCATTCATGTATCATCCCATCAGGATGTTGGGAATGACACCCCCATGTGACTATGTGGGTGTTCATCATATAGTGCTCAATGTGGGTGGGGTGCATATATAAATCACAATGAAAATAAAAGTATATATATGTAATCAAACACTCAAGCCTAACCTATGGGTTCTCAGAAAAACTAACCAACCCACAATACTGTCACCTTTGTTTCCACCTATAAGTTCATTTACTAGTATCTGCAACAATAATTTCAGAAGGTTAATATCCCTACTAATCTAATAAGGATCCACATTTACTCTACCTTTAACACCCATTAATTTTATAATTTAGCACCAAACACATTTAACCACACAACCCATCATTTAATTTTCCATTAAAAAAATTCCATCCCTTTAACCAAACCAACCCATGCAATAATCGTTGTGCCTAACCATAAACACCACCCTCTCTCTCAACTATCACTTATGAATTCGATGATAATAAAAAACCATTACCATCTTCCAAGGATAGATGGTCTTTTTGACCAAATTATAGGGGAGAGTGGGTTTGTCAAGATCGATATGTGGTCTGCATATCACCAGTTGAGGGTGAAGGAGGAAGATATCCCAAATGCTGCCTTCAGATGCAGTTATGGGCACTTTGAGTTTTTAGTCACGCCATTAGGTGTTACGAATGAACCAAATGTGTTCATAGGGATTATTAATTCCATGTACTGTGATTTATTGGATTTTTTTGTCATCATATTTATCGCTGATATGTTAATCTACTCAAAGTTAGTGGAGGATAATGTAGAGAATATCAAAACTATCTTTCTTTTTCTTAAACACCACCATCTTTCTGGAAAGTTTTCCAAGTGTAGGTTTTTTACATGATAGATGAATTTACTTGGGCATGTGGTATCTCAACAGGGTGTTTAAGTTGACCTGTTGAAGGTTGAAGTAGTTATTTATTCAGTAGCACCCAAGAAATTGGTAAAGGTTCGTAGTTCTCTTGGTCTCATAGGCTATTATCATATGTTTTTACCCACTTAGCCTTGAGTCACATCCCTTTCAACAACTTTGAATTTGTAGGACCAATATTTTGTGTGAAGTGATCAGTTCCAGGTAGCGTTCAGTTACCTAAAGGAGGGGATGTTTTTTGGTTATCCAGTTCACTAACTTCATAAGGAATGGGTGATGTTTGAGGTGTTTTTTGATGCTTCCCATATGGGGTTGGGATGCATGATGATGCAACATAGGGAAGTGATCTCTTATTGGTCTAATAAGTTACGTACTCATGAGCGTAACTATGCCACCCTTGATCTAGAGCTAGAAGTAGTTCTATTTGTTCTAAAGTTGTGGTGGCATTACCTCATTTTGGAGTGGTTTGTGGTCTTTACGGTTCATAAGATCTTAAGTTATATCTTTTCCCATAATGATTTGAACTGGAGGAAGTAGAGGTGGATAGAGTTTCTTTAGTATTTTGATTTTGATATCCTCTACACCTCAGGAAAAAGGAATGTTTTGTATGACTCTTTGAGAAGAAATTCATGGAAGGGTGTTGTTTCGGAATCTAGGGATGCTTGGAGAGAAATGAATGGGTTGGAAGCCATTCAATTAGATGTAAGGGTGGATGATGGTACATGATATTTGTTTCAGATAACGGTGGAATATTCTCTAATTTAGTAGTTGGAGGACTCTCAGTGGGGAGTCTCAAAGGTAGAGGTGATACGTGATCATGTTGGTTATGGTGAAGCTCCAGAGGGATGTTTGGAGGATGTTTAGAACCAGATGTTGTTTCATTAAATGATATTTTTTCCTATAGTAATGCGTGAGGGATTTCTTCACAAGTTATATAGATCACCCTTGGAGGTACACCTAGAAATTTCTAATTTGTTTCCTGGATTGAGGCGTCAGTTTTTGTGGATTGGAATGAAGCATATTGTGGTAGAGTTTGTAGATAAGTTCTTGATTTTCTAGTAGGTCAATGCAGAGCATCATGTTCTAGGTGGGTTTTTTGCAACCCTTGGATGTCCCTGAGTTGAAATCGGATGAAATTTCAATGTATTTTTTCACAATATTACCTATCACTTAGGGAGGTTGTAATGCTATCTGGGTGGTAGTGGATCGATTGAAGAAATTGACCAAATTCTTAGTGATTAAGGAGACAATCATAGTGGATGTCTTGGATAAGAGATATGTGGATTAGATGGTTTTGTTTCATGGATTTATGAGTTCCATTGTCTTGAATATAGATTCATGTTTTACCTCATGAGTCTGGAAGGGATTAAAGCATGGTTTCTGAACTTAGTTACACCTCAGCACTTCTTTTCACCCTCAAATAGATAGGAAAATGGAATGGAATATACATGGGTTGGAGGATATTTTGTGAGTGTGTGTCTTGGAATTTTGTGGTTCTTGGGTATAATACTATACTTTGGTAGAGTTTTCTTATAATAATAGCTGTCAATATTTCATTGGAATAGCCCCATTTGAAGCTTTCTACAGACAACGATTTCATTCTCCGTTGTTCTAGACAGAGGTTGGGGAGACTACCATTCTTGGTTTTAATGTGGTGTAGAGCACGAAAGAGAAATTCAAGATTGTTCATGAGTAGATGAAAGCTACATAGGACCTTCAGAAGTCTTATTCTGATCATAGAAGGAGGACCATGGAGTTCGAGGTTAGGTTCCACGTGTTCTTTAAGGTTTCCCAATGATGTGGACAAAATAGGTTTGAAAGAGAGAGTAATATTTCTCCCATGTTTTTTGGGCCCTTTGAGGTGTTGGGGTGAGTTGGAAAAGTGGAGTAATGGTTGGAGTTTCCAATTTGGATAGAGAGGATCCATGACGTCTTTCACATCTTCCATATTCATCAGTATCTTCATGAAGAATCTCATTTCATTCAATAGGTAGAGGTGGATATCATTGATGATGTGACGTTTGTGGAGTGGCCAGTAGAGATCCATGATCATCAACATAAGGTGCTATGTGGACGAACCATTTCTTTGGTTCATGTGTTGTGGATTCATGGTGTCTTGGAGAAGAGTAATTAAGAGATTCAAATTCACGCCCATTATCAAGAGTTTTTTGGAGTTTTTCTTTTCTCTGTTCTACTTTGTGATTTGTTGTTTGAAACCTTATTGTTTAATGAGATGAGTGGTTTTCCTTGGTTTTTGATGTGTGTGGTGTGATGTGTGATAAATTACTAATATTTGAAAAGGGGAAGGAAAGATTCCTAATCGACATGCATTAACTAAGATGTGGTTAAAATTTTTAGGGTGAGTTAGTTCTTCCTAGAGGGTATAATATCTTGATATTGAAGAAAAAATTCTCCGATTGGTTTGTTTGGGATGGTATAGTTTGTTGGTTGTAGAAATTGTTTGTTTGAGCTGCATGGAATTTGAGATGGTTGTGTAGTGTTTGTGTGGTTGTGTGAGAGGAGGTATCTTGTGGTTGTGCAGTCTATTTTTTGGCTATTTAGGTTGGTGTTTTTAGCTAATGGTAGCATTTGAGTTGGGGTGAGACTCTTGAGAGGTATCTCATGGGGGGAGGGGGTTTGGACCCCCTTTTCTTATGATCTTGGTTTTGTATTATTTGGGGTGAGAATATTTTGATAGGTATATGATGTAATGGTTTTTCCTTCTTGGTTCATTACTTTTCCAGTTTTGGTTCTTAGAGGTGTTCAGGGAAGGTTCCAGAAGTTTTTTGTGGAAGCTAGAGGTGTAGCAGAACTTCTGCGGGAAATACAAGTCGTGTAAGTGTATTACATGATGTGAAAGTTGGTTACACGACTTTTCTAGTTCTGGTCACGACATTTATATTTTCAAGGTTTAATAATAAAAATGTGACACATTTTTTGGTAGAGACTAGAATATCGGGATTACATGACGTGAAAGGGGATTACACGTCCTGTAATTCCCTGATGTTGAACAATTTTAAAGGATTCATCCACTCAGGTTTTTCCAAAACCTTATGGACAATGGATCTTCTCTCATTTGAGGTGTCCTAATACCTTCTACTTTAGTGTTTGGAGATTAATTTTAACATAGATTGATCCTTGGTCTCCCTTCTTCGATCCATGGTGAGTTCTCCTCTTATTATCATCAGTTTCCTTTCATTCTTCTTATAGGATTCACTACGATGGAACAGTTTGGTTTGGGTTGCATCTTGATTGTATCCTGGTGCAATATAGGTTGATTTGTGGTTCCTCATGGTGTGGTTTTGGTTCTTTGGAGTTCTTTTTCATTGTACGGTGCACAAAGAGTTGGGAAAACTTCTTTTAGGTAGGATTTACCTCATTTCTCTTTATTTTGTATCATGCATGAGGGGTTTTATTTTTTTAGTAATGGGTCATGGTTGTGCTAGCTAAATCAATGATAAATAATTGGTTAATTAAAATTTAAGGGTAAATGGGTTTTTTTCACATGATTTTACAACTTTGATATTATTTTGATATTATGAATTGTACGACCCTGATGCCCGATGAAAATCGTTTCTATTAGGGGATTTGTTTGTGTTGGATATATGTGATGTGATTTCTAATTTGGTTGTGTTTTTTGTGATATCACCCTAAAAATGAAAATTTTATAAACAATTATATTTTGTAAATAAATTAGTTTTCCCAAGATTATGTTTTTTGTGATTACATCCCTAAAATACAATGCAATGTGATAAAATCCCATTTTTAAATCTATAAAAGAATCTGGATGTGTTGTGATGTGTGGTTGTGGATGTGGGGATGATGGTTTGTGTGTTGTACTTTTGGGGAAGTGAGGTGATAATTTTTATGATGTTCTTTTGTGTTGGAGAGGTGATAGTTTTTGGGTTCTACTTTTGGGATATAAGGTGAGTTTGTTGAGGATGACAAGTTTCTTGTGATATGTGGTTATATTGTTCGAGATGCCCGAGCCATGATGGAATAAATTAATTTTTGTACAATAATGTTTGTAATGGAATGGTTTGGTCTGGTTAATGGAATGAAAATGGTTAATGGATAATTAAATATTGGGTTGTTTGGTTAAATAAGGTTGATGCTAAATAATAAAATTAATGTGTTGATTAAATGAAATTGGTTGAAAATGTGAAATGGGGTTTTTGGCTTGATGTGTGGTGTTATGCATTTAGATTTAGCAGTAAAGTGGGGAATTAATGGGTTGGTTAGTGATTTTTTTATAAACCTATAGGTTGGGATTGTGTGATTTTATCTTTATATATAAGTATACACTATATATTCTTTTGATTTCTATATGAAACCCACCATGTTGAGTACTATGTGTCGAACACCCGCATCGTCACGTGAGGGGTTTCATTCAAAACATCTCATTGGGAGGATGGATGGATGGAAACCCGCTCTTCCCTACTCCCTCTTCTAAGTGATTAAGGCCTAACCTTCTTCGGGTAGGATGTGATGAGTTGTGGTATTCTAGGTGTCTTTGGGATGAGTTGTGATATGCCGTCCTAGGTGTCTTTGGGATAAGATGTGATGTGCTTTACGAGGGGTCACTGTAATGAGATTTGATGTGTTGTGAGGCCCAGGTGTGTGCAGGTGGGATGTTTTGTGAGGCCCAGGTGTGTGTGGGTGGCATGTGATATGGTATATTTAGAATAGGTGGGAGCGCCAGGATGTTTTTCATTGGGGTGTGAGAGTGGATAATCAGTGCGGAAGTGGTGCGGGGTACCCTATCATCAATGTGTTTTACTTTATATTATATTACTTGACACATGTTATTTTGTGATCATGCCTTGGTGAGGTTGGGATGGTTAGTATGTCTATTTAGGTGTTGTTTCGTTCTTCTGTTTTCTCATAGGTGAATTAGTATGCTTCTTTCACATGTTCCTGAGAGACTTGAATTTTTCTTACTGAGTATACTTGTATGCTCACCCTATGTATATAAAACTATTTTCAGGTTTTTAGGAGGATTTCTTGGACTGTTTTGGACTTTACTATCTTGGATGCTTGATAGTTGTTGTGTCACCACTTCAGCTTTACTTTTGGGTATTCACTTTGGAGACTTTTATCTGTATCAGTTCTATTTATACATGAATATGGGATGGTTAGAGTTTCTCTATGATATTATGTCTTGGAGTTTTTTGGATGATTCATTATATCTCCCAATCTTGTTTTCTTATAAATGGAAATGCCTTCCATATTTTTAGATTTTTATACCCTTGGTTCTAGTCTCCAACCTAGGACCTACTAGAGGTGGGACTCAAGGGTGATTATCTCTTTCCCCTCATGGTGATATCTTTGGAGGTAGGGGTCATGATAGAGTGGTATTAGAGGTGATGGTTGAGAGATAGGATGGAGTTTGGAGTTAGGCATTGTGAGGATTTGATATGTTGGTATGGAAACAATGTCAGTTGACCTTGGTACATGACATAGGCTAGGGAGACCGGCTAGGACATGAGATTTTATCCCCCCCATCCCTGTGACCAAGTGAAATGACTATGAGATTATCAAACGACCAAGTGAGATGGTTCTGCTTGTAGGGAAGAGACATAGGAGAAGTACATACATCATAATGAATTATGTTCTTATTTTAATTGGGTTGTTTTGGAAAGGTTAAAATGGACGAAATAAAAAAAAATTAATTAAAATGAATCTTAATAGAACTCCACACTATTATGATTATGAAATCCTTGTTTCCCTTTCAGCTATGGCTCATGTTCATCACTCGTGTGTGGATCAGGTAGTTTTGGTTTAGCTGGATGATCAGGTTGATCACCTTAGGGTTGATCTGGTTGAGTAGGATGATCAGTGGAAGAGGATTATATGAACTTTTCAGTGGTAGTATTTTGAAAAGTATGAGGGTAGTGTTTCATATGTGGAGATAGAGACTTGTCTAGAGAAGATTTATATCACTTTCAGTTTGATTCAGGCCTCGATAGAGTACTGGGTCCCTTTGGCAGTTAGTCAGATGTGGGGAGCTACATATTTGTGGTGGACATTGTATCTAGGAGAGTAGAAGGAGGCACATGTTTTTTGGGTCGACTTACAAAAGGAGTTACAAGAAGAGTTCATTTCTTCGACCATGAAGGCATTGAAGAGGCATGAGGTTCATTCTCTTCAGTATGGGATCATGTCAGTATGGGAATTCAGAATCATGTTCAAAGACATTCTGAGAATTTTCCTAGATCTTTTTCCAGAAGATAAGTCTAGTGTGAGACATCTTGAGGAGGAAATCCGTCCTTCTATCTAGAATGCAGTAACTCCTTTTAATTCACTAATGTATCTGAAGGTTCAGAAGAAGTTGGATTTGATTGATATAATGCACTCTTGAGGAGGTTTTCTGTCGGAAGGGAACCAACAGGGTTCCACAATGGTGAGAGTTACCAGTGTCATGTCTCAAGTGACAGGACCTTCTAGGTTTTGACTAGTTGGGAGTCGACCTCGATAGATTACATTTTGAACTTCTGTTTTCCATGACTTTCCTATGGGTTTGGGGCTGATGTGTTTATTCAATGTAATTAAAGGCCATCTTCAAGACCAATTCCCAATGGCTACACAAGATCAGTTTTCCCTAGGTAGATAGGTTCAACATCCACCTCAGCAATAGTTTCTAGTGAGTCCATTTTAGCAATAGGGGCAGTAGACTTATGCTCCACCAAGGGGAGATAGAGTAGGTAGAGGATGACCTCAGTATGTTCCTCATATTTATGGACTTCATCCTCAGTGTGGTTGTGGAGGTGTTCATCAACTAAGAGTTATAGGATCTATTCATGGTCAGTTGCACTCGGTATAGGCAGCAGTTCTTGGGTGTTATATATTGTTATATGTATGATCAATTTTTTTAGTACTCTTTTTTGTGCCTTGTTTGATTTGGGAGATTCACACTCCTTTGTTGCACCCGCTCTAGCCCATACTCTAGGAATTTACATAGAGAGGTTTCTTATGTCCATGGTGTTGAATATGCTAATCAAAGGCCAAACCATATTGTTTGATGTGTTCCAGGGGTGTAGACTAATGATGGGGCCGCATCAGTCCTATGGGGATCTGTTCTTGCTACAGATGAAGATATACGATGTCATCCTTGACATCAACTAGTTGTATTCTGTAGGTTATATTATCAACTACTTCCGTAGGAGAGTCATGTTTTTTGATGTGGATGGACAACATGTGCTTTTCATTGGAAAGTGGAGTATTTAGGTGGGCGTTCGGCATGTGGAGTCCCTTATTTCATTGTTGGCTGAATTTTCAGTGAAATCAGTGGATGATAAGATGGTAGAGGTTCCCAGGGTCATTAGGAAGTTTCTGGATGTTTTACCAAAGAGGTTGTGACACTACCCCCTCAATACGACATTGAGTTTGGGATAGACTTATAGCCTGATGCTTCTCCGATTTCATTGAATCATTATCAGATGACACCTACTGAGTTATGGGAGTTGAGGATTCAGGTAGACGATCTGATGCAAAAGGGTTTTATCTTTCCCAGTGTGTCACCATGGGGAGATCTAGTGTTGTTCTCTAAGAAGGTAGATGGTTGTCTAAGGTTGTTTATAAACTATTTAAGGTTGAATCAAGTGATGGTAAATAACTGTTACCCTCTTCCAAGGATATATTATCTTTTCAACTAGCTGAGAGTGGAAATTTGGTTTTCTAAGATTGATTTGTTGTCTATATCTCACCAATTAAGGGTGAAGGAATGTGACATCTCGAATACTTCCTTAAGATGAAGGTTTGAGCACTTCAAGTTTGTAGTCATGTCATTTAGTGTTATAAATGCACCATCCGGGTTCATGGGGCTTATGAACTTTGTGTTCCATGATTTTCTAGATCGGTTCATCATCATATTCATTGATGATATCTTAATCTACTTGAAGTCAGAGGAGGATCATGCCAATCATCTTAGAATTTTCATGCATGTACTTTGAAACCACCGGATCTATGGAAAGTTGTCCAAGTATAAGTTATAGACATGATATATGAATTTCTTTGGGCATGTGGTATCTCATAAGGGTGTGTTAGTATGCCTCTCCTAAGGGTGTGGCAGTGGTTCATAGTTTCCTTGGTCTCATGGGATATTATTGGAATTTTTTACCCAATTTATCTAGATTTACAACCCCATTGATAACATTGAATAGTTAGGACCAATCTTTTGTGTGAAGTGATAAGTTCCATGAAATGTTCTATTACCTGAAGGGGAAGTTGGTTAGTTCTTCAGTGCTCCGAATGACTGAGGAAGGGGTGATGTTTGAGGTGTTTTGTGACACTTATTGTATGGTCTTGGGATTCATGCTGATACAACAGTGGGAAGTGATCTCTTATGGTTCTAGGTAGTTACATCCCCATGAGGGTAACTATGACACCCATGATCTGGAGCTAGTAGAAGTTGTGTTTTCATTGAGGATGTGGAAACATTAACTCATTGGAATGAACTTTTTGGTCTTTATGAATTGCATGAGATTAAGGTATATATTTTCTCAGTATGATCTAAACTTTCAGAAATGTATGTGGATGATGTTTCCTTAGGATTCTTATTTTTAGATCTCTTTTACCTCAAGAAATGGGATTTTTGAGGCTGGTACTTTGAGCAGGAAGTCGTGGAAGGGTGTTATTTGGGAGTTTGAGGATGCTTGGAGAGAAATGGAGGAGTTAATATCCTTTAAGATTGATGAAAGAGTGGATAGTGGTAGATACTATTGGTTTTAGATGATGATGTATTCTTATCTGGTGTAGAAGTTGAAGGAGTCTCTATTGGGGGACTCAGAGGTAGTGGTGATGCACAATCATGTTGGTCATGGTGATACTCCAACGGTGTTGTCAAAACTAGGTGTTGTTTTGTAGGAGGTTGTTTTTTTTGTAGTAATTTATAATGTATTCCTCCATGAGTTTCATAAATCACCTTTTTCGGTAAAACCAGGAGTTTTTAGGATGTACTATGGCTTGAGGATTTAGTTCTAGTATCCTGGGATGAAACATGTAGTGGTGGAGTTCATGGAAAAGTGCTTGGTTTTCCTGGAGGTAAATGTTGAGCATCATGTTCCTAGTAGTTTGGTGCATCCCTTAGGTGTTATTGAGTGTAAATGGGGAGAAATATTAATGGAATTTTTCATAGGCTTACCCCGAGCTCAGGGAGGTTGTGATGCTATCTGGGTGATAATGGATCAATTGATGAAATCATCCCACTTCTTAGCGATAAAGGAGTCAGGCGTAATGGATGATTTGGCTAAGAGTTATGTGGATGAATTTATGAAGTTTCATGGAGTTATGAGGTCCATTTCATCATATTGGGACACATATTTTTACTCATGAATTTGGAGGGTATTGCAACAAGATTTTGGAACTCAGTTACACATCAACACTACTTTCCACCCTCAAACAGATGGGAAAATAAAATGGACTATCCAGATGCTGGAGGATATGCTATGAGAATGAGTCTTGGAATTTGGTGAATCTTGGGTATTACACCAACCTTTGGTAGAGTTTTATTATAATAAAAGATATCACTCTACCATTTCTATGGATCTATTTGAGTATTTGTATGGGAGACTATGTCATTCATCATTGTGCTGGATAGAGGTTGGGGAGATAACTATTCTTGGTCCCAATGTGGTGTAGAGAACAATAGAGAAAGTTCAACTCATTCATGATAGGTTGAAATTAGTTCAAAACTAGAAGAAGTATTATGTTGATCATAGGAGGAGGCCCGTGGAGGTCAAGGTTGGGGAACAAGTGTTCTTGATGTTTTCCCCTTCATGTGGGAAATAGAGGTTTGGAAGAGGGAGTAAGATTTCTCCCAGGTTTTTTGGGAACATTGAGGTGTTGGGGAGAGTTGGTGAAGTGGCTTAGGGGTTGGATTTTCCACTAAGATTAGAGAGGATACATGACATCTTCTATGTCTCCTAGCTTTGTCAGTATCTTCACGATGACTCCCCTGTCCTTGAATGGGGAGAGTTGGATATCGATAATGATGTGACATTTGTGGAGTGTCCAGTAGATATTCAGGATCCTCAGGATAAGGTGTTTCATGGATGAACCATTTCTTTGGTTCTTGTGTTGTGGTGGCATTGTGGCCAGGAGGAGAGTACATGGGAGCGAGAGACATAGATGTGTGACCAGTACCTGGAGTTGTTTTGAGTTTTTTCTTTTCTCTCTTTTTATTTTGTGATGTGGTGTTTGGATCCTTTTGTTTTATGAGATGATCTATTTTCCTTGGTTGGTGAAGTGTATGGTGTGGTGTGTGATAGAATCCTGACATATTAAAAGGAGAGGACCAGATTCCTTATCAAGACTCATTAGCTATGATAAAGTTAAACTCATGCGGGCGAGTTAGTGCTGCCCAGAGTAGATAGTATCATGACATAGAAGACGAAATTCCCTGATTTTTGTGTTTTTGATGGCATGGTTCATTAGTTATAGAGTTTGTTTGTTTGGGATGCATGGTGGTTGAGATGGATGTGCATTGGTTGTGTGGTAGTGTGGTTGTTTGAGAGTAGGTGTCTTGGGGCTGTGCAGTGTTTTCTTGACCATTTGGGTTGTCGTGTTTAGCCAGTGGTAGCATTTGAGGTGTGGAGAGACTCTTGAGAGGCATCTCATGGGGTGGTTGTTTGGAACCCCTTTTCATCCGAGCTTGGTTTTGGATTCTCTAGGGAAAGAATCATTTGAGAGGTCTATTTTGTTATGGTTCATGCCTTCCTAGTCTATTTCTTTTACAATTTTGGTTATTTTAGGGGTTTGGGGAAGGTTCCAATAGTTTTTGGTGGATGTTGGAGGTGCATCTGAATTACTGTAGGAAATAGAAACCATGTAAGTGTATTACATGACATAAAAGTTGGTTTCACAGCTTTTCAAGGGATAGTTTAGGATGTTTAATTTTTCAGGGTTAAATAATAAAAGGGTGACATGTTTTTCGTTGGAACCTAGAATCCCAAGATTACATGATGTCAAAGGGGATTACATATCATGTAATTCCCTAATGCTATATAGTTTTAAAGATTTCAGTTTCTTAGGTTATTTATCAAACCCTACGGTGGTGTATGTACTCTTTTTCTAGGCGTTTTGTGACCTTCTCCTTCAATTTTTGTAGATTCCTTTCGACGGGGATCGATCCTTATGCTCTTGTCTTCGATTTTTAGGGATTTATCCTCTTGTTATCACCTATTTCCTCCCGTTATTCTTCGGGGTTCTGCTACAGTGTTGTTTCGTTGGTTTGGGGGTGTTTTTGTGTTTTTTTATGGATTCTTGGTGTTTTATATGTTGATCTATGTCTCTTTTGGTGTAGTTTTGGTTTATGGGCATTCTTCTTCACCCTGCGATGCTTAGCAAGTTGAGAAGCTTCTTTGAGGTAGGATTTCCCTCATTTCCCTTTATTGTGTATCAAGTGATAGGGGTTTTATTTTTTTACCTATGGGTTATGGTTTTACTAGATTAATTATGGATAAAGAATTAGTTGATTTAAAATTAAAGGGTAAATTGGTTTGTTTCACATGCATTTTCAGCTTTATTATTATTGTGATATTTTGGATTGTATGGGCCTGATGTACTGTAGAAAATTATAATCATTGAGGGATTTTTTTTGTGATGAATCTATGTATTGTGACTATTATTATTGTTGTGAAATCACCCTAAATCTAAATTTTTTAATTAATTATATTTGGATAATACAATGGTTTCTCTAGGATTTTTTCTTGTGTGATAATAATGCACCATTGAAATAAAGTAGAATGTGATAAAATCCTCTTTGTAAATCTACAAAATGATCTTGATGTATTTTGATATGTGTGTTTGTGATTGTGGTATAAAGATGTGTTTCTAGGGGTTGTGGGGATGAGGGTTTTCGGGCCATGTTTTTGGGGTGGTGAGGGGGTGTTTGTTTGGTTATGCTTTTATAGTGGCGACGTGATATTTTTGGGGATGATAGGTTGCTTGTGATACAAGGTTCTATTATAAAATATGTCTGAGTGGTGATGGAATAAAAGAATTTTTAATAATTATTTAAATTGATTTGGTTGTTTTTGTTAATGGAAAAGAAATTTTTAATGGAAAATTAAATGATGGGTTGTGTGGTAAAATGTGGTTGATGATAATTAATGAAATGAATGGGGTGATTAAATGAAATTGTTTGAAAATGTGAAATGGGGTTTGTGGCTTGTTGTGGGATGTTATTCATTTATTGGTGACAACAAAAGTGACAGTGTTGTGAGGTGGTTGGTTGTTTGTGAACCCATAGGTTAGGATTGAGTGTTTGGTACCATATATATATAATTGAATTTTCCTTGTAATTTCTATACGCTCCCAACCCATGTTGATCACTATTTGTTGAAAACCCGCATCTTCATGCAGGGGGTGTCTTTCCCAACATCTCAATCAGAGGATGGATGGATGGCCACCCAATCTTCTCTGATCTCTCTTCTAGGAGATGATGTCCCAAGCTTCTTTGGGAAAGTTGTGATGTGGTGTCCCATGTGTCTTCAAGATGAGTTGTGATGTGTTTTCCCAAGTGTCTTTGGGATGAGTTGTGATGTGATTTCCCATATGTCTTCGGGATGATATGTGATGAGATTCAATGTGATGTGCGGACCAAGTGTGTGCGGGAGGGATGTGTTGTGAGGCCTAGATGTGTGTTGGTGGGACGTGATGTGGTATATTCATAAGAGGTGGGAGTGCCAGGACGTCTTCCATTGGGGTGTGAGAGTAGGTAATTAGTGAGAAAGTGGTGCGGGGTTCCCTATCACCAATGTACTTTACTTTATATTAAATTACCTATATTGTGTTATTTGATGAATGTTCCTTGGTGAGGTTGGGATGGTTAGTATGCTTGTTTAGGTGTTGTTTGGTTCTATTATTTTATCATAGGTGAATTAGTATGTTTCTTTCACATGTGCATGAGAGAATTTGGTTTTTTTACTAAGTATACTTATACTCTCACCCTATGCATATAAAACTATTTTCTGGTTTCCAAGAGGATTTTATGGACCATGTTGGACCTTACTAGCTCAGATCCTTAACATTTTCTAGGTCGATGCTTTAGATTTAATTTTTGAAATTTAATTTGGATCCTTTTATCTATATCATTTTTATTTATTCATGCATGTGGGATGGTTTGGGTTTCTCTTTTATATTATGTCTTAGAGTTGTTTTTGATGATTCATTCTATCTCCCGATTTTGTTTTCTTATAAAGGGTAATGCCTCCCATATTGTGATATTTCTACACCCTTGGTGCTATTAACCAACCTGGGTCAAACTGAAGGAGAGGCTTGGGGGTCATTATCTCTCTCCCCTCATTGTTGTATCTTTGGAGGGATGGGGTCATGACATCTTTCCATTTTTCATTCAGGTTATGATTTCTCTATTTTTACCCCAATATAATTCTTAATTATTTTTATGTACTCCTCCTAAATTATATGTGTATGTTCTAAATATATTTACCTAGCTTAATTATTATTTATTTTATGGGAAAATACATATTTAATAAGTCTCTTTTTTCAATTCCTCCTGATAATCAAGCCTAATTAAAGGGAACTTCCCAATTTCGTACCCATTTCAAGCACACTCCATAATTAGTTTTAAGCAACCATTATTTTTATGAAATCACTCATTTCATCATGAAAAATTTTCTCAATTTATTTATGGTTTCATGCAAACAATTTTTCATTTTTACTTTTTTAAATTATTATTTTTTATATTTTTCCAAAAACTACATCAAAGTGGATCATTTCTAAAGTTTCTTAAACACTATATTTACAAGTTTTCACTTAATTTTCCAAATTTCTGTATGAATATTCTTTTAATATCCCTCAAATATAATTTCATTTTCCATTATTTTTCTTATTTGGGATATACATGTTTACAATCTGATTTTATGAAAAATACAATTGATTTTCCAAAATAACTCTTCTTTCTAAAGTATAAATGTATTTTTCTCAAGAAATTTTTAGTGATTTTATTAGAGTATTTTCATCTATTTCAGCATCCTCTATTGAATCTTATTCTTAATTTATATTGGTCTCTTATGTTACCATCTACTATATTTTATTGAATTGTTTATGATTATTTTTTGTGATGTACTATCTTGATACCATTCGCCATAATACTCTAGATGATTTATGATTATGTTTTCAGTTTGGGGTAACTTGTTAATATTCCATTTTCTAGTTTCAATACAAATGTATATGTTTATTATGTTCAACGCCTTTCACATAAGGAATGAATTTGACTTATTAAGTGACAGGAATGACCTACTATATCCCCTCGATGCATTAATAGGTCTAATGATACAAACTAGACCAGGTTTTTATCCATTTATGTATGGTTTCTTGGATGAAGCCTTAATGATATGTTTATTATTTTCTATATTATAAATTCCCTCATTATGATATTAATACTTTATAATCCATGTGATTATTCAACTATTATAATATCCATGGTGAAGTTTCATTCTCATGTGATTATTTATATGAAATTATTTCTTCAGATTTTATTCTTACCATATTATGTTCAAGATTATGTTTTAATGACATGTGTTTTTTAGTTATTCACCTTGCCTTATTGTTTATGTTTATGATAGCTTCTGTTGTATTTCTTACCCTTACTAAGCATATGAGCTCACCACTTTCTTATCTTTTATTTTTTCCTTAGGATGAGAAGATGTATATTATGAATGACTTGCAGGGATAATCTATAAGTTTATGGGTGTTTCCAATGGAGTTGTGATATTGTTTTTTCTTTTATGTTGTAATAAAAAAATTATGTATTTATATAGTTTTCTAAAAATACTAAATTGTTCAGTCATTTGGGACATGATCTCTTTTTCTTAGTACCAATTAATAAAATATGGTACCGAATCCAGGCTACTCGGGTCGGAGTATTTACAGTATAACATCAGATATTCGATCCCTCTTAGTGGGTAAAACTCTGAGTAATTACAGTACCTGATATACTTCTGAAATTAAAGTTCCTAATGAAACAACACCATTAGATATATATTTCAATATCTTATTCATTTGGGTGATTATTTCACTATAATACATTCTGAAAGTATCAAATTTTAGGTTTTTAGCAACGTACCTTAATTACCCGAATTTTCAGTTACTTCATAGGAAACAATAATAGTTTTGCACATTTCATAGGCAGTAAGAAATTGAGATACTCAAATGATTTCATCTATACGAAGTCCATATATAATTGCATTCATTTCTCTTTAATTGATATCATACTTATATTCTTTGGTAGCATCCCATGTTTCTGGTTTTTCAGCGATTGTATATGGAGTGACAATATTCATGTATACTTTGAATCTAGGATTTTTCAAATAAATAATCATACGAGATTTCCAACACCCATATTTATCACTATTTAAGTGAAGAGCACATATAATTAACATACCTTCTCTAGGATCAACCAATGACATCTATCTTTGTATAGACCTTATACTTTGAGCTTGGTAGAACTTATCTTCTTTATTCAAAAATCACTCATTTGATACCAATTGTTAGAATGAAATTACACAAAGATACACCAAAGGGGGAAGAATTGTGTCTTTTAAATAATATTATACATATTATTACTTTTATAAATTTTTATGGTTTATAAAGATATTTAGTATTCTATTATTTAAGTATATAGAGAAGTATATTAATAGAGAAGAAGAAAACAACAAATTTTATAGTGGTTCATGCCACAAAGATCCCCTAGTCCACTCCACCAATGTTGTCTCTATGATCTTGGTGATTTTAAATAGATTGGAACTCTTATCACAAGACATTCAAAACTGAGTATACGTTGTTGAGACCTTTATAAAAAAGTTTTTACAAATCGTTCTGGTTTTTTTATAAGGAACCGACTTATCCACAGAATAGTTCGACAAGATAACACTCCACCATGACTGAGTTCGAGCTTCCAAAACTCAAAAATAATCAATAGATATTGGTTTTATTGAATAAAAATATTCTTTTTATAGTTTTAGTAGAAATTGAAAGAAAATTGATATTCTTATTCAAAGATAAATGTCTTCAAGAATGAATAGCACCGAAGAGTTCCTAGTTGCAAATAATCTTAAAAAAACAAAAATAAACAAATAGCAGTAGTAACACAGTCAATAGTTTTACTCAAATAAAGATTGAAACATGTATGTGTCTAAAGTAAATATTTTTCATAGTAATATAGATGTTCAATATTTTGTATTTTATAGTAACTCTATATTTAAAAATATATCTCACTTTATTTTTAAAATGAAAATACTCTTTCTATTTAACAAGATAACTTGGCTTACTTTAGGTCCTAACTAATCCAATAAATTCTCTTAATAAATAACAATAATTTGAACTTAAATTATTCAAGAGTGTTATAACTTTCCTTAGAAATTGGAATTATTTAATCAAATTAATACAATCCTTTGAATCAGTTGTAAAATAGATTTAAAGATATATTTACTTCTTGATAGACCATTGCATAAAACAAAGATGATATCTTTAATTTAAAACTCCAGCATTGACTAGTCAAAAAAAAGGTTCCTTTATTTAATGAAAAACTCTAAAATCAGGGTTGACAATGTATGATTGTTTAAAAAAGTAGGGTTGAAAACATACAGTTGTTTACAAAATTAGGGTTTTTGAAGCATATGTTTATTCCTTTAAATGTAGGGTATCTTCCAAACATAGGGTTGTTGATCCATATGTTTCATTCCAAATGTAGGGTTCCCAAACCATATATTATTTTTACAACGACATGGTATGAACAATGTTTCTAGAATAATTTTAAACATGCCCATAATACCTCAAACAAGTATTTTAACCTTTAAATAAGATAAAATTCTCAAGAAATAAATTCTTGTAAAATACTTACAGTAACTTCATTAGTAAAACAAACACAAGTATTTGTGAGGATCAAAATCGATAATATTCATAGAGTATTGTTGAGTCAATACATTCCCAACAATATCCCTTTTTTTATGATCACAAAACCCATAATCATAACTTATATAAAATATAGGAATTGTAAACACAAATGAAATAATATCTTTTAAGTGATATCATAGAAATTGTAATAGAAACTATAGTTGAAATTTATTATTGATCTGCATAGTAAACATTTAAATCCCTATTCTATTAAGTTAAAAAAACAATCGTGTAATATATAATTAAGAATGTTGGAATTAATAAATTTTCTATTTACCCAATTTTATCCCCATTTTTTGTGATATCAAAATTAATGTATGTGAAAATGGTTTAAAACACATTTAATGTATCATAGAATTATAAATAAATGTTAAAATATTCTGAAAAAAAATGATATTTTTTTGGAAGTATAAATAGAAAAAAAAACACAAACATAATAAAAAAAATAATTTTATTAAAAATGGTTTTGATTACAAGAATCAATTAGATGAGAAATTTCAAAAGGTAGGATTGACATATTAGGAAAGGTCTGGTTTAGAGGAGGTTTCAGAAGCTTGAGAATCTCAAACAACCTGATGAACTTTCTTTAGCTCTGCCATCAGTCCGCTAAATATTTCATTAAGGTTTTTAGCTGACTGTCTCATCAAAATCTTCGAATCCGGACCCACCTTCAGTCTTTCAAACAAAGTGACTTTTAAAAGATCCTGAAAATTCTCTTCTAATTAATAGTTATCAAGTCATTATTTTGTAGTTAATTTTTTTAATTAATAGTTAATCATTGAATAATTTTTAGTAAATCATTATTTAATTATTATTTATTCATTTTTATTCATTAGTTAATTATTAGGTAATAATTAGTTAATCCTAAATTAGTTATGACTTAATGAATTGTTAATCACTCATGAGTCATTACATAGTTAATAGTTAAATACTTTATAGATAATTATTTGTTAATTTATGTTAATCATTAAGTAATTATTAGTTAATCATTTTTTAATCATTAGTTAATTATTTTTTATTCATGATTTAATTATTATCTAATCATTAGTTAAAAATTAGTTAATTCTAAATTAATTATGACTTACTCATTCTTTAATATCTCTTTGATCATTACATAATTAATTGTTAAGAACTTTATAGTTTTTATTTGTTAATTATTGTTCGTCATTATTTAATTATTAATTAATCATTAATTAATCCTTACATGATACTAAGTTATTCCTAAGTTAATAATAGGTTATTAATTATCTAATAATTTTGTAATCCTATGTTATTCATTAGTTAATCAATACATAATCATTACTTTAACATTATTTAATCATTAATTATTTAATAGTTAATTATTAGTAAACCATTATTTCAATAATATTTATTCATCTTATAGTTAATATTAATTCCTAATTATGTCACGAATATTTAAAAACTACTATGTTATACTAAATAATAATCTTATTATAATAATAAATTTATTACTAAGACTAATTATGAATTCTTTACTCAAAATTCATTCATAAATAATAATATTTTTCTTACTAATATTAACTATTATTTATAGATTATATCTAACAAACTAAGAAAATAATTAAATAACATATTTAAAACTAACTAAAAATGAAATTAATAAATAAATAAATAGCGTTAAATTAAATAATAAAAAACAACTCTAAATGATGCATCGTGAAATTTAGCACTCATTTTAGGCCACCAAAAATGCCACGTACAAAGAAGGAAACATCTGAAAAATCATAAAGAGATAAGGAATGAAATTAGAGATATAAAATGTGAAATTAGTGAGGATAAGGGGGATGGGTGAGTGCCAATTTATAGGGTTTAGGGGAAAGGTGGCATCGGTGATGCCGCCTCTACGAGGTCATTGATCCAGGTTAATGAGAGGCACATACGACATTGACATTTCCATCTTTTAAGAAAGATGAAAGGTTGTGAAGCCAATAAAATATTAATTAAAAAGTTTTATTTTTTACCTAATATTATTTAAATACATTAAAAAACATATAAAATCATGATAATAAGATTCACTGGGAGAGTAAGGCGGGCAGTGATGGATTTGATGGTCGATTCATTTTCCTTCCTCCTTCCGGAGATTCCCCCAAACCACTTTCTAGTGATGTCCCAAACTATGGTTATCCCAAATCATCCCCTCTATCATTTCAATATTCTATTATGGAATCACTATAAGAAACCACCCCCCCCCCCACCTTCCATGTATCTGGATTCCTAGGTTCTCAACTTTTCTTATTTTGGGTGTAATTAGTGTTTCCTTCATTGAGGTTTTATGTGCGTTCATGTTGAGAAGTGTGACTATATGTCTGTGTGGATGGAGGTGAGAAATGAATTTATGATCAGATTCTTGAGTTTCTCAATGGCCAAAATCCTCATGATGTTCGTACCAAGTTATACTTATTTATTTTGGAAAATGTGAATTTATTTTTTCTTCATAGTTTCTGAGTTTAAAAATCCCTAATTTTCTTTTCAAATCATTGCACATACTTTTAATAAAAATAGCTGGAATAGGATTTATGCTTCATTTAAATTTTCAACACCATTTTTAGTAATTTTTTTTATTCTTTACCTATTTATAGAATGAGTTTGTGCATGCTTTTTCATTACATAGTGATGTGATCAATCAATTGAAATTCATCCTTTCTTCCGTGAATCAAAATCCACCACTTAGGGGATTTGGAAAATTGATTATTTTAGGATTCCATATTGTGCTGCACAACCTTATTCATTCTCTTATTTATGTTCTTTATTGTAGGTATAAATATTCCATAATTAAAGGATCATGTATTCAATCATAAAGGAAGTTATGGAATTTTATATAGACATGGTCTGTTATTATTTTTTATTTAATATTTTCTTAATTAGTTTTCTAGTTGGGTGTTTGCATCTAGTTTCCTTGGGAATGGTGTAGTACATTTATCTTAACTTTTATCGTTGTTACTTTTGGGTGGGTTGTATGAAAAAACGAGTCACTAAACCATCCAATTTTCAGTATGTTTCTATAAAGTTCTGTAATATGTTAGTATAAATTCTATTATATTATGTTTTGGTATAAGACAGTGAACTGTAAATTATCAAGATTCAATATGTATAGAACCCCAAAAATATACTTAAAATAAAATTATTTCTAATTTAACATCCAATGTCCAATGATTGAACAAATATGACATAAGTTATGAATGTATGAAACATGATAATATAACGAACACAATATTGATTTCTTTTGGACCAATCACAACCTTAAATAAAATTTAATGTTGATGCCTCACTATGGAATCAATTGTTAGTGAGATAAGTATCTCAATAGATCATATATATATATCTAATCTCAATTCAATCCACGATTCTTAAATGATCAAGTCTGCATCATTATAGGAAATAGAGCAAGACACCACTTGATAAATTTCCACAGAGTCCTTTCCATATATGTCTTGGAGATAGAACTCACAAACATGTTGATACATCTAATGTTTTCCTTTTTTAAGTAATACAATTGCATACACATTTAAATTTCAACATTATAGGAAATAACCTAGCTTAGTTCATCCACCATAGGGATGTATGGAAGCCTAAATTTAAGATTATTATTGATTTGGGATGTAGGGAACCAAAATAATAAATGAATCTCATGATCAGGAGACAACATGCCTACATTAATTAAAAATATTTGTTCATGACTAAACACAAGATGTTGAAAATTTGGATGTGAGTTATTTTTAAGATCCCAAACTCCTTTTCTCTACCACTTATCTCTTATTGGGAATCCATTAATGTCTTCCATTTTTTAGTTATAGATATGAATTATTATTTTTATAACACTTTGTGGGAAGTTTGATAATGAAGTTGGAAACATCAATGTTTTGTGTTGTTTCCCATCCATGTAAGTAGTTATCTGGTCCGACGATTCCCTTATCTGTCTTCTTATAGGAAATCACTTTCATGAAATCCATATAAGTCTCTTGTTGAGGACCCACATTATGGACTTGTTCTCATATGGAGTCCATCTATAAGTACATCTTCTATTGGTATAAAATGGAATCTTGGTATGTTAAAGCCCCTTATTGTTAATACTTTTATTTTGGAAAATGAGAATATAAAATATTTTTTAAAACCATGTGAAACTTTATTGTTTTCTATTGTTCATAGTCTTATCATTAAGCTAATGACTTTAATTTTAGGGATTAAGTCTTTTCTTTGATCCTTGGAATTTTTAATATCTTAATATTGTATTTGAAACATTAGGGATGGTTTGTTTATTACATTTACTTGGTATATTTTAATGTTGTGTATTTCAGATGGCACAAAAATAAGATCCAGTGGTCTTGTAAGTAAGAATAAATTTATAAAAGGATAGAAAATAAGCATGATCTCTGATTTAGATCTTCTTTGGAAAATATCCATTAAAAGTGATGAAAAATATCACCAAATTCTCTATTTTTACCAAATGATAGTGCCACAAATCATTCATTTAGGTATAAATGTATTTTTCCATCCATCTTTCTAACTTATCATTTGATGCTATTATTGGTTCACACTTTTAATCACTTCTTAGTTTTTTGTGTGTATATTTCTCACAATGATAATTCTTGTTTAATAGAATTATCATGTATTATGCATTGTATATTTTATGTTCAAAAAAATCTTTGACATTGTATCTTGACTCTATATATATTTCCTACTAAAAAAATATTTGCAGATAAATATGAAGGTAAAAAATATTCTCTTATCTCTCTTCCACCTCATACCACTCTATCTCTACAATAATAATGTGTTTTTGTGGGTCGATCATCATATTCTTGATGTATATATTACCTATAAAATAGTTAGTTGAATGTTTCTGAATTGTATTGCTTTATTTATATGGTGTTTTCTTCCACTCATGGGAACCACAGTCATATTAATCCAGTTAGCTTGGTGAGTGTGCATTTGATTGAGATGGGGATAATGTTACAATCTCTTCTTTGTTTTCAATGTTAGTAATAATAATAACATTCTAGGGAACATAAATTATGTTTCATTTATCATTTTTATTAGAAAAGAAAAGAAAAGTACACATAGTTGTTGGATGGTTATGCCTTTAGAAAAAAATAGTGACATTGGTGGCATTCAGAAACATTTACTAAGAATTTTTCCCCACAGTCATTTATGAACAGTAATTTTATATAACTGTTTCCAAATTATTTCTTTAAAAAATGAGGTTTTTTACCCATATAAGCGATGTTCAAGAAATGAAGTGACTCTAGTAGTGATTTATAATGGGATAAATAAATAGATAAAATAGAATATAGAAAGATTCGTATTTCATATTTGTTGTTGTTATGTTATTATTATTGTAGTTTTTTTGGTAGTAACATCATTAAATATTCTCAATATATCATGTTTCAATAGGATTTTCTACGTTCAGATTAATTTAAAAAGGTAAATCATAATTATTATATTTAAATAATTAATAATTTATATAATTGATTTTTCAATATGTTTCTTTGACAGTATTAGCTGGAAAAAAGTCATATCACATCATATATCCTTACAAACTACCACCCTTGAGTATAAGAATAAGAAATAGTGGCTCATAGGGAAACCTTTTGGCATATAAATAATTATAGATCCCTTGTATGTTTTGACACTGGGTATAAGTAATGGTTACTCCTAACGACACAATTAGAGTTCAATTCATCTATGTGGCTTGATGTGTTAGACATATTTGACCCAGGGATTAATATAGTGATCAATACTTTTTATATATAGATATTACATGTTAATAGATGAATACTCATTAAAAAAAATATGATCCATGTTAGAACCACAAATGTTTAGTGTCTTTGGATACTAGATGTACGAACATGTTATTTAGGTACATTTTTCCTTATTTATTATAATGTACTCACTTTTTACTCTTCTTGATATACCCTTCTTAAAAACTTTCTTTATAATCTAGAAAATAAACAAAAGAAATTGTGAACTTAGATTCCCATTATGAGTAAAAATGAGATATATCAATCCATGATCATATGAAATCATAAAATCACAAGAGTATGAAATCATGTTCATAACTTGAAATGTTCATACCTAATCTATCCTAGGTCATAATCATGAGTCACGACATAAAAATTTATCATTTAAAAAGATATGAATCATCATAAATCAATTATGCATCATAGGTTCATATCATAATCATGTTGTAAAAGTGTAACAACATCATAGGTATAGAAACCATTTCATATGTCAAGGTTAACAACCGCGACCATCAAATCACATTGGATCATGCATAAACACCTGTTTCCCATATCATAATGGATCATACATAACCTGTCACACCCCGACCGACGCTTTATTTTAATTTAATTATTTTAGGTCTTTCTTTGAGTTGCGGTTTGAATCGATTCTAATTTAAAAGGGATTTGGGATCTTATACGGGTGTGCACCCGTACGCACGACCGTTCATAGAACCCAATCGTATTTGGACGATGTTTTATTATTAAATGTGTTATTATTTGGGTGAGAGACCTTGCACACGACCCTGTGCACATTGCTAGACTTGACTTGAGTTTTTGCGTTTTTATGATAAATGAGTGTTTTGGCTTGGTAGTGTTCGACACATGGGCATGGAACAGGCAGAGCCGCCTGGCTTCGTCAGATGTTCATGCGACCTACCCGGTGCGCGGGTAATCAATTTATTAACGAGTTGGGTAATACATTAAGTGCAAAATAAAATATGAAAAACGATTAATTACTTTAAGAGTTGTTTTAATATTAATATTATTATTATTATTATTGGGGATTATTATTCTTCTTCTTATTATTTCAATTATTATAATGGTTATAAAATTTTCAGCATGTCAGTTTTATCATTGTTACTATTATTATTAATTTTTTTAAGATTTTAATGAGGTAATAATTAATTTTAAGTTATTATAATTTTATTTTACATCATGTTTTTTTACACTAATATTACTATTATTATTACCAATAACTATATTCTGAATTAGTTTATAGTTTTATTTTATGTTTTATTTTATACCTATTTAATTTCATTTCCATTTTTTATTTACCTTTTTTCTTCTTCATTTCTTTCCTAATCTCACTCCCCCCCTCTCCCTCGTATCGCACAAGACCCCCCTTTTTTCCTTCCCCTGGTTCGCGCGGCCCCTCCTCCAAACCCTAGCGGCCGCAACTCCCCTCCCCTCACTTCCCTCCAGCGTTGCGGCGGACCAGCGCATCTCCCCTTCCGGTGTGGCCTCTTCCGGCATAGTCTCCACTGGCGTAGCCTACTACGGCGCGACCCCCTCCGGGGTGGACCTCCCTTTCGCCCCTCCTTTCCGGACTGGCTACCACCCGAGCTGCCGCATCTCTCTCGACCGGACCACCCAACGGATCTCCCCATCGTGACAGGCCTCCGCTGCTGCCCGATCGGCCTCCTCCGGTGCACTAGACCAGACCCGACAACCCCCCTCCTTTAGCCGCATACCCTTTTTGGTTTGTCTGAAGTTCTGGAAACCCCTTTTCCATCACCGCGCACCTCCGGTATCCATCTTTACGTGTTGGACAACCTCTCAGACCCCTCGTCGTAGTTGTGTTTTCCTCAGACTCGTTGTTCTTTACTTTTTGATGATGTTTATTTTATGGTTGAGTTGCGATTGGTTCAATTTTGGTGTATTTGTATTTTTGTTTTGATGTTAGTGTATTTGAGTTGATTGCGGTGAATTCGGTGCGCGATTAGAGATTTGCTTTGTTATTTAGGGTTTTCTGATTCCGAGGTATGTGGTTCCACTCTTAATTATTATCTTATTAATTAATTTGAAAGTTTAATTAATTTAGTATGTTATTTAATTAATTTTCATTGTGAGAAATTGTTCTTCTTTGATGTTTGATAGAATCTTAATTATTTGGTATCATGTTTATATTATGCGTGTGTTTTTTTGCTAAAAACTCATATAGAGTTGTTAGTGATTTTTAAATTCTACGGTTAGCTTATTATGTTGTGCAATTAGTGTGGACTATATTTGGACATGGTGTTGTGTACATATTATCATAAAAGAAGGTTTTTTGTGGGTTAATTGGTGATGCCAAGTTACTTCTTTAAAATTTAATTATGATTTTTTGTTTTTGGCTTATTATGTTGTGTAGTTGGTGTAAAAGTGCCTTACATGTGGTGTAAGGATTTTTATTGAACTGTTGGGTGGTTCAGGTCATACTTTAAATAGTGTTTAAGTGTGTGTAATGTTGGAATGGGTCTTGAATTTATAAATAGTTACTTTTGTGTGTGTAAAACCATGCGACACTTTTTCTATTGTTTTATAAACTTTTTCAATGTTTTATTAGATTATATAAATAGTGTGAAACATTTGGGAAAAACTTTTCATGTGAGTAATATTTCAAATGGACTGTGTGTGTGAAAATGGTGGTTTTGGCGTGTGTAGTGTCTTGTTTTGACTGAGTTTGTGATTATGAAATAAGACTTGAAATCTTAACTCCTTGAGCACAAACAGGAAGCCTGGGTACTAGGTGGGCGGACTAGGACTAGTGTTCTAGTGATTCAGAAGTGGCTTTGGCCCGGATTCACTTAGCTAGATTTGACAATTACAACACTGACTAAACTTTTAGATGATCAGAGACCACTAGGTTATGGATGTGTTGCCATGTCTAGTGGCTCGTGAATGAGAACGTATATTGTTGTGTTCTTGTACCATTGTTCACCGAGACATGAGGTTCTAGGGTCCCACTTCTCGCTAGTATCTTTAGGGCCTCTCCCATGTATCGTGCCCCTCTTTTGCTTTGGTACTCACGGTCGGCACACGGTGTGACATTGGGGTTACCAAGAAAGTGTGTGTGTGTGTGTGTGTGTGTGTGTTAATCTAAGTTGTTTTCCATTTAGAGTAGTTTCCCTTAAAAGCTGTTTTCATTAAAATTCTTTAAGCACTTATTTATTTTTATTCCATTAATCTGCATATGTATTTTTCAGTTAACAATTATGCGTGGAACCTTTTCTTGGTGGAATCCTACTGGGCTTTTATCTTACACCCTACATATACCCTTGGGTGTATGTAGTTTATGTTTCTTCTGCATTCCAGGTTGAGTCATCATGCACAACATTAGTGGTTCTTATCGTCAGCGGCGTCCTCGTGTTGGTTTGGTGAATATAGCTTGAGGTTGTTACACCTCATGGTGCTTGGAGGTTTGATTTAGTGTTTTTAGTTTTACCTTTGTTGATGTTCCTTTTTGGGCTTTCTGTTCAAGTTGTAAACTTAAATTTTGACGGTAGATTAAGGTCATGTTTGGTTATCTATTTTTAGTTTTTAAATTATTCATCTTGTTGTTTATTTTATGTCTATTTATTCGGGAAAATCATTCCCATGTTATATTCTTGATACCCGGGCACTTGTGCCAGCCCGTGGGGATCGGGAACACCCTTCGGGCCATGTTGTGGACCGGGTTGGGCGCCAGATCAGATGGCGACCCAGCCTAGTTCGTGACATCACCACATGTTTCCCATACTAGATCAGACATCACCACCTATTTATCATAGTATATTAAACACATTAGATTTTTTCCAATAACGGATCAAACACGTCGAATTTTTTCCATAATTATTTCATGAGATATGGGTTATATAATTTCTGGTCCAACCATCTCATAATGAAAACTATATATATGTGTGTCATATTATCATAAAATATTTATAATATCATCAAAACATAACCCATGGAAAGAAAAAAAATCGTAAACATTTTATAATTTCATTAAAACATAAATTAGTGGAAAATAAATGGGTTCCATAAAAATATCATCATCATAAACATAAACCATCCAGAGAGAATAATGGAGATTTTATGGGATCACATCCTTAGTAAATCATAAGTAACATAAAAAGATAATATCTTATATGATTTTTTTTAAAAGATAATTAAAATATTTCTTGAGGAATATATCATTTTCATTTTGAAATCACATATTTAGAATAAAAATATTTCCAAAAGATTATAGATTTTTTTTAAAAAAATATTGTAAAATTGTAAATGAATCTTCAAATAATTGAATGGTCATGACAATAGGAATTTTTTTTCATACCGTAATCTTGAGAACAAAAATTTTGTTCACACATTTGATAAAAAGTACATCGTTTAGAAAACAATATGAAAGTTATCTTTAAATTTTTTTATAATAATTCATAAATGGGTAAAAATGATTTTAAAAAATCATTGGATAATATTCAAAAATATTCTTAATATATTTTAGAAAACATGGATATGAAAGTAAATATTTTTCCATATGAAAGATGATAAATAATATAGAATTTTATTAAAAAAATTGAACCATTTTGAGTACCAAAGAGAGGTGAAGGTACCAAAATATCAATATTATATACATAAACAGAGGATAAAAAAATGAAATATATTTATCAAATAAGGATAATATAATTTCCTCAATGGAAATTAAAGCATATAACATCCTGATTAAAATGAAATTGAAACATAAATCTCTTACCTAGAGTCTTATCTTTCTTTGTATTCATTCAAAACTCATGAATAATAAATTTTGATATACTTTACATATATTTCAGAACCATAATTATATATATCACACCATATATGATTTTATTTTAATATTTTATCACCATTTTATTAACAATTGTTTATTAAAATCACTATTCTAGGTGATAACTTATTTATTTTTCATGCATATTTCGATTCGGAAGTGTAACAGGCCAACCTGGGTCAACCAGAGTAGTCACCTAGGCTAGCCCATTATAGGGTTAGGTATAAAATAGATAAAAAAAGTCTTCAATATAAGAAAAACAAGTCATAAAACTACATTACAAAGCAGAAATAAAGAGAGATACAACTAATCCAATGGAATAAACTAGGAAGAATGAAATTCTGAACTAACGAGTCTCCATGTGACCAGCTGTCACCACAAAACCATCCCAAACCGAAACAGAAACATAAAGAGAATCCTACATGCTAAATAATTAAATTCCCTTTACTAGTGTTCTATAAAACATGGTCTATAGCTACCCAATGGAAGAGATAGAGTGTGGGCAATAGATCCCCGTAGGAAACTGCCAAGGAATCTATAAAAGTTATAATATCAAGAATGCACAGGTTCTATTTTTAAAATAAAATATTTCTATAATAATTTTTATAAATAAAAGAATTTAAAACATTTATCAAATAGTCCTTGTGTTTTCCAAAATTTTCATGTCATGTTTACCAAATCCAGAAACATTCCAATCATAAAACAAAGTAGGTAAACAAACCCAAATATAAATATACATGTGAGACAATGTCTATGAAATAATATATTATTAAATAAACAATTAGAAACAACAATGAACCTTACAGTTAGTCTCTAGCCTATGGGAAAATACTAACTAGACACTCACGATCCTAAAAAAGGCATAAGTTTTGATCTAACTAATATCGAGTCCTGCCACAGTCAATCGATATACAATAGGTTACCTCCTAGCGGTGTCACACACACTAAGGTTACCTGTGTCTCTTTATTGATTCACCCAAGGTTCCTACTGTGTAATGTTTGTCAATTTATGTTTTAAAAACCCTTTCACATTTTTATAAAACCATTTCAAGTCCAATCCAATCTACTTCAAGTTTTGAAAATCCATTTGTTTCCAAATCATGGCAGTCCTGTTTTCAAAGACAAACCCCTTTAAAACAAAAACTCAAACCCTTTTTAATTTCACCATATGAAATTACATTTAAAATATCAAGGAATCAATTAGAACAACATAAAATTCAAGAAATTATAATTCCTGGATAGATCAACCTACCACAAGTACATAGAAAACCCAATCATCTTTGACAACGGGAATTTAGAACCAAAAGATCTCACTGCCAAAGACAAGGCATGACAAGTGACTAAAAATGATTGATAGAAAACATAATATGATTACAAATGCCTAACAAAAATTGGTTCGGTAACTTGGAAAAAGTAAGAAACTGAAAGGAACACTTACCCAAATAGTTGAAATGAATAGCTCGGTTGATAAACTACCGAACAAAGGGATCCATAAGGAGAATATTCTCCCAAAATCTCCTAGGGTAAGATATCTCACTGAGATGGGGGGGATACAAAATTATATGAAGACTCAAAGACTGATATGACATCTTAAAAGCAACAACTCAGGGAATTACATGGTGTGTAATACCTTACACATCATGAAATTCTTTTATTTTAAGTTATGTTGAAAAAACATGCTCCTATGATTAAAAACATGATTTGTCACATAACACCACATGTAACCCTTACACAACTTATAAAATTATTACGAGATATATTTAGTTCATGAGATATGTCTGGCAGCCATTACAGATCATGTGATCCCATTATACATTGTGTAACTACCCAATTAATAGCAGAAACTATAGACTTATGCTGAAAATTATAGAAAATACCTAACTTCACCATTATAGGTATCCTCTTAATTTCATGGTCATCAATACTAGCCCAAAAAAAGGAAACCAAAATAAAATATTATAACATTAATAAAAGAAAGGTAATAGGGATTTACAATCTTCACACCATAAAATCATTCTGTCCCCAAAAGGTGCTCAAGATTCTGGACCCGCAAAAAATAAGTCCACTACTGCCTCATCAATAAATCCCACCCCTTCATCTCATGGTGATCCTATCCACACTACCAAAGTACTAGATCTAATTTATTATTTTACCTTACAATACCTTATCATGTAAATCCATAATTTGAACTAGCTACTAATCTAATATTATATCGAGTTCGAGATCTATATCCTCCCACCCAATCAAATGGGAATGATATGATACATATATCCCCAACTAGAAAACGTGAAACACATCATGAATAGAAGTCAAACTAGATTACAAGTATAACTGATAGGACACCCTCTCTAGCCACTCAATGATCTCAAAGTGGCCCACAAACCTCAGTTCTAACTTACCCTACTTACCCAACCGACTATTACCAAAGAGAGGCGAAACTTTGAGAAAATCCCAATTCGAAAAAAATACAGTGTCCATCGGTGATGGGCCACATAAAATTTATAAGGACTCTATTCCATGATAAAATACTTCTAGATCAACCATACCATCTATATCATTTCTTGTACCAGACTTGGCCCAACGAAGGACCACTCTCCCAACTTTTCCCAAAACAAGGGTTATCGACATGGTCACCCATAAAAATCTTCAAAGGGATCCATATTAATATAATACTAATAACTATTTTTATATGAAAACTTGACCAATGGAAAATTACTATCCCAAGATCCACTGAAATCAAGCACATAGGACTGAAGCATATCCTCAAGAACCTGGATAACCTTCTCTATCTATCCATTCTTCTGTAGACAATAAGAAATGATCAATTTCATCTAGGAACCTATTGCTTCCTAAAAAACTTTCCAAAAAATATATTTGAACCTTGATTCCCTATCAAAAAACTACAATGGGACCCCCCTGACGTCTCACAATCTCTCAGAAATATATTTCTCCAAGATATTCCACTTTAATAGATTCCTTTATTGGTAAGTAATGAATTGATTTTGTGAGTCTATCAATAATCACCCAAATTTCATCCTTCCCACTAGGAGTTTGTAGTAATTCAATGAAATAATTCCTAGGAATTTCATCCCACTTCCATACTGAAATAGGCAAAGGATACAAAAAAAATTAAGGTCTTTGGTGTTCCACCTTAAATCTTTGTAAAGTTAGACACCATGACACAAAATTAGAAATTGACCGCCTCATCCTCCACCACCAATACCAATGTCTCAAATAATTGTACATAATTGCATCCTCAATGTGAATAGACCAACATGACTGGTTTCCACTGTATAATAACTCCTATCTCAGTTAAAAAGGAACAATCAACCTGCTACAAAATCACAATGCTCCATTGGGAGACTGAGACCACTCACCCAAGGTCTCCCCATTATTTAGGATTTCTCATAAGCATATGATCTCAGTGTCTATAATTTTCTAAAGTCAAACTCACTCATAAAAACAATTAAAGCATTATAAATTCCAAAAACACTTTTTCACCAACCTCCTTCACTCCCATTATCATCTCAAAAAATAGACTCATCAGGGACCACTCTTCAATTAATTCCTTCATTTCTTGGATCATTACTCTTTTTATTAGTACATCAACAACCAAATTTTCTTTTCTAAGGGTATATACGATAACAAAATAAAAGTTATAATGATATTCTATCCAATATATCTATCACAAGTTTAGATCCATATGAGTGAAAAAATACATCAAGATTTGGTGATCAGAATAAACTATAAATCGATCTCCAAAAAGATAGTGATTCCATGTATTGAGTGCCTGTATTACCGCTTCCAAATCAAGATCATGGTTAGGGTAGTTCTTCTCATGATGGTGTAACTCTCTTGAGCCAAAATCTACCACTTTTTTACCTTGAATCATGACACATACCAAACCCATACCTAAGGCATCGAAGACAATATCATATCCTAAACCTGGTTCTGGGAGAATCAACACTGGTGTTGAATTCAACCTCACTTTGAGCTCCTAAAAATATCTCTGACATTTTTCGTCCCACACAAAATTTAAAACCTTAGGAGTCAAAGATTTCATCATAGATTTAATTTTGGTGAAGTCCTAGACAAACGGTTAGTAATAATCATAAAAACCCAATAATTTTTGGATCTCAAACACAATTATGAGATTTTCCTAGGACATAACGTCCCTCACCTTTTTTGGATCCACTGAGATGTGCCTCTCAAATATCACATGCCCCAAAACCTCACCTCTCAGATAAGAACTATAACTTGTAAATTTTACCATACAGAAGATGTTCATTCAATGTTAAAATATTAGCATCCAAATAGCTCACATGTTCCTCCACATACTTGGAGTAAAACAAGATATCATCTATGAACAAAACAAAAAAAGTTTCCAAGAACCGATGAATGATCTGGTTCATAAAATCCATAAATACCATATGAGAATTAGCGAGTCTTAATGACATAACCAGAAACTATAAATGCCCATATCGACTCTAAAATACTATATTGCGTATGTCATACTCTAAAAATATCAACTAATGGTACCCTGACCACATGTCAATATTAGGAAACCAATGATACCCTCTACTCTAATCAAAGAGATAATCAATTCAAGGTAAAGAATACTTGTTCTTAATGGTCACCCGATTCAACTTTAGATTGTCAATACAAAGCCTAATACTTCTGTATTCCTTCTTAGAAAAGAGTACATGTGAATACCATAGTGACATGCTAGGATGAATAAATCCTTTCACCTCCAATTACTTATATTGTACATTAATTTACACCAACTCAGTAGGTGCCATTCGATAGGTTGAAAAAGAATTGGGCCACGTTCTAGGGAGCAGTTCAATATTAAACTTGACCTCTATCTTTGGAAATAAACCTGAACAATCATCTGGAAAGACCTTAAGGTACGCACACACAACAATAGGTAGGTGACTTCCCAAGAAAGGATCAACAGCATCAAGAGAAATTTATGACAACTGACATGAGATTATATTAGTATAAGGAACAACAAGCCCAGACCTTCCCAATCTAGAGTTTCACTCACCCTGGAAAGCATGAGTGGCCCAATTGACATAAAAGAATTGTACTTGATCGTGATAATATTATATCTATGACTTCATGTTGATCGTCTAATCAATGTTGATAATCAAGTTGAAGATGTCATGATCAGGCACTAAGAAGTCTCAAACCACCTCAAAGTTGTCTATCACCACCTGATACATGGGGCACTTGAAACCTCATTTGTACCTCTTTACCAATGGAGTGGGAAGATCCAAAAAGAACAACATAATATCTGAATAAAAACCCAACATGTTAACTAAGTTTGATGATATAAAATAATTAATAGCACCCATATCAAAAAATCTATCACCATATAAGATAAAATAAACTCTATACCTCTAACTGTAGATAGCCTTACTTCAAAATGCTCAAGAACACACTCTACCACATAAAGCTATCTAGACTTAGCCACCTGGACATCCCCCTTATCCTGATAATGAGACCCACCACCCTTTGGAGCATCGATGGGAACCCACAATCCCTTATTGAATGTGGATCCCACCTTACTACCTTGGGAAATCCTATCATAAAAACATTTCAGATAGCCAGATCACCCAAAAAGATTACAAGTCCAAGGAGCATCCTTGCAATGAGGCTTGGTATGAAAATGTCTCCCACATTTGTAGTAGATAACTTTTTTCTTCCCTAAAGAATCCCATAAAACAAGTCCTATAGAAAATTGAAAAATCTTGCACTTTCTTTTCTTACTAGAGGAAGCACCCTAGCTAACAGATACACCAGTTGAAGCTCTGACCAAACCTATTCTTCCAGATTTTTCTACTTAAACCAGGGATTATTTGTCCACTACCTCCATAAGGGTTTGAAGGAACAAAATAACTAGCATCAAACAAATACCAGACCTCATCCCTATCTAAAACATCTGATACTTTAGGTAATCATTAGTGAGAATCCTCGAAGCCAGATTCGCCAACTCAAAAAAGGGTGGAGTACTCCAAAAGGATACGCTTCCCTTGTTATAGAGTTAGAAACTCTCGAGTCTTTTCCTCATGTAAAATCTCAAGATAAAACTACTGATTAAATATTTTCTATAAAAAAACCTAGGTAAGATCCTCGTGCAACTTATCTTGCACTGTAGAGTTCCACCATCTTATTCATGGACCCTAGAGCATATACATGGAGAAACCCACCTGAAAATATTTTGGAGTCTTCAAAAAGTTTAATATCCTCTCAATCCATTCAATCCACTCCTCTGATTCTTGGGTTACTTTGACACCATAGAAGACATGTGGATGCTTCTTGTTAAATTATGAGCCATGATCCACTACCTATTCAGGGTTCACAGCACCCACTAAACCCAGAGTGTGAATGGTATGAATAACTTATTCGAACAAAGAAGGGTTTACTAGAGGATCCTTCTATGTAACCTACCTTGAAACTTCCCCTATTTTATTTGTAAAATATATTCTAAGAGGAATTTTTTATTAATCACAAGACAATAACCAATTATTCACAATAAAAATCCAAAACCATTGAACAAACTTCTAGAATCAAAAACAATTCTTTTAAATGATAAGAATTTAAAGCAATTCCGAATTATACCACAAACTTCAGCACCCTTTGAAAAGAACAGGTCCATATAAATAAACTCCCCACTTAATTTTTTCAAATGAACATACACACACCAAATCCACAAATATATTAGATAGTTTAATTTAAATATATTTCCCATAAAATTCATTCAAATGAGCCTAAAAACCTGGTCTTGGTCTTAGTAAAAACTTTCAAACCACCCAATGTAACTCAGATTTAGTCATAGGAGTGAGATATCCATACCCATTTTATGTACCAACTATCTAAACTATTATGATTCTACTCTTAACTACCTAAGACATTGAACCAACTCAGGAAGTGCTGACACACATCAGGCTACGTAATCTCCCTCTAATACCAAAATGTAATAGACCAACCTGGGTCAACCAGACCATTCACCCAAACTATCCCATTATAGGGTGAGGTATAACAAAGATAAAAAAAAGTATTGAATATAAACAAAACAATACATACAACTAGAGTAAAAAGTATAAATAAAGTGATATACAACTATGATAAAGGTATAAACAATGAATAATGGAAAGTCTAGACTAACAAGTCTCCATGTGACCAACCATCTCCTCCAAACCATCCCAAACTAAAATAGAGACATAAATAGAATCCTACATGCTATAGAATGCCCTTCCCTTTACCTGTGTCCTGTAAAAGAATGTCTATAGTATCCCAAAGGTATAGGTAGAGTGTAAGAAATAGAGACTAGTAGAAAAACACTAAAGCATATATACAAGTTATAATATCCAGAATAAACAAGTTCTATAGTTTAAATAAAAAATAGTTTTAAAAGTATTTTTTAAACAAAACAATTAGAAAATATATCTCAAATATTAATTTTGTTTTCCAAAATTTTCTTGTCATGTTCACCAAATTAAAAAACATGTTAGTCATAAAACAAAGTTATTAAACATACTGAAATATAAATATACATGTGAGATAATTCTCATCAAATAATCTATCATGCAATAAAAATCCAAAAACAAAAATACACCTTCCAATCGGGTTCTAGCCTATGATACAATGCGTAATAGAAACTCATGAGCCTAAAAAAGGCATAAGGATGGATCCAACTAATATAAATTCCTTAAAAACTCCATTGATATACAATAGGTTACCACCTAGCGGTGTCAAACGCACTAAGGATACCCATGTCTCTTTCTCGATGCACCCAAGGTTCCGATTATTAAATTCTTGACAATTACTATTTTAAAAACCATGCTCACATTTTTATAAAACCATTTTAAATCCATTTCAATCTACTTCAGGGTTTGAAAATCCATTTTTTCAAATCAATATAATTTAATTTTCAAAGAAAAACTCCTTTAAAACATGAACCCAATCCATTTTTAATTACAAAAAATTAAATACAATTTCAAATATCAAGGAATAAATAAGAACAACCTAAAATTAAAGAAATTAAAATTATTGGATAGATCCACCTACCTTAAGGACATAGAAAACCTAACCATCTTTGGAAATGGGGATAAAAAAACCATAGGATCTCTTTTGGGTGAAAATGCATGGCAAGAGACTAAAATTGATTGATATAAAAAATGATCCAAATAAAAATCCCTACCTCAATCGGTTCCAAACCTAGGAATAATTAAGAAATTTAAATGAAGGATTACCTGAAGAGATTAAATGCCTATCCCTATCGATCAACTTCCAAATAGAGTGATACTAAGAGAAATGAGTCACCCAAAATCACATAGGGTAATAGCTCTAGCCAAGAGTTGTGGGCTAAATAAGAGAATGAATCCTCAAACACCTGTATGATTCCCTAAAAGCAATAACTCATGGAATTGCATGGCATGAAATACCTTACAAGTAGTGAAATTATTTCAGTTTATGTTACACTGAAAAATGCACCACACAATATTTAAAACACAATTTTCCAAACTACATGATGTGTAACCCTTATATGATGTGTAACCCTTATATGATGTGTAACCCTTACATGATATGCAAAATTATTATACGATGTATTCATTTCATGAGATCAGTTCGACGACCCTTACATGTTGTGTGATCCCATTACACTTTGCATAGCTGCCCAGGGAACATCAAAAACTATAAGTTTGTGATGAAAACTTCAAAAAAACATCACTTCACCATTATTGGTATCCAACCAAGTTCATATTTAAAAATACTTGTAGAGACTCGAAGCATGACATACATGAAAATTACATTACTTTTTCCGAATACTTAATACATAACAAAAAAAGACACACAAGGACCGTAATAGTTTAGTGTCTTTAGAAACTCATAATATAAATTTCTAATCATGTTGAAATATCTTAAACAACTCCCATAACAATCTTCCCCTTTTTGTTTCCTTACCTAAAACCTTTCTTTATTTCCTGGGGCAAATAAAACATAAAAATGGTGAGCTCAAACGCTCAGTAAGGGAAAACATAGATAACATAAAACAATCCATAAACATTTGGAAGCAAAAACTTGAACATGAAATTTAATCATCAAAATCTTGAGCAAAGACATAAATCATGGAAGTACGTAAGGCATATATCATAATAGAACATCAACCATGATAATTATAATGGGAATAAAACATGTAATTGTGGAAACCATTCAGCACATGTTATGATTTCCATGGTAGCCAAGGCATTACTGCCAAGACCATCTTAGTAGACAAAGTCCCTTTCTGAATCGAGTTCACTCCTCGTTTCAGTCCTGTAACACTGAACCAGATTAACTTACCATTCCAGCGATGTCTATCTCATGAGATATAAATCTTTACCCAATGCATTGGAGGGAGATATAGGTCCCACCCATCTCATAATGAAATCATTCTTTCATGTTCCACAAAATCATAAATCATACATCATAGCATAACCCATGTAATAGAATGAGATTCTTAAACATCATGCCATAATAACATAATCCATATAAAAAATGGATATATTTTCATCATAATAAGAATCAAACCATGTAAATAATGGAGACATTATACTTGAAACATAAACATATTAAATAATTTCATTTTAGATGTAAAATAGTTTTGATAAAAACACTTGAAATGAATTATTCAGGAAAATATCCTTTCCTCTTCAAAATCATTTTCTTTTCACAAAACGTCATGAAATTTTAAAATAAAAGCATTTTGTTGAAAATAATCATGCAATCTTGTAGAGGAATCTTCATTAAAATGAGGCTTTATGAAACCGTAAAAATCCGTTCACGTCGTATAAGTTATAAATAACATTCTCCTCGTACTTTTGTCGGAAAAGTCAAAAAGTTCCTTGTATGGTAAACAAAAGAATGATGCCTTCTATAACACATGGTAAAAGTTAAAAAAGGGTAAAAAGGAATTTAAACATACATGAAAACATTTTTATAAAACTTGGACATGGATGATAAATATAACCCCAGTAAAGACTTACGAATAAGCAATCTCGGATAAAAATGAGATTTGCAAAATTATCCCTTACCATAGGTCCGATATACTTCATACATTTCCAAACCTCTTGTATAATGATTTAAATAATGTCATTGAATTATTACAGAATCATATTCATTGTTATGATATCATATATGGTTCACTTATGACTTTATATTACCCGTTCTTTTGTAAGTTCCATGTTAAAGCAACGTTTTGGGTTAAATCGTTTTATTTATCGTACGTGTTTGGACTTTTTGTTCTTGATATTATTACTTATATCCTGATTTACTTAATTCCAGAATTTAAAACATGATTTACATATAATATATATTTCAGTATATACATATATATATGATAGATCGATTCAATGAAATGAAATACACCGTTCATGGAGACGGTAGACCGTACGTACGCATGAACTATGTTTTCGTTTCCTTATTGAATTGAATGAAATTAAGTAGATGACATACATATATATACACATAAATCCAGTATCATTATTATTTCATATATTTCATGATTACTTATTATATATACTTTATAATAATTCATGAATGGTTAACATGGAGAATGAATCTCATCGCGTCGTGGAGACGGTAGTCCGTACGTACGCACGAGCGATGATATCATTCTCATGATCATGGAATTGTATTGGAGTGTATGTATACTATTTCAGAATCAATATTACTTTAAAATAATCATATATAGTTATTATTTACACCATTATACCCATCCAAGTAAGGTGGTGGTGGAAAATAGATTACACCACGCTGTGGAGACGGTATTCCGTACATACGCACGCGCAGTGATTTCGTTTTCCGTAGGATGGATAGATGGTGAAATAGGGTTATTTCATACTTATAATAATATATCAGTATATGATTGATACTTATGTTATTACTTAATAATGAAACAACTAAAGAAGAATAAGTGGAAGAAGAAATAAAGTTGAAAGAATCGGTAACAGATATTACCTCTTCTTTGAAGTGCCTCTTTGAGATCTCCTCTTAGGGCACCAGAATTGATCTTTGAAGAAGACCAGGACCTCTAGGATGTTTCTAGGGAAGTGGATAATAGAATTTGTAAGGGTTTTTCCGAGATTTAAGGCTCAAAGTGGTGTGAGGAAGAGACGGAGGAGGTGCCCTTTTATAAGGGAGGAGAGGGGCACCTTTGGAAAAACTAAAAATATTATTTTATTATAAAGCCATATTAGGTATTAAATAGCTCCAAATTGATTTATTTAGAGGCTAAGGTAAGGATGGGTCGAAAGCCTCTCATATAATATAATTTAGACCAGTTTAGGAATCTATTTTAACCTTATTATTTAGATTTAACTTTAAGTTAGATAATTTAACTTTTACCGTGTCTTCTTGTTTTATTACATTATAAGGTTAATAATCTTACTATAACAAGCCAAACGAACCCAAAGTTGTTTATTATTAATATATATATCCTTATAGAAGTCATTTGGCCAAACCATAGATTTTTTGCAACAAAATAACAATTAATAATATAATATATATTTTAAAAACTATTTTATGTCAATTTTGACACTATTTGGTAATTTATTTTTTGTGAAAATCATAACAGAAATATTAGTTCTAAAAAAGTTAATTAAATAAATAATAACATGTCATATTAACATTTAAAGTTATGGGAATTCATAAAAAGTCTCAAATTATATTTATTTAGGTATTTATAACATCAATTATGTCAATATTTCATTAATAATATAATTACTGCATCATCATTGTGTCATAAATAAATTAAATTATTTAAAGTCTTAAAATTACAAATAAAATACCATTATGTATAAAATCTTTTTATATTTCTAATGAATATTTATAGTCGAATTTATCTTATGTATAACCCTATATTACAAATGATTTACTTATTAAACTTTGATTTAGACTATTTTAACCCTTCTTTAAATAAATTAATAATAAATGTCCTAATCTAATCCAAGTGGGCCTAAATGGTAATAATTTAATCCTAATGTTGTTTCTGGTCGAATAAAACTTATCCAATAGAATTAGGACATGTGTTTGGGTAATAATAATATCATTTTTACCCTTAATTACCCTATTTACTTTTAACCGTGGTAAAAAAAAGTAAAAAGTTACTATTCACCAAAAATTATTTTCATCTCATTGAACCACATTTTACCTACTGACATCAACCATGTCTCTCGGATTTTTGAAATTCCATTCACCAAAGTGGTAAAATTAAGTTTTATGTAAATTTGCAAATTCTCCTAAGAGGTGGGTAAAAGACGGTGAAAAGTTCAATAATTTTTTTCATATCTAAAATTATTATAAAATGACTCTAATGAATTACATTGAACTTATATAGGTATTATGTGTCAATTTTGACCTAAAATAAATTTAAATAAAATAAATAATTATTTAAATAAAAAGTTGGTTTTTAAATAGTAACATAGTGTTTTCACTATTCATCAAAAATTGAAAGTTTTCAGAAAAATACCAAAATTTCTCCCTAGGCTAATTTTGATATTCCGAATCCAAAAATGATGTCCATTTTAAAAAATAAAATTTAAAATATTTCAAAAAGTGGGTATTACTATTCATATGGCTAGTTTTAATAATATTTTAATAGCATATCGTTGTTTAGTGAAACTCGGTATTGCGTACAACACATGCTATCGAGGAAGGTCGTGATTGCGTGTAATGCATCCAAGTTAGGGTTGCGTGTTGTGCAAGACTCCTTTGTTTTAGCATAAAACAGAAGACATAAATAAAATTAAAAAGAATATTTTTCATAAAATCTCGGGGTGTTATATTCTACCCCCCTTAAAATGAATTTCGCCCTCAAAATTCGTCGGGGTTATAAATGGTTTACTACTCAAAAGTTTCTTTAATAGAAACCCACATCGTAAAAAGGAATACCAAAACCAATCTTTAAAAACTAAAGTAAGAAACATAACGGTTACCCAAATTAACTAATCACTAGGTTTCCACATATGAGAACACATGTGAAAATATGGATATGAAAGAGAAACCTAACCACCATGTTCTGATGGAGAGTGGAAGAGAACATGGCTATGAAAAAGACAACAATCACAATGCCATAGATTTGTGATTATCTAAGGTATCATCTGGTTGATCAGATATAAGGGAACTAGGACAACATTTTTGTTTTTCAAGACCATTTCCCTAAAGTTGATGAATTAAAATAAATACTTACATGATTTTTGTAAAATTTCACTGTTGTTCGTGGATTGAACAATTTCCACATCATTACTTAAAGAAATGAAGTTGAATTTGTTATTCATGATGTGTTAGCAGATCATGTGATAGAATGATGGGTCATTCCATCTATTTCAATCAAAAGGTTAGCAAAAGTTATAAGTCCATCTTATGGTTAGATTAATCGTATATGGTTCCAAAAATGAACTTATACTTCATATATCATACCGCTTAATAAAATAAAACTAGTTTATACTAACAAGGGACTTATTGTAGGCCAGTGGTAGGCGATAAAGGCCATTCACATTTCAGTTGTGGGTTCGATTCCCACAGCCTTGTCTGATGCGATGGGCTGTCGCCCATCCTACAGGTTTTCCTTTTTCTAAAAATACACTACTATAACATCCCATCAATAATATCAAAAAAAAAATTCTATCCTTAAACAATACTAACTTATGTCCAACATAATCTATTCCAATCTTTAGGCTTATCCATAATAATGCAGTCCACTCTCATAATATAGAGAAAATGATTACCAGATATTTCATATAACAAGCATGTTAATACAATCATTGATCCCCATATATCATAAGATATGTCTTGTTGGTCACATTCCCAACATTTGAAGGCCTTAATCATGTTTTCTCTTAAAAATGAATACTCATTGAATCTTAGTGAAAACATGAGTGTTGTCAAAAGTTAACTCTTTCCACATACCAAAACCCCAAAATTCTATATACTCAAACCATGATATAACTATTTCTTTATATCAACCATGAGCACATGAATACTGTCAAACATTTAATTTTCTCTTTATCCCTTCATTATGCGCATATCATCTTCTTTTAAAAAATATCTCAATCACTTTCCATGGTAACCGGTACCATAAAATTATTGAAAACCACAATACACCAATACATAAATATTCCAATATTCCATGATACTATATACAACATTATTCTGGAATCCCATTACATAAACACTTAATCATTCCACCACATCGTTTTCATATTCAACATCGCCAATAGTGATCGCATGTGACTTCCCTTTGTCCTTTTCCTTAAGTGGTTGCTCATGTCGATCATCATTAACCCTTGGATTAGGGCATTGATTAGCATAATGCCCCATTTCATTGCACTTGAAGCATTGAAGTGTTGGTGGTGCATTATCTGTAGTCTTTTCTTTATTCACACCATTAGAAACCCTTTTTCCATTACTTCAACACTCAGCTGCTCGATGAACTTCTTTTCCACACTTAAAACATTTTCTAGTCCCTTTAAGACAATCTCCACCATGCTTCTTTCCACACTTTGAGCAAATGGAAAAATTCATCTTCTTTTCACCATTATTATGAGATTTCTCCTTGAACTTCATCTTTCATTTCTTGTCAAAACCATGAGATGGACATGTAACACAAACTTCCATTTATACCTTGATAGCACAACACACAATTTCTTCATAGCTATTGAAGTCTCTTATAGCTAATGCCCTTTGAATATTTGGTTTTAAGCCACTGAATAATCGATTGATCTTACTCTTAGGTTGGATGATAAATCCAGATGCATACCTTGCAAGACTTGTAAACTTCGCTTCATATATACCAACAGATTCATCATCATTTTGCTTTAGTTCAAGAAACTCCTTCTCCATCTTTGTTCGAAGAATACGAGGTAAGTACTTATTGAAAAATAAGTTCTTGAACTCGTCCCATTCCATGGACTCAATTTCATCTCTTGGCCTCATATTCTTGATAAGATTCCAACATTAATAAACTTCACCTTCAAAACGATATACTAATAAGACGACTTTATCATGTTCAAAACATTGAAGAACTGAAAATATCTTTTCAGTGGTACTGATCTATTGTTCATCAACAAGTGGATCGGAAGACCCACTAAAAGAAGGCGGACGTTGCCTCATGAAGGACTCAAAAGAATATTGTTCCCTTCTCTGCTCATTTGGAAGTCCAGAATGATTCATAGCTTGTGTAAGTATAGCAATAAGATTTTTCACTCTATCTCCCATAACATTTGTTTGTTCAGGAGAACAATCGTTGCATTTTCCATTACATTGATCAACACGGTTCCTTTAGGTTCCAACCATCTTCTAAAACCCAAAAAGAATAGTGTGAGAGGAAAAAATCATGCTAGGGAAAACAACAAAATAAAGGGGGAGTACCTTCAATATCTAACAACTTAGGTTAAATTCTAAGATCGTTACCGTATTTCTAGGACTATATCCTATATGTATACTTATCCTTAGGGACATCCCTAGACATACCTTAGAAATATCTCTAGGGATCTCACTAACATTTTCGCATCCTAGTTTCCAAAGGTTGACTAAACCTTCCTCTTATACCAACTGTAGAGACCCGAAGCTTGACGTACATGGACATTACATTACTTTTGTGGAATACTTAATACATAACAAAAAATAGGCACACAAGTACCGTAATAGTTTAGTGTCTTTGGAAACTTGGAATATAAATTTCTAATCATGTTGAAATATCTTCAACAACTCCCATAACGATCTTCCCCTTTTTGTTTCCTTACCTAAAAACTTTATTTATTTCCTGGGGAAAATAAAACATAAAAAGGGTGAGCTCAAATGCTCAGTAAGGGAAAACATAGATAACATAAAACAATCCATAAACATTTGGAAGAAAAAACTTGAACATGAAATTTAAACATCAAAATCTTGAGCAAAGACATAAATCGTGGAAGTACGTAAGGCATATATCATAATAGAACATCAAACATGATAAAATATAATGGGAATAAAACATGTAATTGTGGAAACCATTCAGAACATGTTATGATTTCCATGGTAGCCAAGGCATTACTGCCAAGACCATCTTAGTGGACAAAGTCCCTTTCTAAATCGAGTTCACTCCTCATTTCAGTCCTGTAACACTGAACTGGATTAACTTACCATTCCAGCCATGTCTATCTCATGAGATATAAATCTTTACCCAATGAATTGTAAGGAGATATAGGTCCCACCCATCTCATAATGAAATCATTCTTTCGTGTGCCACAAAATCATAAATCATACATCATAGCATAACCCATGTAATAGAATGAGATTCTTAAATATCATGCCATCATAACATAATCCATATAAAAAAATGGATATCTTTTCATCATAAGAAGAATAAAACTATGTAAATAATGGAGAAATTATACTTGAAACATAAACATATTAAATAATGTCATTTTATATGGAAAATAGTTTTGATAAAAACACTTGAAATGAATTCTTGAGGAAAATATCCTTTCCTCTTCAAAATCATTTTCTTTTCACAAAATTTCATGCAATTTTAAAAGAAAAAGGTTTTTTTGAAAATAACCATGCAATATTGTAGAGGAAGCTTCACGAAAATGAGGCTTTATGAAACCATAAAAATCTGTTCATGTCGTATAAGTTAAAAATAACATTCTCCTCGTACTTTTGTCGGAAAAGTCAAAAAGTTCCTTGTATGGTAAACAAAAAAAATATTCCTTCTATAACACGTGGTAAAAGTCAAAAAATGGTAAAAAGTACTTTAAAAATACATGAAAACATTTTTATAAAACTTGGACATGGATGATAAATATAACCCCAGCAAATACTTACGAATAAACAATCTCGAATAAAAATGAGATTTGCAAAATTATCCCTTACCTTAGGTCCGATATGCTTCGTACGTTTCCGAACCTCCTGTATAATGATTTAAATAATGTCATTGACTTATTAAAGAATCATATTCATTGTCATGATATCATATATGGTTCACTTATGACTTTATATTTCCCGTTCTTTTGTAAGTTCCATGTTAAAGCAACATTTTGGGTTAAATCGTTTTATTTATCGTACGTGTTTGGACTTATTGTTCTTGATATTATTACCTATATCCGAATTTACTTAATTCCATAATTTAAAACATGATTTACATATTATATATATATATATATCAGTATATACATATATATATATATATGATAGATCGATTAAATGAAATGAAATACATCGTTCATGGAGACGGTAGGCCGTACGCACGCATGAACGCTGTTTTCGTTTCCTTATTGAATTGAATGAAATTAAGTAGATGAAATAAATATATATACACATAAATCCAGTATCATTATTATTTCATATATTTCATGATTAATTATTATATATACTTTATAATCATTCATGAATGGTTAACATGGAGAATGAATCTCATCGCGTCGTGGAGACGGTAGTCTGTACGTACGCACGAGCAATGATATCATTCTCATGATCGTGTAATTGTATTGGAGTGTGTGAATACTATTTCGGGATAAATATCAATTTATAATAATCATATATAGTTATTATTTACACCATTATATCCATCTAAGTAAGGTGGTGGTGGAAAATAGATTACACCACGGCGTAGAGACGGTATTCTGTACGTACACACGCGTGGTGATTTCATTTTCCGTAGGATGGATAGATGGTGAAATAGGGTTGTTTCGTACTTATAATAACATATCAGTATATTAGTGATACTTATGTTATTACTTCATAATGAAACAACTAAATAAGAAGAAGTGGAAGAAGAAATAAAGTTGAAAGAATCGGTAACAAATATTACCTCTTCTTTGAAGCGCCTCTTTGAGATCTCCTCTTAGGGCACCAAAATTGGTCTTTGAAGAATACCAGGACCTCTAGGATGTTTCTAGGGAAGTTTAGAAGAGAATTTTTCAGGGTTGGTACTATCTTGAAGGCTCAAAGCGGTGTGAGGAAGACAGGGAGGAGGTGCCCTTTTATAAGGGAGGAGAGGGGAACCTTTGGAAAAACAAAAATATTATTTTATTATAAAGCCATATTCGGTTTTAAATAGCTCCAAATTGATTTATTTAGAAGATAAGGTGGGTATGGGTCGTAATACTCTCATACAATAGAATTTATACAAGTTTAGGTATCTATTTTAACCTTATCATTTAGATTTAACTTAAAGTTAAATAATTTAACTTTTACCGCGTCTTCTTGTTTTCTTACACTATAAGGTTAATAATATTACTATAACAAGACAAACGAACCCCAAGTTGTTTATTATTAATATATATAACCTTATCTAAGTAATTTTTCCGAACATTAGATTTTTAGGAATAAAATGACAATTAATAATATAATAGTTTGTTTAAAAACTATTTTATGTCAATTTTGACACTATTTGGTAATTGATTTTTTTTGAAAATCATAATAGAAATATTAGTTCATAAAAAGTTAATTAAATAAATACTAACATGTCATATTAAAATATAAAATTATTGGAATACATAAAAAGTCTCAAATTACATTTATTTAGGTATTTATAACATCAATTATGTCAATATTTCGTTAATAATATAATTACTGCATCATCATTGTGTCATAAATAAATTAAATTATTTAAAGACTAAAAATTAAAAATAAAATACCATTATGTAGGAAACCTTTTTATCTTTCTAATTAATATTTATAGTCGAATTTATCTTATGTATAACCCTATATTAAAAATGATTTACTTATTAAACTTTGATTTTAACTATTTTAACCCTTCTTTAAATAAATTAATAATAAATGTCCTAATCTAATCCAAGTGGGTATAAATGGTCATATGTTATTACTAAGGTTGTTTTTGGTCGAATAACACTTATCCAATAGAATTAGGACATGTTTTTCGGTAATAATAATATCATTTTTACCCTTAATTACCCTATTTACTTTTAACCGTGGTAAAAAAAGTAAAATGTTACTATTCAAAAAAAATTATTTTCATCTCATTGAACCACATTTTACTTACTGAAATCAACCGTGTCTCTTGGATTTTTGAAATTAAATTCACAAAAGTGGTAAAATTAAGTTTTATGTAAATTTTCAAATTCTCCTAAGACGTGGGTAAAAGACGGTGAAAAGTTCAATAAAATTTTTATATATCTAAAATTATTATAAAATGACTCTAATGAATTACATTGAACTTATATAGTTATTATGTGTCAATTTTGACCTAAAATAATTTTAAATAAAATAAATAATTATTTAAATAAAAAGTTGGTTTTTAAATAGTAACCCAGTGTTTTCACTATTCATCAAAAATTGAGAGTTTTCAGAAAAATACCAAAATTTCACCCTAGGATAATTTTGATATTCCGAATCCAAAAATGAAGTCCATTTTCAAAAATAAAATTTTAAAAATTTTAAAAAGTGGGTATTACAATTCATAACAGCTAGTTTTAATAATATTTTAATAGCATATCGTTGTTTAGTGAAAATCGGTATTGCGTACAACACACGCTATCGAGGAAGGACGCGATTGCATGTAAAGCAGACAAGTTAGGGTTGCGTGTTGTGAAAGACTCCTTTTTTGTAGCGTACAACACAAGACATCAATAAAATTAAAAATAATATTTTTCATAAAATCTCGGGGTGTTACATTCTACCCCCCTTAAAATGAATTTCACCCTTGAAATTCGTCGGGGTTATAAATGGTTTACTACTCGAAAGTTTCTTTAATAGAAACCCGCATCATAAAAAGGAATACCAAAACCAATCTTTAAAAACTAAAGTATGAAACATAATGGTTACCCAAATTAACTAATCACTGGGTTTCCACATAGGAGAACATAGGTGAAAATATAAATATGGAAGAGAAAACTAACCATCATGTTCTGATGGAGAGTGGTAGAGAACATGGCTATGAAAGAGCCAATAATAAAAAAGCCATAGATTTGTGATGATCTAAGGTACCATCTGATTCATCGGATATAAGGGAAATAGGACAACATTTTTTTTCAAGATCATTTCCCTAAAGTTGATGAATTAAAAGAAATACTTACATGATTTTGGAAAAATTTCACTGTTGTTCATGGATTGAACAATTTCCACTTCATCCCTTAAAGAAATGAAGTTGAATTTGGTATTCATTATGTGTTAACAGATCATGTGATAGAATGATGGGTCATTCCATCTGTTTCAAACAAAAGGTTACCAAAAGTTGTAAGTCCATCTTATGGTTAGATTAATCATATATGGTTCCAAAAATGAACTTATACTTCATATATAATATCACTTAATAAAATAAAACTAGTTTCTACTAACCAGGGACTTACTGTAGGCTAGTGGTAGGCGATAAAGGCCATTCACATTTTGGTTGTGGGTTCGATTCCCACAGCCTTGTCTGACGCGATGGGCTGTCACCCATCCTGTAGGTTGTCCTTTTTTTAAAACTACATTACTATAACATCCCATCAATAATATCAAAAAAACTTCTATCCTTAAACAATACTAACTTATGTCCAACATAATCCATTCCAATCTTTAGTCTTATCCATAATACTGCAGTCCACTCTCATAATATAGTGAAAACGATTAACAATGATTTCATATAACAAGCATGTTAATACAATCGTTGATCCCCATATATCATAAGATATGTCTTGTTGGTCACATTCCCAACATTCGAAGGCCTTAATCATGTATTCTCTTAAAAAATGAATACCCATTGAATCTTAGTGAAAACATGAGTGCTGTCAAAAGTTAACTCTTTCCACATACCAAAACCCCAAAATTCTATATACTCAAACCATGATATAACTATTTCCTTATATCAGTCATGAGCTCATGAATACTATTAAACATTTCATTTTCTCCTTATCCCTTCATTATGCGCATATAATCTTCTTTTAAAAATTATCTCAATCACTTTCCATGGTTACCGGTACCATAAAATTATTGAAAACCACAATAGACCAATACATAAATATTCCAATATTCCATGATACTATATACAACATTATTTTGGAATCCCATTACATAAACACTTAATCATTCCACCACATCGTTGTCATATTCAACATCGCTAATAGTGATCGCATGTGACTTCCCTTTGTCTTTTTCCTTAAGTGGTTGCTCATGTCGATCATCATTAAACCTTGTATTAGGGCATTGATTAGCATAATGCCCCATTTTATTGCACTTGAAGCATTGAAGTGTTGGTGGTGCCTTCTCTGCAGTCTTTTCTTTATTCACACCATTAGCAACACTTTTTCCATTACTTCGACACTCAGCTTCTCGATGACCTTACTTTCCGCACTTAAAACATTTTCTAGTCCCTTTAAGACAATCTCCACCATGATTCTTTCCACACTTTGAGCATATGGAAACATTCATCTTCTTTTCACCATTATTCTGAGATTTCTCTTTGAACTCCATCTTTCATTTCTTGTCAAAACCATGAGATGGATATGTAACACCAACTTCCATTTCAACCTTGATAGCACAACACACAATTTCTTCATAGCTACTGAAGTCTCTTATAGCTAATGCCCTTCGAAGATTTGGTTTTCAGCCACTGAAGAATCGATCGATCTTACTCTCAGGTTGGATGATAAAGCCAGATGCATACCTTGCAAGCCTTGTAAAATTCACTTCGTATATACCAACAGATTCATCATCCTTTTGATTTAGTTCAAGAAACTCCTTCTCCATCTTTGTTCAAAGAATACGAGGGAAGTTCTTATTGAAAAATAAGTTCTTAAACTCGTCCCATTACGTGGACTAAATTTCATCTCTTGGCCTCGTATTCTTGATAAGATTCCACCATTAATTAGCTTCACCTTCAAAACGATATACTGCTAAGATGACTTTATCATGTTTAGAACATTGAAGAACTGAAAATATCTTTTCAGTGGTACTGATCCATTTTTCAGCAACAAGTGGATCGGAAGACCCACCGAATGAAGGTGGACGTTGCCTCATGAAGGACTCAATAGAATATTGTTCCCTTCTCTTCTCATTTGGAAGTCCAGAATGATTCATATCTTGTGTATGTATAGCAATAATATTTTTCACTCCATCTCCTAGAACATTTTTTTTCATGAGGAAAATCATTGCATTGTCCATTACATTGATCAACACGGTTCCTTCAGGTTCCAACCATCGTCTAAAACCCAAAAAGAATAGTGTGAGAGGCAAAAATCATGCTAGGGAAAACAACATAATAAAGGGGGATTACCTTCAATATCTAACATCTTAGGTTAAATTCTAAGATCGTTACCGTATTTCTAGGACTATATCCTATATGTATACTTATCCTTAGGGACATCCCTAGACATACCTTAGAAATATCTCTAGGGATCTCACTAACGTTTTCGCATCCTAGTTTCTAAAGGTTGACTAAACCTTCCTCTGATACCAATTTTAGAGACCCGAAGCTTGACGTACATGGACATTTCATTACTTTTGCAGAATACTTAATACATAACCGAAACAGATACACAAGGATCGTAATAGTTTAGTGTCTTTGGAAACTCAGAAATATAAATTTCTAATCATGTTGAAATATCTTCAACAACTCCCATAACGATCTTCCCCTTTCTGTTTCCTTACCTAAAACCTTTCTTTATTTCCTGGGGAAAATAAAACATAAAAAGGGTGAGCTCAAATGCTCAGTAAGGGAAAACATATATAACATAAAACAATCAATAAACATTTGGAAGCAAAAACTTGAACATGAAATTAAAACATCAAAATCTTGAGCAAAGACATAAATCGTGGAAGTACGTAAGGCATATATCATAATAGAACATCAACCATGATAAAATATAATGGGAATAAAACATGTAATTGTGGAAACCATTCAGCACATGTTATGATTTCCATGGTAGCCAAGGCATTACTGCCAAGACCATCTTAGTGGACAAAGTCCCTTTCTGAATCGAGTTCACTCCTCGTTTCAGTCCTGTAACACTGAACCGGATTAACTTACCATTCCAGCCATGTCTATCTCATGAGATATAAATCTTTACCCAATGAATTGGAGGGAGATATAGGTCCCACCCATATCATAATGAAATCATTCTTTCGTGTGACACAAAATCATAAATCTTACATCATAGCATAACCGAGGTAATAGAATGAGATTCTTAAACATCCTGACATCATAACATAATCCATATAAAAAATGGATATATTTTCATCATAAGAAGAATCAAACCATGTAAATAATGGAGACATTATACTTGAAACATAAACATATTAAATAAAGTCATTTTAGATAGAAAATAGTTTTGATAAAAACACTTGAAATGAATTCTTGAGGAAAATATCCTTTCCTCTTCAAAATCATTTTCTTTTCACATAATGTCATAAAATTTTAAAAGAAAATGGTTTGTTGAAAATAATCATGCAATCTTGTAGAGGAAGCTTCATGAAAATGAGGCTTTATGAAACTGTAAAAATCCGTTCACGCCGTATAAGTTAAAAATAACATTCTCCTATTACTTTTGTCGGAAAAGTCAAAAAGTTCCTTGTATGGTAAAGAAAAGAAAGATTACTTCTATAACACGTGGTAAAATTCAAAAAAGGGTAAAAAGGACGTTAAAAATACATGAATTTTTTTTTATAAAACTTGGACATGGATGATAAATATACCCCAGTAAAGACTTACGAATAAGCAATCTTGGATAAAAATGAGATTTGCAAAATTATCCCTTACCTTAGGTCCGATATGCTTCATACATTTCCGAACCTCCTGTATAATGATTTAAATAATGTAATTTACTTATTAAAAAATCATATTAATTGTTATGATATCATATATGGTTCACTTATGACTTTATATTACCCGTTCTTTTGTAAGTTCCATGTTAAAGCAACGTTTTGGGTTAAATCGTTTAATTTTCGTACGTGTTTGGACTTGTTGTTCTTGATATTATTAATTATATCCTGATTTACTTAATTCCATAATGTAAATAATGATTTACATATAATATATATATCAGTATATACATATATATATGATAGATCGATTAAATGAAATGAAATACACCATTCATGGAGACGGTAGGCCGTACGTACGCATGAACGTTGTTTTTGTTTCCTTATTGAATTGAATGAAATTAAGTAGATGACATACATATATATACACATAAATCCAGTATCATTATTATGTCATATATTTCATGATTACTTATTATATATACTTTATAATCATTCATGAATGGTTAACATGGAGAATGAATCTCATCGCGTCGTTGAGACGGTAGTCTGTACGTACGCACGAGCGATGATATCATTCTCATGATCGTGGAATTGTATTGGAGTGTATGTATACTATTTAAAAATCAATATAACTTTACAATAATAATATATAGTTATTATTTACACCATTATACCCATCCAAGTAAGGTGGTGGTGGAAAATAGATTACACCACGGCGTGGAGACGGTATTCCGTACGTATGCACGCGCGGTGATTTCATTTTCCGTAGGATGGATAGATGGTGAAATAGGGTTGTTTCATACTTATAATAACATATCAGTATATGAGTCATACTGATGTTATTACTTAATAATGAAACAACTAAAGAATAATAAGTGGAAGAAGAAATAAAGTTGAAAGAATCAGTAACAGATATTTCCTCTTCTATGAAGCGCCTCTTTAAGATCTACTCTTAGGGCACCAAAATTGGTCTTTGAAGAATACCAGGACCTCTAGGATATTCCTAGGGAAGTGGAGAAGAGAATTTGGCAGGGGATGGATGATCTTGAAGGCTCAAAGTGGTGTGAGGAAGAGAGGGAGGAGGTGCCCTTTTATAAGGGAGGAGAGGGGCACCTTTGGAAAAACTAAAAATATTATTTTATTATAAAGCCATATTCTGTTTTAAATAGCTCCAAATTGATTTATTTAGAAGCTAAGGTAGGTATGGGTCGAAATAATCTCATACAATAGAATTTATACAAGTTTAGGTATCTATTTTAACCTTATCATTTAGATTTAACTTTAAGTTAGATAATTTAACTTTTACCACGTCTTCTTGTTTTCTTACACTATAAAGTTAATAATCTTACTATAACAAGACAAACAAACCCCAAGTTGTTTATTATTAATATATCTAACCTTATCTAAGTCATTTGGCCTAACCTTAGATTTTTAGGAATAAAATAACAATTAATAATATAATATTTGTTTTAAAAACTATTTTATGTCAATTTTGACACTATTTGGTAATTGATTTTTTTTGAAAATCATAACAGAAATATTAGTTCAAAAAAAGTTAATTAAAGCAATACTAACATGTCATATTAACATATACAATTATTGGAATTCATAAAAAGTCTCAAATTACATTTATTTAGGTATTTATAACATCAATTATGTCAATATTTCATTAATAATATAATTACTGCATCATCATTGTGTCATAAATAAATTAAATTATTTAAAGTCTAGAAATTACAAATAAAATACCATTATGTATGAAATATTTTTAAATTTCTAAAGAATTTTTTTAGTCAAATTTATCTTATGTATAACCCTATATTAAAAATGGTTTACTTATTAAACTTTGATTTTAACTATTTTAACCCTTCTTTAAATAAATTAATAATAAATGTCATAATCTAATCCAAGTGGGCCTAAATGGTCATATCTTATTACTAATGTTGTTTTTGGCCGAATAAAACTTATCCAATAGAATTAGGACATGTGTTTGGGTAATAATAATATCATTTTTACCCTTAATTGCCCTATTTACTTTTAACCGTGGTAAAAAAAGTAAAAAGTTACTATTCACCAAAAATTATTTTCATCTCATTGAACCACATTTTACTTAATGAAATAAACCGTTTCTCTCAGATTTTAGAAATTTCATTCACAAAAGCGGTAAAATTAAGGTTTATGTAAATTTTCAAATTCTCCTAAGAGGTGGGTAAAAGACGGTGAAAAGTTCACTAAAATTTTTATATATCTAAAATTATTATAAAATGACTCTAATGAATTACATTGAACTTATATAGGTATTATGTGTCAATTTTGACCTAAAATAAATTTAAATAAAATAAATAATTATTTAAATAAAAAGTTAGTTTTTAAATAGTAACATAGTGTTTTCACTATTCATCAAAAATTGAAAGTTTTCAGAAAAATATCAAAATTTCACCCTAGGATAATTTAGATATTCCGAATCCAAAAATGAAGTCCATTTTGAAAAATAAAATTTACAAATTTTCAAAAAGTGGGTATTACTATTCATAACGGCTAGTTTTAATAATATTTTAATAGCATATCGTTGTTTAGTGAAACTCGGTATTGCGTACAACACACGCTATCGAGGAAGGTCGCGATTGCATGTAATGCAGTCAAGTTAGGGTTGCGTATTTTACAAGGCTACTTTGTTGTAGCGTACAACACAAGACATCAATAAAATTAAAAATAATATTTTTCATAAAATCTCGGGGTGTTACAATACTCACCTAATGAAAAAGTAAACCCAAAGCAAATATTAGAACATTTTCGATAGAAAGGTAATGAGGTGTTAGAGGCAGTCCCAATCATTATACTTTGATCATGGTTCCATAATCTCTAAAATTTTAATAATGATATAAATATCATATATATATATATATTAATTATATATATATTTAGATTCATCCATAAAGGGAAGAGGTAAAAAAATGAATGACACCATTCATGGAGATGATATGTCGTACATACATATGCATGTTTTTTTACATTTCGACGAATGAAACAAAATAAATTTATATAACAATTCACATTTACATAATAATTATTATGTCATATATATTATATATATTCATAAATTTTATCTTTATTACCATACACGTAAAATTGAAGCAAAAAAAGTGAATGGCATCACTTTGTGGAGGTTATAGTCCAAACAAACGTACGGGAAAAATTATTTTACAATGGATGAAACGAATATGGATAATGGTTTTTAAATAATAATAATAATTCTGTATATTTAAGATACTTAATTTATTATTTTATAATTAATATCATAGATTTATAAGAGTTATAATAACAAATAAAATTGAAAATGTTTGGTTTAGAGTTGTACCACTTCGTTGAGAAACCTTTTTCAGATTACACATTAAACCTTCAAAGGATGGTATTTTAGAAAGACCATAAGACCTAGGATGCAGTGAATGAATATAGGATGATATTATGGAAGGTATTGACTTATATTAAAGGATAAAAAATTATGAATAATGAATGATAGGAGGTTCCCTTTTATAAGTGAGAGGAGAGGTACTCTTCTAATTACTTAAAGTATTAAATTAATTTTCAAGGAAAAATGACTCCAAATTGATATAATTCAAATATAATATGATCATGTGTATAAATAAACCCATAAAATAAAATTTTAACAATTTTTTTGTTATGTTTTTACCCTAATATCTTAGTTTTAACCCCCTTGTTAACCCTTTTTACTATTACCATGATATCAATGATTTTTACTCTTTATAGGCCAAGAAAGTTACAATAAAAGGAAGTGAAAAATAAATTGACTATGATTGATATTTTAAACCATATATCATTAACTTGGATGAAGATATTATTTTTATAAATTTTAAATCATTTAATAACTATTATTTATTATAAAATATCATTAATGTCATTTTTGGAACTATTTATTTAATTTGATTTTGAAAACAACATGACATTAAATAAATTCATATTTAAGACTTTAAAAAGTACCTAATATATTATATTTATCTATAAAATTAATGGGACACTATAAATCTCTCAAATATCATTACTTTATAATTTTTAAAATCATTTACTTGATTTTTCTACTGTTTGCATAAGAACCATGTCGGTGTTTCATAAGAATTAAAGGTAATTATTTCATCTCTAAAAATTAAAAATAAATTACTATGATAAAAAAATCATATTTCAAATAACCATTCTTAATAAAACATACGTTTTTGTTATCCCTATCACAAAATATTATATATATTAAAATCAATAAAGTGACATTTTTGACTTTATCTATTACTTAAATATTATAAAGGTAAAAATAAAAGTTAAATGACAAAAAATAAGTAATATTTTAGAAGTTTATATGATAATTGACTAAATAGAATCATAAAATAAACTAAAGACGAGTGTTTGAATGAATTTTAAGTTTGATCACTTTAGTTTTAACCCCAATTAAACCATTTTACGTTTACCATGGTAGCAAAACTTTATTATGGTTACTATTCTCATTAACAAAAAAGAGGCTTCTTTATCAAATTTAAACCTCTTGATACTAAATATAGAATCCATTTTTCAAGATTTAATTTATAAAAGTGACCTAAATTAATTTAAAAGAAAACTACAAAATTCAACAAAAAAATAGTTTTTCCAAAAAAAATGTCTTTTTAGTATATTTGTTTTATACCAAATTCAACCATAAAATTGATTCTAATGAACTTAATATAATTATTAATAATATAAGAGAACCAATTTAACATTAAAACCATTATAAAAAAATATATAACTTTTTAAATGATTTAAATAAAAATATTGTTTTTGATAAAAATCAATATTTTTTCACTATTGATCGAAAAATAAATATTTTCAAAAAATTCTCAAAAATTCATTCTAAGATAATTTTGAAATGATTATTTAAAAAATTAAATTAACTTTTTCAAATAAATTTTCTAAAATTTGTGAAAATTAATTATATTATTTGTTCACACAAATAAATAAAGATCAGTTTGAGGAAAAATGTATTTTTGAAGCATATAATGACTTTACTAAAAATTGAGTACTTATTTATCAATATATTTTATTTATCTAAAATAGTTATACATAATTTTCTAAATGTGGTTATTCCTATCCTCTTCACCAATTTGACAACTAGTTATAATGATAAATTATATCACTTTTAATTGAGTCTCGAATTTACGTGTATTGCGAGATATTGAAGAAATAAAATTTATTTATAGAGAACTATATAATAAAATATTAGGGTGTTACTTACTAACCCACTTAAAATGAGTTTTGTCCTCAAAATTACATCACTCCAATACAAAAAATTTAATATATATTTATTTCATCACAACACCGGGTAACCAAGTAGCTTCTTCTAATTTATAATTTCACCACAAAACTTTGACCACGTGAGTAGTGTTATTTTGTAGTACTTTGTCTCTTTGATCCAAAATATCTATTGGTTGTTCCTCATAAGTGAGATCTTTCTCCAACGATATTCCCTTCGAGTTTAGTTCATGTGAAGGATCATACATGTACTTTCTTGGGAGAGATACGTGAAACAAATTTTGTACTTTAGAGAGATTTAGTGGAAGTTATAAATGATAGGATACTCTCCGGACGTGATTAAGAATCTTAAAAGGGACAATACATCTAGGGTTTAGATTTAATTTCTTTCCAAATATCATAATTTTCTTCCATGGATAATTTTTTATGAATACCTTCTCTCTAACTTTAAATTCCAAATTTAATATATGATTGTCAGTATATATTTTATGTCGACTCTTAAATAATTTTATGTGATACTGGATGGATTTAAATTTTTCTATCATTTCCTTAGTTATCTCATGCACCAATAGCTTTATTTGTCAAAATTCATCCCAACATGTTATAGTTTAACACTTTTTTCCTTAGAGGGTTTCATATGGATCCATCTGAATGCTCAAGTGAAATATATTATTATAAGATAATGTGATTAGAGAAAAATGTTGATCCCAACCATATTTGAAATCCATAGAAAAATATCTCAATATATCTTCCAGGGTTTGAATGATCCTCTCATACTTACCATCTATCCAAGGATGATAAGCATAACTAAAACACAACTATGAATCCAGAGGTTATTGAATACTTTCCCATAACTTCAAGGTAAACCTTAGATCCCAATCAGATACAATATAATGTGGTACTCCAGGAAACCTTACCACTTCCTTAATATATAATATGACAAGATATTTGAGATAGAAATATTCTCTGATAGAAATAAAGTGTGTTGATTTTATAAGGCTATGGACTATAAGCCAAATAGAATCATGACCTTTAGATGTTTCAGGGAGTACAACAACCAAATACATGGTGATGTTTTCCCATTTCCATTTTTATATGGGTAATGGTTGGGACATCCCTTTTTATTTTTTTATTAGACTTAACTTGCTGATATACTAAGTACCGAGATATATATTCTATAATATCTCTCTTCATGTTGTCCCACCAAAAATACTCTTTCAGATCTCTATACATCTTTATACTTCCTGGATGAATAGAATTTTTTTAATATGATCTTTATCAAATAGCCCCTTCTTCAAATCTGGTATGAATGGTACGCATACATAATTACTAGATCTTATCATTCCATCACAATCAACATTGAAATCAGGAAAATTTCTTACCTTCTTTTTAAAGTCTACATCTTCCTTATGTGCTTCTTTAATCTTTGTTTGGATAAATGGTTGAACACTCATTTTTGAAAGAAAATATTTCTACCCTTACTTAAATATTTAAAAATTCATCCATTAAAAATCCTGAAATATTAGATCTTTAGTGATCATCATCATAGATAAGTAAGCATGGTCCTTATAACTTAGAGTATCTATCCCCTTGTTCGGTTTTCTAGTGTGGTAATGTATTGAGTATTCAAAATCTTTAATCAACTAAAACCATCTTCTATGGAACATATTCAATTCTTTCTGAGTGAATATATACATTAAACATTTATTATTAGTATATATTTCATACATTTATCCATAAATATAATTACTCTACATCTTCAATTCAAAAATTACTATGTCTAATTTCAAATCATGAGTTGAGTAATTTCTATCATGAAAATTAAAATTTCATGAGACATAAGTTATAACCATATCATTCTATATGAGGACGCATCTTAATTCCTTCTTCGATGCATCACCAAAGATCACATACCCTTCTCCACTACAAGGTATTGTAAGCACATGTGTGTTGACTAACCTTATCTTTAGTTCCTTCATATTATCATCACATTTATCTATCTAAAGGAAATTTTCTACCTTCTGAGTTAACATGGTGAGTGGATTAGAAAACCATGATAAATTCTTCAAAAATCGTCGATAATATCCATCCAAAATAAGGAAACTATAGATCTATTTCATAGTGGTTGGTTTGGGGAAATGTTTAATAACTTTCTTCTTTGACGTATCCAATGATATATCCTTTTTTGATATTATATGACCCCAAAATAAAATTTTATATTTCCATAATTCACACTTCATAAATTTTTCATAAAACATATACTTTATTATCCACTTTAGTATAATTATCAATTTATCTTCATGTACTTTATTTCTCTTGCAACATATAATAATATCATCTATAAAGACTACAACAATCTGATCAAGGTAATATCTAAATACTCTATTCATTAAATCCATGAAGATAGAGGGTACATTAGTAAGGAAAAATAACATCACTATAAATTCATAGTGTCCATACCTCATACATAATGTTTTCTTGGTTACATCCTCCTTCTTAACCCTTAATTTATGATACTTAAAACGATGGTCAATCTTGGAAAAGTAGTGATCTCCTAATAATTGATCAAACAAATCATCGATACGGGGTATATGATATAGCAATACATCCTTTACTTATATTACTATTACATCATTTTAATGATAAAAAACATAATAGTATCACACATATAGAATATAAAGGTTTAGTTTCTTGGGAAAACTAGGACCATACATAACAATTACAACATCGAGTATAAACTTTTTTTTATTTCTTCTTCTTTAGATTCTTATTGGAAATTGACCTCTCATTAGTACATGTAGACACATGAGGATATACATCTAAAGGGGTGAGCTAAAATCCCAATAAGGGTAAATATAAGAACAATATAGCATGGGGTGAGCATAATTATGACATAAGCAAAGGATCATGAACAAGAGAGGAAGCATAAATATAAGACTTGAAATGTGGAAATGCATAAAAATAAAACTTCATGTCTCAGTGGTTAACAACCACAAATACTTGTGAAAAATTCTAGAATCTTGTTCACACATAATTTCACATTTACTCATAATATTGATCACTTTACCCATTGCATTGGAGCACTGTATAATTCTGAGCGCACCCATCACATTTAAACATTCATATTGCGCTATATAATTCTGGGCTCACCCGTTACATCATAACATTATCATTTATCATGCATGACATATAACAAAAATGAGCATAACTAACAAATGAAAAGGAATGGTTTTCATCTCATAAGAACACATTTATAAACATTGGGTTCCCAAAAGAAAGAGGTAATACCATACATATTACAAGAACCTTCAATCTTGAATGAGAAGTAAAAGATGTGTTCTTAAAAGAAGAGTTCTTTTGGAAAAAATTTTGTTTGACATAAATAACAGTGAAAACCTGTATATACTAGAAAATTAAATACAATGATGATCAAAAGATTTTTAAGGAGTAGCCATATCGAAAATAAGTGATATAAGGAGAACCCAAAGGATGAAAGTTGGGTTCGATAATTTCCCTTTACCTTGTATCTAAATGCTTCCTTCACTTAAATGTCATGTATAATGGCATTATATTCATTAATTACAAACTCAAGAACCTTTTATAAAAAGGGTTCATTTTGGTTTAATTATGTTTTTTATGGGCCTTTTGATGAGGTATATGGTTTAAAAACATTGTTCAGGAATGTTTGTTTTTATGGTTTTCTTGAGCGTTTCACATGTATTCATGAATTGAAGTTTGTGTAGAACATGTATAAACATACAGAACATATATTAAATGTTATTAATTATATTACATAATTTAAAACTATCTTATAATGAATTACATTGTATACCATGTGGATGAATCATAAGATAAGAATTAAATGATGATTGTTTGGGTTAAGTTGGACGGTTTTTCGACCACAACGAACTTGTTTTGATTAATCATTTAGTAATATGTACATAAGTCAGTTCCAGAACTTTTAATAGGAATTCATACATATAATATATTCTGTTTCAACCATAAAAATGGTTTCATGAACATTTAGGAAGGTATAAATGAAAAAGGAAAACATGTTGTTCTTGAAGGTGATAGATTAACACCAGACAAACAATGTTTTCTTTTATAAAATAAAAGGAAGAGGAGAAGGGGGTTGGATAGTATAATATCCCATTAGTATCATAAATTTATAGTATATGTATGATATTTGAGTTACCACACCATTTTTACAAAGATATTTGGGGATAGAGTTAGGAAATAACTTGAAATTGAATGAAATTTAAAGGAAAAGAAAGAGAGAAATTACCTCTTGAATCCTCCTCTTGAGATTCTCCTTAAGGGGCCTAAGCATAGTCTTTTTATGAGACCAGAAGCTTTTAAACTTGGGGGAGGGGATAGGAAAGATTATTGGGTAGATTTTAGACAAGTCTTGAAACTTGAGAGGTGTGAGTGAATGAGGGAGTGAAGGGTGGTATTTATAGTGGATGGGAGATGATATAAAATTCATTAATTAGTTATTTATCCACAAGACAAGGAATAGTGAGCCTTCCTTGACCAATAATAGTAATTTTATAATGTGATCCTGAATCAAGTGGGATTACATCAGTAGAACATCATACATGACTCTATAATTGGCTTATTTAGCTTATTTTTGTAAATTATGGTATTTCACTATTCATAAAAAATTCAAGTATTTCCAAAAAATAACAAAATTTCACCCCAACCATTTTTCGACATGTAGAATCCAAAAATGAAGTACTTTTATAAAAAATAATTGTCTAAATATGATTAATTTAATATTTAATTAAAACCATAGTTTATTATTAAAAAACCAGTTTTAAAACAATCATTTACTTATTCTAAAATATAGGTACATCATACTTTCACTTGAATATTATTTTTATACTATAATAGGAAATATTACTATTCATTAGTGTATATCACTATTAATAAGGGTATGTTACTATTCCAAAGGGTAGGTTACTATTCACCAAAAATTATTTTTGTTCTATTAGACTCCAAAAATCATACTGAACACAACCGTGTATGTCAAATTTTCAAAATTCCAAATACAAAAGTGAAAAACTTATGTTTAAAGGTCACTTGGCCCTTAGTAGTTTATTTTTCTATGTTTTCATGTGATTGTATGACATATTTTTAAGAAGGTAATTTCCATTGAAAAACTTTGGGTCTTTACATTCTTCCCCCCTTATGAAATTTTTCCCTTGAAATTTCGTTTTACACAAACAGGTGAGGATACTTCTTTTTCATCATCTCCTATGGATCCCATGTTGTTTCTTCAAACTTATGGTTCCTTCACAACACTTTGACAAGGTTGGTTGTCTTGTTGTGTAGAACCTTATCTCTCTGGTCTAGAATCTTTATTGGCTTCTCCTCATAAGAGAGATCATATTCCAACTGTACCACCTCTGATTTTACTACATGTAAGGGATCAGGTATGTACTTCCTCAGGAGTGATACGTGAAAAAAATATTGAACTTGAGACATATTTGGTGGAAGTGAAAGCCGATAGGCCATGAATTCTATACATTCACGGATTTTAAAGGGGCCAATGTACCTTGGGATTAGCTTCCCTTTCTTCCCAAATCGCATGACTCTCTTCCATGGTGATATTCGAAGGAAGAATTTATCTCCAACGTCAAACTCCAAGTCCCTTAGATGGTTGTCAGTATAGATATTTTGACGACTCTGAGTAGATTTTATGTGTTTCTGGATGACTTGAACCTTCTCTATCATCTCTTGCATAAGATCAGGTCCAAGTAGCTTTCTTTCTCCAACTTCATCCCAACAGGTTGGAGTTCTACATCGCTTTCCATATAGAGCTTCATATGGAGCCATCTAAATAATCGAGTGGAAGCTATTGTTATATGATAATTCAACCAATGGGAGATGCTGATCCCATCCACTTTTGAATTCTAGAGAGCAGGATCTTAGCATGTCTTCAAGTGTCTGAATAGCCCTTTTAGATTGGCCATTGGTTTGAGGGTGATAGGCCATGCTAAAATTTAATTTAGTACTCAAACCATGTTGAAGGATCCTCCATAATTTAGATGTGAACCTTGGATCTGGGTTAGAGAAAATTGAGAGTGGAACACCATGCAGTCTCACTACTTCCTTCACATATATCTTTGCAAGTTGTTCAAGCGAGAGATCTTCCCTAATAGCGATAAAATGGGAAATCTTGGTGAGTCGTTCAACCACAACCCATATCACATTATTTCTATTCGACGCCTTCGGGAGAACCTTGAAAAGGTCTATAGTAACATTTTCCCATTTCCACATGGGTATAGGTAATGGATGCATCATCCATTTGGACTTTCGTCGCTCTTCTTTAACTTGCTGACATATCAAGAACCTTGATATATATTATGCAATCTCCTTCTTCATGTTATCCCACCAGTAGTGTTTTCGGAGATCACAATATATCTTGGTGCTACCAGGATGGATAGAGAATGTTGAGCTATGTGCATTGTCTAATAGCTCCTTCTTTATCATGGGAGATGAAGGCACCCAATGCCGCATTCCAAACCGAATCACACCATCATCGTCAATATGGAACTCATGCAGCTTCCCTTCCTTTACTGTATTCACCCTCTTTTTTATCTCAATATCATCCCTTTGCGCTTATTTAATCTTCTCTTGGATGGATAGTTTCACAATCATTTGGGAAAGGTAGGATGTATCCCCTGCCCTTATGATTTTTAAATCCATCCTTTGCATATCCAATAAGTTGGAGTATTTTTCAATCCATAACATAGATAGAGTAGCATGTTCTTTTCTACTTAGAGCATCAGCTACCTTGTTTGCCTTTCCAGGATGGTAGTGAATATATAAATCATAATAATTGATTAGCTCTAACCATATCCTTTGATGCATGTTGAGATTCTTTTGTGTGAATATATACTTTATGCTTCTGTGGTAGGTGTATATGTCACACTTCTCACCATAAAGGTAGTGACGCTAGATTTTCAAGGAAAAAATCACGGATTCTAGCTCTATTTCATGCGTCGAGTAGTTCTGCTCATGGATCTTCAACTGCCATGAGGCGTAGGATATCACATTATCATTTTTCATGAGTACAAAACCCAAGAATTTCTTTGAAGCATCACTATATATCACAAAACTTTCTCCACTTTTTGGTAGTGTGAGTACAGGTGTTGTGATCAGCCTTCTCTTTATCTACTTGAAGCTTCTCTCACATTCTTCCGTCTAGACATACTTTACCCCTTTCCTTGTTAACTAAGTTATCAGGCATGACAATCGTGAGAAATTATCACAAAACGTCAGTAGTACCCAACTAATCCAAGAAAACTATGGATTTCAGTAAAACTAGAGGGTATGGGCCATTCCTCAATTGCCTATGTTTTTGAAGGATCCACAAAAATTCCCTCACTTGTGATCACATGTCCCAAGAAAGTGACTTTATATATCCAAAAGTCACACTTGATGAACTTGGCATACAACTTCTCCTTTCTCAATTTCTCCAACACAAGTCTTATATTTTCTTCTTGTTCCTCCTTAATCTTGGAGTATATGAGAATATCATGAATAAAGACTACCAAAATTTTTTCGAGGTAATGTCTAAAGACTATATTCATAAAATCAATAAATATTTTAGGGGAATTAGTAATTCTGAAGGGCATAACCAGAAAATCATAGTGCCTATACCTTGTACATAAGGCAGTCTTCTGAATATCTTCCTTCTTTACCTTTAGCTGATGATATCCAGAATGAAGATCCACCTTTAAAAAATATTGAGATCCTTTTAACTGATCAATCAAGTCGTCAATCTTTGGAAGAGGATACTTGTTCTTTATTGAGATCTTGTTCAGTTCCCGATAATCAATACACAACCGCATTGTTCCATCCTTCTTCTTCACAAAGAGCACTGGTGCGCCAAGGTGATGCACTAGGGTGTATGAACCCTTTGTCCAGATGCTCTTGTAGCTGATTCTTTAAATCCTCCAGTTTGATAGGATCCATCCTATAGGGATACTTTGAGATAGGAGAAGCTCTGGGTATGAGTTCTATTGAGAACTTTACCTCCCGATCCGGGGGAATCCTGGGTAACTCTTCAAGAAATACATCACCGTATTCCCTCACGATGGGAATTTCCGCAAGGTTGTAACTTTCCTTTCACCCAACCATTTGGGAGAGGTATTATAAGGACCCGACCTTATTACATAAATAATATTGAATTTAGTCAAGAAAACACTACTTTTACATTGAGTATCTTTTCAAGTTTAGAGCTTTAGAGAATTTAGACAAAACATTCATAACATTACACAATGTTACATAGTGGATACCATAAAATCAGTTTCTATTTTTTCTCAGAATATAAAACATTAAAACATAAAACAAGACTCCTTGAAAATTCTTCAACATTTAACATGTCTTCCTTCCTTGTATTAATTATCCATTAACCTGTGAAAAATCATTTAAAACTTAGGATGAGCACAAAAGCTCAGTATGGTATGAAAAAGAAGGAAAAATCACATTTGTCCATGAATACTCATAACGTCTGAAAACATTTTCAAAAGACATGCTTTTCACCCATAAATACTTACTTTGTGTAACATGAGATTAACAAAAGATCCACGCAAACATAAATATAATCATATAGGTATCTTGGGGAATTACTTACATAATCTTGAAACCATCTTGTCTACCTTAAAATTTGTAACCCTCACAGCTACCTTACTTTGTGTAACCATCACAGTTACACTTGGAGTAACCATATGGCCGACCTCCGACTTACTCATACCCAATGCATTGGAGGGAAATATAGGTCCCACCCTTTATCGTAAACAATTCCGAATAACCAAAACATAATCATACAACATAAATAATAGCATAAAAAACATTGTTTTTGAATCTTGTAAAACAGAATTTTAAATGGGGATTTTAGACGAAAAGTCCCTTATAAACATCATATACTTGAAGTGAGACTTAATAGAGTGGATAGAATATGTATATAATCTGTAAATAAACATTATTAAACATATTATAATCATAATTCATCACACAAAAAATTTAAATACCACATAATTAACGAAGTAGAATGTTAACCCAAAGAATGGAAATCGGGTTAAGAATTCCATTACCTTAGGCTTGTCTTACTTCAAACTTGTTTAAACCTCCTGTATAATGGTTAAATTAGTGTTATTAGTATTTTAAAGAAACATTTTCATGTTTATAAAATCTTATATGGTCATTTCATAACCTCATTTCACCCCTTAATTGTTAGTATTTTGTTCCTTGCATTATTTTGGGTGAGTTCTTTTGTGATTTTCACGATCGGTTCATGATGAATCGTTCTTGTTGATTGGAAGTGAAACTACAGAATTGTTTTAAAGACCCAGAAATTTCAAGGAAAATTTTTTCTTAATTTTCTTTGGAATTTTACAAGAATACAGTTTCTGACGGCGCCTGATTCCAAGGCCCGGTGTGCCCGGAATCATTTTCTGAAGTTTGGCTCGGGTACGTTCAGTGAACGAACGAGCGAGAATTTCTATCTTTTGAACCGGTGCTCAGAATCGAATTCCGAGGGCACCGATGGAACCGTAGCGCCAGTAATTGCTTAGGAATGCCATTTCCGGAGTTTCGTTTACCCGAGAGAAGATGCTAAAAATTATGGAAGTTTAATTTATAATTTATCTACAATTTTTATTTTCTAGTTAAGTAGATTAAGTGTTGTGTTACAACACTTGACCCTCTCTTAAGTGGTTTTAATCTATGTAAGGGAGTTAGGGGTGGGACCCACTTGGAGTTAACCACCCATGGGAGGATTTAAGGTGAGGTGGGGCCCACACGAACCCCACCCCTTCACATTCATCTTAAACTCCCTAACTCCCTCTTAAATTTTGAGTAATCTTTCTTTTCCTCACCCTCTCCCTCATTAACTCTATACAACACACACATTAATTAAGTGAATTCAACTTTTGAATTCATTTTGTAAAAGTTGGCTTGGGTTGATTAAATAATGTGGAACCATTATTTGTTATGGGTTGGCTTTTGTGGTGTTGAGGGTAAGGGTAGAGATCTTGGAAGTTTTAAAAGAACTTCTTCTTATTCTTCCATCTTCTTCTTCGTCGGCAAAGGAGGAGGCACCGACGTGGGAACTCGCCATCGAAAATCCGCCTTTCAAATTTCACTCCGCGTAAAAGGAAGGGAGATGCTGCATCCTCCCTGGACGTTCTCCATCGGCATATACGAAACCTCACCCTGCGACGCCGTTTTCCATGACACCATCGTTCATCAACTTTTTTCGAGGTAGGGAACTTATTTGTAAACCCTCTTTTACTCCCTTATAAATCTAAGAATGCGGATCAGAAAAATACTAAGTTGATCCGCGAAGTTTATGTTATGGGTTGGGAAATCTTGATTACGGGGAGAATTGCAGGGGTTTATTTTGTTTCGTTCGTGATTAGTACCATCGCCGTTCTCCATTTAAAAATTTGGACCGCTTGCTATCGATTAACGGGAGGGGGCCAAACCGCACAAACACGACCGACCCTCCTCCCTTATCCTGTTGTTGTTCCTGTTGTTGTTTGGAACGGAGATGGCACGGAACCGTTGCACCGCGCAAGACCGTGCGAGAATTTAGAAAATCATGACGAAGGAGTGTGGCGCCGTTGCGCCGCCCCTTTGGGGCCGAACAAATCCGTGGTCGAAGTCGGGCCGCGGCGAAGGGGCGCGGTGCCAACGCGCCGCGCCGAGAAAACCACGAAGACGGCACGATTTGTTTTTGACGTGCGGATTGATGGGCAACGACAAACGAGGCCGCAAGGTAATTTTGAGGCCTCCGCAGTGAAGGCCGAGTCCCGGGAGGACCGTTGGCAAAGACGACAGAAGGAACGGACCACTGGAGCGCGTCCGGTGGTCCGCGGAAGGCGGTGGCGCGCCGCCGGAAGGCTGGCGGCGGCGGTTGCTGCCGGCCTCAATCAGCGGTGAGGGCGGGCCGCGCACACCCCCCGCTCCGTGACTTCGGCTCGGCCGCACTGGCCGAGCCGCGGCTGGCCAGTCGAGCCGGACCGAGCCGGCCAGGCCAGACCGGGCCTAGCCGGGTCGAACCCGGTTCGGGCCGACCCGGGGGGGGGGGGGTCGGGCCGGGTTGGTCCGGGCCCAGACCCCCCGTCACTACTAGAAAAACAGGTATTTGCGACGGGTCATTTGCGACGGGATCCCGTCGCAAATGGATTTTTGCGACGGGGTCCCGTCGCAAATGACTCGTTGCTGAAAACGGTGTCGCAATAACATTTTTTGCGACAGGCCCGTCACTAAATCCCTTTTCCGCGACGGGGAGAATCCCCGTCGCAACTAGTACTCCGTATATTTGTAAAAAACTAGTTGCGACGGGCCCCGTCACAAAAACTATTTTTAACAAATAAAAAAATAATAATACTATTTGCGACGGGAATAGTATCCCGTCGCAAATACTATAAAAAAATAAAAAAGATAAATTGTTAATAGATTATTTTTATTAATATAATAAAAATCCAATTATAATTCAAAAATAAATAATAATAAAATATTAATAAATGATTTTAATTAATATAATAATAGAATTATAATTCACAAATAAAAATAATAAATTATTTTAATTAATATAATAATAATAGAATTATAATTCAAAAATAAAAAATAATAGAATATTAATAAATATTTTATAATGAGACAGAAACTATGAATAGAAAAAAAAATCATATTTTGATTTCACAAATTTTATAACATAAATACAAACTCTAATCTGAAGGAGGGGGGGAGGGGGGGATCTGCAGATGGTGGTGGAGGAAACTCCATCCCTAAAGCATGAGTGAGTCAGCGCATGTACTCCATCTGCTCCTGATGCTGCTGCTGCCACCGACTCGTCTGCTCCTCGTACAGCTGCTGCTGGCGTCGACGCTCCTCCTCATGCTACTGACGCATCTGCTCCTGCTCCTGTCGGAGACTCTCTATCAGTGCAGTCTGAGATCACAACTGATCCTATTACTGTGTAGCAGAAGAAGATGAACGAGCTCCTCTCGAGCTGGATGCCGACATCGCAGCACTGCCATAATAATCTTCGGGAGTCAGTCGAGAGCTGATACCAACTACTCGACCCTTCTTGAAGGCATAATGGGTGGCCTGCATCCATGCCACCTCATCAAACTGACAGCCAGTGGTCTGATCTGATGACGCGGCCTGACTCTCAGGTCGGGCCTGTGACGCTGCGGCCTCATACGACTCCTGTAGTTGCAATTTAAAATTAAAATTTTGAATATATTATATACAGTTAATTTTTAAACTTGAAAACCAATAATACTAACCACGATGTGATGCTGACGATCACCTCTGAGCTCCCCAGTAGCAGGATCACTATACATCCTCCGATATACGTCGTACTCCATAATATCATGGTGCTCGACAGCCTATAAGAATAAAAAATAAACTGTTAATATTTATAGTTATATAAAATATTTATAAATAATGTACGTACCAGATGCTGTCTATGAGTACTGAAAGAACGATTCCCAGCTCGATGAGTCACCTCCTGTCTCCCCCGATTCTGCCTCCCCACCGATGATCTCTTCTGAAAGGCACCACTCAACCAGTGCGCACATAATCCATCCCATACATGGGATGAAATGTACTCCGGTCGGTGTGCTCTACATGACTCGTCAAAATCTGACACTCCTACTTTCTTCATCACAGCTTTTCTTAAATTGTGCAAAAACTGACGAAGGCGATCACGCATGGCCACCTCCCATGCCTCGTGGATGGCGTCACGCATGGTATCCTCGATCGGATACCATAAACCCTACAAATAAATCAAAATATCAAGTTATAAATGGAATAATTTTCAAAATAAAAATTATTTATTTACGTACGTACCAACCAATGGCTGAACATGGCCTGCTGCACATCAATGGGAATCTGCTCCCATGTGGTCCACGGCTGAGAGAAATAGTTGCGCAAAATAGCGCTGCCCTGTCCGACTGCTATATGCGGAAAACTGTAAAAATAATAAACATTTATTATGTGAATAGATTAATGAAATCTTAGTCAAATCATCAGGTTATCACACAGGTTATCACACCTCCGTGTGCGTGGATCAAACCCAAGACGTGGACGTCGCTCGGGGACGGGGTCAGGAATCATCAATCGTGCAAGACCGCGCCCCCTCCGCGTACTCCCTGGAGCGCCTGCAGGCTGAGGGTCATCTGGCAGCAACTCATCCGCATCGAAAGTCAGGTCAGCATCCGCCAACTCACGAAATGTGGCGTCGTCCATCTGAAACAGAAAATGTTAATATTGTTAGCAAATAATTCATAATTACTATTATATATACATATATACATATTATAATTGTATATAAATACCATGGAATTCTATCAGTTTTCATCTTCATCATCATCTTCATATATGTCAATGTCATCTTCATATTCCTCCTTAACATCATCGATATCCATTCGAGTTACAGTTGCTTCATCTCTTACCATTTCAAATTCATATGTGACATCATTAACATCATCGTCATCACCGACTCTTAAATGTGGGGTGTCGTCATCGATACTCATGTCTCTTTGCAAAAAAGATTGATTTTGAGTACTCTCTTGAAAAACTTCAATTCTTTGCACATCAGTGAAAGCACATTCACTTTGACTAAACTGATTGTCTCGAATTTTGATTTTTCTTACACTCCACCAATCGGTCAAGTCTCTTGATGTAGCACAGTACTTTGCGTAATAAACTTGATGTGCCTGTTGAGCCAATAAGAATGGTTCATTTACTGTGAGAACACCTTTACATTTAATATCGATGATTCCATGAGTCGGATGAACACGCACGCCTCTCTCTGTATCCAACCACCGACATTTGAACATGGTTATGTAATGTTGTCCAAGATAACAGAGTTCAATGATTTCATCAAGTATGCCATAAAAGTCAACTTCATTTTCTCGATGATGATATCCTCTCAAGCTAACTCCACTGTTCATTGTTTTTTTCGATTCCCCATATGTATGTGTGTGGAATTGAAATCCATTCACCACATATGCATTATAAGTTTTAACAAGTTTGTAAGGTGGGTTACTCAATACACACAGCCGTTTGTCAATTTTATCAGCATGTCGAGACACCTGAAAATTTGTGAAATAATTATCAATATAGTAAACTATACATTGAATGAGTTGCTAAAAGATAAAGAATTTATGTTACCAGTTTTTGAAACCACTGAGAGAAATTTTTCAGTCGACGTTCTTCGAGAGAAGCTGCTGTAATTTGTGGAATTTGTTTCTTGATATGATTATCATACAACCTATAAAAACCAAAGTTATTTATTGTAACATAAATGATAGAATAAGTGATATAAACACTTACAGTACAATTGATGTCATCTCTTCACAGTTGAGCAGAACATACGTATGAGCTCTATGATGTTCATCATCTGAAAGCCAGCGTTCATAAACTCCAACAAAACCATGATCTGACTGGTTGAAAACAGATAATTGATTGTCGATTTCATCAATATTCCTCTCGTTACGTCCCATTCGGTTGTGTTTTGAAGGATACTCAGATTCAAAATAATGGGAGCAGAAAAAAGATATTTCCTCTTGCAAATAAGCTTCTGCAATAGATCCTTCAACAGATGCTTTGTTACGTACTTTTCTTTTCAATTTTTGCATGCATCTTTAAAATGGGTACATCCATCGAAACTGTACTGGACCTCCACATTTGGCTTCATATGGAAAATGTAACATCAAATGTTCCATTGAGTCGAAGAAAGACGGCGGAAATATTTTTTCCAGTTTATATATAATTACAACAACATCTTTTTTAAGTTTTCCTAGAGCATCATAATCTGCTGTAGCCGCACAAATTTCCCGAAAAAATTGAGACATGTCTGTTATGGAATCCCAAATCACAGAATTCAACAGACCTATTAATCCAATGGGTAGAAGTCTTTCCATTATAACATGACAATCATGACTTTTTAATCCAGTAATATGACCATTCTTTACACATCTACCCAAATTGGAAGCACAGCCATCTGGAAGTCTCAAATCTGCAATCCACTGACAAAATAATAAACGGTTTTCTTTAGAAAGTGTATAAGATGCTTTTGGTTTCAGTAACCTTTCTGTTCTGACATTCTCAAACAGTTCCAATTCTGGACGCCTGCAAATTTGGGCAAGATCTAAACGTGCATTTACATTGTCTTTGCTCTTTCCTGGCGTATCCAAAACTGTATGAAACAAATTATCAAAACAGTTCTTCTCAATATGCATGACATCTAACATGTGTCGGACCAACAAATCAGACCAATATGGCAAATCCCAAAATATGCTACGTTTAATCCAATTGTGTTCTTTCCCAAAACCATAAATTTTCTGTTGGTTTATTGTGGGACTAAAAGTGATGGGAGGTAATGAAAGTACAACTGATTTTAACTCCGAACCTGATAGCATTTTTGGAGGTCCTTCCCTTTCAACTGTTCCTTTTCCGAAATGAGATCTGTTTCTGCGAAAAGGATGATCAACTGGAAGAAACCTGCGATGACAGTCAAAATAACAAGGTTTCTTTCCATGAATGAGCATAAATGCTTTGTTCTCTCCCATACAGTAAGGACATGATTTCTGACCATGTGTACTCTAGCCAGATAACATCCCATAAGCCGGGAAGTCACTTATTGTCCACATCAATGCTGCTCTCAGTATGAAATTCTATTTTGTTGCAACATCATATGTACTGACACCAGTACTCCACAATAAATTTAATTCATCAATCAATGGTTTCAAATAAACATCAATATTTTTCTTCGGATGTCCTGGAATTAGTAAAGTCAAAAATATATATGGCTCCTTCATCAACATCCATAGAGGTAAATTGTACGGAGTTAAAAAAACAGGCCAACATGAATATTGAATACCATAAGATCCAAACAGACAAAAACCATCAGTGGAAAGCCCCAGTCAAACATTTCTAGCTTCTAAAGCAAAGGATGGATGCACTCTATCAAAATGTTTCCATGAATCACCATCGGTTGGATGATTCAAGCTTTTATCGGTTGAAATATTCTCTTTATGCCATGACATCATTGTCGATGTATTCTTAGACATGAATAAACGCTGGAGTCTGGATGTAATCGGAAAATATCTCAACTGTTTTACAGGAATCAAACCAGACTTCCCATGTTGTCCTTCTTTATATCTCAGTTTCCCACATGTGGGACAACTATCCAACGACTCATTTTCCCCAGAATATAAAATGAAGTCATTTGAACATGCATGAATCTTCTGACAAGTATGTCCCAAATTTCAAACCAGCCTCTTACTCTCATAGTAATTTGCAGGTAAAACATTTCTTTCAGGTAATAGTGTTTTAAGCAAAGAAAATATCTGGTCAAAACAGGTGTTTGACATTCCGTTATCTGATTTGATATCCATAAATTTTTCAACTGCTTCTAATTTTCTCATCTTGCAGCCAGGATATAATGCATCCTCAGCAGACTTCAACAACTCATAAAATTCAGACGGTGCCAACTCAGGATTTGAAGCTATATCAGCCAGAGTTTTTGTATGTTGAACAGATGAACCTGCAACATCATGTACTAAATCTTGAAACCGGGATGGATCCGGAATCAAGTTGGTATCACCTTCTCTGGAACTGCATTCACCGTGTTGATACCAAAATACATAATCTGGTTGAAAACCAAAACGCAAGAGATGTTCTCCCACTTTGTCAAACGTGTCAAACGTTCTCAATGCACATTTTCTGCAAGGGCATTTTATTTTGTCTTCTGAAACAAATTCCGGATTTGATGCCGAAAATGATAAAAAAGTCTCCACACCCTCTACATATACTGGATTTAAACCAGAACCATTTGGATTTCTACGTTGATTTATCCATATGCGATCACCTAATAGTGATTGTTGACGACCTCGTTGTTCCATATGTCTCTATAAAATATAAAAGCATTACTGGTTCTGAATAATTTGTTAGAAAAAACACTCAAGCTAGGATAATTATAGAGTTTAGATCATACACGACTGACGCAAACTTTTTTTTTGAGATAGACCTAATTATTACTAATTATTACTAATTATTACTAATTATTGTTAATTATTACGAATTATTACTAATTATCGGTAATTATTGGTAATTATTGGTAATTATTACTAATTATTGGTAATTATTACTAATTATTGGTAATTATTACTAATTATTGGTAATTATTACTAATTATTGGTAATTATTACTAATTATTACTAATTATTGGTAATTATTGGTAATTATTGGTAATTAATACTAATTATTACTAATTATTACTAATTATTGGTAATTATTGGTAATTATTACTAATTATTGGTAATTAATACTAATTATTGGTAATTACTGGTAATTATTAATAATTATTGGTAATTATTGGTAATTATTACTAATTATTGGTAAATATTACTAATTATTGGTAAATATTACTAATTATTGTTAAGTATTACTAATTATTGGTAATTATTGGTAATTATTACTAATTATTACTAATTATTGGTAATTATTACTAATTATTACTAATTATTGGTAATTATTACTAATTATTGGTAATTATTACTAATTATTGGTAATTATTACTAATTATTACTAATTATTACTAATTATTGGTAATTATTACTAATTATTACGAATTATTGGTAATTATTACTAATTATTACTAATTATTACTAATTATTGGTAATTATTGGTAATTATTACTAATTATTGGTAATTATTACTAATTATTGGTAATTATTACTAATTATTACTAATTATTGGTAATTATTACTAATTATTTCTAATTATTACTAATTATTCTTAATTATTACTAATTATTCTTAATTATTACTAATTATTCTTAATTATTACTATTTATTGGTAATTATTACTAATTATTGGTAATTATTACTAATTATTGTTAATTATTACTAATTATTGATAATTATTACTAATTATTACTAATTATTACTAATTATTACTAATTATTACTAATTATTACTAATTTTTTGTAATTATTACTAATTGTTACTAATTATTGGTAATTATTCCTAATTATTACTAGTTATTGGTAATTATTACTAATTATTGGTAATTATTACTAATTATTGGTAATTATTACTAATTATTACTAATTGTTACTAATTATTACTAATTGTTACTAATTATTGGTAATTATTACTAATTATTACTAATTATTGGTAATTATTGGAATTTATTGGTAATTATTACTAATTATTGGTAATTATTACTAATTATTGGTAATTATTTCTAATTATTGGTAATTATTTCTAAATATTTGTAATTATTTCTAATTATTACTAATTCTTACTATTTATTGGTAATTATTACTAATTATTGGTAATTATTTCTAATTATTGATAATTATTTTTAATTATTAGTAATTATTTCTAATTATTGGTAATTATTACTATTTATTGGTAATTATTACTAATTATTGGTAATTATTACTAATTATTACTAATTACCGGTAATTATTTCTATTTATTACTAATTATTTCTATTTACCGATAATTATTGGTAATTATTACTAATTATTAGTAATTATTACTAATTATTGGTAATTATTACTAATTATTGGTAATTATTACTAATTATTGGTAATTATTACTAATTATTGGTAATTATTACTAATTATTACTAATTGTTACTAATTATTACTAATTGTTACTAATTATTGGTAATTATTACTAATTATTACTAATTATTACTAATTATTGGTAATTATTACTAATTATTGGTAATTATTACTAATTATTACTAATTATTGGTAATTATTACTAATTATTACTAATTATTACTAATTATTGGTAATTATTGGTAATTATTACTAATTATTGGTAATTATTACTAATTATTGGTAATTATTACGAATTATTACTAATTATTGGTAATTATTACTAATTATTACTAATTATTGGTAATTATTGGTAATTATTACTAATTATTACTAATTATTGGTAATTATTGCTAATTATTACTCATTATTGGTAATTATTACTAATTATTACTAATTATTGGTAATTATTACTAATTATTACTAATTATTGGTAATTATTGGTAATTATTACTAATTATTGGTAAGTATTACTAATTATTGGTAATTATTACTAATTATTGGTAATTATTACTAATTATTGGTAATTATTACTAATTATTGGTAATTATTACTAATTATTACTAATTATTACTAATTATTGGTAATTATTACTAATTATTGGTAATTATTACTAATTATTGGTAATTATTACTAATTATTGGTAATTATTACTAATTATTACTAATTATTACTAATTATTGGTAATTATTACTAATTATTGGTAATTATTACTAATTATTGGTAATTATTACTAAGTATTACTAATTATTGGTAATTATTGGTAATTGTTCTTAATTATGACTAATTAAATGAATAATTACCAATAATTAGGAATAATTACCAATAATTATGAATAATAACATTATTAGTATATTTTATTATTAATATTAAAATAATATAATTTTCTAATTTATATACAGTTCTTCTTTCATCTGTGTGTTTTCTATCTCCATATACAAATAATACATGTGAAGACAGCAAACACACAGATGAAAAGAGAACTGTATATATATATAAAATTATATTATTTTAATATTAATAATAAAATATATTAATAATTAAATAATGTTATTATTCCTAATTATTAGTATTTATTACTAATTATTAAGTTATAAAACAATGTAAAAAATATTAAATTACAACTAATTAAGAATAATTAAAACTAATAAAACATTAAAAATAAATATGAAATTAAAATAAATATAAATACCTTGAAAATTGATCTGAGGTTGATCTCTGATCGTTCTTCAAAACTTCAATACCAACTCCGGAGAAAAAAATTAAACTTGAGAAAAACTGAACTGTAGAAATAAAATCTTGAGAGAAGAAGAAGATGGAATTTGAGAATGATTTGAAAAAAACGGATGGGGGTATTTATAGGTTAGATTAGTTGCGACGGGCCCATTTGCGACGGGATACCCGTCGCAAATATCTTAGCCAGCATTTATTACGGTCAACGGTTAAATAGTTATTTGCGACGGGACCCGTCGCAAATAACCACCTGCCGATATACTATTTGCGACGGGGGAATATTCCCGTCGCAAATACCTTTTACTGCCGCCGGTTATTTGCGACGGGGGAATATTCCCGTCGCAAATAGTTTTCCCGCGATTTGGCGCGCAAAGGGCGCCAATCCTTTTGCGACGGGATAGCCTTCCCCGTCGCAAAAGACTACTTATTTGCGACGGGCAAATACCCCCGTCGCAAATATCCCGTCGCAAATACCCATTTTTCCCGTAGTGCGTTTTCAGACCCTCTTTGGTCTTTTGCCCATATCATGGGCCAAACACCTCAGATCGACGCACCATTAGTTGCGTAGAGATCCTTGGAACGAGACGGTCGTTTCGGTATATTGCACTCAAGGTGTCGGATTACATTGAGTTCGGTCGGGTTGGTTCGTACACGAAACCAACCGGGCCCTCGGAGCGGAAACGATTATATCTTGAGCTCCGGACGTACGATTGGCGTGCCGTTGACTTTGATGGATTCCTCAAAGTGAGACGGATCTTTTGGTTTACTCCGCTCGAGGTTTGGATGTCGTCGGAGTACGGTCGGGTTGGTTCGCTCACGAAACCAACCGGGCCCCTGGAACGAAAAAGCCAATAACTCACAGACCGGGCGTCCGATTGACGTGCCGTCTGTCTCGTTGGATTCCTCTTTATAAGACCGAACTTCTGGCATACTTCGGGAGAGTTTTGGTTGCTGTTGGATAGTGGCCGGGTTGGATTGTACCCGAAATCCTACCGGGCCCTTGGAACAGAAAAGCTGATATCTTTCAGACTGGACGTTCGTTTGACGAACCACCAGCAGCGTTGGTGATCATGTTGAGAAACGGTCCCTATGAGTTTAACCTAGGAGATTTCAGGGTACAGTTGAGATACGGCCGAGTTGGTTCGCTCACGAAACCAACCAGGCCCCTGGGACGAAAAGGCTAATAACTCACATACCGAGCGTTCGATTGACGCGCCGACTATTGTGTTGATAACCCTATGGTGAGGCGGTCCTTTGAGATACTTCTTCGTGGGACTTTGAGATACTTGGAGTATCGAACTGTAGCTCGTGGAGCGGACCCTCCCGGAGACGAGCGTGCGGAGTACGGAGACCGTGTAACCGACTGAGACCTGACGACTGCTTGACCGACTCGACTCAGAGTGAGTCGACTAGCCTAGTGGACGGAGCACTACTTTGTGAGGTGCAGACCCATGGCGGATGGAGCACTACCTGTGTGACAGTGCAGACCCGCGGTACTCGTCCGGAGAGTACCTCAACAGGCTACTAGGGGGTGTGCACTACTGTGTTTAGGTGACATACCTCGGCGGGAAGCACTACTGTGTTTGGGTGGCCGACCCACGGTACTCGACAAGAGGAGTACCTCAGCAGTATTAGGTTAGTGAGGAGTACCTCAGAGTCGTGACAGGACCACTGTACACTCCAGAGACGGGGCTCTTCAGCAATTACGGTTTCGATAATGAAAATCCTGGTTTGAGCTGAGACTTTTGACCTTTGTGTTTACCTCATGATTGAGATGAGTCACTTGATAACTTAGGTATATGTATGAGCATATACCTGGTTAGTGGTTATCCGTTGATTTCATGATCTTGGTGTTTTCCTCATGATTGAGATGGGTTACTTGATAACTTAGGTATATGCATGGGCCTATACCTAAGTAGAGTTTATCTGTTGAGGTCTTCTTTGTGGTTATCCTTGTTGGTTTTTAGTGAGACCTTGAGGGTCTCTGGGTCCCTACTGAGTATCGTTATACTCACCCCTGCACGGGTTATGCCCGCACCTCGTTGTGTTGGTTGCAGACGATGGGCAGTGCTGATGGAGGCCGAGTGTTCGAGGACTGGACGGTACCCAGAGGTGGACTACACGATGAGTCAGTATCAGTAGGTGGACTTCACGGAGAGACGACACTCGGAGGAGGTTGACGGGCGAGAGCGTTGTGGAGGCTATCTATACCTACCCTTTAGGTAGGATCCGTGGTGGACGATCTAGGAGCTGCACTATCTGTACCTACCCTTCAGGTAGGATCCGAGGAGGATGACCCATGTGCCGCTTTCGTCCCTCCAGATGTTGTCTTTTTATGTTGTACTTTGTTCAGTTGTAGTTGTACTTTCTTTTGGGTTTGTATTCTGGCCCATTTACCTTTCAGCACTTCTCTTTGTACTTAGTGTTTTACTTCCACTTGTACTCTGTGGTGTTTTGTTTACTTTTATAAAGACAATGCATTCCCAGTTATCGGTATTTACGCCTTTGTGGTGCTAGTCGCCAGCCCCTGGCCTATGGAAGGCGGGCTTGGGGTAGTCACGACACGGGCCCCGAGGAAGGGTCGTGACAAATTGGTATCAGAGGAGTCGGTTCTACCGCATAACTTATAACTCTAATATTTTCTTTCTGTGAAGTAATAATGTTAAGAGTACCGAGTGTGGTTTTCAGTTCAGGGAGTCCAATGTTAGTGCGGGCGGCCGACGTATCCATAAACCAGGACCCTGAAAACTGATTTCCGAATTTGTGCACGAAAACACTGATTTCATGTGTGTTTTCAAAGGTTTTCCCTTAAAACAGCTCAAACCAGGTCATCTCACTAGGTATAATCGTTTGAACGTGTTACATTGTTTCTTTCAGGATGCCTTTTCTCGGACGACCAGCTACAACCCAGAGGGATGTGTGTACTGACAGCCTGCCGAGCGATGAGGCTTCGGTACAGGTCCCTCTTGCAGTTGAGGCACCAGCGGAGGTACCGACGGTACTACCATACGTTGGGCCACCGATGCCATCAGCCCCAGTAGTAGGCGATGCACGCCACTTGAGTGCACTGCACGAGTTCCAGCGCCAGAGGCCACCCAGGTTCCGGGGAGAGATGGACTCGCAGGCGGCTGAGTTTTGGCTGGAGGCTATGGTGAGAGTCTTCAGGTTAGTAGGGACACCTTCAGACTTCATGGTGATCTTTGCTGCCAGCTTTCTTCAGGCAGCAACAGGAAGGTGGTGGAGCCACTTGTTCCAGTTTTGCGATGGGATAACCTTCGTATGGGAAGACTTCGAGACCTTCTTCAGGGTGGAGTTTGTGCCAGTAGCTCTACACCCCGAGCGTGTACAAGAGCTTCTGCCTTTTCCACGTGTTTTTCGATCAGTAGCCGAGTCATATGTGGGCAGTAGACAGATGATGCAGAGGTCCAAAAGGACCAGACCAACAGTTGGACGATCTCGGGTTTTAGGACCGGTGGTGCGGGGCACCCGGGGTGGGGTCACAGCCAGGCGTGCCAGAAATAGACAGTGTTACTCATGCAGCGGGAAGGGTCACTTGGAACTTGACTGTACGACTCCTCGTACAGTTGATCCGCAGGCTTTTGAGGAGCCACAGAGGCAGAAGCAGCGGCGGGTGCTTGAGCAACAGCCGAGTAGTGGACAAGTCAGTAAAGCTCCGGGAGCAGGTGGACAGGAGAGGAACTAGTGGATACGTCCCTTGTACTTCTAGTTCCATGTTGCTGTTGTTTTCGTGTCTTTGTACTATGAGATGCAATAATAAAAAAGACACTTATCGTTGTTTTCTTTCCTGTCCTTTTATTTGGTTGATTCTGAGTGGTCCCGGTTAAAACTGTTAACTTGACCCTCACTTTCGAGATTTCTACTAGAGGAGACCCAGTGACCTCACACTGATGCCGACAGTGTGACTCGACCCTTGGAGGCGAGAGTGACAGTTGGATCTCTTGGTAGTTACGTCGAGGCCTTAAGACATCATCCATGGCATGAATACATCATTCATGTCAGGATTGACTGTATTAGGCAATGGGCGTGGTTCATCCAGGGGATGAGACCGAGTTTCTCTTTTCGGCAAAGGAGAAATTTTAGCAGCTCTTCAGATCGTAGGCAAAGAAGGTGCAGATCATCCAGGAGCGGATGAAGACTGCACAGTGCAGTAAGAAATAGGAAACCGACTCCAGTCTTAGAGACTCGAGCGTGTTAAATGTTTAAAGAAGAGGAATCTTTAAGGAGAGAGGAGTCTGTGAAGAGGAAGACGTGGAGGCAGAGCTAGGAGAGCAGCATGAGGTGGTGTACATGTTCGCATGCTACAACCACCCGCCTTAGTTATCCCCGCCAGGCTCAGGGAGCTGGAGGGCGGAGGAAGAGTGCGGCTGCATGCGGTCAAGGAGTGTGACCCAATGGCTCTAAAAATGATTCAAGGGACAGTCTGTGTCCACTACTAGCTGCTGTAGTAAAAGATGTCGATATGAACCATTCCTTACTTTCGCAAATCTTGTTCCGGACCTAGAGTTTCCAGAAGCCGTGGACTTGACCCTCACGTCTGGAGATACATTGGGAGGAGAATCGATAATCACACTTACGCCGACGGTGTGGTCAGACCCTCGAGATGAGAGTTTTGGTTGGAATCTCTTGGTGGAAGCGTCGAGGCCTTATGAATTTAGTTTGAGTATGGAATGGGCTATAACTGTTCATACTCAAATTGACGGTTTTAGGCAAACGTCGGGATGGGTTTTCCTTGGTCGGCGAAAAGGAAACCCCATGCATCACAGGATAAACTATTTCACAGGAGGGTGCGAACGATCACTCTTGAGTCGGTCAACCATACCCTCATGGAAGCAGTCGTTTGAGTTTCAGTTCTAACAAAAAATGGAGACCTCTGGATTTTGAGGATGACAATCACGTCCTTATACGGGTCTCACCTCGACGAGGTTTATGGAGATGTGGCCAAGGCGGAAAGTTATCTCCGAGGTTCAACGGACCTTTCTAGGTCCTCAGCTGGGTAGGAGGGGTGGTTTACCGCTTGACCCATCCACCTCAGTTACACCAGGTGCACGATGTCTTCCAGGTATCTCAACTGAGGAGATACGCGCTCGACCCTTCGCATATCATCGACCATGAGGAGCTGGACGATGGAAATGGGGTTACTTTTACGGAGGTTCCAGTGGGGATCGAGGATCGACAGGAGCAGATCCTATGAGGATGGTCGATTCCTTGGGTGCGCTTTCTTTGGAAGCACGAGAGCCTCCAGGGGAGCACATGGGAGCAGAAGGATCAGGTGCGTGATCAATACTGCTATTGTGACCCTAGTTTGTGTTGAAGCTTTACGGGGACGTAAAGCCCTGAGGTGGGAGTAATGTAAAGACCCGGAAATTTTAAGGAAATTTTTTTCTTAATTTTCTTTGGAATTTTACAAGAACGCAGTCTCTGACGGTGCCTAATTCCGAGGCCCGGTGTGCCCGGAATCATTTTCCGAAGTTTGGCTCGGGTATGTTCAGTGAACGAACGAGCGGGAATTTCTATCATTTGAACCGGTGCTCGGAATTGAATTCTGAGGGCACCGATGGAACCGTACAACTAGTAATTGCTTAGGAACGCCATTTTTGGAGTTTCGTTTACCCAATAGAAGATGATAAAAATTGTGGAAGTTTAATTTATAATTTATGTACAATTTTTATTTTCTTGTTAAGTAGATTAAGTGTTGTGTTACAACACTTGACCCTCTCTTAAGTGGTTTTAATCTATGTAAGGGAGTTAGGGGTGGGACCCACTTGGATTTAACCACCCATGGAAGGATTTAAGGTGAGGTGGGGCCCACACGAACCCCACCCCTTCACATTCCTCTTAAACTCCCTAACTCCCTCTTAAATTTTGAGTAACCTTTCTTTTCCTCACCCTCTCCCTCATTAAATCTAGACAACACACACATTAATTAATTGAATTCAACTTTTGAATTCATTTTGTAAAAGTTGGCTTGGGTTGATTAAATAACGTGGAACCATTATTTGTTATGGGTTGGCTTTTGTGGTGTTGAGGGTAAGGGTAGAGATCTTGGAAGTTTTAAAAGAACTTATTCTTCTTCCATCTTCTTCTTCCTCGGAAAAGGAGGAGGCACCGACGTGGGAACTCGGCATAGACAATCTGCCTTTCAAATTTCTCTCTGCGTAAAAGGAAGGGAGATGCTGCATCCTCCTCGGATGTTCTCTGTCGGCATATACGAAACCTCACCCTGCGATGCCGTTTTCCGCGACACCGTCGTTCATCAACTTTTGTCGAAGTAGGGAACTTATTTGTAAACCCTCTTTTACTCCCTTCTAAATCTAAGAACGCGGATCAGCAAAATATTAAGTTGATCTGCGAAGTTTATGTTATGGGTTGACAAATCTTGATTATGGGGAGAACTGTAGGGGTTTATTTTGTTTCGTTCGTGGTTAGTACCATCGCCATTCTCCGTTTAAAAATTTGGACCGCTTGATATCGATTAACGGGAGGGGGCCGGACCGCACAAACACGACCAACCCTCCTCCCTTATCTTGTTGTTGTTTGGAACGGAGATGGCGCGGAACCGTCGCACCACGCAAGACCGTGCGGGAATTTAGAAAATTACGATGAAGGAGCGCGACACCGTTGCGCCGCAGCTTTGGGGCCGAAGGAATCCGTGGTCAGAGTCGGGCCACGACGAAGGGGCACGGTGCCGACGTGTCGTGCTGGGAAAACCAAGAAGACATCACAATTTGTTTTTGACGTGCGGATTGACGAGCGACGACAAACGAGGCCGTAAGGTAATTTTGAGGCCTCCGCAGTGAAGGTCGGGTCCCGGGAGGACCGTTGGCGAAGACGGCAGAAGGAACGGACCACCGGAGCGCATCCGGTGGTCCGCGGAAGGTGGTGGTGCGCCGCCAGAAGGCTGGCGGCGGCGGTTGCCGCCGGCCTCAATCAGTGGCGAGGGCGGGCCGCGCACACCCCCTGCTCCGTGACTTCGGCTCGGCCGCGCTGGCCGAGCCGCGGCTGGCCGGTCGAGCCGGACCAAGCCGGCCGGGCCAGACCGGGCCCAGCCGAGTCGAACCCGGGTCGGGTTGACCCGGTTCGGGTTGACCCGGTTTGGGCCGACCCAGGGGGGGGGGGGGGGTCGGTCCGGGCCCAGACCCCCCGTTTTCAGACCCTCTTTGGTCTTTTGCCCATATCTTGGGATACACACCTCCGATCGACGCACCGTCAGTTGCGTAGCAATCCTTGGAACAAGGCGGTCGTTTTGGAATATTGCACCCAAGGTTTCAGATTACTTTGAGTTCGGCCGGGTTGGTTCGTACACAAAACCAACCAGGCCCTCGGAGCGGAAACACTTATATCTTGAGCTCCGGATGTCCGATTGACGTGCCGTAGACTTTGATGGATTTCTATAAGTGAGAAGAATAATTTGGATTACTCTGCTTGAGGTTTCGATGCCGTCGGAGTATGGTCAGGTTGGTTCGCTCACGAAATCAACCGGGCCCCTGGAACGAAAAAGCCAATAATTCACAGACCGGGCGTCCGATTGATGCGTCGTCTGTCTCGTTGGATTCCTCTTGATGAGACAGAACTTTTGGCATACTTCACTCGAGTTTTTTTTGTTGTTGGATAGTGTCCGGGTTGGATTGTACCTGAAATCCAACCGGGCCCTCGGAACAGAAAAGCTGATATCTTTCAGACTGGACGTCCGTTTGACGAACCGTCAGAGGCATTGGTGGTCACGTTGAGAAACGGTCCCTATGATTTTACCCTATGAGAGTTCAGGGTACAGTTGAGATATGGCCGGGATGGTTCGCTCACGAAGCCAACCGGGCCCCTGGGACGAAAAGGCTAATAATTGACAGACCGGGCGTCCGATTGACGCGCCGACTGTTGTGTTGAGACCCCTATGACGAGGAGATCCTTTGAGATACTTTTTCGTGGTACTTTGAGATACTTGGAGTATCGACCTGTAGCTCGTGGAGCGGACCCTCCCAGAGACGAGCGTGCGGAGTACGGAGACCGTGTAGCTGACTGAGACCTAATGACTGCTTGACCGACTCGACTCAGAGTGAGTCGACTAGCCCAGTGGACGGAGCACTACTTTGTGAGGTGCAGACCCATGGCGGACGGAGCACTACCTGTGTGACAGTGCAGACCCGCAGTACTCGTTCGGAGAGTACCTCAGCAGGCTACTAGGGGGTGTGCACTACTGTGTTTGGGTGACATACCCCGGCGGGAAGCACTACTGTGTTTGGGTGGCTGACCCGCGGTACTCGACAGGAGGAGTACCTCAGCAGTCTTAGGTTAGTCAGCAGTACCTCGGAGTCATAACAGGACCATTGTACACTCCAGAGACGGGGCTCTTCAACAGTTACAGTTTCGATAATGAAAATCCTGGTCTGAGCTGAGACTTTTGACCTTTGTGTGGGTCACTTGATAACTTAGGTATATGTATGGGCATATACCTGGGTAGTGGTTATCTGTTGATTTCATGATCTTGGTGTTTTCCTCATGATTGAGATGGGTTACTTGATAACTTTGGTATATGCATGGGCCTATACCTAAGTAGAGTTTATCTTTTTCGATCTTCTTTGTGGTTATCCTTGTTGGTTTTTAGTGAGACCTTGAGGGTCTCGGGGTCCCTACTGAGTATCGTTATACTCACCCCTGCACGGGCTACGCCCGCACCTCGTTGTGTTGGTTGCAGACGACGGGCAGTACCGACGGAGGCCGAGTGTTCGAGGACTGTACGGTACCTGGAGGTGGACTACACGACGAGTCAGTATCCAGAGGTGGACTTCATGGCGAGACGACACTCGGAGGAGGTTGATGGGCGAGAGCATTGTGGAGGCTATCTGTACCTACCCTTCAGGTAGGATCTGTGGTGGACGATCCAGGAGCTACACCATCTATACCTACCCGTCAGGTAGGATCCGAGGAGGACGACCCATGAGCCGCTTCCGTCCCTCCAGCTGTTGTCTTTTTCTGTTGTACTTTGTTCAATTGTAGTTGTACTTTCTTTTGGGTTTGTATTCTGGCCCATTTAAATTTCAGAACTTCTCTTTGTACTTAGTGTTTTACTTCCGGTTGTACTCTATGGTGTTTTGTTTACTTTTATAAAGGTAATTCCTTCCCAGTTTTCAGGATTTACGCCTTTGGTGCTAGTCGCCAGCCCCTGGATTATGGAAGGCGGGTTTGGGGTAGTCACGGCACGGGCCCCGAGGACGGGTCGTGACAATTGTAATGGAGTAGTATTTACATATTTCCAGTACCATAATTTATACCATTTATCACTTTTATGCTTTATATGAGAATGACTTATAAGTTAAAACATTAATGATGTTCGTTTAGATCATTTTAGTGGTTCTTTGATAATAACAACGTCATTTTGTCTTTTTAAATTAGAACCATGAGTAAAAAAGAATTCCAGAACCATATATGAGTCATAAAATATATATTATAACCTGGTTCTACCATATAAATGGTTTCATGACCAGACTTGAAAGAATTAATGGAAATTGAAAATACATCATCCACGATGTCGGTAATTCGACACAAATGGACAATGTTTTCTGATTCTTTAAATAAGTGGAAGAGGAGAAGAATAATGATGATGAATTTTCCATAATCATGATAACATAATTAATATACATGATTCTGTAGATTTCATGCCTCTTGGATAAGAGGGAGTGAGGGACGAAGAAAAAAGAATCATGAAATAAAAGCAAATCATGAGAAATTTCTCACGAAAATTCGGCAGCCTAACGACGTCTCTTAAAATTTCATAAAAACAAGATTGATGAGAGGAATGGAATATCTCATCATTCATAAAAAATATGGACAGTAACAGGGAATATTTAATGAAATATCCCAACAAAAGACAAAGGGAATGGAAGAGAATAACATAAAATGAAAGAAAAGAAAGAAAATAAAAGAGGTTGTTTATCTCTTGATCTCTTCTCCTTGAGATCCTTCTTAAGGGCTTTGATTTTGGTCTTTTGGTGAGACCAGCAGCTATAGGACGTGGGGAAGATTATTGGGGAGGGAATTTGGCAGAAATTAGGCAATTCTCAAGGCTTGAGAGGTGTGGGAGGAAGAGGGGAGATAGGGTGGTATTTATAGTGGAGGAGGGGAGGTATTTTAGATTATTTTAATCATTATTATAATATTTTTATCAAGACTACGAATAATCTCAAATAAAGTGGACCCAAATAGTGATAATATCATGTGAGTTCGAAGAAAGTGGTCTTACATCACTTATGATGTCATAAATAGTGCATTTTTACTGATAAATTGATTATATGGTATTTTATCGTATTTCACTATTCACCGAAAATTCAAGAGTTTCAGAAAAATACCAAAAATTTACCCAAACCATTTTTCAACGTGTAGAATTAAAAAATGAACTCCATTTTTCAAAAATAATTTTATAAATAATATTAATTTAATTTTTAAATAAGTTCACAATTAATTCAAAAAATAACAATATTGAAGTGCAATTAGTTTTATGTGACATTGGAAAATTAATTAAGATCTCGTTATCCTATTGCCTTGGGAAAATAAAATAATAATATTATTTACTATTCATGAGGTCATATTACTATTCATATTACTATTCATATTACTATTCATAAGGGTATGTTACTATTCACCAAAAATAAAGTTTGTTTCATCGGACTCTAAATAAAATACTGAACACAATTGTAGATGACAGTTTCTTGAAATTCAAAACATAGAAGAAATAAAATTATGTTTAAAGGATACTTATAAATATATACATTAAACAAAATTTCAAGCATTTTCAATTTATTTTTAGAAAACCTTGGAATGTTACATTATCCCCACCTTTTTGAAATTGCGTGCTCACAATTTTATTTACTTATTAAACAACTGAGGGTATTTTTCCCTCATAGCATTTTCAGACTCCCATGTTGCTTCTTCAACCACGTGGTTTCTCCACAAAACCTTTACCTTGTGGATTACCTTATTCTGCAATACCTGTTCTCTTCTATCAAGAATCTGAACCGGTTTCTCTTCATAAGAAAGGTTCTCTGCCAGCTAAACTACTTCCGGGCTCAAGACATGTGATGAATCTGGCACATACTTTCTCAACATCGAAACATGAAAAACATTGTGTACCTGAAACAAGCTCGTAGGCAAAGCTATGTAGTATGCAACTGCTCCAACTTTCTCCAAGATTTAAAAAGGACCGATGAACCATGGACTTATCTTTCATTTTTTACCGAAACACATCACACTTTTCCAAGGAGAGACTTTAAGGAAAACATGGTCACCTACCTCGAAAGAGAAGTCTTTCCTTATTTTATCTGCATAACTTTTCTGCCTGCTCTGAGCTGTCCTCATGTGTTGCTAGATCATCCTCACTTTCTTAGCCACTTCTTCAACTAATTCTGACCCCATAAACTTTCTTTCACCAAATTCATCCCAAAATGCAGGAGTCCGACACCGCTTCCCATACAAGGCCTCAAAAGGTACCATCTAAATACTATAATGAAAACTATTATTATAAGAAAACTCAACTAAAGAAAGATGATGATCCCAACTTCTTTGATAGTCCATTGAATAAGCTCGAAGCATATCCTCCAAAGTCTGAATCATTCGTTCTGACTGCCCATCTGATTGAGGATGAAAAGCTATAATGAAATTCAAATCTGTGCCCAACGACTTCTGAATTCCCTTCCAAAAGTTAGAAGTGAACCTGAGATCTCGGTCAGACACAATGGAAAGAGGAACTCCATGTAACCTAACAATCACCTTGAGGTACAATCGAGAAAGCTGATCCAAAGTCATTGTATCTCGAATTAAAAGAAAATGTGCAGACTTTGTTAGCCGATCAACAATAACTCAAATCGCATTGTTACCTTGAGAAGTCTTTGGTAGTCCCACCACAAAATCCAGGGATATATTCTCCCATTTCCACTCTGGCACTGGAAAAGGCTGAAGCATCCCCTTCGGTAACTTCCGCTCTACTTTAACCCGCTGACATGTCAAACATTTCATTGTAAAATCAGAAATATCTCTTTTCATCGCATTCCACCAATAATAATGTCGAAGGTCTTTGTACATCTTAGTACTTCCAGGATGAACAGAAAATGGAGAACTATGAGCTTTACACAACAATTCTTTCTTCAGCTGGGAATCACAAGGCACACACAACCTTTTTCCAAATCTTAAAAAAACTCTTTATCAAGATTAAATTCTGGCAACTTACCCATTTTAACCAATTCTACCTTTTTCTGTAGCTCACGGTCTTCCCTCTGCACTTTCATAATTCTGTCTGACAACGAAGACTACACTGAATCCTGAAACAAAACAGATATATTCCCTGCACCAACAACTTATAAGCCAAAATTCATCAAATCATTAATCAAGGGATCATTTTCCAAACGTAGCATGGTTAATGATGCATGATTTTTTTAACTTAAGGCATCCGCTACATTGTTTGCTTTTCTAGGATGGTAGTTGATTGTGTAGTCATAATCCTTTATTAGTTCTAGCCATCTTCTCTGCCTCATGATTAATTATTTCTAAGTGAATATATACTTAAGACTTTTATAGTTAGTATATATTTGGCATTTGGTTCTGTATAGATGATGCTTCCATATTTTCAAAGAAAAAACCACAACTTCAAATTCCAAATCATGTGTGGGATAATTTAGCTCATGAGGTTTAAGTTGTCTCAAAGCATAGGAAATTACCTGATCATTCTGAATCAAAACACAACCAAGTCCATTTAAAAAAGCATCACTATAGATGACAAACTCACCATTCCGGGAAGGTAAGGAAAAAACTGGAGCATTCACCAATCTCTTCTTCAGTTCCTGAAAACAAACATCACATTCTTCAATCCAAAAAAATTTAACCCCTTTCTGTGTTAACTTAGTTACCGGGCTTGATAACCGTGCAAAGTTCTTAACAAACCATCGGTAATAACTTGATAAGCCTAAAAAAATACGAATCTCTGTAACATTTGTGGGTCTTGGCCATTCATCAACTACTTTTTTTTGGCAGGATCAACTGTTATTCCATCCTTATTTACAATGTGCCCAAGAAAAGAAATATATTGCAACCAAAAATCACATTTGCTGAATTTTCCATATAGTTTCTTTTCTTTTAAAGTTTGTAAAACAACCCTTAGATTTTTTTCATGCTCCTATTTATTTTTAGAAAAAACCAGAATGTCATCAATAAATACAACCACAAACTTATCCAAGAACTCATGAAATACTCTATTCATAAGATTCATGAATACAACAGGTGAATTAGTTAACCCAAATGGCATAAAAACAAATTCATAATGCCCATATCTAGTATGAAAGGCTGTTTTCAGGATGTCATCCTCCTTCACCTTCAGCTGATGGTATACGGATATCAAGTCAATTTTGGAAAAGTACTGAGCTCCCTAGAGCTGATCAAACAAGTCATAAATATGAGGCAAAGGATACTTGTCTTTAATAGTGATGTTATTCAAAGCTCTATAATCAATGAAAAGTATCATGGAACCATATTTCTTTTTAACAAACAAAATAGGGGCTCCCCATGGTGAAGTGCTGGGACGAATGAAGCCTTTGACAAGCAAATCCTGTAACTAATTTTTCAATTCCAGAAGTTCTATTGGAGCCATATGATATGGTGGTTTTGAAATTGGCTTAGCATCAGGAACCAAATAAATTGTGAATTCGACTTCTTGATCAGGTATGACACTGGGTAACTCCTCAGAAAAAACATCAAGGTATTCATTTACCATTGGCACATCATTAATTTGAATAGTTCCCTTATTTTTAACAATATGAGCAAGATAACTTCCATTCCCATCTTTCAATAATTTATCAGCTTCCTGATATGTTATCAATTGTATGGGTTCATTATTGTATACAAATTGAAACTATTTCTGAAAAACAACTTCTTTAGCTCTACAGTCAATCATAGCATGATACTCAGAAAGCCAATCCATCCCCAGAATAACATCAAACTCGACTAAGGGTAAAACAAAAAGGTTTGCAGGTAAATTCATTCCATAGACCACAATAGAAAGATTTTTATAATTCCTCTTTGCTATAACATTTCCCCCCTGGTGTTTTAACAACAAGTTCAAGTCTAATTTGTTGAGGTGATATTTCCAGTTTACCAGAAAATTTCTCAGAGATGAAGGAATGTGTAGACCCCGTATCAAACAAAACTTTAGCAAAATCTGAGTGAACAAAGTACCTGATACAACTTCATTGGATGGCCAGACGTCTGCTGATGTAGACGCAAAGGATCTCACTACACCTTTCTTCTTGTATTCTGGCTTCTTTGCATCATTTGGATCTCTCTTTGGGCATACATTTGCATAGTGACCCATCTCACCACATTTAAAACACTTTACAGTTTGATTATCAGGATTAGTCTTTGGATCATTTTCATTGCAATCTCGGGCCATATGTCCAAACTTACCACATTTAAAACACTTCCCAGTTTTGCTAAGACATTCCCCAGGGTGCTTCTTTCCGCACTTTTCACGAACTGGAAATTTTATTTTCTTACTCTCAGATTTCTTTGGTTGATTCTTTCCCATTGCTTGCCAACTAGACCTCTTCTTCTCTTTGTTTCCAAAATTCACATGATCATCAGCAAACTCCATCACTACCCTCTCATCACATCGTACAAGTTTCTCATAACTTTTGAATTCACAGGAGGCCAACGTCCTTCGATACCTTGGCTTCAATCCTGAGTAAAAGCGGTTGATTTTTCTATCGAGATCCAGAATAAGATTTGGAGCATACCTCACCAGTCGGGTGAAGTTCGCTTCATACACAGCCACTGAATCTTCCTCTTTCTGTTTTAATTCAAGGAATTGCTTCTCCATTCTAAGTCACACCACCTTAGGAAAATATTTTTCAAGAAAAATACTTTTAAATTAATCCCACTATAAGGCATCAAAATCCTCTCTACCCCTGATATTCCTTACCGTTGACCACCACTGATAAGCTTCCCCTTCAAAACAATAAATGGAAATACTTACCTTTTTATTGTCTAAACATCCCATAACATCAAATATCTTTTCAATGGCTTTGATCCATCCTTCAGCTGCCACTGCGTCAGAAGATCCATTGAATGCAGGAGGATATTGTCTCATAAAATGTTCCACCACTGTCATGTTCCGTTGTGGTACCCTTATTGGTTCTCTTTCATGGATGCCACCACCATTTATTGCCTGCGTTAGCTGAGCCATTACTATCACAAACTGCTCGGTTCTAATCCCTACCATTCTGAGTTGTAGATTAGGAAGGATGTCATTCTGCCGGTGCCTCTCCTCTTCAGCATCCCTGTTCCTTTTGTGGAAAATAATTCTGAACAAACATTTATTAGATGAAGCAATGTGGTAATATTTAAATGCTATAACAAATTAAACATAGAGTGAATATCATTTATGGTATTCTGTTAGCTTCACCCTGACCCCTAAAGTTATCTAAACCATCCTTTGATACCAACTATAAGGACCCAACCTTATTACATACATAATATTGAATTTAGTCAAGAAAAAACTTCCTTTTACATTGAGGATCTTTTCAAGTTTAGAGCTTTAGATAATTTAGACAAAACATTCATAACATTACACATTGTTACATAGTGGATACCATAAAATCAGTTTCCATTTTTCTCAAAATATAAAACATTAAAACTTAAAACAAGACTCCTTGACAATTATTCAACATTTAACATGTCTTCCTTCCTTATATTACCCATCCATTAACCTGTGAAAAATCATTTAAAAACTTTGGATGAGCACAAAAGCTTAGTAAGGTATGAAAAAGAAGGAAAAATCACATTAGTCCATGAATACTCATAACGTATGAAACATTTTCAAAAGACATGCTTTTCACCCATAAATACTTACTTCGTGTAACATGAGATTTACAAAAGATCCACTCAAACATAAATATAATCATAGATATATCTTGGGTCATTACTTACATAATCTTGTAACCATCTTGGCTACCTTTAAATTTGTAACCCTCACGACTAACTTACTTTGTGTAACCATCGCAGTTACACTTGGAGTAACCATACGGCTGACTTCCAACTTACTCATAACCAATGCATTGGATGGAAATATATGTCCCACCCTTTATCATAAATAATTCCCAATAACCAAAACATAATCATACAACATAAATAATAGCATAAATAACATTGTTTTTGAATCTTGTAAAACATAATTTTAAATGGGGAGTTTAGAAGAAAATTCCCTTATAAACATCATATAATTGAAGTGAGACATAATAGAGTGGATGGAATCTATATATAATCTGTAAATAAACATTATTAAACATATTATAATCATAAGTCATCACGAAAAAAATTAAAATACCACATAATTAACGAAGTAGAATGTTAACCCAAAGAATGGAAATCGGGTTAAGAATTCTCTTACCTTAGGATTGTCTTACTTCAAACATGTTTAAAACTCATGTATAATGGTTAAAATAGTGTTATTAGTATTTTACAGAAACATTTTCATGTTTATAACATCTTATATGGTCATTTAATAACCTCATTTCACCCCTTAATTGTTAGTTTTTTGTTCCTTGTATTATTTTGGGTGAGTTCTTTTGTGATCTTCACGATCGGTTCATGATGAATCGTTCTTGTTGATTGGAAGTGAAAATACAGAATTGTAATGGAGTAGTATTTAAATATTTACAGTACCATAATTTATACCATTTATCACTTTTATGCTTTATATGAGAATGAATTATAAGTTAAAACATTAATGATGTTCGTTTAGATCATTTTAGTGGTTCTTTGATAATAACAACGTCATTTTGTCTTTTTAAATTAGAACCATGAGTAAAAAAGAATTCCAGAACCATATATGAGTCATAAAATATATATTATAACCTGGTTCAACCATATAAATGGTTTCATGACCAGACTTGAAAGAATTAATGGAAATTGAAAATACATCATCCACGATGTCGGTAATTCGACACAAATGGACAATGTTTTCTGATTCTTTAAATAAGTGAAAGAGGAGAAGAATAATGATGAGGAATTTTCCATAATCATGATAACATAATTAATATACATGATTCTGTAGATTTCATGCCTCTTGGATAAGAGGGAGTGAGGGACGAAGAAAAAAGAATCATGAAATAAAAGCAAATCATGAGAAATTTCTCACGAAAATTCGGCAGCCTAACGGCGTCTCTTAAAATTTCATAAAAACAAGATTGATGAGAGGAATGGAATATCTCATCATTCATAAAAAATATGGACAGTAACAGGTAATATTTAATGAAATATCCCAACAAAAGACAAAGGGAATGGAAGAGAATAACATAAAATGAAAGAAAAGAAAGAAAATAAAAGAGGTTGTTTATCTCTTGATCTCTTCTCCTTGAGATCCTTCTTAAGGGCTTTGATTTTGGTCTTTTGGTGAGACCAGCAGCTATAGGACGTGAGGAAGATTATTGGGGAGGGAATTTGGCAGAAATTAGGCAATTCTCAAGGCTTGAGAGGTGTGGGAGGAAGAGGGGAGTGAGGGTGGTATTTATAGTGGAGGAGGGGAGGTATTTTAGATTATTTTAATCATTATTATAATATTTTTATCAAGACTATGAATAATCTCAAATAAAGTGGCACTAAATAGTGATAATATCATGTTAGTTCTATGAAAGTGACCTTTCATCACTTATGATGTCATAAATAGTGCATTTTTACTGATAAATTGATTATACAGTATTTTATCGTATTTCACTATTCACCGAAAATTCAAGAGTTTCAGAAAAATACCAAAAATTTACCCCAACCATTTTTCGATTTGTAGAATTCAAAATTGAACTCCATTTTTCAAAAATAATTTTATAAATATTATTAATTTAATTTTTAAATAAGGTCACAGTTAATTCGAAAAATAACAATATTGAAGTGCAATTAGTTTTATGTGACATTGGAAAATTAATTAAGATCCCGTTATCCTATCGCCTTGGGAAAATAAAATAATAATATTATTTACTATTCATGAGGTCATATTACTATTCATATTACTATTCATAAGGGTATGTTACTATTCACCAAAAATCAAGTTTGTTTCATCAGACTCTAAATAACATACTGAACACAATTGTAGATGACATTTTCTTGAAATTCAAAACATAGAAGAAATAAAATTTTGTTTAAATGATACTTATAAATATTTACCTTAAACAAAATTTCAAGAATTATAAATTTATTTTTAGAAAACCTTGGGATGTTATAGGTATGCTTCTTCATAGGGAATCAACACCCACACCATTGAAGGATTTTTCAAAGGAGATTCATGATCTTTCTTAAATTTGTAGAAGAGCATGTGATGGTTTGGAATATGAAAAGATATTTTATTTTCCTGATAGTTGATATGTGCTCTATATAATGAGAGCCAATATATTCCCATTATAGCATCAAATCCCACTAAAGGAAGTATTGCAAGATTTGCTGGAAGAATCTTTCCACATACACCAATACGAGAAGTGTCAAACACTTGGGTTGTAATGATTCCACCACTTAGTGTTTTTATAGATATCTCTACTTCAAGGTTTCGGGGCTTCGATTCTATAGTTCTAGAAAACTTTCAAGATATAAAGGAATGCGTATAACCATAATCAAATATGACTTTTTCCATTCCTGAGTGAATAGGAAGTGTACCATATACACCTTCATTATCTTGCTCCACTTCCACAGTAGTGATGTAATAAGCCTCCCCTTGTTCCTTTAGCTTTGGTGGCTGCTGATGCTGATTACCCTCGAGAAGTCTAGGTTTGGTGCACTGGCTTACATAGTGCCCTATCTCCCTACAATTGTTGCATTGAACCATGGGTGGTTCTCTCCTTTCTTCCACCACATTCTCCTTCATTTTTATGTCTTTTCGACACTCTGGAGCATGGTTTCCTTCTTTCCCACACTTAAATCATTTTCCCATCCCTTTGAGGTAGTTCCCATGGGGCAACTTCCCACATTTTCACATGTGGGTCATTGAGTTTTCCTCCCACCTTTTTCATTGAATCCAGCAACATGAAACTCCATATTTTGTTTCTTATCACCATATCCATGTGACTATTATCCAAACTCTATCTCCACTTTGAGAGCACACCAAAAAAATTCTTCATAACTCTCAAATCTCGAATTTCAAGAGCCTTTCAAAGGTGTGGTTTAATCTACTAAATAATCTATTAATTTTGTTATCATTGTTTATAAAAAAACCGAAGCGAACATTGAAATCCTTGTGTAATTCTCTTCATAGGTTGTGATATATTATCATTAATTTTGCTTTAGATCTATGAATTCACTCTCCATATTTCTGTGAAGAGTTCTTGGGAAATACTTGTTAAGAAACACGATCTTAATGTCTTCCCATTCCATCTCTTCAATTCCCCCCCTTAGATTGGTGTTATTAATCAAATCCCACCATTGATCGGCCTCTCCATCTGGATGATAAAAATCTAGAGTCACCTTCTTCATCTCAAAACAGTGAAGCACAGAAAATATCTTCTCCAAGGAGTTGGCCCACTATTCCGAAACTAGTGGATCAGAAGATCCACTAAATGTCGGTGGTCGTTGCTGCATAAAACATTCGATATCCAGTTGCTCACTCTTTCATGAAGGAGGGAATTCCAAATTATTATGGTTACTATTTATAACATGAGATAATTGGTTAAGAATCACCATGAAGTTTTGAACTCCACCTCCCAAATCATTGGGGATTTCATTCAGGCAATCATTCTATTGACCCTCACATGTGTTTTTGGCCTAGTTTCTCCTGGTTCCCACCATTTTATAAAATAGAAAAGTTAGAACAAAAAATAAGTCAACTAATCATGAATAATTTATTCATTTAACAAAGTTATACTAAAATCATAACATATGGGATGTCTATCTAAAGATTCTTGTGTGCATATTTGTACTTAGCCTATGCTAGAGGTTTTCTCTAGGGTTCACTAATCCTAATTTCTAAATTAACTAAACCTTTCCTCTGATACCAACTATAGTGATCCAGCCTTTACTTATATTACTAATACATAATTTTAAATATGAAAAACATAATAGTATTACACATAGAGGATCCAAAGGTTTAATGTATTGGGAAATCTAAGACCATACATATTAATTACAACATCAAGCATGAGCTTTTTTTTATTTCTTCTTCTCTAGCTTCTTATTGGCACTTGACCTCTCCTAAGTACATCATGCCACCTGAGGATATAAATCAAGAAGGTTGAGCTAAAATCCCATTAAATGGATAGATAAGAATAATATAACATGGGGTGAGCATAATCATGACATAGGCAAAGGATCATGAACACGGGAGGAAGCATAAATATAAGACTTGAAATGTGGAAAAGCAAAAAAATAAAACATCATTTCTTTGTGGTTAACTACCACAAATACTTGTGAACAAAGATGGAATATTTTTCAAACATAATTTCACATTTACTCATGAGATTCATCACTTTACCCAATGAATTGGAGCACTGTATAATTCCGAGCACACCCGTCACATTTAAACATTCATATTGCGCTATATAATTCTGGGCCCACCCGTCACATCATATCATTATCATTTATCATGCATGAAATATAACAAAAATGAACATAAATTACCCATGAAAAGTAATCATTTTCATCTCATAATACCACATTCATAAACATTGGGCTCCCAAAATAAATACGGAATAACATACATATTACCAGAACCGTCAATCTTGAATGAGAAGTAAAAGGTGTGTTCTTAAAAGAAGAGTTCATTTGGAAAAAAATTGGTTTGACATAAATACCAGTGAAAAACGTGTATATCCTATAAAAGTAAAGAAAATTAAGATCAAAATACTTTTAAGGAGTAACCATATCAAAAAGGAGTTAAAGAGGGAGAACCCAAAGGATGAAAGTTGGGTTCGAGAATTCCCCCTTACCTTGTATCCAAACGCTTCCGACACTTTAATGTCCTATATAATGGAATTATATTTATTAATTAGAAACTAAGTAACCTTTTATAAATGAAAATGGTTCATTTTGGTTTCATTATGTTATTTTATGGGCCTTTTGATGAGTTATAGGGTTTAAAAACATTGTTCGGGAATGTTCGTTTTTATGGTTTTCTTGAGCGTTCCACATGTATTCAGGAATTGAAGTTCGTGTAGAACATGGATAAATATCCAGAAAATATATTCCATGTTATTAATGATATTACAGAATTTAAAATGATATTATAACGAATTAAAATTTATACCATGTGGATTAATCATTATATAAGAATTAAATGATGATTGTTTGAGTTAATTTGGACGGTTTTTCGACCACAATGAACTTTTTTTGATTAATCATTTAGTAATATGTACATAAGTTAATTATATAACTTTAAATAGGACTTAATAAATATAAAATATTCTGGTTCAACCATAAAAATGGTTTCATGAACAGTTCTGAAGGTAGAAATGAAAAAAGAAAACATGTTGTTCTTGAAGGTGGTAGATTAACACCTCACGAACAACGTTTTCTTTTATAAAATAAAAGGAAGAGGAGAAGGGGGTTGGATGGTATAATATCCCATTAGTATCATAAAAGTCTATTATATTTATGATATTTGAGTTACTATACTATTTGGACAAATATAGGTGGGGAGAGAATAAGAAAACAACTTGAAATTGAAAGGAATTTAAAGGAAAAGAAGGAGAGAAATTACCTCTTGAATCCTCCTCTTGAGATCCTCCTTAAGGGGCCTAAGATTGGTATTTTGAAGAGACCAGATGATTTTGGACTTGAGGTAGGGGATATGGAATATTATTGGGTAGAGTTTAGTCAAGTATTGAATCTTGAGAGGTGTGAGGGAATGAGGGAGTGAATGGTGGTATTTATAGTGGAGGGGATATGGGTTTTCTTAATATAAAATTCATTAATGTATTATTTCTACACAAGATAAGGAATAGTGAGTATTCCTTGACAAAGAATAGTACTTTTATCTTGTGATACCGAACTAAGTGGGCTTACATCAGCAGAACATCATACATGGCTCTATAGTTAGCTTATTTAGCTTATTTTTGTAAATTATGGTATTTCACTATTCATAAAAAATTCAAGTATTTCCAAAAAATCTCAAAATTTCACCCCAACCATTTTTCAACATGTGGAATCCAAAAATGAAGTCTATTTTGAAAAAAACAATTTTCTAGATATGATTAATTTAATATTTAATTAAAATCATAGTTTATTATTAAAAAACCAGTTTTAAAACAATCATTTACTTATTCTAAAATATAGGTACATAATACTTTCAATTGAATATTATTTGTATACTATCATAGGTAAGGTTACTATTTATTAGGGTATATCACTATTCATAAGGGTATGTTACTATTCATAAGGGTAGGTTACTATTCACCAGAAATTATGTTTGTTCTATTATACTCCAAAAATCATCTTGAACACAACCGTGTATTTCAAATTTTTGAAATTCCAAACACAGAAGTGAAAAACTTATGTTTAAAGGTCACTTAGAATTTATTAGTTCATAATGTTGTGTTTTTATGTGATTATATGACATATTTTTAAGAAGATAATTTCCATTGAAAAACATTGGGTTGTTAAATATGATACATGTTCTTAATTGTGATCTTTTTAAGTTCCTGACAATCAATAATAAAATGTATTGATCCATCATTCTTCTTAACAAAAATAATAGGTGAACCCCATGGAGACACACTAGGGTATTAAAATACCTTATCCGCATTCTCATAGAATTTCTTCTTCAATTCCTAAAACTCAATTGTGTATATTCTATAAGGATTATTTTAAATGGGTGTAGCACCTGGTATGAGTTCTATTGAAAAATAAACTTCATGATTTGGAGGAATACTGGACAATTCTTATGAAAAAACATCAATAAACTCTTATACAACATGAATATCATAAATTTTGAGTTTACCTCCAATAATTTTAGATAAATAACCTTGATGGATAGGAATCAAGACCCATAACATAGAAATAATTTCTATTAGAAGTTCGTATTCAACCTCACATTGATAAATGACCATAGGTTCATTTTATATATGAAATGTGACTTCTCTTACTTGAAAATTAATATGAGATCCATATAGAGAAAGACAATCCATGCCTAAAATCACATCAAATTCAACTAGGGGAATAACCGCAATATTTGAAGGAATCACATTCCCATAAAAGTATATCGGAGAGGAACTATAGACTCGAGATACAACCATCATACCTTTAGGAGTTTTCATTGCTATAAAAAAATCTAATAATTAGGTTATCTGTTAACATTCCTTGACACATTTCCTAATATACAAAAGGTCATATAACTAATATCAAATAGGGCACTTCAATATTTGAGCATACATATTGTTGGATCGAATTATATCAAATATACACAAGAGGGGGGGGGGGTGAATTGTGTCTTTTCAAAAAAAAACTTTGCAAGATTGTGTTCTGACTTTTAACTTTAATCAGATGAATTGATGTAGCGGAAATTTAAATAGCAGTGACACAAGATATATATAGTGGTTTGGGGAATAGAAGGCCCCTAGTCTACTCCACCAATGCTCTACTCCACGAGCTTGGTGGTTTTCACTATTTGGTCCTCATTTCAACACACCTTACAACAACTGAGTATAGGAAGTTGACACCTTTACAATCTAAGGAAAAACAAAGCCTTCTGGTTCACTCATAGAACCTACACAGCTTAGTACGAGAAGCCGGTTACTCAAGAATAGAAGAGAAATATTTTCGTATTCTAAAAATACTTTCCTGATGTCCTTCACAATTCCAATAACATGAAATTGACAGTAAATGGATCGTCGCCTTCAGAAATAATGATCTTCACAAAAGATTCATTCTGAGTCGATCCTTTTACAGTAGATATAGAAATATAACTCACAACTTTAGCAGTAGCAAATTCATTAATGATCTTTGATGTAGAACAAATGAATCTTCTATCATGATTTTTCTACTATAGAAAACATAGATTTTTCGTTCTCTTGAATCAGTAGATATGAATTCTTGATAGTCTCTGTTTTTCTTCACTTTTTCAAAATGATCAAGAGATCACATAAGATTAATTTTTTTTGTTCGGAAAAGTTCATATATAATGATAAGTACTTCTCCTGCAAATTTTAGATCCACAAAAGTCACCTTTTAACTCGTAATATTCAAACATTTGAATTTATAGAGTATTCATAACTTCCCTGAAAACTCATCATAAAAAGATCCAATAAAACAGCTTTGAATCAGACAAAGTATCACTTTCAAATCAGCTTTAAATCCGATGTGAAATCTGCATAATAAACAGTTTGCTGAACGTTGCATAAAAAATCAACTTTAAATTCTCTGACATTAAACATAAGGTTGAGTTGTACTGTATGAATCCTCTGAACATAAGGTTGATGACGTAGGGTTGATCACAAACATAAGGTTCATGTCACTTTCTTCAAACGTAAGGTTGATCATAAACATAGGGTTGGTCATCCATACTTTTCTCTTCAACTTTCAAATGTATGATAAAAGATCCATACTTTTACTTGATCCATACTTTTCCAATAATGTATGGTTGTTTACAAAAGTAAGGTTGATGAACCATATTTTTGAGAAACAAATGTAACGTTTAATACTTACATACGGTTCCACTTCCATACTTTTCTAATATCCCAAACGTGGAGTTCCATCATAACATAGGGTTCTTTTTCATACTTTTCCGATAACGTATGGTTCCTCTTCCATACTTATCTCTTATCTCATAAAGTATACACTGTATTTTATCCTTATACTATGTTCCTTCATGTAGGGTATAAACAATGTTTCTAGAACACGCTACAGAAGATCCCGAATAAGTAGGGCATGAACAGTGTTTCCAGAACACGCTAAATGCAAACACTTTAGAAATAAAACCTTGTTGTTCAAGAACTTAAATATTTCGTCCAGAAATAAAAATATAATGAATAATAAATTCCTAAAAAAAACTTAACAAATAAAAGCATTTGAAAAATAATTAAGGGTATTTGTGAGGCATCAAAATTTTCATAAAGAGATAAAGTATTGTTCTCAACATACTCTCTCTTTAAATAAAACATTATGTACTGTTGAAAACAAGACTTTCTCAACAATATCCCCCTTTTTGATTATCAAAAAACACATAAAATAATTAGTGAAATCAACTTACACAAAAACTAATTAATTACATATAGTTTTGAATTAAAAAAAACATAATTTCACCCTTTAAATTATCCATTTTAATTTCTCCCCTAATAAAATGAAACAAAAAAAAATGTTGTGTTTATCCAAATTTATCCCCCTTTTGTGATATCAAAAATAATGATAACATATGGAATATAACACATTTAATGTAGCACTGAACTTAAGTAAATGCCAAGTAACTATGTTTCAGTAATGAAATCTAGATTACTGGCATATCTAAACAAAGACAGTAGGGGAAAAAAATATTTTCAAACAAAATTGATAAATACAGGAATCAAAAAAGTTTTATTGAAATTATGGAATAGATACAATTATAATGAACATATGAATCAAGGTTTGATCAGGGTATGAAATAGGTTCTATCTCCTATGAACTGCAGACTTGATTTCTGTCAACTGTTCCATGAGTCTTCGCATCATTCCATCACCAAGATGAATGATAAGTTCCCCGGTCTCTTGAGTAATATGAATGTATTCAATGAGATTGACTCTGAAAAACTCGTGAAGTCTTTATTCCTTCTCCATAAAAAAAGATAGATTTTCTGTGAATTTATTTAAGATAGAACTGATTCCTGGTTCACTGGATGTCAAATGATCAACCAAAATTTTTTGATTGTCTAACAAGACTAATAAAGGAGAACGATTGCATTACAGATCATGCAATCTGTCACTCATATTTCTCATTGCAGCTGTGATAGCTCGAAACTTTCTGATTAAATCAGGTGAAGTACCTGATCTTCTAGCAGCACTATTTCCAACAGATGAAAATTGTGTCTCTAGATATCCTTTAATTTCTAACAGATCTTACTTTTTGACCATTTCTGATTTCATATTTGAAACCTCTGTCAACATCTCTTGCTTAAAATCTTCAAATTCTTGTCATGAAACAGTACTATTCTTAATTCTATGAAATTTCAACAGCTCTTATTCTAAGGCACTCCTTAGAGTAACATTTTCAGATTCCAACTGAGAAACCTTTCTGTACAGGTCTTCAATTTCCTTATTCACTATATCAGAGGCACCCTGTACTTGATTCTCATTCTCAGGTTCAGTGTGATGCATCAATACAAAAGGTAGTGAATCTACATCATACTTGTCTTTTTTCCTTTTTCTGAGCAGGTTAGTCCACATATTTTTCCTCAGAGTATTTTCCAGACACATCCACAGAAAAATCCTCTTGAATTACTTCTGTTTGAGATTCAAAAATATGCTCATCACAAACATCACCAACTTTTAACTATAATGGATTTTCTAAGATAATATCTTCTGGATTGTCTTGAGGTATGGCTACTTCCTCACCAGGCTCGGCCTCCTTTTCTTGGTGAAGTGTAACTTCAACATCAACTTTAATTTGAGGTTCTGGTCTTTCAATGTCAATTATTTCAAGGTCATGTTCTGTAACAGCCACATTCTGTGCCTGAGATTGTTCAACAACTTTTTATCTGAAAAAGTTGTAAGAGAGTAAATATCTTGTGGTCAGTACAGGGGAAACAAGTTCCTCATGAACAGGTCTTTTCCTCTGAGTGTGAAGTCCTTCCTGACTTCTTTATTCCTTAGTTTCTTCCATGTCAAATATTATTCTCCTTGCAGCAGTGCTTATTCTTGATTCAGCTTCTCCCTCCTTTGACTTAGCAGACTGAGCTTGAGAACTTTCTGTTTCATCCTCAGCTCCTACTGGATATTTTTTGCCTTTTATAGTGCTCTAGAAATAGCCAATATTTCTTATATTTCTAGCATTAAACACATTACTGTGATGACAATGCACTTTGGCATCCACTAGTCTCACCATATCCTTCTTAAACAACAGTTTGGAAATGAATCATCCAAAAGGGTAGAAGTTCATTCTGGATTCCCTGTGACAACAGTAATTCAGATACCTCACCTTGTATATAGGAAAATTGAGTTTGATATCACCGAGAAAAATATACATTATGTACATGTCAGGATATAATATCTTCTCCATATCCGACATCCTCAGTGCAATCCCAGTTTTCACAAACTTTACTAAAATTTTCTGATCAAGCTCCAAGTCCTTTATGAACATCTTCTTTATATACGTAGTACCAAAAAGAAATGACATAATTTCATCTGATTTATGTACAGAATCTCCTATATTTTTCAAATCAATATGAATGAATCCCTCATGAGAGCAGTTCAAAATCTGACCAATTTAAACTGAGGAGATCAAAAAATCCCTATACTCTATCTTAGCCAGCATAGTTTCCTCATTGTCTCCCATACTAAACTGTACATATTTAAAGAAATATCAAAGTTCTAACTCATACAAAAATTCCGTATACTCACTGTTGAAACTCTGTTTCAGATTCTGAAATGACAGTGCTTGTTTCAACATGAGATTCGTCTGATATAGCCATTCGAGTTAAATCACCTTTCCCTGTAAGATTTTTCTTCCTTCAGAGCGTTGTCTCTTGGAAGTTCTGGTCTCGGCCTCATCAGCACTCTTATTCATATCCATATCTACGAGAATCTATGAAGGTTAGGGTTTCAGAGGTTCGAAGACTAGGGTTGACAAGAAGGGTGCAGTTTTACGTGTTCGAAAAGGTTTTGGTAGAAATGAAACGGTTTAGAAGTCGAAGGGTTTCTGACAACCTTGATTCCCATGTTTTCATTAATAATTACATAGTTTTTAAAAATAAATAAAATTAATTACATGGGGAAAATAAAATTATTCTTTTTGAAAAACAAATATCCAAATTATTTTAAACATAATTAAAATAAATAAACAACATAGTTAAAATTAAAACTTTATTTAAAAATAAATAAACCTAGCTCCCCCTTAATAAAATCATACCTTGTAGTGGGAAGTGATTTAGTAAAAATATAATCTAATTGAATTTTAGTACTTACAAATTCCAAAGATATATCGTTTTTAAGAACATGATCTCTTAGAAAATGATGTCTGATATCAATATTCTTAGTTCTAGAATGATTAATAGAATTTATTTAAAAAATTTATAGCACTATTATTATCACATAAAATAGTAATATTATTAAAATTTAGTCCAAAGTCCATAAGAGTGTTTTTCATCCACAAAACTTGTGCATAACAACTGCCAGCAAAAACATATTCTGCCTCGACTGTTGACAGGGAAACTAAATGTTGTTTCTTACTTGACTATGACACTAAGGATTTCCCTAAAAAGTGACACATTCCTAAAGTGATTTTCCTATCTAATATACAACTCCCAAAGTCTACATCTGAATATGAAATCAAATTAAAATCAAAAGTTTTGGGATAAATAAGAGATTGAAAAATAGTTCCTTTTAAATTCCTAAAAATTCTTTTAACAGTAGTTAAATGAGATTCTTTAGGATTTTATTGAAATATTTCAAAAAGACATACTAAATACATTATATCTGGCCTGCTAGTAGTAAGATAAAATAAACTACCAATCATACCTCTTTATATCTTGTTGTCAACTGATTTTACAGTTTCATCCAAATCAAGTTTTATATTAGTACACATAAGAGTTGTATATGTCGTGTTGTTTTCAAGTCTAAACTTATTTAATAAATCAATAATGTATTTGCTTTGATTCAAAACATTTCCAAAATCTTTTTGATAAATTTGAAGTCTTAAAAAGAAATTTAGTTCTCACATCATACTCATTTCAAATTTTTTTTTCATTAACTTTGAAAAATCATGGTAAAGGGTTTTATTAGTTGATCCAAAAATTACATCATCAACATAAATTTGAACTAATAAAATATTAGAATTCACAGTTTTCTTAAAAAGGGTTATAAAATCCATTCCAACAGTAAAATAATTTTTCAATAGAAAAGATCTTAATATTTCATACCAAGCTCTAGGTTCTTGTTTAAGGGAATAAAGAGCATTAGTAAGTTTAAAAATAGAATCTGGTTTTTGATAATTTTCAAATCCAAGAGGCTGCTCAATATAAACTTCCTCCATTAAATAACCATTTAAAAAGGACAACTTAACATCCATATGAAATAATTTAAAGTTCATATAAGATGCATAGGCTAAAAGGATTTTAATGTCTTCTAATCTAGCTACAAATATACCTTCTTCCTGATTATATCCTTTAGCTACAAGTCTAGCTTTATTTCTAGTTATTATTCCTTAATCATCTTGCTTATTTATAAAGACCCATTTGGTTCCTCTCAATGGATAGTTCTGTGGTATTTCAACTAATTCCTAGACTTAATTTATTTTGAACTGGTTTAATTCTTCTTGCATTTCTATCATCCATATTTCATCATCTGAAGCTTCTTCTATAGACTTGGGTTCTAATTGGGATAAAAAGTAAGAGAATTATACAAGATTCCCTATATTTCTTCTAGTTTTTATTCATGTGTCTAAGTCACCTATTATAGTTTCTAAGGGGTGATTCCTTAGGGTTCTAGTCTGTCTAGGTAGCACACTCATAGGATCTTCAGTATCATGTTCTTCTGAACTGGACTGAATTTCCTTTATATATTTTTCAAAATCATTTTTCAAGTTCTCAAGTCTCATGTTATCATTAGAGTCAGATTCATCCATTTGGTCTTTCCTTTTCTCAAAGGGATCGGATTCATCAAATTTCACATGAACTGAATCTTCAAAAATCCATGACTTCTTATTATAGACTCTATAAGATTTGGAGGTAGCTAAATATCCTAAGAAAATTCTTTCATCAGATTTTGGATCGAACTTACCAAGATTGTCCTTGGTGTTCAAGATGTAAACCTTACATCAAAAAACTTTAAAGTAGTTTCCTTTGAGTTTTCTGTTATTCCAAAGTTCATAGGTTTTTTTTAAAAATTGGTCTAATTAAAACTCTATTCATTATATAGCAGGATGTGAATATAGCTTCTGCCCAAAAAATAGGTAGGAAGAATGTCTTCATTTAGCATAGTCCTACCCATTTACTGAATAATCCTATTTCTTCTCTCAACAATTCCATTTTTTGAGGTGTTCTTGGTGCATATAAGGTGTGTTTAATACCCATATCTGAGCATAATGAATTAAATTCTAGATTCTCAAATTCTCCACCACGATCACTTCTTAATGAAATTATTTGAAAACCTTTTTCATTTTGAATAGCTTTACAAAAACTTTAAAATAAAGTAACAGCTTCATTTTTAAAATTTAAAAAGAAAATTCATGTAAATCTAGAATAGTCATCAACTAAAACAAATACATATGATTTACCAAAGAAACTTGCTACTCTTGAAGGTCCAAACAAATCCATATGGATAAGTTCTAGAGGTTTAGATGTATCAATTCTGTTAACAGATTTGAAGGATTATTTGTGTTGCTTTCCAAGTTGACATGAATCATAAAATCTATCACTTTCAAATTTGAGACTAGGCAAATCAGAAACTAAATGTTTCTTAAATAACTTATGTAAAACATATACATTACAATGTCCAAGTATCCTATGCCCGATCTAAGATTCATTTAATTTAGCAGTTAAGTAGTTTACTTATTGTTTACACAATGAATTTAAATCAAGGGTATCCACATTGTCAGTTCAAGGTGCTCTAAATTTAAGCAATTTATTTTTGAAAATAGAACATAAATTGTTAGAAAAATCAACAGCATAACCATCATCACATAGTTGAGAGATACTTATCAGATTGTGTTTCAATACTTGTACATAAGGTACTTTATTGATTGAGATAGCTTCTGGATCTCCAACTGTTCCAATACCAATGAATTTCCCTTTGGAATTGTCACCAAAAGTGACAAGTCCACCATCTTTTTGAGTGAGTGTAGAGAAATTCGATGAGTTTCCACTCATATACCTTGAGAAGCCACTGTCCATATACCATATGTCCTTTTTTCTTTTGTGGCATGATCCCTGCAAAGGCATTTACACAATTTTCTTTGGTACCCATATTTTGTTGGGGCCAATGGTGTTAGCTAGCAAGGATCTGGGAATCCATACTTGCTTTGTTTTTATAATTTCACAAGAGTCAAATAAATAATTTGATACAAAGGCCTTATTAATACCACTTATTTGGGGTTGTCTTAAGAAACAGTTTTTAGAAATATATCCCCTTATTTCACAGTAATTATAATGTAGTCTTTTTGCACTTAGAATAAAATAATTTTTTTACATCTTGGGTTTTTCACCTTTACTACGAATTCCAAATCTTTCATTTTTAATGGCATTTTTTCCAAGAATTTCATTTAAAGTATTTTATCCTTTAGTAAAAACAAGGTCTGCATTTTTATAAGTTTCCACTTCAGTTTGCAGTGATTTTATATTTGATTCATAATCTGTATTGTTAGTGTTAATTGAGTCAAACTTGTTAGTTAACTCCTTATATTGTTTCAGCATTGTATCTATTTCATCAGAAACAGCCTTATGAATATTCTTTAAAAGACTTATTTTTTTTAAATAGATAATCATATTTTTCTTCATGCATATTTCTGTAGGATGAAAGTTTTTCATTAGAGTAACTAGATTCAGAACTAGAGTTAGAAGAGTAGTAAGATTGTAACTCATCTGTTTCTTCCATAAAACACATGTTAGCTTTTATATTTGCTTCTTCCTTCTATAAGTTTGATTCAGAAGTGCTACTGGAGTCTTCAGATACACTCCATGTAGCTTTCATATCCTTTTTATCTTTATGCTCATAATCATTTCTTTTGAAGAATTTCTTTCTCTTTTCTTCTTTTAGCTTAGGACAGTCAGGTCTGATATGACTCATTTTCTTTCATTCATAACATATAACTTCCTTATCATCCTTTTTGAAGGATTTTATGAAGCCCTTATTATTTATATAGATTTTAGTGAATCTTCAGGCTAGATGAGCCAATTCCACATCAGAATTAGATAAATCAGATCTTTCTAATTTCTTTTTTCACTTTTCTTCATCTTTCTATTTTTTCTCTGTGATGATACTTTCAAGGCAGTGTCATGTCTTTTGATAAGAACTTTATGTTCATTTTCTTCATCTTCCATCTTAGCTTCATACATCATTAATGTTCCAATCAGTTCTCTCATGGTTAAATATTTGACAGGTGTCAACTGTCTGATTGCTGCAGAGATTCCATTCCATTTTGTAGGCAGTACTCTCAGTACTTTTAAAGCTTGATATGCTTGTTTAATGGGATCTCCCAAAGTGGTTATGTTATTGAAAATGTCTATCAATCTTCCATTCATTTGAGTAATACATTCACCTTCAACCATTCGGAAATTATTGAACTTATGCTTAGTAGTTTCATATCTCATTTCCCTGATATTGTTAGTTCCTTCATAAGCAACAAAAATAGTTTGCCACATTTCATATGCTTTCGGGCATTGAGATACTCTGTTAAATTCATCAGGTCCTAGAACACATATAATTTCATTCATTGCCTTCGAGTTCATGTCATAATCTACTTCAGTATCTACACTCCATGTTTCAGGTTTTTCTGGTATTTCATATGGAGTCAGAATCTTAGAATGTACTCTGTATCCAAGGTTTTTCAGATAGATAATCATTCATGATTTCCATCATCCATAGTTTTCTCCATTAAAGTATGGTGCTCTGACCATAGACATTCCCTCTCTTGTATCAGTCATCTTTCTCTGTGTATAATCACTTTCAGCTTGTTAAGGCTTTATTAGAAAGCTCAACCTCTGATACAAATTTTTGGATCAGATTATATTAAATATACAAAAGAGGGGGGGGGGTGAATTGTGTCTTTTCAAAAAAAAAACTTTGCAAGATTGTGTTCTACCTTTTAACTTTAATCAGATGAATTGATGCAGTGAAAATCTAAATAGTAGTGACATAAGATATATAGTGGTTCAGGGAACAGAAGGCCCCTAGTCCACTCCACTAATTCTCTACTCCATGAGCTTGGTGATTTTCACCATCTGGTCCTTGTTTCAACATACCTTACAACAACTAGGTACAAGCAGTTGACATATTTACAATATAAGGCAAAACAAATCCTTCTTGTTCACTCACAGAATCTACACATCTTAGTACGAGAATCCGGTTAATCAAGAATAGAAGAGAAATATTTTTGTACTCTAAAAATACTATCCAGATGTCCTTCACAATTGCAACAGCATGCAATTGAAAGTAGATGGATCGTCACCTTCAAAAATAATGATCTTTACAAAAGATTCATTCCGAGTCGATCCTGTTATAGTAGATATAGAAATATAACTCACAAATTTAGCAGTATCAAATTCATAAATAATATTTGATGTAGAACAAATGAATCTTCTATCATGATTTTTATACTACAGAAAACAGATCTTTATCGTTCTCTTGAATCAGAAGATTTGAATTCTTGATAGTCTCTATTTTTCTTCACTTTTTCAGAATGATTGAGAGATAACATAATATTAACTATTTCTATTCGGAAAAGTACATATATAACGATAATTACTTCTCTTGCAAATTTTAGATCCACAAAAGTCACCTTTTAACTCGCAATATTCAAACATTTAAATTTATAGAGTAGTCGTAACTTCCCATAAAATTCAGCAAAAAAAGCTCCGATAAAAAGGCTTTGAATCAGTCAAAATCATAATTTTAAATCAGCCTTAAATCCATCATGAAATTCTCATAATAATCATCTTGTTGAATGTTGCATAAAAAATCAACTTTAAATTCTCCGACGTTAAATGTAAGGTTGAGTTGTACTGTATGCATCCTCTGAATGTAAGTTTGATAACGTAGGGTTGATCACAAACATAAGGTTCATGCCACTTTTTTCAAATGTAAGGTTGATCATAAATGTAGGGTTGGTCATCCATACTTTTCTATTCAACTTTCAAACGTATGATAAAAGACCATACTTTTACTTTTGAGAAACAAATGTAACGTTTAATACTTACGTACAGTTCCCCTTCCATACTTTTCTAATATCCCAAACGTAGGGTTCATTCCAAATATAGGTTTCTTTTTCATACTTTTCTGATAACGTATGGTTCATATTCCATACCTTTCTCTTATCTCATAAAGTATTCACTGCATTTTATCCTTACAATATGTTCCTCCATGTAGGGTATGGATAGTGTTTCTAGAACACTCTAAATGAGAATAATTTAGAAATAAAACCTCATTGTTCAAGAACTTAAATATTTCGTCCAGAAATAAAAATATAATTAATAATAAATTCTTGAAAAATACTTAACCAATAAAAGCATTATAAAAATAATTATGGGTATTTTTGAGGCATTAAAATTTTCATAAATAGATAGAGTATTGTTCTCTACATACTCCTCCTTTAAATAAAACATTATGTATTGTTGAAAACAACACTTGCTCAACACCTATTACCACCTCAACTTCACCATTCTATGTTTAATCTAGTACTAAAACCAAAATGGTTTGTCTGATCATTAAACATCATTAATAAGAGTGATCAATCATGAAATATCATTCATAGGATGTCTAAATCATTACACCTTATTTTCAATATGTGGAACTTTAGTTTTAACCTAGTTTATCCATGGTAATTACCAAAATTTTAGAATATTATCCTAAACTAAGACTTATCCCCAAGGTTATCACTAACGCTTTATAATACTAATATCCAAATATTATCTAAACCCTGTTATAATACCAACTATGGAGACCCAAAATTTTCATACATAGATATTATATCTTAATAGATTAATAATAATTACATAATATTAGAATCCATATAAAAACTATAAATTTTTAGTGTGTTTGGAGACTAGATATATAAACATATTATTTAGGTACATTCTACATCATCCCTCGTAATTTTATTCTCACTTTGTACCCTTATTGACATACCATACTAAAAAAAACTTTCTTAAAAACCTATAGAAAGGAAACATATGAAATGGTGAGCTCAAATTCATAGTAATGGTAAACATGAGAGATATTAATCAATGATCATATTAAAGCATAAGATAAAAAAAATATAATAAGATTATGACAACAAAAAATTACAAGGTTCATACCCAATCTATCCTAGATCATAAACACAATTCATGACATAAAACTTTATCATTTCAAATGATATGAATCATAATCATGATAATACATCATAAATTAATTATGAACTATAATTTCTGATCACAATCATGTCATAAAAGTGTGGAACCATCATAGGAATAAAATCCGTTTTATATATCATTGTTAACTATAAAAACCATCAAATCATAGTGAATCATGTATAAAAACATTTTTCACATATCATAATGGATCAGGAATTGTCACATGTTTCCAATAGTGAACTAGACATCACAACTTGTTTCCTTTAGTAGATTTAGTGCATGGACTTGTTTCCCATAATGGATCATGCACATTGATGTGTTTCCCATAATTATCTCGTGAGATATAAAAATTTAACCAATACACTATAGTGTTATGTAATTCTAGGACCACCCATCACATAATGAGGAACATACATATGTACACAAAAAGATCATAAAACCTTCATCATATCATCATTACATAACCCATGGAAAGGAAACAAGTTTCACAAACATTTCATTATTTAATCCTAGCAAGACCTGTTGAAAATAGATGGGTTTTATAAAATTCATCCTCATAATCATAAACTACCCATAGAAAGAATAAGGATTATATCATTTGACCATATACCTAATAAAGCATAATTAAATCAAAATATTTTATATTAGATTAAAAATTCCATTGAAAGATCATTGGAATATTTCTTATGGAAAATACCTTTTCCAATTTGAAATATAATATTTAAAATATTAAAATTTCTGACATATTTTGGAAACAATTTTCTTTGAAAATAATATTATAAAATTGTAAAGCTTCAAATAATTGAGCGTTCATGATTGTGTAAAATTCCATTCATTCCATAATCGTTAAAACAAATATTTTGTTTACATATTTCGTAATACATTTCTTGTTTAGGAAGCAACAAGAAAATTTTCTTTAAAACTTTTTATAAAAAGTCGAACATGGCTAAAAAATAATCTAAAAAATTATTAGATAATATCAAAAAATATTCTTAAAACATTTTAAAAAACACAGATATGGAATAAAAAGTTTTTCCAACCAAAATAGGAGAAATAAGGCCAGATTTTCTTAAAAACAATTTTCGAACTATTTTGAGTTCAAAAGAGAGATAAATGCAATAAAAACATCAAAATTATAGAAATAAATAAAGGATAGAAAAAATTAAATAGATTTATCATATAAGTATTATATAATTTCCTCAATGGAAATTCAAGCATTAATAATCCTGATTAAAATGGGATTGAAGGATAAATCTCTTACCTCAAGTATCGTCTTGCTTCGTATGCATTTGACCCTACTATATAATAAATAAAATTTATTATACATATATTCTAGATCCATACTTATATATATCATTCTACATATTATTTACTTATAATATTTTTTCACTCATGTATTGATAATTGTCTATTAAAATCATTATTCCAGGTGATAACTGATTTGTTTCATGTATATTTCTCTTCTACTGTTTTGATCTTTATACTTTGATTATGGTTCCATTATCTCCAAAATGTTGGAGATAAATATCATATATATTTATAGTCATGTAAAAAAGTTAATCATGATATAAATATCATATATATTCATTATATATATATATACATATAGGGTCATACATAAACATTAGAGATAAAAAAAATGAATTATATAGTTTATGGATATGGTAAGCCATACATACACATGACTGTTTTTTTCACTTCTCAAAGGATCCTATATCACCCTCTATTTTAATTAAGTAACCCTTTATTTATTTATTTTAAGTATTTAAAGTGTTTGTGTTAAGTTTTTGAGGGTTTTGAGGACTTTTGAAATGTTTTGGGGGGATTTTCTAGAGGTGCACAGTTTGAGTAGGGTTAATAGAAACTGTGAAAATCCTGTAGGAAACCATGCAAAGTAAGAAAAAGGATACTGGGTAGGCACATGATTTTTTCAAACCATGTTGCCACCGAAGAGTAACTGTGAAAAGATTAATAGATGGAGAAACATGTTTCGCACACAATTTGTCTAAACATGTAAGAAAACCATATGAAGGGTGTCTGGAGGCAGTTTTTGGTGCATGGTTTGCACACAGTTTGTCTAAACTGTGTGCCCTAACCTTGTACAGTCAAAAAATAGATCCTTAAATTATGGATCTCACTCGAGATTACTCCTAAAACTCTATTTTTTTCACTTATTTCAACACTAAATTGGGTTTATATCCCACCAAAGTCAATGGAGACTTTCCCCTTCAATCCTAGATCGATTCATTGTCAAATCTTAGTGTGTTGAAGGAAGGTTTTCTAAGTCAGTCTATGTTATTGGTGTTTTTTCTTAGATATAATCTTCCCCCCTCTCTTATATTCAACTATCTAGTCCTTTGAGGATAGATATGTGATAATTTATTCCAATCATGATGATATTTGGCTATATTGATGTTAGGGAATGAGATTGAAGGTCGGTTTTTGGAGATTCAACCTGGTTTTGTTGAAGAATTCATGACATTATTCATTTATACTGTAGTTTCATGTGGTAGGTGGCTTCAATATTGACTCCTCTTATTATAAATTGATGGATTAGTTTCAAATTGTTTGAATTTTTTGAAATTTATTCTGAAATGAATGTGCAATGCATGGTAGAAACCCTCTTTAGTTATGATTTGTGGATTTTTGAAATTTGGTTTTTGTGAAAAGTATTTGGTTTATTTATTTTAAAATGATGATTTTAAAATGTGAATTTGTTTTGATTCATGGAAATGGTTTTATGGTGATTTTTTCATTAAAAGAAATTTCTTATTGAAATGGTTAATTTGGCAATGGTTTTTGGATTAATATTTGGTGTGTGTTCATGTAACAGCCCAAGATTTTATGAAAAATATTCTTTTTAATTTCACTAATGTCTTGTGTTGTATGCAACACAAAAAGGATCTTGCACAACACGCATCCTTGACTTGCGTTGCATTACACGCAATCACAACCTTCCTCGATAACGTGTGTAGTACGTAATACTGAGTTTCACGAAACAACGATATGCTATTAAAATATTATTAAAACTAGCCGTCATGAATAGTAATAACCACTTTTTAAAATTTTAGAAATTTTAGCTCTCAAAATGGACTTCATTTTTTGATTCAAAGTATCAAATTTATCCTAAGGTGAAATTTTGGTACTTTTCAGATAACTTTCATATTCTAATGAATAGTGAAAATTACTAAATTATAATTAAAAACAAATTTTTTAATCAAAATAATTAATAGTGATAAATTATTAATTTGAGTTGTTTTAAAGTATATTTAGAATATATTTTTACAATTTAATACAATGTTGGTCATTGGATGTAAATTCACATTTAAACCAGACATAATCAAGTGCCAATCTTTTGATAGATATTGTTTCTTAAAAACATGCTATTTGTTTTAACAGCGGGATTTAATTATAAAATTAATTAATGCAATTTCTAGGTTATGAATTTGGTAAAATAGACTTCATTTTTGAATTCGGAATATGAAATATAGCTTAGGATGAAATTTTGGCATTTTTCTGAAAACTTTCAATTTTTGATGAATAGTGAAACCACTAAGTGGTAGGTTAAAAACTGAATTTTGCATAAAACATAATTTTACCACTTCTGTGAATGGAATTTCGAAAATCTGACAGACACGGTTAATATCAAGGACTAAAATGTGGTTCAATGAGATGAAAATAATTTTTGGTGAATAATAACTTTTTACTTTTTTTACCACGGTTAATAGTAAATAGGGTAACTAAGGGTAAATATGATATTAATATTACCCTAACACATGTCCTAATTCTATTGGATAAGTGTAATTCGACCAAAAACAACCTTATGAATATAATATGACCATTTAGGTCCACTTGGATTAGATTATGACATTTAATATTATTTTATTTAATGAATAGTTAAAATAGTTAAAATCAAAGTTTAATAACTAAAACATTTTTAATATGGGGTTATACATAAGATAAATTCGACTATAAATATTCATTATAAATATAAATAGATTTCCTACATAATGATATTTTATTTATAATTTTTAGACTTTAAATAAATTAATTTATTTATGACACAACGATGATGCAGTAATTACCCTTTTAAGGAAATATTAACATAATTGATGTTATAAATGCTCAAATGAATGTAATTTGAGACTTTTTATTAATTACAATAATTTTATAGGTTACTATGATATATTAGTGTTGATTTAATCAACTTTGTTCGAACATATAATTCTGTTATGACTTTCACAAAAATCATATATCAAATAGTGTCAAAATTGACACAAAATAGTTTTTAAATCAAATATTATATTATTAATTGTTATTTTATTCCTAAAAATATAAGGTTCGGCCAAATGACTTAGATAAAGATATATATATTAATAATAAACAATTTGGGGTTCGTTTGGCATGTTATAGTAAGTTTATTAACCATATAGTGAAAGAAAACAAAAAGACACGGTAAAAGTTAAATTATTTAACTTAGAGTTAAATCTAATTGATAAGGTTAAAATAATACCCTAAACTTGTATAAATCCTATTGGTTGATAGGATGTCGACCCATCCCCACTTTAGCTTAGAAATAAGACCCTTTGGAACCATTATAAACCTATTTTGACATTAATATAAAATAATATTTTGAGGTATTCCTAAGGTGCCCCTCTCCTCCCTTATAAAAGGACACCTCCTCCCCCTCCTCCTCACACCAATTTGAGCACTCAAGCTCGGCCAAACCCTGCCAAAATCTCTTCTCCACTTCCCTAGAAACATACTAGAGGTTCTTGTCTTCCTCAAAGACCAATTTTAGTGCCCTAAGAGGAGGTCTCAAAGAGGCGCTTCAAAGAAGAGGTAATTACCGTTACCAATTATTTCATCTTTATTTCTTCTTCCACTTCTTCTTCTTAGGTTGTTTCATTATGAAGTAATAACATCAGTATCACTCATATACTGATATGTTATTATAAGTATGAAACAACCCTATTTCACCATCTATCCATCCTATGGAAAAAGAAATCACCGCGCGTGCGTACGTACGGAATACCGTCTCCACGCCGTGGTGTAATCTATTTTCCACCACCACCTTACATGGATGGGTATAATGGTGTAAAGAATAACTATACATAGTTATTAAAACATCATATTGATTCTGATATATTGTATAATCCACTCCAATTCAATTCAATATTTATGGAAATGATATCATCGCTCGTGCGTACGTACGGACTACCGTCTCCACGACGTGATGAGATTCATTCTCCATGTTAACCATTTAAGAATGATTATAAAGTATATATAAGAAATAATAATTAAATATATGACATTATAAAGATACTGGATTTATGTATATATATATATATATGTCATCTACTTACTTCCATTCAAGACAATAAGGAAAGGAAAACAGCGTTCATGCGTACGTACGGACTACCATCTCCATGAACGGTGTTTTTCATTTCATTTATCTATCTATTATATATATATATATACTGAATATATATGATATATAAATCATATTTTATATTCTGTAATTAGGTAAATCATGATATAAGTAATAATAATTTCAAGAACAACAATTCAAAACACCTACGATAAATGAAACGATTTTACCCAAAACGCTTCTTTAACATGGAATTTACAAAAGAACGGGTAATATAATGTCATAAGTGAACCATATATGATATCATAAAAATGAATATGATTATGTAATAAGTCAATGACATTATTTAAATCATTATACAGGAGGTTCGGACACGTACAAAGCAAGTCGGACCTAAGGTAAGGGAAATATCACAATCTCACTTTTATCCGAGATTGTTTTTACTTTGGTAATTACTGGGGTGTATTTTATCATCCACATCCATGTTCCCTAAATATGTAATTTCCATCCTTCTAAAATAGTTTATATCCAATTTTACCCTTCGGTGAGTTTTTTGTAAAAGATATGAAAGGAATCTTTTGTCGTTTTTCGTACGAGGTACTTTTTGATTTTTCCGACAAAAGTACGAAGAATGTTTTTTTTAACTTATACGACATGAATGGATTTCTAAAACATTATTTCCAAGAAGTTTCCTTTACAAGTATTCATGTTTATTTTTAATAAACTTCTTTTAGTTTAAAATTGTATGACATGTTAAGAAAGGAAAATTTTTTTTGAAGTAGAAAGGATATTTTCCTCAAGAATGGAGTTCAAGTATTTTATCAAAATTATTTTCCATCTAAGATAATAAAAGGGTTCTATTTTTATCCCTATTATTACATTGGTTTGATTATGTTGTGATGGAAATATTTTTATGAATTCCTTTATCTTATATGAATTGTTTTATGATGTCATGTTGTTTAAGAATCCCATTTTTATTACATGGGTTATGCTATGATGTATGGTTAATGATTATGTGGAACACATAAGAAAGGATTCATTATAAGATGGGTGGGACCTATATCTCCCTCCAATGCATTGGGTAAAGATTTTATATCTCATGAGATAGACAGGGCTGGAACGGTAGGTTATACCGGTTCAGTGAAACAGGACTGAAACGAGGGTTACTCGATTCAGAAAGGGACTTTGTCCACTAAGATAGTCTTGGCAATGAGTCTTGACTAACAAGAAATGATTCTCTATGATTATGTGTGAATGCCACAAAGTTTCATGTTTTAGGTTATGATTATTGTGATTACATTTCACTGCCATGATTTACCCCATGTTATGAAATTATGATCTCTTTTGCAGGTTAAGATTTCTAAAAGTTATGTGCTTATGTATATGATGTGATTGATATTTCTTTTGTTTACCCTTACTGAGAATTTGAGCTCACCCTTTTATGTTTTCTTTTCCCCAGGATATAAAGAAAGGTTTTAGGTAAAAAAAAGAAGGAAGATCTTTATGGGAGATTTTGAAGATCTTTCACCACGATTAGAAGATTATATTCCGAGTTTCCAGAGATACTAAACTATTAAGATCCTTGTGTGTGTGTTTTTTTGTTATGTACTAAGTATTCCACAAATGTAATGTAATGTCCATGTACGTCAAGCTTCGGGTCTCTACAGTTCATGTTCATTGGGATAGATAAGGGTATGAAGTTTCCCTATCATTTGTGGGATGAATAATGGTATGAACTTTTCCACATCAAAATGATTCACCAAGTTATGTATTGGAAAAATTATTACTTACAAATCATGAGTATAGGGAGGTCCATGGTTGCATGCATGGTTGGATGTGTGGATATGTGGAATACAATGAATTATGAAAAAATTGAATATGAGAAATGGTTTTAAGGAATTATGTTGTTTATTTCCTTAGAAACTATTTTAGTATAGAAAATTTAATTTTTGTAAAACTGCTTAGTTTGATATAAACAATTTAAAATGTTTTAAGAAGATTTATATAAAATATTGTATATAAATTTATTAACATGTTCTATCCTAGTGGCATGAGTTGGGAAGTCATTTTGGGAGAACCTAATGTGTATCATTAATCTACCACTACTTTCAAACTTTGGTACTTTTGTATATGTTATTTATTGGGATATAAGTAAAGGAAATGTATCTAATTTATTTAGTGATGGTTTTTGACACTTGGGAATTGGTTGTAGAGTTAGAGTTTGGAGCATGTTGGGAGTTTCTGTGTTGGTGTCTTTAGAGTATGAGAATTGTTGGTTTTTCTTCCACTTTATATTTTGATATTGTTATTGGTTTCTGCTTGGTACTCTGATATAGTTTGGCTGGTTAGTTATACTTTGTAGTGTACTACATTAGTATCAAGAATCATATAGTAGTTTTGGTTTAAGGTGATATTGGTTGTGGTTGTTTTATTTTCAAAGGTAAAATCATTCCACAAATTTTATGAATCCCTTGGCATTTATTTCTAGCCTTTGGTGTCTTGGGGATGTTGCCTAATCCCAAGTAGTAATTCCACCTGGTCTCAAGCCAATGAGGAGGGGCATGATGTTATGGATGAAATGAAAGAAAGAAAAATAATAACTCATATTTAAACAATATTTATTATATCATATATATATATATATCATATATATTCATTAATCATTTCTTTATTAACCCCAGTGAAAAAAGGAAGAAAAAAACGAATCACATCGCTTCGTGGAGGTGGTTGTCCACATGTACTCATGAGTGGTATTATCGTTTTCCAAAAAAATTAAAGAAGGTGGATAATGGTTTTTATATCATAATAATAATTAAGTATTTTAAATTTACTTAATTAATTATTTTATAATGGATAACATATATTTATTCGAGGTGTAATAATAAATAAAATTGAAAACACTCGGTTAAAATTTACACATCTTCTTTGAGAAACATTTTTTGGGAATACACATTAAACCTTGAAAAGATGATATTTTGGAAATAAAATAATCTGTATGACATTTTTAAGGAAACCTATAATGATATTATAGTCGAGATTGACAAAGTTTTAAGGGTCAAACATTATTAATAATGAAGTAGAGGAGGTTCCATTTTATAATTGAGGGGAGAGGTACTTTTGAAATTACTTAAAGTATTAAATTAATATAAATTAATTTTCATGGAAAAATTGGATCCAAATTGGTTTAATTTAAATATAATATGAGTGTAAGTATAAATAATCTCATAAAATAAAATTTGAAAAAAAATTTATTATGTTTTTAACCTTATATTTTTTTAACCACCCGTTAACCCTTTTCACAATTACTGTGATATCGTTGTTTTTTTCTCATTATTGGTCAATAAAATTACAATAAAAGGAAAAGTGACCCATAAATGGAACATCATTTATTTTTAAAACCATATCCCATTAACTTGAACTAATATTGAATTTTTATGAATTTTAAATCATTTAAGAAAATATTATTTATTATAAAATATGATTAATGTTATTTTTGGATCTCTTCATTTAATTTGAACTTGAAAAAATATGACAAAAATGAATTCAAATATAATCCATTAATACATACATAATATAATATATTTATATATAAAATTATTGGGACACTATAACTCATTCAAATAAAATTACTTCTATAATTATTAAAATTATTTACTAAATATTTTTACTACTTGCAAAAGCACTCGGTTGGTGTTGCATAATCATTTAAGGTAATTATTTTATTACTAATAAATAAATAGAAATTACCATTATAAAAAAATAATTCATATTTCAAATAAAAATTTAGAATCAAATTTAAATTGTTTTTATCCCTATCAGAAAAACATTATAGATACTAAAAACAAGAAAGTCACATTTATGATTTTATATTTTACTTAAATATTCTAATGGTTAAAAATAAAAGTAAAATGTCAATAAAAGTTATTTTTTCTGAAGTTTTTATGGTTATGTTAGAAATATAATAATCCAATGAAATAGAGGAAAGTGTTTGAATGAATTTTAATCTTTATCACAATAGTTTTAACCCTTATTATCCCATTTTACGATTAACATGATAACAAAAATTTAATATGATTATTATTCATATTGACCAAAAATGAAAGGAACATACTTTAAAAAATTTGAAATCCTAATTAAAAATATGGAATATTTTTTTAAAAATTAAATTTATATAATTATAAGATATATATTTAAGAAAAAACCACAAATCACAATGAAAAATAGTTTTTGAGAGAAAAATGTTTTTTTAAGTATAAAAATGTTTTTGTACAAAATTCAAGTGTAAAATTGATTTCAATATGATTAGTAATATTATAAATAATATAATAGAATTAACTAAACATTGAAACTATTTTAAAACAAAATTTAAGTTAAAAATACTTTAAATAAAAAGATATATTTCGATAAAAATGAGTGATTTTACTATTCATTGAAAAATCAATGTTTTCATAAAATTATCAAAAATTAATTTTAAGATAATTTTTACATGATGATTTCAAAAATTAAATTAATATTTTAAAATAAATTTTATAAATGTGAAAAAATTTATTATATTATTTGATCATAATAATCAATAAAAAACATTTTTGAAGATTTATTTTGAAAGTTATAATGAATTTACTAAAAATGGAGTACTTATTTATGAGTATATTTGATTTATTTATAAACATTATTCATAATTTTAAAAATGTGGTTATTATTATACTCTCTATCAATTTAACGACCATTTTATAAAGATATACTATATTATAGTTTTTGTAGACTCGGGTTTGCATATATTACAAGATATCGAAGAAATAAAATTTATTTATAGAGAAAAATATCATATAATATTATGGTGTCACAGTCAAGGTACACATAGAATTTTAATTTTAATTTTATTTTAGTCCCTTAGGCCATACAGATCTTATCTCCTCATAGGAAGGAACACATTCAATCTTTATTTTTTTCTTTACATCGATCCATCGAATATTAAATATTGATTTGGAAAGTAAAGCATAAATATGTTGTAATAGTGGGTTCCCTAGACCCAAATAATCATTAATTTTTTATTACCATTTCATATATACAATTTGATATTCATTATTTACACTTATTATTATTATTCATACATTTCTATCTCCACTATTTAAATAGTAATATCCATAGATTATTTATTGTATCAAAAGTTTATAGTATATCTCAGGCTATAATGATAACCTTGATATACTATGAAATTAATCTTAAATATTTGTCTTTTGGGTGCTAGGGTCATCATAATAATTAAGACTTATTCTAATGAAGTTATCACTTGGTGATCTATGGTAGGTGAGATCATGAGGGGAAACCTTCCAATAAGAACACTACATGTTTATGGTATCATTGGTTGGTCCTATCTATGGACACGTTTATTGGTCTCCTAACTTGAGATCATTTTCAATGTGTCACATTTGATCACATACTTTAATGTAAGGAAGAAATAATGATATTTAAATCATGGTGAGATAGTTTGTGTTGGGTGTGTCATTGGTGGTATGAAATTGGTAGAATGGCCAAGACAGAATTTGTCACTTCTGGCTTGAGGAAATAATATCTCGAGCCTAATTAATCAGGATGATATTACCTTTATAAATCATTTTCCAAGTTAGTCAGAGGTATCTCATTCCTGTGAGATCAACAAACAATAAAACTTAAAAGGATTATGAAACGAGTGTGCGTCCTACCTTATGAGGTATAGAAAGACAAAGAAGATATATTACACAGTACATGTTCGTAGGTTGGTTGTCATTGCTATGAATTTTCCTTATTTATTTAAGTGCCTTGATGGGTTTAGGGACTCCGCTATTGGTTGGTGAATACTATTCACTACAGTTGAGATAAGTACCTAGAGGGTCACACAAAATAGAGTATTAAAAAATATTCCCTATTCTAGTGAATAGGTATATAGGACTTGATGGGCCCCACCATGGGGGCCAAGAGTTGTCCAAGTAATCGATCACCAAAAAATAAATAAATTCATTATTATTCGATTTTAGAATAATCCTGTTGAATTTATTTATTAAAATTATTCATGAGGTATTTAGTGAATATAAGAAAAAATATTATTTTAATATTCCCAGTTCGTTAAATTTTAGCTGGAATTACAAGTCAAGTTAAATGACTTGGTTTTATGAAATAATATATTTAAAAATATATTACTGGTATGTGATAAAATATAAATAATATTTATAACATAGTTTAGTTTGGAATAATTATTTATTTATTTCTTATTTAGTGGGCGTCTTATTTATGGGGGTTGGGGAACCATTTCTAGGTATTTGAACCTCACACTATATAAGAAGGAGATAAGATCTCATTGCATTTTCTATTCATTCATTTTTAATGAGAGCCTCTCTCTCCTCCCACTTTCTAGAGATATAAAGTCTCTCTTAGAGAAACTGATCCAAGAGGTCCTTCGATGGATCGAAGACATGATATCGAGGTGATCATCGTGACACCAAAGGATTCATCGGAGCTCTATGCTAGCAACATGAATTCAAAAAACAGAGAGCACAATAATTCTTAGAGCATGCTTTGATGATCTAATGGAGTTCAGGTTCAAATCCTTTGAGAAAATATCTCTATTTGCTACCTCCAGTGGATTGCACTTTGTTTTGAACAGTATATGTTTTTAGTTTTATTTTTTTTTCTTTGTTTAATTCACATGAGATCCTAAAACATTACCAGGGATTAGATTTCTAGAAACAGAAAGTTAAATACCTCCGTTGATAAAAAATTTTAAATCGTTATCCCACTGCCTTCCATTGTGTGCCCCAACACCTTCAATTGGTTTCATATTGAGCGCATGAATTTTATGATCTAGGAAAAAATAGTTTTCTTTAAATTTAAGTACAGGGTATTAATTCGGTCCTAACGACACCATACGTAGGTCGATTTGAGCTCGTATGATCAAGATATGACCATCCAAAAGTTTTAATACAGATCATATGTGGTTTATGAGAATTAAATTCTAAGAACATATATATGTGTTAATAATACCCAAACTTGATTCCATAGATCAATTCTGGTCATTTCCCATACACCAGTCGAACTATCAGTGACCAGAACCATGTTTTTTACAAAAAATTTGTTATTACACAATTTTTTGGAATATGTGAATAAATAATAATAACAATAACACTTAATTAAATTCTAATTATATAGGCCTAAGAAAAAAAAATAAATTTTATATGAGTGGTGGGGAGATTCTCTGTGTGGTTTAGAAAAAAAATTAAAGAGGGGAAGTAAAATTTTATAGAAAGTAAATGTTTTAAAAAACTCATAGGCTATAAAGTGAGGCAGAGGAATTTTCGGAAAAAAAAGTTTATATTAAAAAAAATGGGGTTCTTCTTTACTTCGAAAGAGGTTGGAACACCTCCCTCTCCATAGAAACCCTAAGTCGCTGGGCTGAAATGCCACCTTCCTCATGAGACAGTGTCATACCACCTTGGGGATCAGTCATCACCATTTGGTACATGGATCCCACTCACCCTCTCAAGGCCCAAACATCCCTTGATGGTGCCTCCCACAGTTGAAAACACCCCCGTATCTCCCCTTACAACAACATTACTCTTTACTGGTTGTCTAATACAGGACCTGTCGACTCCATCCGGATGTTGCGCATTAAAGCCAACTAACTACCTCCCTCACATTGCCTCTTGGGCCATCTTCCAACACTAGAATCACCCTGGCCAACAACATCCTGGATCCATCCACTACCTACCTCACTAGATATATCATGTTTGTCCTCCACAAGTCTGCCACTAAGCTGACCTGCTGGCTGCCACACCCCAACCGACCCTAGCAGTGCGGACCCTCCTACTGACCAATGTGCCTACCATCGTGCCTCCTTCGAACAATGTTCATCAAGAATACCTCTTGTTGGAGAACCCCTTGTCAGATCTGACCATCGGTGCTAGTTCCCTAAGGTAACTCCTAGTTCGGTAGATCCTAGACCTATGATTCAAAAAGCACAGATCAGGTAACCCGTGTTAAAAAATGGGTCCGACTGGACCATACTCACCCCATAATTGGAAGAAGTCGGTATTCCTGACTCGTAATAGGTCATGAATAGTTTTCCTAGACTATAACAGCCCTATATAGGCTCTAACCGGCCTCGAATGAGCCTGCGCGGGGATGGCCCGACTTGCATTGGCCCTACGCAGGGTTTCAAGACCTGAAAATAATTTATATAATCAAAATTAATTTAGTTAATAAATTTAATTTACTAAAAATTAATAATTTAATAGTTTGGAAAAATTAATTTCATTTGGTATTTAGTTAACTGATTAATGAATTTAATTTTTGGAATTTAAATTAATTTAATATCGAGACAGAATAGAATTAAATTGTTTCAACATAAATAATTCATATAATTTAATAAATTACATTGTATTTAAATTGTTTCATTTAAATTTATCATGCTTTATTTTACATGAAAACTAGTATTGAGAAATTGACCAACCTGTGCATGCCTCGTTTATTTTATTTTATTACTTAATTGCGTATGATGAATGTAATTAAAAAATACATTTTACGTATACTCTTTTTTTCCTCATTTAATTTTTATATGTGTTTGTGTGCCCAGATAAAATTGATTTATCAATATTTTGTACTCACGAGACACCCTTGCCTGTAAGAAAGTATTTTTTTACTATAAAAAGGATGTTATAAGTCACAGAACATTCTAAGTCAATTTGAAATCCAGAAGAGAAGTGGACACACTGAATGAAGGTGATCTGTACCATGAGTTAAAATACAACTTAGTTATGATACCCCTAGGTCGTGGTTGATCCATTGTGTTTAAATGGATCAACCAGTTTTAGATGCTCAAGACCATTCAAGTATTTTTTATTTTCTTTATTCATTGTTTATTATTTTATGTACTTTCATGATAGAGAGAAAAAAATAAAATAATAAATATTAAAATTCACAAAGAAACGATGCATGTTTTTATATTAATGTTTAGTTGTGAGCACGAAAACAAATAATGAACAGATTAGTAGAAATAGATTACATTCATTTATAAATAAAAAAACTCAAAGAAATATTAAGTCACAAATGCCTTCCATCATTTGAATTTTAACAAATTCAGGTGTGTAGGGTGCTCGATCATCCATTGTTGAGGGTGCCTCCTACTATTGGGAAATTATTATGGGATCGATGAGTTGAATTAACTAAAGTTGACATAAAATGAGTATCTATAGAGATCTTGTTGCAATTTTAGAGTCTGGAGTCAAGTAAATAATATTTATGATTTTAGAAGTGAGGAGTTCACTCAACAAATAAAATATCCATGAGTTAATGTGGTTGGCTAGTCAAACGCCTACCTTAAACTCTTAGATTAGTGGTGTACCCATATATTGTAGAATATGATGGGAGGTTAAAGGATCGTTTCCACTAGAATAATCAATCGATTGTGTATTTTGATTCAATTATTTATGGTTTCTATAATTTGATAAAATAGTGGGAGACATTTAATTATTTAATTAATTAAACAATAATGTCAAAATTGGTAATCAAGATAAAGGTAATAATCTATTATATTTATTTTTGAATAAAATGGAATGTAATACCACAACACTGCGATAAAATTGGAAAAATAATAATTTTCAAATTGGAATGAGTTTCTAATAGCTAATACAGACGCTTACAAAAAATACTACGACATTTGGAATTCATGGTGATGCTGTCCCCAATACCTGTTAATCCACCCCAGGAAGCATGGGTGAGAAACATTCTTACATGAGACTCATGTATTAGGAATATTAAGGTTGTATCATAACGTTATCATCAACATATGATGTTAGTTGTGGATACAACATCGACACATGGATGATTTCACATGTAGTCTTATCTTCAAAAATATTTCAAGGAGACGATGAAACAAATATATTAATAGGTAATGATTACACTAGACATATGTAAATTAAAATATGGATCAAAATATTTAAATGGATAATTTTATTTTATCATTTTCACCAATTTACTCTAGTTTCTTTTATGATTACAAAACAAAAATTATGGAAAAAAATTTTCATTACCTTCTAGGTAAGGTTTTCCAAGCAATAATAACACTGAAAGAAATATTAATATTTTGTTATTATAGAGAATAATTTGAAAGATAAGTTGAAAAATTCAATGATAATATTGATGCCAAAGGTTCCTTCACAATGTCTTTAAAAGAGAATAGGCTAGTTATTTTACAAGAGGTTATTTGTTTTTCAAATCATGAAAGAAATCTATGGAAGTTAAAATTATATATACTAAATTGAAGAAGCAAGTAGTCACTTCTTCTTGAGGTATATTCATCAATTTAAAATAATGCTTATGTTATAATTTTTAGTCCTTGAATAAAAATTTCCTATAATATATGTGTATTTGAATATAGTAAACATGTATATATATAATCATTACAATAATTAAGATGCATTATCCAAGAGGTTGAGAAAGGGTGGTTTCTAAGTCATCGATGAGAAGCACACAACTTCTAATTTCCAAGTAAATGATTCAAGTAAATTTTTTATTGAGTATTACCAAAAAAATTATCTCATGTGTCCTTTGGACCCAAGGATAAATTATTCTAATTCAGGAATGAATGTTGTTTATTGTGTTTAATACCCAAAAAATAGTTTAGTTATACATAAATCATAGACAATACTTGATGAATATAAAATATATGAATTATATACAAAGTTGTTGAAATATAATTCTTTGTCAAGTAAAACTAAAAGTGGATGTCAAGGATATACCCAGTGTGGTATTTAGACTTCATGGATCTAAAAACCTTAGGTATTATCGACGTATATACTTATTTAGTTTGTACAAAGAAACATTTATCAATAAAGGGACACCAAAAATCTGTCAAAATTTTTTCAGCTAGAGTGCGTAAACTATTCCATGGGTAATATAGTGGTAAATATTCTTCATTATATTCCATTTAGTGTTTATAAGAAATGTTAAAGTGAAGTATGATATATGAATGGTCATAAGATATTATTTTCACCAGGATTGTGTCCCAAAAAATATCTTTACCAATCATTCATAAATAATCATTATGTAGCATGGAGTAATTCTTAAATGAACATTACCTTATCCACAATAGGGTTATGATTCTAATAAGAAGGATCAATGATGAGTATTACATATCAACATTGATAAAAAAAACTTAACATGGAGCAATTTATAAATGCAAATTTCCTTATACTTCGGAGTCATGATGTAAGTAAAAGGAGCATAAATGTTACAACTTAAATTCATTGCATATACTTTCATTATTTTTCAATCCATGAATCACAAATAATGACATAATTACATAATGACATACCCACTATAATGATAAATGGATATCATATGAGTTATAGTATGATGTAAAATCATTATGTTATAAGCACATGTGTTTCAATGCAAATTCATTACTAGGATATAAAAAAATTTCATCATGAGAAAAACAAAGTGCATCTATAGTAATTATCCTAAAATTTATAAGGATATTAAAGAAATACCTATGATAAAAAGTTATAGTCAAGTGATAGACTATATTTCTATAAAATGGTGAACATATCTATTTGAGATAGTGAGAGAAAAATTGACTTGGGTTTAGTCAATGACAGAGGTGCACAAATAGTTGACATAGGAATGAGTTCCACAACAGGTGTGGAAGATGAATGTTCTAGAGACACATACTCTTTAGGAAGGAAAAAACCATGGTGATGGTTTTTTATTCACTATGACAGATGATACACTATTCATTGAGAATAATAAATCCTATAAGTAAGAAGTATATGGAAATTAAATAAGATCTACAAGATCAAATAAAATTAAATAATGGATTTCAGGTATGAAAGAAAAGGGTATTATTATTTTTAATAATGTGGTGGGTATTCAAGTGAAACTATACATGAATGGTAAAAATGCGGTACCAATAAGGCTTTATTGGTAATACAAAGTCATTATGCCGAAATCCATTAGAATTTTACTTGTCATAGATAATTTATATGATCATTTTATTGAGCATTGGAAATCAAAACCACCAATTGTGGAATGTGTTTATACAACACAACTAGATTTGGATAGTGACATCATATAATTCCAATAATGGGGTAAAAGTTACTAAAATCATATTCAGGATTAAAGTATGAAACAAGATCATAGAATATTCATTTAGAATGAATTGTTTCCATGTGTCTACCAGAGGTTAGTGGAGGATCCATTATTTTCCAAGTAAAATATGTTTGATAACAAATGAAGAATAACTATTAATCATACAATTAGTTAAGACTAGAATAAATTTATCTTTCTAGAGATTAAATTAATGTATAAACCTACGGTATATGGAATAAGATCTACTATAGTAGATCTAAAAGTTTTTTAGACCTAGTCAATAGTACATATACTGATATGGTATTAAAAAATACAAGTTAGAAATAATATGATAAAGAATTGTTATCAGTATCACATGAAATATATCTCTCTAAGAAGATATTCATATATATAAGATCATATTAAGGTGGTTATTTTAAATTCCATACACTTCTATGATGGATCAATCACATATTCCATGTTACATAATATAAGTGATATTTCAATCATATAATTTATAGTAGGAAAATATCAGTTGAATCTAGGAGTAATATAAGGGAATTAGTCTGAACTATCAAATTATACTTATAAGAAAGTAAATAGTATATATACCAGGTATGTGGAGAGGAAGGGATACTAGTTTTTATGGGAAACAAACTAGTATCCCTTGGATTAATGTGATCTAATATTGTATTCAGTCTAAGGTATTGAGCAAGACAAGCTCACACAATCCTATAATATCCATAACTATACATACTATGTATGTTTCATATTCTAAGGAAGCTAAAGAAGCACTGTGGATTATACAATTAATTATTTTAGTTCTTATAATCACACCTAGTATGTACAGTTTTATCATGATGATAATTCTATTACCAGTTCCAAGATGTAAAGTTTAGAAAGTGGAAAAAGGGATATACTCAAGGATATCATATCTTGAGGAGTCTTACTCAAGGAGGTGAGGTTTCACATAATAGAATAGCCATGCAGCGGAGATATGAAAAACCCAACAACTAATGTCGTGACTCAAGAGAAATATTATCTTAATCATGTGAGAGTTAACAAGGACAGTTAGAAAGCTAGATCTTGTTCTAGTGAGAGTGTTGTAATAGTGGATGACCTAGACCAAACTAATCAATACTTTTATATTACCATTTCCTATATATATTTTGATATTCATGATATACACTTACCATTATAGTGTTGAAATTTCTACATCCACTATTTAAATGGTAATTTCCATATATTTTTTATCATATCAAAAGGTTATAGTAGAACTCATACTATAATGAGAACCTTGAGATAATATGACACTAATATTAAATATATGTCAGATAGTATATATACATTATACTGAATGGACACAATTTATGTCTGAATATCAGGTGTTGGGGAATCATAAGAATCAAGGATTATTCTCATGAAGTTCTAACTTAGTGATCTCTGGTAAGTGAGATCATGAGGACAGACCCGCCAATAGGAGCACAACATGTTTAAGGTGTCATTGGTTTTTCTCATCTACAGACATGTGTATTGGTATCCTGTCCCGAGATCATTATAAATGTGTTTCATTTGATTGTTTACTTTGATGAAAGTCAAAAAAATTATAATAAAATTATGGTGAGGTAGCTTTTTTGGGTGCATTATTTTTGTTATGGAATTAGTTGAATGGTCAATATAGAATTTGTCACTTCCGAGTTGAGGAAGTAATATATTGGGTCTGGTTGGTTAGGATGGAAGTACCATCATAAATCCGTATACAAGGTAATTAAAGGTATGTTCTTCCATTTAGATCAACAAAAAATAAAGTTAGATATGAGGAGGACACAATTGGGTGTCCTACTTTATGAGATATAGAAAGAAAAAGAGATTATATTACACAATATGTGTTCATAGGTTGGTTGTCATAGCTATAATTTTTCCTTATCTCTTTGGGGTCCTTGATGAGTTTCTAGACATCACTCTTGGTGTGTGAATAATATTCACTACTACCAAGATAAGATCCAAGAGGATCACACATAATAACATAATCAAGAATCTTCCATATTCTAGTGAATATTTACACAATTCCTAGTGGGACCCAACATAGAGGCTGAGAGTTATCCCAATCATCAATTAATGATAAATAAATAAATTTATTATTATTTGAGTTTAGAATAATTAGGTTGAATTTATTTATTTAAGTATTCATGAGGGATTTATTGAATATAGGAAAAATATTATACGAACGAATATAATTTAAAATTCTTGGTTTGTTTAATATTAGAATGAATTATGTGTTGAGTTAAATGACTTGGTTTTATCAAGTAATATATTGAATAATATATTATATGTTTGTGATAAAAAATAAATAATACTTATGATGTAGTTTAGTTCATCATAATTAGTTATTCATTTCTTATTTAGTGAGTATTTTATTTTCATTGGTTGGGAACCCTTTCCGAGTATTTAAAATTCCCACTATATAAGAATGAGAGAAGAGATCATTCTGTGTTCTATTTATTCATTTGTAATGAGAACCTATCTTTCCTCCCACTTTCTAGAGAGAGAAATTATTTCTTCGAGCGACCAATCCAAGATCATCTTCGATAGACCGAAGGCACGAGATCAAGTTTTTCATCGCCATGGTGAAGGATTCATCGGAGATCTATCCTAGCACCTAGAATTAAATGGACAACAAGTGCACATTATCTTAGAGCATGTGTGGTTGATATAGATGGGTTAGAATTTAAATCATTCAATCAATGAACACCAGCGACTAGATGCATTCAAGAATGCTTCTTTTCAAACATGTTATTTGTTAAATTTTATTTTATGTGCTTTATTTAATTGATGTGAGATCCTCAGACCATACCGGGGCTCAAATCATTAGAGATGATTAGTTATGTCACTTTGGTGATATTGTTTTTTAAATCCTAATCCCACTGGCTTCCTCTCCATGCCTCAGTACCTTAAAAATACAAATAAATTTTACTTTGTTCACAAATAAGGGCTAATCCAAAGAGTATACACATGATAATGTGTCGGTATACTCAAATCCACTATACCCACTTTAGATAGATGAAATATTTTGATCCAAGGTCTCTATGTTCACCGGAACATTACCCTTATAAGGTTTAGGATAGAAACACTATCAATACCAGAGTCACTCCCTCTTCATCTCCTCTATGCACTAATTTGGTGAACAGTAATTCAGTTTAAAGATGTGGAGTCTCTTCAATAGATTATACACTTGAATGTATATTTTAGGTAAGCATAGGTTACTAGGACACCTTACATCCCCATATCTATATATATGCTCTATTAAGATCCTCAGGCTTTGAACCCCTCCTCTTCTAACCACATAAGGTCAACCTATTATAATAGTGGGTACCCTATACCAAACTTGAACTGTACTTTTGATTACCATATGATGTATACAGTTATATATACATGATATAAACTTACCATTATGGTGTATAATTTTTTTCACCCACTATTTAATGGTAATTTTCATAGATTACTTATCATATAAAAAGGTTATAGTTATCTTAGGCTATAATGAGAACCTACAGATACTATGAAATTAATATTAAACAAATTTCCTATGGTCTAGATACATCATACTGACTGGGAATAGTTTATGTGTAAATATTTAGTGCTGGGGGATCATAAGAATTGAGACTTCTTCTCATGAAGTTCTCACTTCTTGATCAATGGTAGGTTATATCATGAGGACAAACCAACCAATAAGAACACCACATGTTTCATGTTTTAATGGTTGTTCTTATCTATGGATATGTGTATTGGTGTTCTGAATTGAGATCATTATCAATATGTTCCATTTGATCACATACTTTTATGCAAGGAAAAAACCATGATAATGAAATCCTGGAGAGGTATTTTGTTTTGGGTGCATCATTGGTGGTATATCATTTGTTGAATGATAAATATATTATTTTTCACTTCCAGGTTGAGAAATTAATATATCGGGAAAGGTTGATTAGGATGACAGTGCCTTCATAAGACCATGGCCATGGAAATAGAGGGTAAATCTATCCAATTATATCAACATATAATAATAAAATGATGGATGATGACACAAGTGTGTATCCTAATTCATGATATATTTAAAGATAATGTGATTATAGTACTCAATATGTTTTTTTCAGTTGGTTGTCATTACTATGACTATTTTCTATCTCTTTAGGGGCCTTAATGGGTTGTTAGAATCCACTATTTGTCTGTGAATAATATTCACTACTATTGAGATAAGGGCCTAGAGGGTCCCACACAATAGTGTATTCAAGAATCTACCATATTCAGGTAAATAGATAAATAAGACATGGTGGGTCCTACAAATGGGGTCTGAGATTTTTCCAAGGATGTATGATCACCAATGAAATAAATAAATTAATAGTATTCAAGTTAATAATAATTGGGGTTGAATTTATTTATTAAATGTATTTAAGATTATTAAAGTAAATACATGGATTATATTATTTGAATGAATATTATTAATAATCTAGGTTCGTTTAATATTAGTGGGATGTATGAGTTAAGTTTAATGACTCATTTTTATCACATAATATATTCAATATATATTATAGGTATGTGATAAAATATAAATAATATTTATGATGTAGTTTAGTTCATCATAATTATTTATTTAGTGGGAGTTAAATATACATGGGCCATGGAACCCTTCCCATTATTTTGAGAATATACTATTTAAAGGAGGATAGATTGGATCTCACTTGAGACTATTCATGGAGAGTTAATCAGAGCATCTCTATACTCTCCCACTTTCTAGAGAGAGAATCTCTCAATCTAGGTGATCATATTGAGCTGGTCTCCAACCATCTAAGGTATATCGATGTAGTGATTTTAGGTGAGATTACCCAATTATGATTCAAGTATCACTAAGAGGAGGAGGGGTGAATTAGTGATATATTTTTCTTTTAGGTTTACTTTCTTTAGAATCAAACTTCACCTAATGTTAAATATTTCTTTATTTTATGAAAACAAATCAAACACATAACCACAGGAATAGAAGAATTTATAAGGTTCACCACTAAACAAGAGTAGATAGTCCTTGTTATGGTTTGGAAATAATCCAATACCACAAAATCTACTAGAAAACAATCCTTTTGTGTGTAATAAAATCAGTAGGATATTACCTTACACTCATTTAGATATATAATCAATACAACAAAGCATGTTCTTCAGACAACATGAAATTATATAAGAATTTTTTTGTAACATACATGTTACGGTGCATATTGATCATCTTTAACAAATGGGAACTTTTGAAAAATGTTTCTTCAATTTCTTACCCATAAGCAGGTAAGAACTTCCTAGTCTTTTTTAAGAAAATAATCAGTCTGATTTACCCAGTATAATTTTCCCAGTCCGATTCTTCCCAGTACGATTCTTCCAATACGATTCTACCCAGTATGAAAAATATATAACTCTATCCGAATATGGTTGAGAAAAATCTGCACCTCTTATATTCTGAGTACAAAACACTCAGTCCAATTCCCAATCTAGTAGAATACAATAATATGTCGAATGCATTGTTTTAGATAAATACGATGATCTGAGTTGAATATAATCTTTTCCTCTTCTATTCAGCAACAAAACTTCTTTAATAAAGTACAATCCAAAAGGACTTATTCAATTGCTATAAATGTAAAGCTTCTCTATCATATTATGCATCAATTCAAGTCACATTAAAAAGAACAAGGTTATTATCCTTTTATTGGAAAGCAAGAATGGTTTATGAGAGTTATTGAAAAAGTTTTCCCTCTTCACCAACATTTCTAAATATTCAATATTCCTTAAATCTCAGATCATTATTTGACTCATTCAATTCCCTATGAAATATGGGTCTTTCTTTGAATTCTTCAACCTTCCTTGAATTTTGGATATTCTATTCAATCTAGCTTCCTTTATTCTATCTAACAAAATTTCAATCTGATTTTTATTTTTCATTATAATATTATAGTATTATTGTTTTTTATTATGTAATACTAGTATGAGTTTTTCATTATGAAATCCTAGTAATATTTCATTAGTAAGAATTATTTAGTATGAATTATTCAGTATGATTTCCTTAGTATAATTTATTTAGTATGAATTCCTTAGTACGATTTCATCAATACAAATTCTTCAGTATGAATTATTTAGTACGAATTCTTAAGTATGATTTCTTCAGTATTAATTCTTCAGTATGATTTATTTTTCTTCTTTATGATCAACAATATCTTTTTCTTCCTATGCATCATCAATATATTTTTATTCCTAAGCCCCATCAACATATTTTATTTCCTTTGTATTAGAAAAAACTTTTTATTCTTGAGCCTCAAAAACATCTTTTTCTTCCAAAGCCTCATCAACATCTTTTCCTTTTAATCCACATCAGCATCTTTTCCTTCCTGAGCCACATCAAGATCTTTTCCTTCCTCATATTTCTTAAAAAAAATTATTCCTCACATTTTCATTCATAAATCTTATATCTTAAGTTTCACAACTTACTTATGATTTATGATAAATAAAAAACATCAAATCATCATAATATTTTTATCAGATCCATGCTGAATCTGATTACAATCAGTACCTCATTATGATATTTTCCTATTCCAGGCCCAAATCTGAGTCTGATCAGAACATTTTCTTCCAAAAAACTTATTATTGAGATGATAGAATTTATTAAATAAAGTGATTTTGATTTTTCAGAAATCTATTTTGATTACAATCAGTACCTCATTATGATATTTTCCTATTCTAGGCCCAAATCTGAGTCTGATCAGAACATTTTCTTCCAAAAAACTTATTATTGAGATGATAGAATTTATTAAATAAAGTGATTTTGATTTTTCAGAAATCTATTTGTGAGTCCAATTTTCAACTTTTCAAAAGTTAATTGATTTATCTTATTTGACAGCAAAAGAAAACAATCTTGTAAAAAAAACTTCCAAAAACCTTCTCCAGTCAACTTAATCCCGACAATCTCCCCATTTTTTTTTTCAACCAAGATTCATAAATCACAACTATTTTTAACCTCAATAAATGGATTACTTATCAAAAATTCTAAGATTATGTGAAATAACCCATTGTAGGAAACATGAATTATTGACAGAAGGACCATGCTGTCTGAAAATAGTGATTATAAAACTTTCCTCAGATTTTCTTCCTCGTATTTGCTTCCCCATATTAACTTACTTATTTAATTTTCCTGGAATAATTTTTCTTCCTAAAACCACTCTAAGAAACAGTTAGAATAGTTCACACACTTACATGCTAAAATCACAACTTACCCATAACTCTCACATTTTACAAGATTCTATAAGGATAGATTTATGAAATAATTCTCCCCTTGAAAAAACTATCCAAAGGTAATATAAGAGAAGGGACAAATACATATACCTCAACCTTAATGAGAAAGAGGTTGGATTCCCATGTTCAACCTAAATTTTTTAAAATGTTCCTTTGGTAAAGGGTTTTTAAATATCTCAGAAACTTTTTCTGATGTAAGAACATAATCCAGATTTAATTCATTATTATCCAAATACTGTTTGATGAAGTGGTACCTGACATCAATATTTTTTGAATGAGAATATTCTACCAGCTTCTCGGTAAGGTTGATGGAACTTTTATTATCACATCCCAAGAGCAAGGGTTACTTCCCTTCATTAATTAAGTCTTATATATGAGTCTTTATCCACATTTTTTGAGTAGAAACTTGATTGGTAGAAACATACTCAGCTTATGCCAAACTAAAAGTTACAAAATTATGTTTCTTTATATGCCAACTAACACAACATTAAAATATAAATAAAACTCCACTGGATGTAGATCTTCTATCATAAACATTCCATGCCCAATTATCAAATGAATACCCAAATAAGTTAATACTTTTTAATATTTCATACCTAATTATGAAATTTTATATACCTTTTATATATCTCATAAGTATTTTTCTTTCCATGAAATGTGATTGTTTAAGAGAAATATGAAATATTGCACATAAGTTAGCCTCATAAACAATGTCGGGTCTGGAGGCTGTCAAATATAAAAAACTTCCTATAAACTTCCAAAATTATTTTTGATCAACTTCTTTGCCTTATCCATCATTACTCAAATAGGTTCCTACTAAAATAGGTGTGGAAACTAGTTTTTAATTTTCCATGCCAAACTTCTTAAGATGTTTCTTAGCATACTTTTCTTGAGAAATATAAATGTGTTTCTTCTATTGTAAGATTTGTAACCCAAGAAAGTATTTCATTTCCCCCTAGTATAGACATTTCAAACACCATTTTAATATCTTCATAAAATCTTTAACATGTTATTTCATTATTCCCAATGAAGATAATTTCATCAACAAAAATAATCATGATAATGTAAAACTTCTTTATTTTTTTAATGTAAATATTTTTATCAACTCTTAATTTCTTAACACTCATATTTCTTAAGCAAGTGACTAATTTCGAGTACCACACCCTTAGAGACTATTTTATACCATAGAAGGGCTTCTTCAGTTTAAAAAAATAACTTTAATATTCCATAATAAAAAATCCACAATTTAGTTTAATATAAACTTTCTCATCAAGATCACTATCTAGAAATGTGGACTTAACATCCATTTGATTTTTTTGTATATTTTTTGTGCAAAAATACAAAGAAATATTGTGACAGTTTCTAATCATGCCACCAAATTAAAGGTTTTATCAAAAGAAATACCTTAAATTTTATAAAACCCTTTGCAAATAAGTTCTCCTTGTTTCATATCACTTCACCATCTTCATTCACCTTGTTCTAGAAAACCCACTTTGTACCAATTACAATTTTTTTATCTGGATTAGGTATGAGTTCCCAAGTATGATTCTTATCAATCTAATAAAGTTATTTATTCATGTCTTGAACCCATTCTAAATGCTCAAAATATCCATAATCATCTTTCGGTTCTACTTTTGAATACAAAGATGTGTGTGTAATGGAATTTGATGTTCATATTATTTGAACTTTCTGATGAAAATCACCAATAATATTTTGAACTTTCACTTCCTTCCTAAACCTAATATGAAAATTTTTTGTATCTTTTTCATCAATGGAAAAAACTGAGTCTGATTCTTCTTCTTGAGTAGGAATAAAATTTTCTCTATCCTTTTTAGAATTATTAATTAAAATTTTCTTATCTTTCTCAACTTCTTTATCTGCATGAGTCTATTTGTATTATTTAACATTTTAAATAAATATCACACCACAAGAATAAATTTTTTTTCCTATTTATTTGTTTTAACATCTATATCCTCTTCCTTATAGAGCATAGCCAATAAAAATTCCATCTTTACCTTTTTTCTCAAACTTTCCCAAGTTTCCACCTTTCTTCTTCATAATGAATGGACTCCAAAAAATTATTAAGTGTTTGAAACATGGAGTTTTTTATAAAACATTTTATATGGAGTAATATATAAACTTATCCTGTAGAAATATCAGTTTTTTATATACACAATAGTACTCATGTATTGTCTCGAAAAGTAATGGGAAAGACCATGTTCAAGTAATATAGTTCTCCCCATTTCTAACAAACTTCTATTCATTATTTCTGCAACACCATTTTGTTAAGGAGTATATAGTGTAATGAACTCATGTAAAATTCCATATTTCCCAAGATAAATTTCCAATTATTAATTCTTATACTCACCACCATTATCAGTTCTTAACTTCTTCATAGAATACTAACATTCCTTCTAAGCATTCTTCGTGAAACATTTAAAAATTTTTAGATCATTTGACTCATGTTTTATATACATAACAAAAGTAATACGAGTAAATTAATCAATAAAAGTAATGAATTACTTATCTAAATTAGTTGATTATTTTCTCATTTTCCCTCATATATCGGAATGAATAAGTTCTAGGGGTCATTTTAAACAAATATCAACTTTCATATGCATATAATCTGCAATCTTTCCTTTATGAAAAATAGTGAAACACCAATCTATTATTCTATAAATATTAGGAATATTCCGAACATTGTATCAATTTGATAACTTTCTCATGTTTCTATAACACATGTTTCTAAAAAATTTATTCCACAAATGGTTTTTTTCCAGCATACCTAATTAACAAAAGTTTTGATTTTTACCAACTTGGAACAAGTTTCCTTTTGAACATTGGCCTTTTGTAACTATATTTACATATTAATAAATTTTAACAATAAACCCATATTTTCTAAAGATAAATTTGTTTCCCACATAAAAAATTTATGAAAAACTTATCAGGTTATGTTTTACCCAATCAACAAATAAATGTTTCTTGAATTTCCGCTTTTTTTCCTTTGATGGCTGGTCGAACACCTTTTATTCTTAGAGATTCATCATTTCCAAATGTCATGATTAATTCTTTATAGTCTTCCAAATTATTTAAATAACTTATGTCTCCTATCATATGAGAAGGAAACCTACTATCAATAATCCAAGGTAATTCTACTTTTATAGTTTTCAAAGCGGTTTCCACAACAAGATTCTTTTATTCTTCCTTTTCTTTAATTACCTATGGATTCTTATAATTGTTAAGAAACTTTTTTTGTTACAGTAAAAAAAATACAACCCTTAGAAATATTTCAAGGTTGTTCACATCTTTTATAGATAGTTTCTAGGGGTGGTAACATATTCTTAAATATCACGTCAACCTTCTCAGATTTCTTCCAAACTTCCTTCTTAGACATCTTCTGAGAGTATTGAATCCACCTCAAACCTTGTCATTCATAACTTGTGGAATAGTAGTGATGTTATTGGTTGAACCAACACATATTTTCTATATGTAAAAATCTACTACAATACCTGTAATATCTAAAGAAAGAGTATTTTCCTTTGAAACATTTTGATTGACCGGTGTTGTGAGTATGTTTTTCTCAACAAACTTATTAAAAGAACTTTACTGACCAATAAATTTTTTTTCAAATGAATATTTATTCTTTGGATTATATTTCTTACCAGACTTATTGGAGCTTGAAGCAATGGAAGCCTTTTCTTATTTAGAATGTTTAGAAACATTTTCAAACTCAAAATTGTTAGAAACTTCTGGATTCATGATATTTTTGATCTTGGACACATATATAACATTCCCAACTTTCTTATTTTCAAAAAAATTTATATATTTCTTTTCCAGAAAAACATAATTATTATTCTCAACCTTTGAATGTGACTTTTGGTCCTTCTCAGGTTCCTCCTTATGATATTTTTCACCAACTTCAGAGATAGAGTTTTTAAAACTTGCATCCATCTATTTAGTTATAGAATGTTTTTATTTGAAAAGTTCCCAATATTATTACTTTTCATTCAACTTCACTTTCATATGTTCATTTTGATTCTTTTCTTTCTCAACATATTTCTTTAAGAAATAAATTTCTTCCATCATCATGAATTTAACATTAAGAATAAATTCTTTATTTTTTGTTGAGGAACTTTCATTTATCAACTACATGTTTTTTTCAAGACTTCTCAAATTTCTCATACATTCTTTCAATTATTATTTCAAATTAGATTCATGTTGAGTTTATTCTTCTGAAAAACTGTTGCTTCCAAAATTTTCATTATTCATTGTTGTAATAAAATTATTCTCCCCAGATTTCTTAGAAAAATATTTTTCAGATTCAACTTAACTATCTTCTTCTTATTTATCTTTTGAAAAAAATATTATTCTTTTATATTTGAAGAACTTATTTATCTTTCACTCTAGAAAAATATTTATCTCTATCACCTTATTTCTTCCATGACTTTCTTGGCATTATTTCTTCTTTATCATTACCTTATACTTTCTTTCTTCGAGTAAAATTAGCTACAAAGTTCCCAAAGGATCCACATTCAAAACTTTTCAAGGGATATTTCCATTTGTATTTACCTATACCACTTCTCAAATTTCTAGAAAAAAATGATAAAATTTCATAAAAAATTTTACAAACCTGATTTTCAAAATCAGAATCACAAAATTAGTCTTTAATAATATTCTTCTTTGAATTTCATTTCTTGGCAGCCTTGAAAAAAAATTCTATATTTTTTTTTCTTTTCATAGATTTGTCCCTTATAATTCTACAAGTGATGAGAGTACCATGAAAAATCATCCAGAGATAATATTTTAGGATATCTATCTCCAATGAAGAAACATTATCATAAAACTTGTCATGAAGGATTCTTAAGATCTTTTCAACAACTGTAGAATCATCCAACTTTTCACCAAGACATCTCATAGTGCTGACAATTTCATTTACCTCGGTAAATAAGTCACTAACTAATTCATATTCACCCATCTTGGGATCTTCATACTTAGGCCTCCATATTTGCAACTTTTCCTTTATTTTTTTTATTTCCACCATAAATGGTTTTTAACTTATCCTAAATACCTTTGGTTGTGGAAATACCTTCCACTCATAAAAATTCACATTAAAAAAGTGATGAGAGTAAAGATTTTTTAGCTCTACCATCATTCTCAAGATTCTTATTGTCAATGGGAGTAAGAGGAACCTTGCCATCAATAAGAGGAAATCCATCTGTTGTAACTTCAAGAACATAATACCCAAAATACATAATATAATGAAACATTATATATTTATAGATATGATAGTTCTTACCATCGAATATTGGAATCACTTTCTTATTGAAACAATACATGTTCTCTGTCACAACTTCTCTTTCAAAAACTTTAGCATAGAGTAAATGAAGGGAACCCACTCTGCTAAAAATTGAGACTACCCAGCATGATTCAAGTATCACTAAGAGGGGCAGGGGTGAATCCAAGATATATTTTTCTTTTGGGTTTCCTTTCTTAATTAATAAAATTCTCCCCCCTGTTAAATATTTTTTTCTATGCTGAAAACAAATCAAACACATAACCATAGGAATATAAGAATTTACAAGGTTCACCACTCAACAAGAGTATCCATTCCTTGGTATAGTTTGGAAATAATCCAACACCACACAATCCACTAGAAACAAATCCTTTTTCATAGAATACAATAAGTATGATATTCCCTTAAAATCGTGTAGCTCTATGAGCAATACTATAGAGCATGTGCTTAAGATAACACGAAATGATATAAGAAAGTTTTTTTAACAAAAAATTTATGGTTCTTCTTGATAAAAATTAACAAATGTGAACTATTGGAAAACATTTCTTCAATATCTTTCCTAGAAGCAGGTAAGAACTTCTTAGACTATGTTAAGAAAAAACTCAGTCTGATTATCTGAGTCTAATTCTTCCTAGTACGATTATCCCATTATGATTCTCCCTGGTCCGAAAAATATATAACACTATCCGAATATAGTTGAGATAAATATTCACCTCTTCTATCCTAAGTAAGAAACACTCAGTCTTATCCCATATTCAAGAGAATATAATATTCATCTGAATACGATGTTTTAAATGAATATGATGATAGTAGTTGAATACAATCTTTTTATCTTCTGTATAGAAACAAAACTTCTTTACGAAATCACAATCAGAAAAACCTTATTAACATTATATAAATGTAAATATTCTATATCCTCTTGCACAAGTAATTAAAGTCACATAAAAATTCAAAAGGTTTTCTCATTTTATAGGAAATCAAGAATGGTTTAGGTGGGATCTTGAAAAGGTTTTCCCGATTCACCAACATTCCATAATCTTAAATCTTTTTTAAATATCACATCATTCTTTGACTCATTAAATTCCTCATGAAATTAGGGTCTTTCATTGACTTCTTCAAACTTACTTGAATTTTGGATCTTCTATTCAATTCGGATTCCTTTATCCTTTCTAATAAATCTTCTATCTGATTTCGATTAGTCATTCCAATTTTCTAGTACAATTTTTTTCATTAAGAAATCCCAGTATAAATTTTTCAATATGAAATCCCAGTTTGATTTCATCAGTATGAATTGTTTGGATGAATTATTTAGTATGAATACTTCAGTATGAATTATTATGTACAATTTCCTCAGTACAATTTCATTAGTACAATTTCTTCAGTATGATTTATTTAGTATGAATTCTTCGGTATGATTTCTTCAGTAGGAATTCTTTGGTATGAATTCTTTAGTAAAATTTCTTTAGTACAGATTCTTTAGTATGATTTCTTTTTCTTCCTCATGATCATCAACATGATTTTATTCCTAAGCCTCATCAACATATTTTCCTTCCTGAGGCTCAAAAAATATTTTTCTTCCTGAGCTTCTCAACATCTTTTTCTTCCTAAGCCTCAATAAAATATTTTCCTTTCACAGCCTCATGAACACCTTTTCCTTCTGATCCCCATCAAAATCTTTTCCTCCCTTAACTTTCTTTAAAACTTTTTCTTCCTCACCTTTTTATTTAAAAATCTTATATCAAAAGTTTTAGAACTTACTTATAATTTATGAGAAATACAATACACCAAAGCATCATCAGATATTTATCTGATCCATACTAAATCTGATTACAATCATTAACTCATTTTGATATTTTCACATTCCAAAACCAAAGTTGATTTTTATTAGAACCTTTTCATCCAAATAGATTCTTCTTAATATGATAAAATTTTCTTAAACAAAGTGAGTCAGATTTTTCTGAAATATTTTTATGAATTAGATTTTCTACTTTTACAAAGATAGTCGATTTATCTTCTTTGAAAAAAAGACAATAATCTTGTAAAAAATATTACAATGACCTTATCCAGTCATCTTTTTCCCAAAATTCGGGATGTCGAAGGCACCATCGGATCGCTACGCAAGCACCCAGAATTTAATGATCCATGGTATTGCGAATTCTTGGAGCATGTGGAGATAATCTTGAGGGGTTCATATTCATATCCTTATGACAAATTTTTGTAGTCAAACATAGAATCAAATCAATGAAGGTACACGTTTTGATTTATTTTTGTTCTTTTTCTGATTTACACAAGATCCTCAGATCATATCAGGGCTTAGATCAACAGAGATGACAAGTCTTGTCATCCCAAAGATATTTTTTTAGAATCCCCAGACCATTGGCTTCTGATTCTACCATAGTACTTATAATTGGCATCAAAGGTAGTGTGTAATTATTCTGAGCGAATAATTTTTTTTATTAAATTGGTTAGAGGTTTTAATTTCGATCCCAATGGATCTGACCGCGAATCGATATGAGATCGAATGGCAAGGTTACAACCATACGATTTTTTTATGGATTGAAATTGGTCATTTTATGGGTATTAAAATTGAGAACAAACAATATTTTTTTATGTTTTTTTTTGTGTTTATGGTGATCCCAAAAAATCTAACCAAGATCTAATGAGTTTCCGATCACTGGAAATAATACCAGTTGATGGAAATATAAAATGAAATAATTATAATAATTTTTAATTATTATAATTAGTTTTATATTATTATAAATATTTTAAAGTATAATTTAATAGACTTTGAATTTTTTTAATAAAAAAAAATTGAGTTTTGGAAATATTGTTGTGGACATTGATTTTATTTGGCATGGGGAATATCACATAATAATTTTTTTAAGTCTTTACCGAATAAAGGAGTGTTTTTCAAATAGAAGGCCACCCTCTAATTTGCCTATGTCAGCCACATTCCTTTGGAATGCCTCCACTCCCTAGCTTATCGTAGGGAAGACCGCCTCCTCCTACCATCTGAGACTGAGCACCGACATTACCTTGCCTCACTACCGTTCCGCAGCTGCCCCGCTGTGCTCCTGATCCGGCTGGACATCCTCTTCCAGAGCCCCGTGGCTCCACCTTAGCTCGAGCTCCCTCCTTCGCCACCCATTCAATGCGCCTCACCTCTGGTCAGACATTTTTGGACCTCTACTGCCTCCCACCCTTCGAGAAGCCCATGAATCAACCTACACCACTAACGCAGGCCACCACCATCCGTAGCCTACGTCACCAGTGCAGTCCAGCCACTGTGAATCCAAAATAATGGCCTTACCTCTTCGTTGTTGGTCTGAGCCAAATCCGGCTTCACTTAATTTGATGTATAATTAATTTAATTATGGTTTTAAATTAAATTAATTATTTAATTTAATTATTGGAATTAAAATTAAATTAATATCTAACCAAATAGAATAAAATTATTTGAATTATTAATTTTTTTATTTAATTAAATACCATCATACTTTAATTTATTACAATTTAATTCTTTATCATGCTTAATTTTACCTGTTAACTGACCTAGAACAATTAAACAACCTGTGACTATCTATCTTATTTTATTTAATTATTTATAATTGCGTATGATGATTGTAAATAATTAAAACGGTCTACATATTATAATTTTTAGGTCAATATGTATAAGGGTATTCATGTCCAATTTACCTAGTTTTTATTTTTTATTCCATAGTCCCCCTCATCTATGCATGAGTAAACATGTATTTTGATTAAGATTATGTAAGACTTGGACCCCTCCAAGATGAGGTGGTACTCCAGATGAGATGTGGACCTCGCCAAGATGAAGCGAAATCCATACGAGTTGTGGAAACAATGGACGAGGGACAATCCACATCACGTGTCAAGATACAACTCGGGTATGATACCCACATTCTATGGTTAATCCATTGAGTTTAAATGGATCAAACTGTTTTAGATTCTCAAGACCTATTAGAAGATTGATTTCCTCTATGCATTTATTTATTATTTTATAAATTTAATGATAGTGGAAAAATACATAAAATATTAAAAAATAAATTTATACATAAGTGATGAATGTTTTTTATTAATGTTTAATTGTGAATGAAAAAAATTTAGATGAAAAAGACTAATAGAAATGGACTACATTCATCAATAAAAAATACAAAAAATCCTGATAAAAATATCAAGCCGTCAACTACCTTCAATCATTTGAATTTGAATAAAACCGGGTGTTCGGGGTGACTATTAGCTAAATTTTAGGGTTCGTCTTACTACCAGAGAATTTTTATAAGAGTCATGGGTTGAATTAACTAAATTTTCAATAAATTAGTATCCAAAGATATCTTGTTTTAATTTTAGAGGCATGAGTTGAGAAAATTAATTTTAAGATTTTAGAAGCTGGGACTTCACTCAACTGATGAAGGAACCATGAGTTAATGTGGTTGTCCAGTCAAATTCTTACCTTGAACTCTCCAAGTAATGGTGTAGATAAAGCTTGTAGGCTATGAGGGGAAGTTCAAGGATCATTTACACTATAATACTCAAGCGACATAGTATTTCTATTATAATACATATGTAAGGACCCGACCCGAGTTTCTCAGAGCCATTGCCTTATTTTCTTACATTAGCATATAAAAAGGGAATATGCATCCCGAAGGACCAAGTAGTTTAGTAGATTTTTAGAAAATAATACACATAAATAAGTTCAAAATTACATCATGAAAGGAAAACAACACTAATTTAATCCATTAGAAACATCCATGCCTCCTAGATTATGCTAGCAATTCATTCATAATTTACTTCTTCATATCCTGGGAAAATAAAACACAAGAAAGGGGTGAGCTCAAAATCTCAGTAAGGGTAAGAAATACAACGTAAGATATCATAAACATAATACATGGTGAATAATTTAAAACACATGCCTTTAAAAATAATAAACCCGAACACATTATGGAAGGAATATGAGTTGACTAAATAATATCATAAATAAAACATAATCATGAGTATTCTACTAGTCGAATAATCACATGAAATTTCAATATCTAGATTCATAATGAGGGAAGTGAATATTCTGAACATTCTGAAACATTTTGTCAAGGCCTCAACCAAGAATTATATAAATGATTTAGGCCTCAACCAAATCTATATATCACATTGGGAAAGGCCTCATCCAATTCCACGTCTATTTGTCTCATGAGACCTACTGATGGATTGAGGGGATATAGAGGGACCCACCGATCACATAATAAGTCCAATTCCTTCCTCATATGATTGAGGATAAACATAAACAACATATACATTCATATTGAAACTATCATATGAAATTTAACTAACTTTCCCCAATCTTTGAACATAAAACACTAACCATTTTGAGTAATATGGTGAATGGTTTTAAGATAGATCATCCAAAAAAAATTAGTCATAAACAATTCAATAAGATATGTTATATGACATCATATATGATTAAACCAAATAATACATAATAATAAATAAGAGTGTTGAATCAGACGAAAAGACTCTTATAAAATCATTAAGCAATTCTTGAGTTAAATACTCTTTTATTTGAAAAGAAGAGTTCTTTTGGAAAAATATTTTTATAAAACCATAAGTCAAGTAATATAGTATTTCATGATAAAATTATTGTTTTTATAAAGTTAATGGTTTCCAAAAACATATTATTGAGTACCCTTGAAAATAGATATGAATTTGAGAAATTCCCTTGAATCAGGCTTGTATTTTGGAAACATTTTTGAGAGTTTCTTTTAAAACGTCTAACTATCAATAAAATAGGGAAGGATTCTAGCTGGTGTACATATATAGAATAATAAAATATAATTTATTATGAGTAAATAATAATACATAAGAATTTAATTGAGGTAATTAGACTATGAAAGTAACCCGAATGAAAATTGAAGTTCAGGTGGAAAACCCTTACCTTAAGTCCGAATGTGTTTCACTCTTGAAATTAAGGTCTTGGAATATGAAATTAGACTTATTAATGAATTATTTCAGAACATAACATAAATGTATTTAGTTTATCATAATTCGGTTTAGTTCATTTATGTTATTATTGATAAGTTATTATATTGAATTCTGTCATTCCGGAGTGTTTGTTTTCTTGATTTTCATAATCGGTTCAATTGTTTTTAAGTATTGGAATTCATGTGGAATGGTTGTAAATCTCAATAATTGAAATTAAATATTATTTATGATCATCCAGAATTGTTAATGGTAATTTCTATAATTTGGTTACATGGAAAGAGGATGAATCATTAGATGATAACCACTTTGATTATTTGGCAGTATTTGGATTACTATGAACTAGTTTTGTCATATAAATTAATAATATGTACATATACTGGTTCTGGAATATTAATTAGGTTATAATACATATATAATAGTCTATTTCAACCATATAAATGTTTTAATGACTGGTAATGAAGGATAAAATGAAGAACAAAACTTCATCGTCCACGAAGGTTATAAATTGGAACCTCATGGACATTGATTTCATTTATAAAAATAAAAGGGAGGGAGTAAGAATATTGATGATAGTTATTCCATTCACATGATATAATTACAGTATATAGATTATAATAAATTTATCATGGTCATTTTTATAGTGTAGTTGAGTAGAGAAAAATAAAATAGATGAACTTTATAATAAAGAAAAGTTGAGAGATCCCTTATGGAAATTTGGCAGCTTAATGGCGTCGCATAAAATTTCATAAAATGAATTAATGAGAGAAAATGGTATCTTATCATATGAAAATAAAAATTACAGTAAGAGGAATACATAATATCAAACCCCAACATATGAGATTTGAAATTAAAAGAGATAACTTAAAATAAGTGTCAACTAAAAGAGGAGGGTGACATATTCTCTTACCTTGTAGAGTAACTCCTAGAACATAAAGGTTGGGAACTTGGGGCTTAAGGACACCTTGGGAGGACTCCTAGGGAGGTAAAAACACCAGATCTTCAAGGATGAAGGATTTATAATGAAAGAAAATGAATGAATGAGTGGGAATTTATAGTAAAAGGGAGATAATTTTTTAATAATTTCAAAGGGACACCTCATTAGTGGTTTTTTGAAAAACCATGGGCTTGTCCGTGGAATTTGCCCATGGTTTTAGCCACTTGGTACAACTCATGTCATATGTTACTGTACACAAGTCGATCAACCTTTTATTTTATTCATATTACTATTCATAAGGGTATGTTACTATTCAATAAAAATCATGTTTGTTCTATTAGACTCTAAATTACTTACTGGTCACAAATCTAGATGACCGTTTTTCAAAATTCAAAACAGAGTAGAGGCAAAGTTGTTTTTAATGGATAAATTATAAAATGCATTCAATATTTATTTTCAAAACCTTGGGGTGTTATATTCTCCCATCATAAAATTTTTTTCCTCAAAATTCACAAAATGTTACCAAAAAATATTCGGGTATGTCTTCAACATAAGTTCCTCAAGCTCCCATGTTGCTTCCTCCATCTTATGGTTCCTCCAAAGAACCGTTACTAGATGAGTCATCCAATTTATCAATACTTGTTCTCTGGTATCAAAAATATGGATAGGCTCTTCACAATAAGACAGATCAGTCTCAATTTCTACTTCTTAATAGGTGAGTACATGTTTTGGGTCTGGCTTGTATTTTCTTAACATTGAAATGTGGAAAACATTGTGAACTTTGGAGAGACTTAGCAGCATTTCAAAACGGTAAGCTAAAACTCCAATTTGATCCATAATTTCAAAAGGTCCGATGTACCTGGGACTTAATAGTTTCTTCTTACCAAATTGTATAATACCATTCCATGGAGATAACTTTAAGAAAACATGATCTCCTTCTTGAAATTCGAAATCCTTCCTTCAGTTATAATCATAGATATTTTTCCTACTTTGAGATTTTTTGATATGTGTTTGGATAATAATCACCTTTTCTAATGTTTCCTCAACAAGTTCTGGGTGTACGAGCTTTCTCTCACCAACATCATCCCAACAAGTTGGTGTATGATATCTCTTTCCATATAATGTTTCATATGGTGCCATATGAATAATTGAATGGAAGCTATTGTTATAGGAAAATTCTATGAGAGGTTAATACTAATCCCATATACCTTGAATGTCAAGTGAAAAAGACCTCAACATGTCTTTCAATGTTTGAATAGTCTGTTCTGATTGACCATCAGTTTATGGGTGGTAGATAGTGCTCAACCGAAGATCAGTATCTAGGGCCTTTTGAAGACTTTTCTAGAATTGTGTTGTAAAATGGGTATCATGATCAGAAAAAATTGATAAAGGTACCCCATGAAGTCTTACAATTTCATTAATATATAGTCTTGCTAAATGTTCAAGTGGTAAATCTTCTCTTATAGAAATAAAGTGTGCAAATTTTTTAAGACGATCAATAATGAACCTTATCGCATCATTATTTCATGGAATATTTGGTATCCCGATGACAGATTCAATTGTAATATCATCACATTTATTTATAGGAATAGGAAGGGGTTGCATGAATCCCCTAGGATGTTGCCTTCCAGCCTTCACCTTTTGACAAACCAAACATCTCGATACATAATCAACAATCTCCCTTTTCATGTTTCCCCACAAAAAATGTTCCTTTATATCTCTATACATTTTTTTTACCTAGGTGTATAGATAAATTAGATCTATGATCATCATCCAATAGTTCCCTCTTTAGCTCAGGAATAACAGGAACACAAATCCTCTTTTCAAATTTCAAAATTCCACCTTCATATGTGAAGTCAATCAAATTCTCATCATTTACAGCATTAATTTTATTTTGAAACTCTTCATCATCAGCCTGAGAAATTTTTATCCTTTCCAATAAATAAGGTTGGGAATCCATTTCAAAAAATATTGATGTGTTAACTTCCTTAATAATTTCTATATCCATTTTTACAAGATCCATGAAAAGAGGATCCATTTCAACTCTCATCTTGTTCAGAATTCCATGGAATTTTCTACTTAAAGAATATAACACCTTATTTTCCATCCCCGAGTGGTAGTGTATTGTGAAATAATAATATTTGAGTAGCTCAATCCATCTCCTTTTTCTCATGTTGAGTTATTTCTGCGAGAAGATATAATTCAAACTCTTATGATCCGAATATATCTCACTTTTTTCACCATAGTAGTAATGTCTCCAAATCATCAAAGAAAAGATTACCACTGCTAACTCAAGATCATGATTTGGATAGTTTTGTCCATGAATTTTTATCTACTTATATTTATAGGTAATCACTCGATCATTCTCCATAAAGACTCAACCAAGTCCTTTCTTTGATGCATCGTTATAGATAACAGACCCATCATTCCCCGATGGTAGGGTTATGATCGGAGCATTCACTAACCTCCCCTTAAATTCTTCAAAACATTCTTCACATTACTTTTTCCATACAAACTTAAACCATTTTTGTGTGAGCTTGGTCATTGGTTTGGCTAAACGGGTGAATTTATTGATAAAACACTGATAATAACCTGTTAAACCAATAGAACTACGTACCTCAGTTATGTTCATGGGAGTAGGACATTCTTTCATATCCTTTTCCTTTGAAGGGTCTACAGATATTACATACTTATATATAATGTGGACCATAAAGGACAATGATTGGAGCCAAAAATTACACTTTCTAAACTTCCCATATAATTTATTTCTTCTGAGAGTCTTCAGAATAGTGCAAAAGTTATTTCTATGATCTTCATAGCTTTTAGAGTATACCGGGATATCATCAATAAAACCCACCACAAAGTTATAAAGATATTACTTAAAAAAACTATTCATCAGATCCATGAAAACAGATGGTGCATTAGTTAGTCCAAAAGGCATTACTGTAAACTCATAATGCCCGTACCTAGTTCAGAATGCTATTTTTGGAATGTCTTCCTTCCTCACAAGTAACTGATGATATCTAGACCAAAAATCAATTTTCAAAAAATATTGGGCTCCATAAAGTTGATCAAATAATTAATCAATGCGAGGTAGGGGATACATTTTTTTGTTGTTATAGCATTTATCTCCCTATAGTCAATGCAAAACCTCATAGACCCATCTTTCTTGTTAACGAAAATAACATGGGCTCCCCACAAAGAAACTCTAGGCTGAATAAATCCTTTATCACTCAATTCCTCTAGTTTTTTATTTAGTTACACTACATCCAAAGTGTCCATTCTATAAGGGGTCTTTGATATGGGCCTTGAACTAGGAATTTGGTCAATGGAAAACTCAATTTCCCGCTCTGGAGTATGTCCAGGTAAATCCTCTGTAAATACGTCAATATATTCTTACACAATAGGTACATCTTCTATTTGAACATTCTTTTTCTCACCCATAGTTATTTTTTTAACTTCCTCCCCAATAATTGAATTCATTGGAGCTACTGGGGGTGGATTTAGATGAGAATTAGATAGCAAGGTTTTTTCTCTAAAGACAAGGGATTCTACACCAATCTCAAAAAAATTAACTTTCTAGGGGGACTAATTGAAACGCCTTTTTACCAATGATACATCCACTAGAGGTTTTGACTGAGAAATCCTTTATTAAATAAAATTGGACATATATATTTTATTGGAAATCTGGGATGATATAAATGAATGAGATGATCCAAAATGAAATAAATCATGGGATAACTTTGATGAAACAACAAAAGTACCTACCTCTACATCATTCAGAACTTCAACCTCTATAGTTGTGATCACATAAGCTTGTCCCTGCTCTCTTGGACTTTTCTGTTGCATGTTTCCCTGATGATTTGGACAATCATTATCACATTGTTCCATATCCTGATAACTTTAGCATTGAACATTAATGGATTCTTTCTTCCCCTTGAAATCACCAACAAGATAACCTTTCTTTACATATTTGTATCATACTCCTTTTCCCTTTAAGCACGCACTAGGGTGTTTCCTTCCACAATTATCACATGGTGGAAACTTAACTCTTCCTTTCTTCCCTGTTTCCTTATTTCCTTCACCAGAGTTTTCAGCAACCCTCTTCATCTCTTACTTTCCATTAAATTCATAAGAATTATAGAATTACTTTTCTTTATTCATAGCACATGAAACTATATCCTCATATGATAATAAAATCTGGGAGACCAGAGCCCGCTGGAGGAATGGCTTTAGTCCATCAAAGAATCGATCAATATTACTCCACGAATTTCATATGTATTCCATAGAATGCCTTGCTAACCTGGTGAAGTTAGATTCATACTTTGAAACATTATCATCTTCCTTTTGATTCAAATTAAATAATTGCCTATCCATATCCGCTTTCTATTCACGAGGAAAGTATTTATCTAGAAATGTTTTCTTAAAGTCCCTTCATTCCATCTCTTCTATTTCTTCCACCTCCTTTATGTTTTAGATTAGTGACCACCACTGATCTGTATATCCCGATAGACAATAATCTACCATGACAACCTTATCTTTTTCATTACATCCCAATGTGAGAAATATCTTCTCTAGAGAACTTATCCACTACTCAGATACAAATGGGTTTGTAGTCCCATTGAACGATGGAGGCTATTGACGAATAAAGTGATCTAACATAGCTCCTCCACATGGTGGATTCAGATGCTCCATATGTGTAAGTTTATTATTCATAACATGATTAAGTTGTCCCAGTATAGTTATAAGTTGCTCATCACCCATCACAGAACCAGTTCCAACATCATTATCTTGTATCGGAGGGAAATCCCTTCATGGGACATGTGCTTTTATGTGGTTTCCATTTATTCCACGAGGCTCCATTTCTAGATGATGGCATACACTATATTAGGTTATGAATCATAATTTATAATCTTAACTTAACAAAATACTTAACATAAATTGATATCCTACACATGGCTAATCCCAAAATCACAAAAATGGTTTCTTTGAGGAAATATTACATTTAAATCCTTCATAATGGATTGTAAATAAAATTTGAATTTTCCTAAGCTTATCCCCCGAGAGCGTCGTAACCAAGAGTTCAGCAAGACCCTTTTTTGTGTACCAGGATACTCTAGGTTAAGCCCAAAACTCCTTGTTAGAGATTTCACTCCTTGGTACATCTATTCCAGAGACGCCTCTACCTGTTCATATCCATACAACAATGTATTTCTTGAAATATTGAGATAATATATTCCTTGCCAAAATACCTGGATGTTCTTGTATGTTAATCCTCAAAGACTATCTTAGGGAATATTCCCTAATCTACGTTTTCTAAATCTAGTTTCTAATTTTTCTACTAAACTTCCTCTGATACCAACTATAAGGACCTGCCCCCACTTTCCTGGAGTTGGTGACTTATTTTATTACATTGGTATATAAACAAGGAATATGCATCTTGAGGACCAAGTAGTTTATTATCTTTTGTAAAAGAAGACACATAAATAAGTTTAACATTGCATCATTAAAGGAAAACAACACTAATTTAATCCATTAGAAACATCCATGCCTCCTAGATTATGCTTGAAATTCATTCATAATTTACTTATTCATATCCTGGGAAAATGAAACATAAGAAAGGGGTGAGCTCAAATGCTCAATAAGGGTAAAAAATATAGTGGAAGATAACATAAACATAAGACATTGCAAATAATTGAAAACACATGCCTTTAAAAATAATAAACTTGAACACATTATGGAAGGAATATGAGATGAGTAAATTATTCCATAAATAAAACAAAATAATGGGTATTCTACTAGTCGAATAACCATATTAACTTTCAATTACTAGCTTCATAATGATGTAAATGCATATTCCGGACATTCTGAAACATTTTTAAGGCCTCTTCAAAGACGTCTAAAAATGATTTAGGCCTCGGCCAAATCTATTTATCACATTAGGAAACGCGTCGGCCAATTCCACATCTATTTGTCTCATGAGACCTACCGATGCATCGAGGGGATATAGTGGGACCCACATATCACAAAATAAGACTAATACATTCCTTATATGAGCGCGGATAAACACAAACCACATATACATTCATATTGAAACTATCATATGAAATGTAACTAACTTTCCCTACTCATTGAACATAAAACACTAACCATTCCGAGTAATATGGTGAATGGTTTTTGGATAGATAATCCATAATAAAATTATTTATAAACCATTAAATGAAATATGGTAGATTACAATATATATTATTAAAACCAATAATACATAATAATCAACAAGAGTGCTGAATCAGATGAAACTACTCTTATAAAATCATTAATCAATTCTTGAGTTAATACTCTTTATTTGAAAACAATTTGGGAAAATATTTGTATAAAACCAGAAGTTAAGTAAGATAGTATTTCATGATAAAATTGGGGTTTTTATAAAGTTAATGGTTTTCAAAAACATATTATTGAGTGCCCTTGAAAATATATATGAATTTGAGAAATTCCCTTGAATCAGGCTGGTATTTTGAAAAAGTTTTGAATGTTTATTTTAAAACATCTAACTATCCATAAAATAGGGAAGTATTATAGTTGGTATAAATATATATAATACTCACAGATAATTTATTAGGAGTACATAATAATACATAATAATTTCATTTAGGTAATTAGACTATGAAAGTAACCCGAATGAAAATGGAAGTTTGGGTGGAAAACCCCTTACCTTAAGTCTGAATGTGTTCCGCTCTTGAACTTAAGGTCATGGAATATAAAATTAGACTTATTAATGAATTATTTCATTAACTAATATAAATTTATTTAGTTTATCATAATTCTATTTAGTTCATTTATATTCTTATTTATAAGTTATAATATTGAAATCTTTCGTTCTGGAGTGTTTGTTTTCTTGAATTTCATAATCGGTTCACTTGTTTTTATGTAATGGAATTCATGTGAAATGGTTGTAAATCTCCAGAATTGAAATGAAATAATATTTATGAACATCCAGAATTTTTAATGCTCATTTATATCATCTGTTTACATGGAAAGAGGATGAATCATTAGATGATAACCACTTTGATTATTTGGTGGTATTTGGATTAATATGAACTAGTTTTGTAATATAAATTAATAATATGTACATATACTGGTTATTGAATATTAATTATGTTATAATACATATACCATAGTCTGGTTTAACCATCTAAATGGTTTCAAGACTACTAATGAAGGAGAAAATGAATAATGAAACTTTGTCATCCACAAAGGTTATAAATTGGAACCTCATGAACGTTGATTTTGTTTATAAAAATAAAAGAGAGGGAGTAAGAATATTGATGATGGTTCTTCCATTCACATGATATAATTATATTATATAGATTATTCTTGAGTTATCATAGTCATTTTTACAGAGGAGTTCAGGAGAAAAAAAATAAAAGAGATGAACATGAAAATAAAGAAATGTTGAGAGATCCCTTGTGAAAATTCGGCAGCCTAACGACATCACATAAAATTTCATAAAATGAATTTATGAGAGAAAAAGGGTATATCATAATATAAAAATCAAAAGAAAAATAATAGGAATACATAATATCAAACCGCAACATATGATAATGGAAATTAAAAGAGTTAACATAAAAGAAGTGTCGACTAAAAGAGGATGGTGAAGGATTCCCTTACCATGTAGAGTAACTCCTAGAACATGAAGGTTTGGACCATGGGGCTTACAGACACCTTGGGAGGAATCCTAGGGAGGTAAAACCACCAGATATTTGAGTATGAGGGATTTGTAATGAAATAAAATGAATGGATGAGTGGGTATTTATAGTAAGAGGGAGATATTTTTTTAATAATTTCAAAGGGACACCTCATTAGTGGTTTTTTTTGAAAAACCATGGGCTTGCCCATGGTATTTGACCATGTTTTTAGCCATTTGGGACACCTCATGTAATATTTTACTATACACAAGTCGACCAGACTTTTATTTTAATTATTATGTCATTATGATGTCATTAAACTACTGAAAATACAAAACTGTATTTTTACTATTCACAAAAATTCATGTATTTTAGAAAAATCCCAAAAACTCACCCATACCATTTTTCAACGTGTATAATTCAAAAATAAACTCCATTTTTCATTGATAATTTTTTAATTATTATTAATTTAATATTTAAATAAAATTATAGTTAATTCCAAAAATAACAACTTTAACGGTATAATTAGTTTTATATCACATTGAAAAATTAATTAAGATCTCATTATCTTATTACCTTAAGAAAATAAAATAATATCATTATTTACTATTGATAGGGGTCATATTAATATTCATAAGGTTATGTTACTATTCACCAAAAATCAAGTTTGTTCTATCAGACTCCAAATGACTTACTGGTCACAACTCAAGATGAACGTTTTTCGAAATTAAAAACATAGTGAAGGAAAAGTTGTGTTTAATGGATATATTATAAAATACATTCGTTATTTATTTTCAAAACCATGGGTTATTACAACATAGGGTTCCTAGAATTCGATAAAATAGTGAGACATGTCTAATTATTAAATTAATTAATCAATAACGTCTAAATCATTAATCAAGATAAAAATCACAATCTTCTAGATTTTATTTTCATATAAAATAGCATGTAATACCAAAAATAAGTTACAATAATCTTGGATAAAGTAAATTCCCCATACAACATGAATTTCTAAGTGTAGTACAAGCACATGCACACAATAATACGATACTGAAAATTCAATGTGTTGGTGTCCCTATACCTGTTAAGCCACCTCAAGAAGCGAGGGTGTAAAAATGCTTATAGGAGACTCATGTATCAAGAATATGATAGTTATGTCATAATGATATTAGAAACATATGATGTTAGTTGTGGTTACAACATCTGGACATATATGATTTCACATGTAGTCTCATCTCCAAGAAGCTTGCATGGAGAAAGCGAATCATGATTTGAGTGGGTGATAACTACATTGGTCATGTGTAAATTAAAAAGAATATAAAAATATTTCTATCCATTTCTCATATCATTTTTACTCATTTACTTCAGTCTCCTTTTAGGTTACAAAAAAGAACATTATTGATTAAAATCTTCATTACCTTTTTTGGTAAGGTTCACTAGGTAAATAAGAATATTAAAGATAGAATAATATTTAGTTCTTACAGTGAACAAATTGAAAGATGAGGAGATAACGTCAATGGCAGGAGTGATGACAAAGGATCCTTCACAAAATCCTTCAAAGAAAGAGGTAATCAACATAAGGTTATTTTTTTGTATATCATGAAATAAATCTATGGAAGATAAATACAATGAACTGAATTGAATAACCAAGTACTCACTTCTTATTCAGTGAATACTCATCAATTTAAACTAATGTTTATGTTATACTTATTTGGTATTAAATAAAATATTATTATTACACGTGTGTATCAAAATACAGTAACCATTCAAGTAAAAGAAATAATACAAGATTTAAGGTTTATTATCCATGCAGTTGAGAAAGGGAGATTCCTACACCAGTGATGAGAAGTACACAACTTCTAATTTCAAAGATAAGGATTCTAGTATAAATTTCATTGAGTATTACCAAAAAATTAATCTCACATGTTTTATGGACCTAGAGAGACATTACTCCAAGTTTAGGAATGTATGTTGTTTTGTGGTGTTTCATATTCAATCTACAGTTCAGGGATACTTGAATCATAGGCAATACATGATGGATTAAATATGTAAGACTTATATACCTAGTTGTGGAAAGATAATAGTTGTCAAATAAACTAAAAGTGGACATCAAGGATATACCTAGTCTGGTATTTAGACTCAGTGGATCTAAACACCACATGTATTATATATGTATATACTTATTATATTTGGGCAAAGAAATTTTTAGAAATAAAGGTCAGCCACAAATATTTCAACATTAGTTCAGAAAGTGGGAATTGACTATTCCAAGGGTAAGCTAGTGGTTTATATATACTTAATAAAATTCCTTTAAGTTATTAAGTAATGATAATGAAGTATGATATATGCATGGTTAGAAGGTATGAGTTGCTTCGGGCTGACATTCCAAATAATATCTAGAACAAGTATTCATCAATCAATATAATATATCCTGGAGAAATTACTAAAAACACATTACCTTACCCACATCACTACATTGATGTTAATAAAGAGGATCAATGATAAGTATTACATATTAACATTTATCAACAAAAATATATCATTGATCAATTCCTAAACACACATTTCCTTATTTACATCTGAGTTATGATGTGAGTAAAAGGGGAATTAATGTTGATTCATGCATTAAAAAAACTTTTATTACATTTCAAGACATGTTTTACAAATAACATAAAAATACCATAACCATATGTCAAATATCATTACATATGGATTTTCTAATTTATATTATGATGGAAATCCATTATTTCATAAGATAACATGTTGAGATGCAAAGAGTATGTTAGGGTATAAAAAAACTCGCATTAAGAAAAACAAAATTTTCATCTAATGTAATTATCCTAAAGGTTGTGTAGGATATTATTTAAATCCCTAAGAATAAAAAGTTAAAGTCAAAGTTAATGGATATATTTCTATATAAGGGTGCACATATATACTCGAGAAAGTGGGAGAAATATTGACTTGGGTTGAGTCAATTCTAGAGATTCACAAATAGTTAGAATAATAAAAAGTTTCATAAGAGATCATATAAGATAAATAATCTATATAAAAATACTACATAGTAAAGATAAATCCATTGTGATGGTTTTATATTCACCATGATTAGTGATAAAATATTCATTAAGAATAATAACTACTAAAAGTAGAAAGTATATGGAAATAAGCTAACATTGAAAAATTCAATTAAAATTCAATAATAGATTCCATGAATCAATGTGAAAAGGGGTTTATTATTTTGAATACTATGGTGGAAATTCATGTGAGATAATACATGGATGGAATAAGCATGATACCAATAAGGCTCAATTGTTTATACCAATTTTGTTTCTTAAATCTAGTATAATTTTACTTATCATATATTAATTTCTAGGATTATATTATTGAGAATAAGATGTCAAAACCACCAATCATGGAAGGTTTCTATATGAACCAACTAGAACAAGATGATGGAATCATTAAATTCCAATAGGGTTGCAAGTTACTGAAATCCAGTTTAAGATTAAAGTAATTAAAAAGATCTTATAAAATTTATTTGTAATGGATCGATGCCATGTGTCTAATAGGATTTAGTGTGAGCACCATTATTTTCCAAGTATATTATGTTCTGTAATATATGGAAAACATATATTGGTCTTACCATTAGTTAAGAGTAGAATAAAAGATATACTTGAGTGATTGAATTAAAGTAGAAACCTAAGTTATAGGGAATAAGATCTAATTAGTTTGATCCAACAATTTCTTGGACCTAGTCAATCATATTTATAGTGACAAGGTATTGGAAAATACAAGCTATAAAAATTCAAGAGAGAATTTTTACCAATGTCACATGGAATAAATCTCTCTAAGATGACATGTACGGTACATGGGAAATGATTAATGTAGTGATTTTAAATTTTCATACAATTTTGTGATGGATTGATCCCACATGTCATGATATGTACAAAACATGATATTTCTAAACATAAAAAATTTATGGTAGGCAATGATTAGTTATATATAATAGAACTACAAGTGAAGTATCTAGAACTATCTGATTGTACATAGACAAGTACAAAGGATATGTACCTGGTAAGTGGAGTTGAAAGGATACTAGTGTTGAGGGGATATATACTAGTTTTCCTTAGATCAATGTGATCTAATATCATTGTTAGGAAAAGGTGTGGAGAGATACAATATCATAAACTCCAGTTGTAGACATACCTATAAATATCAAGTACATTTCAGCTTATAAGGAAACAAAAAAGTAGTTATTAAATGCAATGATTTGTTCTAGTTCATAAAATTGCATCTACAAAGTAATTTTTTATCATAATTATAATTCTCTTATTGGTACTAGTCAAGATTTCAAGTTTTGTCTATGGAAGAAAGGGATATACTTTAGGATTCAACCTCTTGAGAAGTTTTATTAAAAGAGGTGATCCCTCACTTTGTAGAATAACCATATGATGGAAACATGAAATACCCAACAACTAAAGTTGAAACTCAATAGAAATGTGATCTTTATCATGAGATAGCTAACAAGGGTGGTAAACAAGTTGGATCTAGTGCAAGTGGGAGTGTTGTAATAGTGGGTGACCTTGACCCAACTTGAACAATACTTTTGATTACTATATCATGTATAAAGTTAGATATACATGATGTAAACTTACCATTATGGTGTAGACATTATGGTTAGATATACGTGGTGTAAACATAACATTATTTAATTGTAATTTCTATATACTAATTATCATAACAAATGTTTATAGAAGATCTCAAGCTATAATGAGAACCTCAAGATATTATAAAATTAATATTAAAAAAATTCCCTATGGTATAGATATATCATACTAACTGGACACAGTTGATGTATGACTATCAGGTGCCAAGAGCTCATAATCATTGAGACTTATTCTCATGAAGTTTGTACTTGGTGATCTATGGTAGGTGAGATTATGAGGGCATACTCGCAAATAGTAACACCACATGTTTCATGTGTCATTGGTTGTTCCTATCTACATATGTAAGACCCCAGATCTTTTAAAGGTATGTTCTCATATAATTTCTTGGTTTAAATACCTTTTTTTGGTTAATTAAGTGCGTAACCAAGTCCTATAGGGGTCTTGGGGGGTGTTCTGAGGGTTTGGAACACAAAAAGTTAAGAAAAGGGTTTTTTTGGGTAGGCTGTACGGTCCACAAACGGTTAGAACCGTGCGGACAACCCAGTTAAACCGTGCAAGAGGAAGTTTATCGGATAGTAGCCTCTACACGATTTGTACATGGTTTGGAAAACCATGCGACTAAACTGTGCGAGGTGGATCCTTTAGGTAGAAGCATCCACACAGCTTACACACGGCTTGGCAAACTGTGCAACCCATAAATATTTTAAAAATTACAATTTTTCCACCCCGATATTTTTAACCCCAACTTGGGATTTCCTCTGATTTCACATCTCTTCACCCTAGGTATGAACCAAAACTACAAAGATCTCCAATAGATCAATCTCCCTCGTTTAATAGGTGTTTTTGGTGCCGTTAGTTGCGGATAGAAGCTCCATGTAAGGCTAATCCCATCCTTGATTCTCTTTTGAGTTTAGGGTTTGTATCTTATTCTCCTATCCTTCCAAATATCTAAAACCCTACTATTCGGGTGAGTTTTAGGTTTAATATTCAAAGGTTGGTTAAAGTGGAATCTAAGGGATTGATTAAGAGTGTGTTTGACCATGTAATCAAGGTAGGTGGTCTATATGTTATATACCATGGTTTATTTGTGGATTTTTTCATGTATGGTTTTGTTTTTAGGCATCTTTTGGTATGTTTTTTATACCTATAATGTTTGGGTAAATTGGTTATTAAAAATGTAAAAGGTAACCCTCATGATCCCTATGGGATGTGTTGTGGGTGATGAGACTAAACTAGAGCCACCAATGGGATGACCTGACTCTCCCGAACCTAAAGTTTTGGAATAACACGTGAGATTGTTGTGTAATCATATAGATCCCTCGATAAACATATTGATGAGATTGACAGTGTTGTAGTAGAATATTGGTGATGCACCTAGGCTTAATAATAATAATGGAAGGGATGTTGGGTTAACAAGAAAGTGGTTTATATGGGTGAACATGGCTACGTTAAATAAATTATGAATAATGTTGGAACATGTAATGGGTTAGTATGTGGAAATGATGAAAGACCATAATGGAATGGATTATGAGTCTAGTAATGAAGCCTAGTGAGATAGGAATAATGAATAATGCTTAGTGAGATAAGAATAAAAAAGGGAATTGGGCTAAATGGTTGATGATGTGAAATGTGGTAAAGGTGTTAATGGGTTAGAGCATGGTATTAACTCATATGATTTGTTATGATTTATGTTGACTTGGAAAATCATTGTGATGTGGTGTGAATGGGTAATGGATACATATATATATAGCATGTGCACATTTTTGGTAGTGTGGGGTATTGACTGTGGTTCTATTCCCACAGGTTGAGTTAGATTGATGCTCTAAACTCTACTCCAATGCATAGGTAAGGGATGAGGACTGATGCTCTATTCCCCTAACGGTTGTATCCACCCAGACTGATGCTTCGAGGTGAGGATATGGTTGATGGAGAGTTGGAATGACGCTCCAAACTCCACCATGTGATTTCTGTCTGGTATGGGGTTGTGTACTTGAGCCCATGTAATTTTTTGTGTTAGATGAACCCATGTTGAAGGTGTTGTAAATGGTAAGTAATGGGAAATGGGATGAAATGGAAAGTTATGGAAATGATAATAAATGTTGTTAATGGACCTAAACTGGCTAATGACAGTTAATATTTACCTTGTAATTTATTATTCATTTCCCTTTTTCATGCACAATTTTTTTATACCAGATATTTTCTAGACATCGTTGGTGGTGGCCTACTAAGTTGTACTCACACCCTGCTCGGGCCATCATTGGGTACCCAAGAAGACTTCATGTTTCTAGGTTAGGAGAATGGAAAAGGTCCTTTCTAGGTAGTTGGGTTGGCATGAGTGTGCATAGAGGAGGACCCGAACTTGGTGTCGTGACCCTTTTGGGGATTTTGTATTTGTCCTCATTTTTGGGTTTTGTTCACTTTTTCACTTGTAGCATGGCATGACATATTTACTGTTGGACATGGTTATACCCCATTTGAGGAATGGTTGTTTATGCATTCTCTTGTATTATTTATTTTTATTCTGCTATTTTTTGTCTTCTATTGTGGATTACTCTGATAAAAGGGGGTATAGTCTCCCCAATCCATTATTCAGACCCTCACTGCTAGTCGACAACCTTTGGCATATGGGGAGGCATGCTTAAGGTTATGTAACCACCCGACTCGAAGCACTGGTTTTGTGGCTTCTAGGCCAGGGACATTACAACATACATATGTATTGGTCTATAGACTTGAGATTAATATCAATGTGTTCCATTTTATTGTTTACTTTGATGAAAGTCAAAAACCATGATAATGAAATTGTTGCGAGGTAGCTTTTTTTGGGTGAATCATTGGTGTTTTGACAATGGTTGAAGGATCAAGATAATATTTGTCACTTTTGGGTTGACCGAGTCATATCTTGGGCCAGGTTGATCAGGATTTTAGTACCTTCATAAGACCATGGCAATGAAAGTTGAGGGTAAAACCATCTAGTTATATCAATAAATAATAAAACAAGGAACGATGATGACAAAAGTGTGTGTCCTACTTGAGATATTTAAATACAAAGAGATTATATTACACAAAATGTATTTGTTGGTTAGTTGTCATTGCTAAGACTATTCATTATCTCTTTAGGGGATTTGATGGGTTTCTATACACCACTCTTGTTCTATGAATAATATTAACTACTATTGAGATAAGGGCCTAGAGGGTCACCCACAATAGAGTATTCAAGAATCTTCCATCTTCAATTGAACAGGTAAATCAGACCTGATGGGACCCACTACTAGGGTCGGAGATTTTTCCAAGGATATAGGAACATGAAATACATAAATAAATTCCTATTATTCAAGTTAATAATAACAATTGGTATTGAATTTATTTATTAAATGTGTTTACAGTTATTAAAGTAAACACATGGATAATATTTTATGAACAATTATTATTTAATATTCTTGGTTTATTTAATATTAGAGGGAGGTATGAGTCAAGTTTAATGAATCAATTTTATCACATAATATATTTAATATATATTATATTTATGTTTTAAAATATAAATAATATTTATGAAATAGTTTAGTTCATTATAATTATTTATTTAGTGGACATTAAATGTACGGGGTCGGGAACCCTTCGAGGTATTTTGAGAATCCACTATTTAAAGGGGAGAGAGGCTCTTGATTGTAATTATTCACCACGAGTTCATCAGATCCTCTCTCTCTTATCCTACTTTTTAGAGAGATATTCTCTCAATCATGTTGATTAGATAAAGTTGATCTCCAAGATTCTAAGGTTTTTCGATGCAGTGATCGTTGGTATATCGAAGGAATCAACATATCGCCTTTCTATCACCCAAAATTTGATGATAAACACTTTTATAGATTCTTGGAGTGTGTGTGGATGATCTAGAGGGGTTCAAATTCAGATGCTTCATGCAACGATCATTGGGAAATTACTGTAGTTGAACACTCCACCGAATCAAACAAGGTACACATTTCTATTTATTTTGGCAATCTATCTAATTTATGCCAGATCCTAGGACCGTATCGAGGATCGGATCATCAGATACAACAAGTCTTGTCACCCCGATGATGATTTTTTTTAAATCCCCTGCCCAACAAATTTTGCTGCTACCTCGGTACCTATACAACCCTTGTAGAGATTCAATTATTATGTATTCTTTTTACAATGATAGAAGAGAGTATCCTCTTTCTGTGAGGATTTACTATCTCTATTTTCAATGATTAGAGCAGTGACTAGGCCCTTTAAGATGATGTTCATAATCTTTAGTAATGATCTCCTCATACTTTTTCCTCTTCAACAACTAGATATAGCAACATTACCTCTTCTTCTTCATTGATCCTTCTATCTTGAATAAACATGATATAATAATAAAAACCCTATATGGATGTACTATCTTATTCTTCTCTAAAACCAAATATGTCAATATGTTCAACTTCCCTCTCTATCTTGCTATCCTCTTCTCTCATGGAACTAAATCATCAATTCTATTTAGAATCATATTTTCAAATATTCAATATGGAACCCCTCTTTCAGAACTGTTACCAGTATTTTTTTTATGAAGTCATTGATATAACCAACATCTCATTCAATGAATGTCATTGATCCTTCTTCTTATAGTCCTCCATGACCGTGCCATGTGTACCAAATGTTTTAATGTGGCCATTATGTGCTAATAAAACCGAGTCAAATCTATGTAATGTTGTGTCGTCACCTCATTTTAAATTCCAATCAGATCTACCACTATCTTCTTCATGGTGTGATATCCTCCACTATGATGTGATCATTAAATTTCTTAGCTTGATCACAACGTGATTCCATTCTACATATAATTATGATTAATTAACAACTAAATCCAATTAATTTGTTAAAATATCATATTTAATCCATTGAAATATCACAACATCATTCTCCTTTAATCAAAACACGATCTTCTCCATCATGGCATAATAGGATCCCCATTTGGATTCATTATCAATCATATCTTATGATATATCATATATTATAATCCATGACTAGATATATTATCAATTTCATTCTATGATTGATAGTAAAACATATGTGTTTTTTGATGGATATATTCCATAAAGACTTATATATATATGATATCTATAATTGTTATTTTTATTTTCATGAAAATTATGATTTTCATGCATAAATAAGGTATGTTATTCTATGTAGCTTGAAACTAAATCCATCTTTCACTTAAGATATCATTTATTAGGTCATTTCATAAGATGAAATGTTTGAGAAGTGTTTCATTCATGTTATGTATATATAAACTCATAGTGGAATTTAATCATGTGTTATAAATTCATATGTAAATGCAATAACACTGAGGATTTTTCATATAGGCTATAATGAGGTGCTAAAACACCACAATTGATGAAGGATACCTATCATATGATGAGAGATTAAACCTTCCCATGTATAACTCTAGAGATGGAAAAATTTTGTTTTCCACTTTGTGATCTCAATCAAACTCAGAAAATGAATATTAACATGTTGTAGTAGCTTCTTCAGTGAATGTCATGTATTTTTACAGTGTTCTTAGTTTTTTTATAGATGTAGATTTCATATATCTTTCATGGAGATCATAGGTTAAAGATATTTAATCACTTATGAATGTTCTAATAATCTTTATTATAACTTTTCCAATCCCAAAAGTGGTATTATATTAGTATTATGTGTTAAATGTTTTAAATTTTTTGTGAAATGAAAAAGAAAAATGGAAAAAAGAGCATCATTTTTATATTTTTTGGAAAATTTGTCACCAGTATTCTACTAGGCTGCATAAAGCTAACTAAGACATTAACCATACACAATTAGGATACGTATAGGTAACCTTTTTATTACCATTACGCATCTGATCTGTGTAACGTTGACTTTTGTTTCACTGTTACATAGTTGGGTTGCATAAAGGTAAGCACTGCATTACCTTCACGTATTTGGGTTGTGTAAGGGTAATCACTGCATTACCTTTGTGAATTTAGGTTGCTTAAAGTGAAGAACTACATTGTAACACCCCGAGATTTTATGAAAAATATTCTTTTTAATTTCATTGATGTTTTGTGTTGTACACTACACCAAGATTACCTTGCGCTATACGCAACACCATATTAGCTTGCAGTATATGCAACACTATTCTTGGATCATGTTACACACAATTTTGATAGTAGTTATTCTACACAACATTGAGTGTGTATATACACACACACATATATATATATATATTCAATTTATAAATGAAATATGGTTGGATTCTATTATACAAAACAATGAAGGAGTCTTACACTACACGCCACCCTGACTTGGCTTGCATTACACGCAATCACGACCTTCCTCGATAACTTGTGCAGTACGCAATACCGGGTTTCACTAAACAAAGATATATTATTATAATATTATTATGAACTATCCTTTATGAATAGTATTAACTAAATTTTGAATTTTATAACATTATTATTCATCTTACATATTTTCTAGAACATGGTATGAGAACAAAAGAAATTTTCCGGGTAAAATAAGTATTTTTTCAAAAAAATGAAGTTTTGCCGCCTTTTGATGGCACACCCACTTTAAATCTAGTTCTTGAAGTGTTTATAAGTTCAAATTGAAAAAAAAATTCTTCCTTGGAATCAGGATATAAAAATTTAATTTGGATAAATTTTTCATATTATTCTGATAACTTTCATATTTTGATGAATAGTAAAACACGCTATATTTTAATTAAAAACAACTTTTTTCATCGCAATAATTTATATGGATAGATTAAAATTTTAATTGGTTTTAAAGTTTAATTATAATATATTTTTACCATTTAATCCAATGTTGGTCATTGGAATTAATTTCACTTTGAAATTGGACATAAACAAGTGATGATCTTTTGATAGTTATTATTTCTTAAAGACACGCTATTTGTTTGGATAACGAGAATTACTTATAAAATTAATAAATACCACTTCTATATTTTGAATTTTGAAAAATAGACATCATTTTTGAATTTGTAATATCAAATATAGCTTAGGCTGATTTTTTGGTATTTTTCTAAAAAACATCAATTTTTGATGAATAGTGAAAACACTGAGTTTTTGGTTAAAACCGACTTTTTATTTAAAGAATAATTTATTAGATTTAAATTTATTTTAGGTCAAAATAGATACATAATACTTATATAAGTTCAATTAAATTAATTGGAATCATTTTATAATTATTTTAGATTTATAAAAAATTGTATTGAACTTTTAACCGTCTTTTATCCACCTCCTAAGAGCTTTTGTAATTGTTCATAAAACATAATTTTACCGCTTCTGTGATTTGAATTTCGAAAATCTGAGAGACACGGTTAATATAAAGGAGTAAAATGTGGTTCAAATAGATAAAAATAATTTTTGGTGAATTGTAACTTTTTACTTTTATTTACCACGGTTAAAAGAAAAAAGGGTAATTCAAGGTTAAAAGAAAATTATAATAATTCAAAATTACCTTAACACTTGTCCAAACCTTATTTGATGAGTAATGACCGACCATGGGAATCCTTGGATCGATTTTGGGACACCATGGAGCCACTTATGAAAGACAATGACACATTAGATTAATTAATTTAATGTAAAGACAAAAATGTCATTAACAAAAATCCTTCATTAATTAATTTTTATAAGAGGCTATATAAATTATCTTTTCGACTATAAATATTCATTGGAAAGATAAAAATATTTACTACATGTTTGTATTTTTTTTATAATTTTTAGATATAAAATAAATTAAATTATTTATGACATAATAATGATGCAGTATGTACCTCATTAATAAATGATTTAAGTAAATATGATTATAATGACTAAAATATCATCCAAAACCTGTACAATTCCTATTGGATGATTTTATTTCGAATATGAGTCAAATTATATTCGACAATAATGTGTTTTGGACCTCTTTAAACTGAAGATAAGTTTATAATAAAATAATGTTTTCACACTTTCCTAAAGATCCCATCCACTCCCTTATAAAAGGAGACCACTTATATGCAATTCCTCACACCTCTAAAGCCTTTTGGCTCGTCTAAAATCTGCCCAAATAAGATACCTAAATCCCTCTACTATCCCTAAAATCCTTACATTGGGAGTAAGGCACTTCAAGAAGTCCTTTTGGTTCAAACCAAAAGAAGTTACCCAAATTAAAGGTAATAGTTTCTCTTAAGTTGTTTTCTTTTATTCTACTTCTCCAACCCCTAAACTCTTTTTAATCCTTTCTTTTGTGACACCACCAGTATCCTCAAAATACTAGGATGTTGTTATGAGAAGGATTAGAAATAAACTTACACACACCTCCATCTAATGGATGAAGAATATAATGTTTCTGTGATGGAAAACTAACGCCTCACGAAACAATGATTGTTCAATTTTCTCCTACCGCCTCTCATTGTGGCCATTATGATGGCACTGTTTTTATATATGATATATATTATGTTTATGATTTCCTTATTCTTCTTAACTTCCCAATTATATCAAGCCTTTATGGTTTCAATAGTTGGTAAATATGATAATCTCATTTGAGGAAGTGCGGACTACCGCCCCCTCAAAGTGATGTGATTCGTTAATGCCTTTTGTGGGATGTATAAAGGATGAAGTTAATGATATTATATATGATATTATACTAGAATTATAATATACCTATGTATAATTATGTTTTAATTCCATTAAAATAATAAATAGAAATGAAAGTAGCGTTCATTCGTACATACGGTTTACCGTCTCCATGAACGGTGCATTTCATTTCTTACCTCCATATGTTATGTACTATTATAAATACATGTATATGATGGTTATATAATGAATATGTATGATATATAAATCATGATTTACATTCTGGAAGTAAGTAAATCATGATATAAGTAATAATAACATCAAGAACAATAAGTCCAAACACGTACAATAAATAAGATGATTTTACCCAAAACGTTGCTTTAACATGGGATTTACAAAATAACGGGTAATATAAATTCATAAGTGAACAATATATGATATAATAAAAATGAATATGATTCTGTAATAATTCAATTAAATTATTTAAATCATTATACAGGAGGTTCAGATACGTACGAAGCATATCGGACCTAAGGTAAGGGATAACCTTTCCAATCTCGTTTTTATCCGAGATTGTTTATTCGTAAGTATTTTCTGGGGTTATTTTTATAAATCAAGTACATGTTTTCTAAAAGTGTTTTTATGTATGTTTAATTTACTTTTTACCCATTTTTGTCTTTTACGACATGGTATGTAAGGAATCTTTCTTTTGTTTACGTTATGAGGTACTTTTTGACTTTTCCGACAAAAGTACGAGGAGAATGTTTTTTTAACTTATACGGCATGAAAGGATTTTTACAGTTTTATAAAGCCTTATTTTTATGAATATTCATCCAAAATATTTCATGAATATTTTCAAAAAAATGTCTTTCTTTTAAAATTGCACAATGTTTTGTGAAAAGAAATTGATTTTTAAGAAGAAAGAATATTTTCCACAAGAATTCATTTCAAGTGTTTTATCAAAATGATTTTTCCATCTAAGATGTCATTATTTCATATGTGTATGTATCAAGTATAATGTCTATATGATTTACATGGTTTCAATTTTCTTATGATGAAATGATATCCATTTGTTTTATATGGATTATGTTATGATGGGATGATGTTTATGAGACCCATTTTTATTCTTTAGGTTATGATGAATGATTTATGTTTATGTTGTAGCACAAGTAAGAATGACTTCATTATGAGATGGGTGGGACCTATATCTCCCTCCAATGCATTGGGTAAAGATTTATATCTCATGAGATAGACATGGATGGAACGGAAAGTAAATCTGATTCAGTAATACAGGGCTGGAACGACAAGTAAACCCGGTTCAGTACGGGAAGTTGTCCACTAAGATGGTCTTGCAAGCAATGCCTTGGATACTATAGAAATAATTACATGTGCTTAATGGATTCCACAATTACATGTTTTATTCCCAGGATATTTTATCATGATTAATGTTCCTTTATGATCTATGCCTTATGTACTGCCATGTTTTATGTCATTGCTCAAGATTTTGATGTTTAAACATTATGTTCATGTTTTTAAGTTAAAATGTATATGATTTGTTTTATTTTATCCATGCTTACCCTTACTAAGCATTTGAGATCACCCTTTATATGTTTGCTTTCCCCCAGGATTTAAATAAAGGTTTTAGGTAAGAAAAAAAAGGGGAAGATCTTTATGGGAGATGTTGAAGATCTTTCACCACGATTAGAAGATTATATTATGAGTTTCCAAAGACACTAAACTATTATAGTCCTTGTGTGTCTGTTTTTGTTATGTATTAAGTATTCCACAAAAGTAATGTAATGTCCATGTACATCAAGATTCGGGCCTCTACATGCATTACCTTTGTGCATCTAGGATGCGTAAGGGTAGAAAGATTTATACTTACGTAGGTAACCCCTGCAACATAAGTGTAATTTTTTTTTGAAATTTTGTATTTTGTTAAATTTTCTTATAATTTATAAATTATTTATAAATTATAATAAAAGGGTATATTTTGATATTTTTTAATTAATAAAAGTTTAATTAATTAATTATTTATTAAAATTTTATAATTAATTAATAATTACTTATGAAATATTCATTATTAAATATTACTTAAATATTAAATGTTTATATATGAAATACCTTTTAAACAAATTATATGGCATGTATTATGATCTTGAAATAAAACTATTTATTTATAAATCATAAGAGTAATTTTATAAAGTGTTTATAAATTTGAAAAAAAGGCTAAATATAAAATGTTTATATCTATGATTATGAATTTTTCATAATCAATTATTTTGAATTGTTAAAATTAAATAATATTTATTTGGTGATTATTTGAATCACATCAAAGCGTTGATATTGGTTTAAATAAAAAATTAATGATAAGATATTTAGATTATGTAAAATATTTACATGATATTATTTGGATTATAAAATTGTTTATAATTTATAGAACATCATAAATTTAAAATAAAACTCCATATAATGAAGAATATTAAAGTGTTCACTTTTTAATTAATATAAAATGTTTATATTTAAAATTATGTAATATTAATAATGATAAGTATGATTATTAAATGTGTATATTTCTTTAATTTTTATGAATTGTTCGAAAATGGTTATCTCATATTTAAATATTTTAATTGTTCATATATTTAAAAGGTTATTCCTTATTTTATTCATAGTTATAAATAGGTCAAATAATGAATAATGTATGATTTAAATTTTAAGGTGCTTCTATGAAAATGAATCTTGCATTAAATACTAGGTATGAAGATGAATTTAGTTTTTCATCTAACTTGAAATCAGTTGTAATTAATGTTATGAACTTGAATTTAGTTGTTGAATAAATTTTATGCATATTAAATATTAGAGTTATGGTTAATTGAACACTATCTTGGGTAATTTCATCTTAGGTAGAGTGAATCGAGGCTAAACTACCCACTAGTATGGAGGCTTATGCCCTATCTAGAAAGGTGAATGAGGTTGAATATATATCACTCCAGTTTTAATCATGTAGAGACTACCAGTCTCATATATCTCTAAACCTTTATAATAAGTGTTAATGTACCTTATGCATATGATGAATTCAGATATGTATGAGTATACTTAATTTTTATTTTTGGGACAGTAACACAAGATTGTGTGCTATATAAAGAGTTACATATTAATATGGATTTAACATATTGATTAGGTGAAGGGAATAATATTCCTAACTAAATGACTAGAATAATGCATACAAAAAAAGGGAATAACATGAGATAAGATGGTGAGGTAAATTCTATTTAAATACTAAGTGTGATATTTCTTCCAAAGTGGCTCTTTTCAAGACCTTAAGAATTCAACCAGGTAGGTTTTTCGAAATAAATATTCCCCTAAATTATCTTGTTTAAGATGAGCATGTAATGGGTGACATTGGATCATCCATGGGTAGGATTTACCGAAGTAGGGTGCTGCTGAATTATCTTCTTTTATCATGTTCTTAACATTTTATTTGACTTACACTTAGTTGGTAAACCCTTAGGAAGGATACCATAGGAATATAATTAGGTTTATCCATATGATGGATTAAATAAAAATCCACCTTCCCAACTATTCAAGTGTCATACCTGATTGAATTTTGTAAACTTGTGCCCGATCACCATAATATATTGAGGATTTCTAAGTAGGACATGGGTGACCTAGTCTCAAGTACTGTGTTGATGATACAAAAGTAAAAGGGAAAATATTGTATCCAAAATGGGAAGAAAAGAACCCATAGAGAGTCCACAACACCTGTTAAATCAAGAAATTAGGACGGACAATTTTTTCATTGTGGTAAAGAAGGCTATTGGCGAAGAAATTGTCTGGATTACCTAAAAGGTTAAAAGAAGCCTAGTGGAAGGTCCCCCCAAGTATAAATGTTATAAAATTTAATTATGATACTATAACAGATACGTGATATCAATTTTTTTGTTTTACAAATGTTGTAAATATACAAGAAGTTAGAAAAGTAAAAATGATTGAAGATTAAAGATTGAAGTAATGGAATAAAGGATTTTCTACATTATTGTATTTTATGATTTAGTTTTAGATGAATATTTCATAAGATATGTATTTTATCATTTTAATATTGATTAGTACATGTAAACATGGGTTATTGAAATTAAATGAGATGGGTTTTTATAATACACATATTTTATGATTTATTCAAAAGGGGGACTTTAAAATGGCTTGGTCTGGTTAATGAATTCATCCATTTATTATTTATGGATTTTTTTAAAAAATATTGTTAAATTCAAGTAAATTTTACCTAATATTATCAAATGTAGAGGATTAATGAGCTTGACATATGATTTATAGATACCAGTGATGTGTAGACAAGTTCTATTGGGAAAAAGTTTAAACCCGAAGAATAAATGTTTGTTGAAGTGTTCAACAGTGCTTATTCAAGAACTCACTCAAGGGAATTGAAACCTAGGGTTGTTTGGAAGGGAGTATAATAATTTAATATGATTGGATTACCTAAGATACACCTAAATATGTTTTGGAATGGTATAAAGAATATTTAATTTTGAAGGGTGTGCTATAATGAATACATATTTTACAAGTGTTGTCACTATACAGGAGTTCAAAATCCAAGAAGAATTGATTGAGATTATAGTTTTCATTCATGGTATTAAGCAAAGAGTTTCTAAATCAAATATTTTATTGTAAATTAAGTTATTAATATTAGATGAATCTATTAAAATATTTGTATCTTCATATCATTTATCTTATATTAAAATAGAAGTGGTTTGATAAAAAAGAGTTATTATAAACAACATAAGGTGATTTCTTGTGTCCACATGGTTTATTTGGATTCTATAAAATATTTCGCGAATAATATAAGGATAATTTTTTTATCTAGGATAAATTTTTTATCTTACTATTTTTTAAAATATGATGCAACATCATTCCAACCCATCAATGGTGTATTTTAAATAATACTCTTATTTTTGAGGAAAATTATCCAACCAAATAGAATACCTTATAGGATATGGAAAGAATACTTTATTTGTTTAATATTCCAACTAGGAGGAAATAATTTTCATTTAAAAAAGAGTTTATGTTGTTACTTAGCCTAATATTTTTAGAATACTATAGTAGTTAAGAATATAGTGGGAGTATATTTAGACTTAGAGAAGTTCAAAGTTAACAAATAAAGGATTATACTAGTATATGATTAATGTTTTTTTCTCTTGATATCCTCAATAGTTTAGGATATGATATGATAAATAAAAATTTAAAGAGTTACATTTAGTTATCATGAACACGTGAACATTAATTTTACCTAAAATATTATACCAGTAGAAGGATAATATGTTTTTCACTTAATATTCTAAAAATTTTTAGGACATGTGATGGTAAAGAAAAATATAAATACTTACATTTAGTTACGATGATAAAGTGAATATCACTATTTATATAATCTTTATGCAACTCAAGATTATAAAGTGAATTATAATTTTATCCTAAAATAATTTAGGGTATAGAGATAAATAAAAATGTGAAGAGTTACATTAGTTACCATAACAAAGTAAATTTCACTTTACCCTAGAAGAGTTTAGGATATACTGGTAAAGTAATAATTTAATTAGTTACATTATTTAAAAACAATTCAAAAAAAAGTTTTATGGAAATAGTTATAATGATTATGATGATACACTTAATAAAAGTTCTAAGTAAAAAACAGAAGTTGACATAATAACATTTGATATTATGATGTTAATAGGTTCAAATAGTTGAATGTTAGGAAAATGATTCGAAAATAAAACCATTATTCAAATTGTGTTACTTAATATATATTTCTCATTAAATATTTAGTGGTAGGCTTTATCATATGGTAACATAGAGACATGACTTGAATTATATATATTGTAATGAGTTAACAGAACCCCAAAAGGTGCATCATACATGTTGATATGGAAGTTTATCATATATGATATGATAGATATTTTCTTTTGTTAGGTTTTTAAATATTATTTAAAGAGTTTTAAACATATGAAATTTATCATATTAAAAGAAAATACCTAGTTATCATTATTTCATGGTGGATGTACAAATGTATATATATATATATATATTCATTTTTTGAAGTGTAATTACAATTAACCTCTAAAATTGAAACTTTAAGTTATCCATAATCATTTCTCATCACGATGTATTGTAGGTTACAATTAAATTTTATGCCTAGTGTGAGTAGGATTCTTCTACAACGATAGAAAATATTCCCATGAGGCAAAAAACACGGAATATGATTCTTTATGTTCACTGGAGGACCAACTAAATATACCAAAAAGTTTCATACAAATTTCTTTAGTATACTAGGGGTGAATGAATCATATTTGGGCCACCTTTAATTGAGTTTGGAAAGATATATATCATGAGAAACTTCATAATTTGATAACCTACTTATGAAAGATTACATGTTTACTTAGCTAATTAGGGGTTCTTAGATATTTTACTGATCATTTTGTTGGTTTGAGATTAACCAAGATAGGATTTTTCCTCCTGTATGATGAGTATGACATATAATCCCATAATTGAGATAGATTGTAGGACTGTGTGGATGACCTAGATATTTTATATCTATCTAGATATGGTATATGTGATGTACTTATCCATAAGGATGAATGAAATTTGATGTATTCATCCACTAGTATAGTCTATAATCTATGAATCATGAAAAAGTGAGTTTTCTATATGGGATTGACATACTCTCTGTCCCAGGGTAAATTGATGTATCAGAAAAAGGGTAAGACATGAGAATTCAAATTTTTATATGATGTAGACTAGTGTACATAGGTATAAAGATATTTTTTTTTATGTTGAGTCAATAAGGTTTCCTTATGAATTTTCCATTCCTGTATGTTTTGAAAATTAAAAACACTCTATCTTAAGTTAAATCATATTCCCCCCAAGATTTATCTTAATAATGTAAATTTTCCTTCCCCAAGGAAATTTATCCTTACCTATGTTTTTCATTGTTCTTTTTATAGTTTCTCTAAATATAAATTATTTTATTCCCAATTCTAAAATTCGATTTCACTTTTAAAACCTCAAAATCCTATAAATTCTTAGATACAGAGTATTCTGTTTTTAGGTTCTGAAATTCAGACTCTGAATTCTCTGAAATCCAGACTCTGAATTCTATGAAATCCAGACTCTGAATTCTCTGAAATTCAGACTCCGAATTCTCTGAAATTTAGACTCCAAATTCTCGGAAATTTAGACTCCGAATTCTATGAAATTTAGATTCCAAATTCTTCAAAATTTAGAGTCTGAATTATATTAAATTCAGACTTTGAAATTGCTGAAATTTAGACTCTGAATTATCTAAAATTAAGACTCCAAATTCATCAGAATTCCAACACCGAGTTCCTCAGAATCTAGACTATGAATTCTTCATAATTCAGACTCCAAATTCTTCAGAATTCATATTATGAATTCCTCAGAATCCAGAATCCGAATTTCTCATAATTTAGACTCTGAATTCCTCATAATTCAGACTCTGAATTCCTCATAATTCAGACTCTGAATTCATTGAAATTCAGTCTCTAAATTCATTGGAATTCAGGTTTTGAATTCCTTGAAAAACAGAATCTGAATATCCATGTTTTATATTCACAAAATGTTTATTTTCTAAGATTTCAAACTTTATTTTTCCTTAGAATGAAAAAAATTATATTTGGTTATGCAAATTTATTTTTCTTACAATTTTTATAGTTATGAAACAATGTCGTACATTCTATTTCTAACTAATTTTTTTTGAGTGACACGTGTATAGGTCCCTCTAAAATTTAAGGACAAATATGACAGTTAGAGGAGGGAGCTGATCGTTAGAGAATTTCCTTTTAAATTGGAGCTCATTTTAATGAGCTCAAAAATATATTTTGATCACTCTAGATATTGCATGATACTAAAGTGATTTCTAGAGGGAGAGAGACTCTCATGCCTTGTGCATACTGAACATCTTGTTTAGCTTGATTCGTGTGACTCCGATTATTGCGGAGTACAATAGATGTCTTCCTTGGATAGGAAGAAAGAGGTGTTGGCTACCTTAAAGTTAGATGACTTCCATGGATAGGAAGATAGAGGTACCGACCAACTTGATGTTTGAGGGCTTGCATGGATAGCAAGACAGATTCTGATATTTCTATCAAGGGCTTACCATGGTGTGGCTAAGACAGACTTTTTTGAAAGTATAAATAAAGGTACCTTTATCCAAGGTTGTTGGATACCCTAATCTTTGGGTTAAAAGATTTCATACTTGTTACTTATTTTGTTTCAAGTTTATTTCTACTGTATTTTGATAATGTAGGAAAGTATAACCTTCTTATTCTGTTTTGTACTTATGTATACTCTGATATGTAAGATTCTATATACTTTATGGTAGAATATTTTCCTTATAAACTTTCCTTAAGTGTCATTTCTAGAACCGCATTTCTGGAACGTAGCAATTTTGTAGAACTAAAAGAGGTCTTGTGAATTTACCTTGTTTAACATTGTTAAACATAGTTTTCCTTAAGGTTAAAAATGAATGTTTTTAAACTTACAATTCACCCCCCTCTTGTAATTGAGCATCTAAATTCAAATTTCAATCCTAAAATTAGTATTAGATGAGGTCTCTAAAATACTTATATATATATAAAAGTTTTCTTTCTTAAGTTTTCATTGTTCTAAATATTTTTTTTCTTAGGAATTTTATCCTTGTTTACAAAATTTTTCTATTAACAAGTTTCTGTGGAAAGATATTTTCTTTTAAATGGCAGGAATGAATGTCGATTCGATTGACAATATAAATCCTACTAGTCCACCTATATTTTATGGGAATGATTATGAATATTGGAGAGATCATATGAAGACTTTTTATATTAATACTGGAGTATAAAAATTCATTATGCTTATTGGAGATTACAAGATTCTTGATAAGGAAGTCAGAAATTTTACTAATCAAGAAAAGTCAGAATACCAACTAAACTACAAGGTACGTAAAATTTTTTTGTGTTACATAACTAGGAATATATATATTCATATTTATTCTTTTGAAGCTACTAACTGTATCTAGAAGAAATTGGAAGTTACACATATTGGTACATCCAAAGTTATAGAAACTAGAAGAGCTATTCTTAGAGTAGAATATAATGGATTTCTATTTCATTATGAAGAACTAGTGTGAAAGGTTCAATAATTGTTTTTGAATATTGTTAATAGTTTACAATCAATGGGTGAGAAAGGTTTAGATGATGAGGCTCTTGTGGAAAAGATTATAGATATCATTGCTAATGAGTGGGAATCTATGAGAATAGCTATTGATGAGAATAGGAGAGTATCTCAAATTACTCTTGATGAGATTTTTGGAACTCTTTTTCAACATTAGATAAGAATGAAAAGAGATGATGATATGAATAAGAAGAGAAATGGTAATGCATGTGTAGCCTTTACTTCAACTAAAGCCAAGAATCCTGAAAGGGTCACAAGATCCATGTTAAAGAAAGTCACTATTTTATCTGAATCAAGTGAAAGTGAACATTATGAGAATAACCTAGCTAATATTTCTCGAAGGATGAACAATATAGTTGGAAAGAAATAATTTCAGTATATATATAACAATAAAGAATGAAAATACAAGAAAGACTCAGAAGTCACTTGTTATGAATGCAAAAGAGCAGGGCATATAAGGCCAGATTGTCCTATTCTTAAGAAAAAGAATAGAATGGAAAAGCATTCTGAGAGGAATAGAAAGAATTATTACAAGGCTAATGATAATAAAGTTTTGAAGTCCAATGAAACCTTGAGTGATAGTGGTGGAGACTCTTCTAATGAATCCTCAGAGTATGAATCTTCTGATTAGAGGAATTTGGTCTACTTTCTAGAACACTCATTAAAAATCCTTATCTAATGGCCAAGGTACACAAGAATGAATCTATCACAAATATATCCTTGAATTCAAATTATACTGAGGATAAATACTATATATATTCAGATGAAGAATCTTCTTCTGATGAAGATAATATATTAACTACTTATGAAGAAGTATCTAGGTTTGCTAAACTTCTTGAGAATTAAAATTCTAAACTCAATAAAATTATTAATAAAGTAAATTCTTGAATTTATATTTTAACTAAAGAAGTATCAAATCTTTCTAAAGATATTGATAATAATTTTTTTTTATTTTGAAATTATTTCAAAAAACCTTGTGGAAGTTAATTCTGAAAAGGATAAACTTTCTAATGATCTTGAAAATGAAATTTCTAAGAAAAATATTTTGAAGACAAACTCTACTTATAAACCTAATGTCTTTTAGGAAAAAAACCTGGTTATGAAACTAAAGTTATAAATATTTTCCTTGAGGAAGTATTTGTCAAACTTTACCTCTGGTAAGGAAAATTTTGATAAGATGTATTCCCAAATTCAACTTTTAAGGAATAGTTATGGATTTGGTTATACTCATTCTAAGCCAGTTTTTAGTAATAACTATTTTTTCCTCAAAGTGACCTATTATGCACTAAATGTCTGTGTGGTGGACATTGGGAAATTTTTTTTCTTTAAATAAAACATATTTTGTAGGTTTTCATAAAGCTTATTTTTCTAAGAAAATGTAGATTCCTAAAATCTTGATTTATGATATTTTTGAATCCAAAAAAATTTGGATTTTGAAATTCTACCACTCTTATTTTTATGAAAAAAAAGATAGTACCAACAGAAATACATAGTACATGGATAGTGTATTTTCCTGGAATATGAATGGTAATAAACACTTCTTTGAAAAGATTATCAAGAGGGAAGTAGGAAAAGTAACTTTTAGAGATAATGCTTAGGGAGAAATTATTGGTGTAGGTAACATTGTTCTTCTTGGAAAAACTTTTATTTCAAATTTTTTATTTGTTAAAGGTCTTAAGAAAAACCTCATTAGCATAAGTCAATTATATGATGAATGTTACCTTGTGAATTTTAGGAATTATAGGTGCTTAGTACACAATTCCAAATAAGAGTTTATTCTTTTTTTCTCATAGGTAAGAGAATGTATACACACTAAGCTTAGAAGACCTTAGAAGCCAATATATACAATGCCTTAGTGCGATGGAAAATCAATATTTGTTATGAAATATAAGGTTAAGACACTATAACCTTAGGAAGCTATGTAAACTCTCTAAAAAAAGACTTGTTAAGGATCTATCGAATCTTAGATAAGATTATTAAAAAGTTTGTGATCTTTTTCAATATGGAAAGTAACATAAATCAAGGTTTAAATCAATCAGTGATGTCTCAACTACTAATGCATTATAGTTGGTGCATATGGATCTTTTTGTTCCAACACAAACAGGAAGAATTGGAGGAAAATATTATATATTTTTCATAGTTGATGATTACACAATATTTACATGGGTTTGTTTTCTAACAAAGAAATTTGAAGCTTTTTCTTATTTCAAAATTTTTAGATCCCAAGTTAAAAATGAGAAAAATCTTCCACTGATAACTATTCACAGTGATCATGGAGGAGAATTTCAAAATTCTGATTTTGAAAATTTTTGTAGTAGAAAAAACATTACTCGTAACTTCTCAGCACCAAGAACTCCTCAACAGAATGGTGTTTTTGAAAGAAGAAATAGAATTCTTCATGAGATAACTAGAACCATGTTTATTGAATACTTTATAGCTAAACACTTTTGGGCAGAAGTGGGAATCACTACTTGTTATAATATAAATCGAGTTTTGATTAGATCTTATCTTAATAAAACCCCATATGAATTGTGGAATGCTAGAAAACCTAATACTTTCCTACTTCAATGTGTATGGTTACAAAGTATTCATTTTTAATAATAAAGATAATTTACATAAATTCACACCCAAATATGATGAAGGAATTTTCTTAGGCTACTCCACAACTTCTAAGGATTATAGAGTTTTTAATAAAAACACATGTACTCTTGAAGAAACAGTAAATGTTAAATTTGATGAAACTAATCTTTATGTTTTTAAACAACCTCAATCTATATCTTCAGATGTGTTTTCAAAAACTTATTTTCAACCCTGGATAGAAGATTCTTCTGATAATGAAAAATGTTCAAGAAAATGTTCTTAAACCATTTAACCTAGAAAATTTCCTACCATATGTTTATGAAAAGGTTTTAAAAAAACCCGAATCAGTTGTTTCTTAAGAATCATCCCAGTGATAGCATCATTGGTAATTTAAATCAATATGTAAGGACTATAAGTTCCTTAATAAATTAAGTAGAATATCTAGCATTCCTTTCTCAATTAGAACTAAAAAGCACTGATAAATCTTTAGGTGATGATGATTGGATAAAATCCATACAGGATGAGCTAAATGAATTCAAAAGGAATAAAGTCTAGACCATGGTTGAAAGACCTAAGGAAACTTCTATTATTGGAAAAAAATGGGTCTTTGGAAATAAGTGTGATGAAAATAGAATCATAGTAAGAAATAAAGTTGATTAGTTACTAAAGGATATAATCAACAAGAAGGAATAGATTATGAAGAAACCTATGCTCCAGTAGCTATACTTTAATCTATTAGTATTTTACTTTCATTTTTATCATTATTTAACTTTAAAAGTTTTCAAATGGATGTTAAATGTGCTTTACTTAATGGATATGTTCAATAAGAAGTTTTTGTTGAATAACCTCATGGTTTTGAATATAAGAAATATCCTGAACATGTTTTCAAACATACCAAAGCTTTATATGGACTTAAACAAGCCCCTAGATCTTGGTATGATAGACATAAATTTTTTTTTCAAAACTATTATGTTAAGGGAATTTTTGATCCAACCATCTTTATAAATAAAGATAATAAAAATGTTTTGATTGTTCAAATTTAGGTTGATGACATTATACTTGGTTCAACTCAGAAATCTTTAACCGATTCATTTGCAAATATAATGAAATCTGAGTTTGAAATGAGTATGATTGGTGAGTTAACATTTTTCCAAGATTTTCAAATTTCTCAAAAACCAGAATGAAATTATATATCTCAATATAAGTATATTAAGTATATTCTTAAAAAGTATGGATATGACAACACTAAGAGTATTAATACTCCCATTTGTGTCTCAAATTCTCTTGATCTTGATGAAGCTGAGAAACTAGTAGATCAAACATCATTTAGAGGTATGATATGAAGTTTACTATAATTGACTTCCTGTAGTCCAAACTTAATGTTTTCAGTATGCTTATGTGAAATATATCAATCCAATCCTAAGGAATCCCATTTAAAGGTAGTGAAAATAATTCTTCACTATTTTATGGGAACCAAGGATTTAAGACTCTTTTATACTTCTAGAAATTATTTTGGTTTAATTTTTTTTTTCAAATATTGATTTTGATGGATATAGAATGGATAGGAAAAGTAAATTTGGAACTTATCATTTATTAAGATATTCATTAGTTTCTTGGTCATGAAAAAAGAAACACTCAGTAGCACTTTCCATTGTTGAAGCTGAATATGTGGAAACTGAAAGTTGTTGTTCCCAAGTTTTGTGGATATAACCCACATTGACAGACTATGGTATGAGTTTTACCAAAAAAAAAATATTGTGTGATAATACTAGTGCCATTTCCCTAAGTAAAAGCATTGCACATCACTCACATGAAAAACACATAGATATTAGGAATCACTTTCTTAGGGATCACACAGAAAAAGGAGATGTCATTCTTCAATTAATCGAAATGCAAGATGACTTGCTGATATTTTCAAAAAATCTTTACCCTTCGATAGATTTGAATACATTAAATTTTTTTTAGTAATGATAATTGTAAGGTAATCATCCATATTAACTTCTTGTTGAAACCGATCTACTTATAGTAAGAAACTCATTTTCATAGGAGGAGTACATTTAGTTTCATAATAAAACTTTTCGTAATCAAAATTTTCTTAATCAAATATTTCGTTATCAAAATTTTCATAATCAGAATTTTTGCAATCAATTTTTCTTCTAAATTTATTTTAAATTTTTTGAAGTTTAAAGTTCTTTAAGAATAATTTTCCTCATTACGAATAATTTTCCCAGTAATCCAGAAGGTATGTTTCCTTTCTAAAATTTTCATAATAAACTTTTTACATGTCGGTATTTTCATTTTGTTTAAAAATTTTTGGATTCACTTTTTCTTAAATATGAATTTTTACCTTAAAAACCTCAAAAGATAGGAACCTACCAAATTCCTTCTCAGGATATCATCTCAACCGTTTGATCTGATAAAGAGTTTTTTAACCATTGTATCAATCAAGGAAGTTGAACTCTCACCTCAAACACCTATATAAGGACCCCTAATGGTTGTCCCACATCGATCTTCAAAGATCTGGCGTGATGAAACCATACTGCTATACTTAAGGTCATTCTGAATCTTCAGGGTTTTCTTAATTTCGAATGTCTGTGCAAGCTTCCCCTTAGAAAGAAATGTCATCTATAAAGGAAATATCAGAATGGAAAATATACAGAGAGAGGTTAGTTGATTTGAAATTCTATGATAAGTATGATTCTATCATTTAAAAGAATATCAAGCTGAATGGTTGGGAGAGCCAATGTGTATCAAAACTGAAGGATTAGGATTCAGTTTATCCGGAGTTGTTGGTTGAATTCTATAAGTCAGTAAGTTTCATCAACTAAGGAGGTAGAGACAAGTTTTCCTTCAGGAGTTATGGAAAGAACTAATCCATTTCTTACTCTAAGGACACAAGGTTGATTGTAATTCCGTATGAAGGAGAAGCAGAATTAAGTACCCACAAGCTACAAGATGTAGCATGATATTTTGATAAGGATAAAGCTATAGAATGTCTTGGTATTTCAGTGGTAAAGACTCTGAATATTGTTCATCTATCTACAAACTTCCAGGTTCTTGAATTATGGGTTCAAGGTTTTATTATTCCAAGAAAAGAGGATAAGGATTCCATGAAGAAAAGGGACATATATATTCTGGATTTATTGGTTAACCTCAGGTAGATAAACATGGTCAAGTATATCTTTGTTACAATTGAGAATATCAAGAATGAAAATTTGAAGTCTCAAATCATTATGTATCCAGACATTCCCTCCAAAATTATATTTTTTTGTTTATAATCATTTAAAATACCTTGCATTTCAAAGACAAGGAATTTCAAAGTAATGTTTTTGAGTGATGATACTATAAGGAGAATTAAAGTTGGATTTTCTAGTGAATTAGGAGAATTTTATGATTTTTTTGATTCTGAAATTGAAGCTCTATCAAAGAAACTAAAATTATCTGAAACATCCAAGAAGGGTTGAAAGAAGAGGAAGGAAAAGGAAACTGAAGAGAAAGGAAAAATTCCTGTGGCTAAGGAAACTCAATCAACACAACCGAAACCAAATAAGAAAAAGACAATATTGTTATGTTATCAGATAGTGAGCATGAATCACCCAAAGCATAAGAGATAATTCCATGAGCTGATAAGGGAAATCAGATATTGTTTGATACACCTAGAAAATCTACGTTGAAAAAGAAAGATGTTGGTGCTTCGTTGAAGTGGAAATCTAAAGAGATATAAAAAGAATCCTCACCATCCAAACACTCTGATTTAAAATCATCTTCTTTTGAATATGATTTTTTGGTACAATATTTGAAGAAGTTGGTTGATACCATTCCCCTATTTCTGAGTATAAACTCAAGGTTCCAGATGCTTCAACACTCTTTTAATCAGAAAGAAGATTCAGTCACCATGCGTATGGATAAGTTTGGCAATCTTGAGACTGATTTAAAATCTTTCTTCATTGGGTATAAATCACATAAAAGATCATGAAATAAAATTATAAATTTGTCAAGAAATATAATCTAAGACCTGGGAGTCTTTGATGAATTTCAATAAAGTTTGAGGTATACTTTTGACACTGAATATGGGAAGTTTAATAATCTTACTAAGAGTTTTGAGGAAAAGATGACTCTTGAACAGACAACTCAGAAGCAAGAAGTCAAGGACTTGAATGAAAAGCTTAATTCAATGGATATGAACTATAATAGAGAAAGGGTTTTTAGAATTGTTTTTGAAGAAAACCATGCTAAGCAAGAATATGTCTTGAAGGCTCAGGAAGATATTCTTAAGGCTCAAGAAGAAATGATAAAAGCCTTAGAGAAGAAAAATAAATAATAGGATCAGCTACTTTAAGCATGTGGAAGAATATCACAAGAAGATAAAGAATATGAAATACATTTCAAAGAAGTTAATGTAGAAGGATAAAGAAGGATAATTCTACCTCATTCTGATCTTTTGTTGTATTGTTTTATTATTTGTACAAATTGTTTCAATCATAATGGAATTTAGGTTGTTCTTCATATATTTTATTTGTTTAGTAATAATTTTCTAGGTACCATATTTTTTTATTCTTTTTATTTTTTTTGAAAATCATAAAGAGGGAGAAAGGAAAGATAAAAAGAATACTAACTAGACAAGATGTTTCTCTAAGTAAGGGGGAGTTTATCTAAGGGGAAGTTATTATCAAAGAATATTTTCGTATGCAATAAAATGTAAAATATCATTCAGGAAATCAAGAATATGATCCTTAGATATTTCAAAACCTAAGGGGGAGTTTTTCATATTCACTATTATTCATATATTAAGGGAGATATGTTTTTCTTTTATGTTCATAAAGAAATTTTCTAAGTCCATATATTCTTTTTCATAAGGATTTTTGTGCTTTCTAAAAAGGGGTAGATTTTGGATTCAATAAGGTTTATTTATGACTTTTACATTCCTCTATGTCTTTAAAATCACAAACACTTGATCTTAAGGAAAATCATATTTTCCATAACATTTATCACAATAAGGAATATTTTCTTTCCCTATGAAAATTTATCCTTACCTATGTTTTTCATTGTTCATTTTATAGTTTCTCTAAATTTAAATCATTTTATTTTTATTTTTAAAATTAATTTTTACTTTTAAATACTCATAATCCCATAAATTCCTAGATACATAGTATTCTGTTTTCAGGTTCTAAAATTCAGACTCTTAATTCTATGAAATTTAGACTCTGAATTCTATAAAATTTAGACTCTAAATTCTCTGAAATTAGGACTATGAAATCTCTGAAATTCAGACTCTGAATTCTCTAAAATATAGACTACGAATTCTTCAAAATTCAGACTCTGAATTCTCTGAAATTTGGACTATGAATTCTCTGAAATTCAGACTCTGAATTTTATGAAATTCAGACTCCGAATTCTCTGAAATTCAGACTCCAAATTCTTTGGAACTCTAACTATAGATTTTTTGGAATTTGGACTTTGAATTCATTAGATTTTGAACTCTGAATTTCTTAAAATTATGAATCTGAACTCCTCATAATTTAGACTCTGAATTCCTCATAATTCATATTCCAAATTCCTCAGAATTTAGACTCTAAATTCATTAAAATTCAGTTTCCAAATTCCTTGAAAAACAGAATCCAAATATCTATGTTTTATAGTCACCAAATGTTTATTTTCTTATAGTCCAAACTTTATTTTTCCTTAGACTATGAAAAATTATATTTGGTTAGGCAATCTTATTTTTCTTACACTTGTTATAGTTATTAAATGATGTCGTACATTCTGTTTCTAACTAACCATTGTTTGAGTGACATGTGTGTAGGCCCCTCCTAAATTCAAGGAAAAATATAACTGTTGTAAGAGAGAGCCGACCGTTGGATAAGTTCCTATAAATAGAATCTCATTTTAATGAGCTAAAAAATATATGTTGATCACTCTATAGATTTCATCCTACTGAAGTGATTTCTAGAGAGAGTGACTCTCATGCCTTGTGCATACTGAACATATTGTTCAACTAGCTTCGTGTGACATTGATTGTTGCTGAGTACAATCGAGGGCTTCCATGGATAGGAAGACAGAGGTGCCGACTAACTTAAAGTTCGAGGACTTCCATGGATATGTAGATAGAGGTACCAACTAACTTGAAGTTTGAGGTCTTGTAAGGATAGAAAGACAGATTCTGATATTCTTATCGAGGGATTACCCTGGTGTGGGTAAGATAGACATTAATGAAAGTATAAATCAAGGGACCTTTATCCAAGGTTGTTGGATACCCTACTCTTTGGGTTAAAATATTTCATACTTTTTACTTTTTTTGTTTCATGTTTATTTCCATTGTATTTTGATAAAGGAAGAAAGTATAACCTTCTTATAATTTCATAAACTTTTTTATACTATGATAAGTAAGATTATTTTCACTTTAAGGTAGAATTTTTTCCTTATAAACATTCCTTAAGTTTCATTTCCGGAACGTAGAAAGTTTGTTGAACTAAAATAGGTCTTGTGAATTTACCTTGTTTGACCTTGTTAAACATAGTTTTCATTACGGTTAAAAATGAATGTTTTTAAACTTACAATTCACCCTCTTCTTCAAATTGAGCATCTATATTAATATTTTGATCCTAGAGTTTCATAGACATCATACTAGATCCCTTTATAGCTTGAGTACCATTGATTCATTTTTAGATGCTGCTCTTGGAGTTCATTTATAGATTCGGTGATTGACACTTGTTTTCAATGATATAAAGATTTGTGGGGTTATAATTTGTGGATGATTGAACTTGTATTGAGTTTGAATCATAGAGTCTCTACAAAACTATTTTAGAGTTAATATAAAATTATTTTTGGATGAGTATTCATAAGGTATTATATATAATAAAATTTAAGATGAAGTTGATGATATATTTCTAAAAATATTTTTGAAGATATAAAACAAGAGTTTTGAATATGGTTTCACAAGTTATTGTATATGATGAATTATAAGGCGAAATGATACAAAGACTTTTAGAATTTAGTGAAAGTGGGAGATTTATGGATATATGAGCTAAAGCCTTATATATATATGATATATATAAGCTATATTTTTTCTTTCATGAAAACTATGATTAGAATGATTAAATAAGGTATGTTATTCTATAAATCCTGGACACTTGATCCACTTTCCACCAAAAATATCATTTATTAGGACATTTCATAAGATTAAATGTTTGAGAGGAGTTTCATTTAAGTGTTGAATTTATAAAATGTCCATGGTATTTACTCATTCCTTATAAGCTCATGATTAAATGTAATAGTATCGATGATCTTCCTCATAAGATATATAAATAAACTATCACGAGATGTCAGTGTGTGTGTGTGATTTCTTTTACATGGTTGGAATAGCCTTAAGGCCTTCATTTTTTTTATTATTTTGATAATCCACCTTTCAAGGGGTGAGGTGGAACCCTTACAAGTCCCAAATTCTTAGAGATAATTACATGGCCTATAGGTCTTAGAGGGAATCACTCAGACAAGACAACATAGAACTGTAGTATCTTCTTTGGTAAAAAATACATGGTTTTATATTGTTCTATATTTATAGTTATATATTTAGTTTTCAAATATCTTGTATGAAGATCATTGGCTAAAGGGATTTAATTTCTTCTGTATGTTCTAATAATCATTATAAAACTCATTCAAATCCCAATATTTTTTGGTTACTTTTACATATGCTCCCTTGTGCACAATTTTCAAAATTTCTCTGTCTGAACAACCTTTATGTATTTTCTGTATCACTTTTATGTATCATAGTAAAATCCAACACTTTTCATTTTTTTATTTTGATTACCTTTAAATATAATCCTGATTAATATAATTAAATCTTATTCATCTCCCCTTTTTTTGGAAATAACCCTTACACATCACCACTTTTTTTTTGAAACAACCCTTACTTATTGTTCTTTATACCTATACATATCAAAACTTTTCCATTTTTTATTATAGTCATCACTGGTTACTTTTACCTAATATTCCAAGTTACCTTTACATATAACATTGAATGTGTTTTATTTATAAGGTTTTAAGTTCAAATTAACCCTTATGTATTCTCTCATGAGTACCCTTATGTATGGGACTTCGATAATTATTCAACTTTTAAAATATTGATAACATTTACATATTATCTTGAATTAAACTTATATAGCTGGAATTTTTCAAATTCTTATAGCCCAAAATTTTAGATGAATCTTACTTATTTTCTTAGTTGACTCTCATGTTTCAGGATTTTACTAAAATTTTTATCCTGCAAAAAAGATTATGTATCATCCTAGAAGATATTACACATATAAGGAGATTCTTTGAGACCTTTTCATTTTCTTGTTGACTTCACTCACGACGTGATCCATGTTCTTGCACATGGTTTCTTCTTGTAACTTCAAAAACATTATCAATTATATTTTATGCTTATAAATCTTTCAAAAATAACTTTTAGGCTTATGATTTATATCTAGAACATCCACTCTCAGAACAACTTCATTTTCAAAACACCTCTATCATTTCTTCTAAAATATCTAAAAATACACTTTTGGGATAACTTTTGGAACAACTAGACTTCCACTTCCTAAACAATACAAATATCAGAATAACTTTCAAATATTCAATTTTATGAAAACATCTGGAACAAACAACTTACAATAATTTTATACAAATTAAACACACAATATCTCATGGTTGCAACAATTTACCCATTGTTTTTTGTTTAAAATATTATAATAAATCCCACTCCACCTTTAAATCCTAAATCATTCAAAAGAATTTTTCAATTTATGGTGCATTTTATTCACCCCCTTGTTAATAAAAAGAAAAGGGTCTTCTTATCCATATTTTTCTTTTCAATTATCTCCACTTTTCTAATAGAATTCTATATAGTTATCTTATCATATATACCACCCTTCATCCATACAATACTTTATACAAATATTCTCAATGTTCTCTAAAAAATGTCTTATTAGGATAAGATAATTACACTCAAATTTTGAAATCTATATTTAGAGATTTTTTTCTCCCTTATTGTCATGCGATTATTTCATATCCCATTTGATACCGCTATTTTACATCCAATTATTTTGGCTATGTTAACCAGATGATAGATACTAGTTTGGTCATTTAACTAACATATTATTTTATAATCCTACTTTAAACTATAATAGTGGTAAACATGGTTGATCCAATAAAAAAGGATGTGTGTTTTGGGATTTTCAATAATATAAAAAAATAAAAAAGGGAAAACATAAAAATGGTGTGTTAAAGTGCACAGGGAAAGTGAATATGAGAATAATAAAACTGTAGGGGGACTAAAGAAAACAACAATGGTGGCTAATAATAGAGCAAAATATGAAAAGGGGGAGTCTTGATTTATTTGTATTGATGAAAGAATTCTATTCTTGTAAAAAAATGTCTATTGTAAAAGTGTAATGGTGTGATGAAAAGAAGGTATTTTCCTTTAGATGCTTGTTTAACTAACATTAATCAATTTTTTTTTCTGAATAGAGATATTTCAACCCAAATTTAGTGTATGTAATATCATTTATTAGAGAAGATGGTGTGTATGAATTTTCTAATTGAAGTAATTCAGTTAACACAATTCCGTTTAAGTTTTCATTGTTCATATTCTACTGGTTTGAGAAATAATGTAAAAGATTTAATCAAGAATGAATTTAAGTTGGCAAAAGAGTAAAAAATATTCACACCACCACTCTCCTTGTGGTTCAACAAATCAATCTATTTATATATCATTGATAACTGAATGAATATATCATTGAAAATAATGATTATCAATAATATTCACTCATTAGTTTTTGGATTTATTATAAATAGAATGAATTATTTTAGTAATAAAGGTAAATTTAAGAAACATACATTCACATGAAACCTAAATTAAGAAAAATAAAAAACACTTCAATCCATTTAAATCTTCTATCCCAAATATGTTTAAATGATTATGTTCGTGAAAACAATAATATATTACAAAAACAACCATCAATAAATTGAATAACAAAAAAACAAGGAGGTAGAAATATTTTATGTTGACAGAAATCATTTCTCCCCATGTGTTCATCTTTGTCACCTCCTCTATGTTCTAAGAAACTCCAGTTGTGTGCTGAGTGTATATCCTATAGAATCTCTATCCCTTGGTCTTCTATTTGTCCCAAATTTTACCTCCTCCCCATTTTTTTATATAAAAAATACTTTAAAAATATTTTTTATCCATGGAATTAAATCTAAAAACTATTCTAATCACCACCATCTCAAATTCATTGTAATTTTTTGAAAAATCACCTATCCATTTACCATTATAGTACAAAACTTATCATAGATGAATACCTAAATGTTTCTTCTATTGTTATAACCGAATTATTAATACATTATATTAAATATCTCAATATTGATCAACATACATAACTTCTTAATAAGTTATAATACCATCTACACTCGGAACCACTAGTTTGAAGCCAATTAAAAGTCATGCTTCCACTGTACAAAGAGTTCACCTGACATCAACTTCATCAAACTGATCCCTCCAAGTTAGCTCCTCAGTGGAAATCTCAATATGTTCAATTGGTTCTGTTAAAATTATAAAATTGTTCCTACCTTCAAACTCAGTTCACCAATGAACATGCTTTGTAAATCTCCCATGGAAAATTCCACTTGTGATTGGTGACCAAATAAACTCATAATCAGGTTTAAAATTTTTTTGAGTCATTTTATAAATCACACTTAGTGCATACCTAATTGGTTTGAAAATTAATCTCCCTTTCACCCACCACATCCCAAATTTTAAACCCGTGAACAAGAACAACCAGTGAACACATGTTGTCTTTCCTAACTCAATATCAATAATACCAATTCATCAGAATATTTTTCCACCTTCAACATTAGTCTATATATTCTTCATCTCAACTTCCTTCAACTCATATTAGGTATGATTTGTTGATAAAAATCCCCAAAATTCATATTTTAGGAGATTCAGTTTAATTCATTAAATTATATTTATATTCTATCCTAGTATCCCCTTTACAGGATCTTGACATTAGTTCTTATTCATTATTTATTAACTCAGGATCATCTTATCTAGTAGGGAACATGAACTCAAGTGAATCCATCCCAAGATATATCTTCAAGTTTTAATAAGAACTACTTAGTCACTTGGTTTCATACTGGGTTTTGTTCTCCATCATTGACCCATTATTATTCAAATAAATATACAACTTCTTGATTTAGTTGTGATCAAAATCAAGCAGTGTTAATGTCTTCATAATCTTTGACTCACCATTCATTAGATTCAATCTAGATAATGATATCTAATTTCCCTTTAAACTACCATGGTTGAGCTCCTTTTTTTTGATAAATATTGGTTGATGACCCAAAATTTTTTTCTTATGTAGTGAAAATAAATCTTACATATTAAGAATAAATATATTACATACAACGAGATTCAGTTATATCTGGAACAACTACTAAATTTTTTTTATATAGTCACCTTCAGAATCCTTACTAAGACTTACATTTTTGATGGACTTTAAATATATCTATATGTTGCAACTCAATATGGAAACATTAAAAACATTACTCTATCTTGTAAACTTGATACATCTTTATCTTTTATAACCATGTACCTATCCATCTAGCAAGATTTAGTCAAATATAATTTTTTATAGAAATAACATCTCTATATGATCAAAATTTTTCAGATAACAAATTTAGAGATCAACCTTTATTTAGTTAGAACATCATGAATTCATATCCTTGAACTTCATATATCTTGAAACTTCCTTATTTTACAAGATGAACTTTATATCAACTGTATGTTCAAAAAATTCATGTGTCAATGTCCAGTAGATTCACTACTTTGGACTTCATACCACCCTATCCAATTATAAATTGAAACTTCACTATATAAGGTCTTGAACTTTACATAGTTGCAACATGATATTTTTATGGGAACCAACTTCTTATAATTTACATAAACATATAAAAAATCATCTAGAATCAGGGATATCTTCATTATGTTAAGAACATTAATATCCTCTTAGTATTATATGACCTTGTAAGGAAAAAATTTTAAACTCCTCCAAAAAGTCATTAGGAACGTTTATTAACCAACTTTAGAAACTCATTCTTACCTAAAATACAAAAACATTCAAAAAAAGATATTAAAACAAAAAAAAAATCTTTACAAAAACAACCCAAATGATTTTTAATATACCGCTTTGGATTTTTTAGAAACATTAATAATAATAATTTTATTTAACTTTTATCAAGACAAAAAATTTCTCAGAGAATATCCTGACAGCAAAATACAAGATAAAATAATTTTTGTATGAAATTCTATGTTTTGGAAACAAGAAGTTTTGTGCCATGATAAAAAACCCCCCCTCAATTATTTCTCCCCATTTTTAAAATAACACAATCTTTAGATTCACAAAAGATAGATTATAGATGTCATGAACTAGCAAAGATACCCTGGTACCCTGATAACCGATCTAGATCTAACATATCCTAAAGGGAATTCCCAATACCCATGTGTTGGAGATTAACACCTATAATCATACATGATAAAATAGGGATTGAATTTTCCACAAAATAGTGTAAGATAATTATTAAAAGTCAGTATTATCAACTCTCCAAAGTGAGAAAGTACCAGAAAAAAATAGGTATAACAAAACTAAAAATAGTACATCACCAAGGTACTCAGCAATAAACAAGATAAAAGTCAAAAATCCCAAATGAAAAATCACTACAACCTCAAAAGGGTTAAGAACATCCACCACCTCCAAGTGGAGATTTACCTTTTATCTAACCTAGAATAAGAAAATATACAAACACTTGGAGAAAATGTTAGGGTATGATCTATAAATCCTAGTTGGGTCTCACCAAGTGTTATATAATCAATGAAAAAAATAATAAACTAGACATGCTATCAATTAAAATAAGACTAGGCATAGTATTTCATTTTCATGTTTTAAAACAAAATATGTTTTCATTCAAAATATAGAAGATATATCAAATATAATTTTAAATAGGATTAAATAAAATTTTTATATAAAACAGTTTATATAAATTAGTTGGTTTGAATAAAACAGTTCAACAATTCAATGACATGTATGCAAATTCAAACAAATCATAACAGATCACAAAACAATGTACAAAATACCCATAGTAATTTAGTATACCAAGTAATTGGATCCTCAAACATCACATAGTGATCAAAAATATGGTTTTGTGTGCACAAAAAATTACACCCAAAGTTAGGGAACCCATAATAAGTAGTATATACCCCAATAGGGTAACTCATAAAGAGCATTCATGTTGATGTTTCTTTTGTAACAATTGTCATTTTCCATCCATTTCTAGGGAGGAATGGCCCTAGAATTATTTTACTTATTACCACTAACTACCCATGATGACATGTTATTCAATAATAAATCAAAATTGACAATTAATAATTTCATATAATTTTGAAACATAATTTCCTATTTTCAATTTTTAACATGTCTCTCTCTTTTCAAAACCAAATCATTAGTTTTAATCATTTCATGCCATTTTAAAACATTTTCAATTTATGAATGTTTCTCAAAAGAAATAATCAAATCATTTAATGAAAACAATTTCTAAATAAATCCATGAATTTTCATAAATCCACCCCATAATTTCAATTCCATTAAAATTTGAGTTTTCTCAAATTTCATACCCATTTCAAATAAAAAATAACATCATCACAATTCCATGTATTTAATTAAATCTAAAAATATTTTAAATTTAATCAGTGAAATAAAGGTTTCAATTATAGGTAAGATAATTATGGAACCACCTAAATTTAATCAAATATCAAGAATAAACACTTGAAAGGGAACACCAATGCAGATTAAAGGTGGAGGAGATATAAGAATAAAACCTAGAGTCAAGATTCAATTAAATTGATTTTAGATCCATCCAATTTGTAATGATCCATCAAACTCTAATTATGGAAAATGGAGGGACCAAAATAAACAAATAGAAAAGAGATACACTTACTAGAGGAGATTAAACGTGATCAACCATGCTTCAATATGCCGAGAGAAGTGGTTTTAATAGCAAAAACTGCTTCTTGAGAGCCTCCTTATCCAAGTAATTTGAATTAGGTAGATAGGGGGTTAAAAGAAGGTTTTATCAGGGGTTTAGGTTTTTAAAAATAATTCCTAGAATAAAATAAATCTGCCAAATGATTTCTTGGAGGGGGATTCCTGATTAGGAAAACATTGTTCCCTAACCGTACTGTCCTATTATAGGGTACATAGTTTCTCTTAGGTGGGAAAACGATTTGTAAAAATGTGTGCCACCATGAAAACACTCACTATACAGGGTTGTGATGTTTTCACTAAGGGGGCCATGGTTTGGGAAAACCCTATTCTAATCATACACAACCCAATAACCTCCAATGTTTTTTACAAATTTTACCCAACTAACCTAAGACAATCTCCAACCAAAGAATGATAAAAAATGGTCAATGTGAACTTGAAAAATAGTAAAAAATGTTACAAACTACCCACCATAAAATTTTTCTATCCTAAGAAAGATCATTGAGAAGTTTCCACATCAAAGAGATGAGGCCACTACTCTATCATCAGTACCTCACTCTCCCAAGTCTCATGAAAATAAGAACCATGCTGTTATAGCACACATAACAAAGGTATTTACCTACCAAAAAGTACCTTTGTATTAGAATCAACAATCTCAAATGGATGATCAATCAAGGATAAATACAGCTCAACATCTAGATCCTCCTAGATCAAGACATGAGATAGGTCAGAAAGATACTTTCAAAGCTGAGATACAAGAAACATATTGTTGATAAAAGTCAACTATAGTGGAATTTCTTAATAATAATACAATTTCCCCACTTTTTAAACAACCTTAAAAGGTCCAAAATAATGAAGAGAAATATTCCCTTCCCTCCCAATCCATCAGTGACCCAACCGTTGTGTAACTCTTAAGAACACCTAGTCACCCAAAACAAACTCTAATGGTCTATTTTGATTATCATCATATGATTTATTCTCATTCAATGTCATCGTAATTAGATGATGAATCAAGTAAATCTTTCCCATAATATCTTAGACCAAACTCGGTCCAACAAAGGAAGTTTCACTAATCTCCAACCAACACAATGAATATTTGTAAGGCCATCCATACAATGTCTCGAAAGGATCCATTCTGATCACTTAGTGGTAACTATTATTATAAGTGAACTGAACTAGTTCCAAATGGTCATCCCAAGATCTACCAAAATCAAGGATGCATGAATGTAGAATATCCTGAATAATTTTTATAGATCTCTTTTTTCTATCCATCCTTCTATGGATGGAATACCAGACTCAAACGAACTTTTGTTCCATCATCTCCTGAAGGCCTCACTAAAAACAAGAGGTAAAACATGGATATCTATCCGAGACTATAGCAGATGGAAATCCACGAAAACAAAAAATCTATTTCACATAGATATTTCCCAACTCCAAAACTTTGGTTTTATAAAAATGGTCATAAATTGAATTGATTTCATCATCCTATCAATCTAAACCCATATCAAATTATTCTTTCGAGGGGTACACAACAACCTAACCAGAAAGTCTATAGAAATCTAATCCTACTTTAATGTTGAAACCGGAATTGCTTGAAGAAAATTTAAAGGTATTTGGTTTCCAACTTTGACATGCTAACATGTATAGCAATGTGAAACAAAATAAAACAAATCATCTTATACATGGCCTCCAGAATCATCACTGCTTGTCATAAAACATCTTTGCAGTTCTTGGTTTCACATCCCATTTAGAATTATGGAAATCCCCCATAACAACTTTTCTCACTATAAAAATTACAATGTACCGATTATAGAAAAATAGAATACACTTCATGAAGAATGAAAAATCACCAATGATATCCCCCCCATATAGAGTGTCTCTAATGCTATGGAATTCACCATCAAGTTGATACTCCATAAGAATAATATCAAGAAAATTGAAGGTCAAATGAACACTAGAAAAAAAACCCAGGCCCCTGTTTCTTGAACTCCTAAATGAAATTGTGAAAAAATATCCATCAAGTTCCACTATTCAAATGATTATTTCATGGACTGGGTTAGAATTTTCCTACTTAAAGCATCTGCAATGACATTTTCCATCCCCAGGGTGTTTCCAATGTTGAAATCAAAAGAATAAAGGTACTCCAATGAACATCTCTAGTAGAGATTCAAATATTTTTGGAAGAATATATAACTCAAACTATTATGGTCAGAATATATAGTTAACCTTTCTTCAAAAAGGCAATTCCATGAACTTTTAAGTTCATGCATCCCAATTGTGAGTTTAAGGTCATGGGTTGAATAATTCTTCTCATGTGGCCTATTCTATCGAGAATCATAGGATACCATGTGATCACCATTCATAAGAACACATCCCAAAAACAAAACTCATGCATCACATAAGACCACATAGCTCTACCTAACATCTATAAGAGTCAACACTAGAAAAAAAGTCAAATGAAATTTCATCTCAACAAAATAACTCTTAAATTTGTCAACACAAGTGAACTTCACCCCCTTCCAAGTGAGATCAGTCTTCAAAGAATTAAACTTTGATAAATACTTTAAAAACCATAGATAATACCCCACTAAACCTAAGAAATTTAAAAGATCAAAAATACTTCAGGTTTGTTCCCATGTCATAACTCCTTTCACATTTAAAGGTTCAGTTGAGATACCATGTTTTGAGACTATGTGACCTAATAAATTCACTTCCTGAATCCAGAAATAATATTTTGATAAGTTATACAAGAGTCATTGGTTTCTCAATATTTCAAAAACCACTCTCAGATAACGCACACGATCCTCTTAAGACTGAGAGTGAACCAGGATGTCATCTGTAAAGAACATCATAATTGTTTCAAGATACTCTTGTAAGATCTTGTTCATAAAATTTATAAAAATTTTAGGAGAATTGGTTAAGATGAATGACATGAAAAGATACTCATAATAAACATACCTACTCTGGAATGCAATTTTCTAGATGTAATATTATTTTATTCTAAACTGGTGATAACCAGATCAAAGATTAATCTTCTAGAACCACTTCACCCAATTCAATTGGTCAAAAAAATAATCAATCCATGGTTATAGATACTTGTTCCTAACTATTACTCAATTGATCTTGCAGTAATCAACAAAAATGTGAAGTGTTCGATCAGATTTCTTAGAAAAGATAACAGACACCGCACAAGGTGACACACTTTGACATATAAATCCTTTCTTAATTAGGTCTTACAAATGAGTCTTTAAATCTTTAAGCTCATATGGTTCTATATGGTAAGAAGGAATAGTTACTGGTAGAATACCAAACACTAAATTAATAGAAAAATCTACCTACATTACTGGAAGAAAACTAGAAAAATTAGAATAAAAAATTCTAGAAACTCAGTGAAGACTAGTGGGAGATCATCACTCAAAGATTCCCACTCCAAATAAAAAATTTACACTGATATTACTTTCCCTAACTCTAGATAAGAAGATAAATCTCTACTCGACCTTGGGTACTATTCTTCTTTAAAGATATGATAAACCTCATCAGGTGCAGTAAAGGAGACTCACTAAATATAGAAGTCAATTCAAGCCTTATTAGTAATGATCCAGCCCATCCCAAATATGACATCAAGAGGATTCATGTTGATAACTATAAAATCCTAGGGAAGATCAATCTCTCGTAATGAGAAAACATAAGTAGGATAATGGAGACCCTTATCTATCTTCATTCTAAGGGGTGTTGTAATAAACATCACATAATATAAAATCTAGATAGACAGATTTAGTAGGTTCACAATATGAGTCAATATAAATGAATGAGATACACCAACATCAAATAAAATAGTTAATAAAGATGAAGGTATAGTGATGGTATCTCTCATAGTTTCTAGACTTGCACCATCTTCTTCTGGAGACTCTTCCACTATGTAAAGAATATTTATTCTAGATTTTTATAGTGGGAAACCATTAGACCATGAAGAATATGGTTTCACCATAATATTATTTTATGTTTTTATGATACCATGTAACTATATTGATCATAAAAGAAATGTAAATTTTTTATATAGGTGTCCTAAGTGACCATAAGAAATGCAGATCTTCGGCACCTCAACAAAAGAATGTATCAAATTCCCAAAATTTATATACCAAAATAAAGTCAATGGACCTCTTCCGGGAATTAAATGAGGTCTAGAATAACCCTTATATCTAGACAAGACTCATAAAAATTATTATTTCCCTTAAAATAAATCAAATAACTACCACTGGGTGAAAAAAGACCCCCCGTGAACCCTAACTTACCAGCCACATCAAGTTCAATCATCAAATCCCTATCCATCACACCAGTATTAGAAGTGATCTCTAGTAAGAAAACCAGAGAACAAATATTATATAGAATAACCACATATAACCATCGATTATTCATCTTCTCATTCGATATGATCTCATGTAAAAACTACACAATCTCAATGATGTTTTTCAAATACTCCTTCAAGATCCTATCAGCATGTTTCAATTTAGAAAACTCCATAGCCTTAGCCAGCACCATATACTATAGATAGAAATAATTAGTGAAAAGAAACTTGATATCATTCCAATATAAACCCTTGTCCATCTTCACTGTTACCATTGAATCCCACCATCTTCTGTTAATTCCTTCCAGCTTTAAGTTGGAACATTTCACCATAATAAAGTTTGGAGTTTCCAAGAAATAAAATAGAATCTCTATATTTCTCAACCAATACTTAACCTCTTGAGGATCATTAGATCCAGGGAATGCTAGTGGATTCTGGTGAAGGAACTCTGAAAAATATTATGAGATTCATCTCTTTTATGTTCCATAGCTATTTCCTAAATAAGAATGTGTGTACATGAATATCTGAGATATTGGAAAACACTTGAAATAATCTCAATAAGATTATAGTATATGGGAGGATTTAGTCATTATGGTTTACCAGAAGCTTCCTCCCGAGGCTTGTTCACAAATATTATCAAAGGCATGATGCTACACAACATCAACAAACAACATTGAAGATATCATAAGACTACTATGATAAATAACTCAAATAATAGAAAATGGAAAATTAATCTCATCAGATAAGATATAAATATTTTTAGTTTAACCTATCCAAATAAAAAGTAGGGGAAATGATATAATTAGATCAAATTATTCCTCAAGATGCCTTTCAAAGACCAAAAATGGTAAATTAAGGCTCATTACAATGAGATATGGATAGACACTCTCTCAAAACTACCTCCCAAGTCCTAAAAAGGCACTATAAAAAATGTATTGACATCAAGGAAAGATTCCCAAACTGCACCTATGATACCACTTTTTCGTGAACCAGTCTGAATACCCTGGTACCTTGATAACTAAAATGGATATAACATAGCATGATAGGAGTTCTTGATTCCGATGGGTTGGCTACTAGCACCTGAAATTATACACGATAAAATTGGGAACAAATTTTCCACAAAACAACTGAATATAAAGATTAAAATTAAGTATTCATGACATTCCAAAGGGATAGAGTTCCAAGAACCCAAAAAGTATAAGAAAACCCAAAATAATACATCCCCAAAGTACACATCAATAGGAAAGATAAAACTCAAACATCCCAAATTAAACATCACTTCAAGATAAAAGGATCAAGAACATTCACCACCCAAGGTGGCACTTTCCCATTTATCATACATAGAATTAGAAAATCTAAAAATTCCGTGAGGAAAAGGTTGGGTGTGATATATAAATCCCACTAGGGTCTTACCAAGTGTTCTATAATCAATGCCGAAAATAATAAAACAGAAATTCTATCAATTCAAATAAAACTAGGCATGCTATTATATTTTTATATTTTAAACCAAAACATGATTTCATTCAAAGTAGAAAGATATATCAAATCAAATTTCAGATAGTATTAAATGAAAATTTTATATAAAATAGTTTATAAAAATAAGTTAAAATGAATAAAATAGTTCAACAATTCAAAGACGTGCATGTCAAATAAAAATATTCATAGAAGAGAATAACACCATGTACAAAATCCATGTGGTAAGTTAGTTTATTAGGTAATAGAATCCTCACACATATCATAGTGATCATAGGTCTAGTCATATTTGCATACAAAAATAAACTCCAATTCAGGGTACTCATAATGATCATTATACACCTAAATAGGGGAACCCATAACGGGTAGTCACGCTGAAGTTGTTTTAGTAACAGTTTTCATCGTCAATCCATTGCTTTGGATGTAAGGTCCTAGAGTGATTTAATTAGTTACTACTAATTAATCAGGCTGACATGTGCTTTAATAATTAATCATGTTAGAAATTAATAATTTCAAATAATTATAAAACATAATCTCCCAATTTAAAAATTTTAACATGAATTTCTATTTTCAAAACCAAATAATTGGTTTTCATCATTTCATTACTTTTCAAAAAATCATTCAATTTAATCATTTTTTTTCAATATAAATAATCAAATAATTTAATCAAAATTATATCTAAATCAATAGATCAATTTTCATAAATCCATCACATAATATCCATTCCATTAAAATTGGGATTTCTTATAATTCTATATGTATTTCAAATCAAGAATCAAATCATCACAATTCCATGTTAAAAAAAATTAAAACTATTTTCAATTTAATATAGAAAAATAAAGGTTTCAATCATAGGGAAAAGAATTATAGAACCAACCAAATTTAATCAAAGATCAAAAATCAATACCCAAAATGACAACTCCAATGTATATCAAAGGTGAAGGAGATCTTGAAATCCAACCTAGAATAAAAATTTAATTAAACAAAGTTTAGATCCGTCCCATACGCGATGATCAATCAAACTCCAAGTAGGAAGGAAGAAGATTTCTAAAAAAATAAATAGAGAGGAGATCCACTTATCAATGGATATTAAACGTGATCAACCACACTTCAATCCACCAAGATAAGGGGTTTGAGGAGACAAAACTAATTCCTAAGAGCCTCTTAAGTAAAATAATTCATGTTAGGTCAAGTAGGGGTTGACCTGGGCTTTAAAATGTAGGTTAGAGATTTAAAAAAAAATTAGAATAAAATAAAACCACATGCACTGTTTCCTAGAGAGAACTGCGTGATTAGAAAAAATGCATGTCCAAATCATGTGCCCCTATTCAAGGGTGCACAGTTTCTCTTAAGTGGATGCACTATTTGTCAAACCATGAGTTAACCATTCAAACCTTTACTATATAGGGTTGTATGGTTTCATTGGGTAGAGGAACACGGTTTGAAAACATCCCACTCCAACCGTGCAAAACCCAAAAACCTTAAAAAAATACTAAATTTCTCTAGGAACAACCTAAGGAAAGATCCAACCAAATAATGATCAAAATAAGGTCTTAGGAGTACCTAAAAAAAGTAACGAATGTTAAAATTGGGTTGTACTTTATAACCCCCTTTGTCAATAAATTCCAACATATCATGGGGTGGTTTCCTCAATAACTTTCTTGACTCATTAGTGAAGTATATTCATGCAGTTGCATCTCAAATTCCTCAAATATTTCCCTTGTAATTGATTTGATGAAAATATTATCAATATGATATTTTATTAAAATAAAAAAAAACATAAAATCTCTACTAACAATTTTACCCTCAATAAAATGATATTTAATAATAATTTTATTTGACCTAGAATATTGTATAGTAATTTTGGAAAGGTCAATGTCACTTTGATTATCAAAAAGAACATTAAATGGTTTATCATTATTCACCCACAAATATTCTAGCTAAAGATTGATCCCCTTCATTTGTGTACAATACTGGGTAGTAAAAACATATTATTCTTCCTCTATACTCAATTTTTTTTTCTTACTATACCATATCATATAAAATTTTCCAGAGAAGAAAGTTCCTCCTGATATTGATTTTCTGTCATTACATTCTCCAACCCAATCAGTATCAGTTAACCCAAGAAAGGCCATCTCATTACTCAAAAAACCATAATTTATGTTCTATTAACATACTCGAGTGTTCTCTTAGCTTTCATATTGTGTGATTACTTTGGATCCCTATGATATATTTTAAATGTAGTTATAACATAAACAACATATAGTCTTGAATAATTAATAGATAGTAAACTCTATCATATTTCAGATGTCCACATGATCCCCACTTTTACAAACATAATTGTTTCGCGCGGAATCCGGGGATGACCTCCTGGACGGGAGATTCAAACGTTCCGATCGGTTTCTAACGGGTTTGTTCGTAGAACCGGAAACATCCAATGATTCCACATCCGTTTGGACCTACTTTCCAAAGGCAGGCGCTCATTAGTTTATGGGCTAATGAGGCTTAGGAATTTGCATTGGTCGAGAGGATGGGAGGTCGGACTCATCACACCTTTTTGAGGGGAATTATTATCTACTCCGGGACTCTCTTTATAGATTTAAGTTAAGTTCGTGAATCCTTATTAATTACCAAGTATAAAATGAACTTTCCTTTAGTTTTAACAATCAATGATTAAATATGCAAGAAATTTAGAGAATCTTTTATATGTATTCGAGGTTCTTCATCAATGTAGAATCATCTATATTTGTTTAGAGATTCTTGGTCAATGGTATCCTTCAAAACATTTATATAAAAGTCTCTTGGTCATTTTGATGACCAGGCTGGTTTTAAAGCCACTCAGTGGGGCACTTGAAGTTTATCGTCATTCAGAAGGACAGAGATTATTTCAATGTTGGGATCGAACCCATGAATGGGCTACCTACGTATCCTTTGTTTTGAAAAAGGAATCAGAACCCACGTAGTTCGAGAAATGGATGATGTTTATGATTGATGGCTCAAAGATGAATGTCGTAATTACTTTTACACTCTAAGCTCACGTGAGTCATGCTCGGTGTGAGAAACAAGAGGTATTGGTAAAAATTAGACAATTATGCCATGAAGGATGCAATCATAAGAATTTGTTTGGGGCTTATGTATGGATGACTGCCCAGATAGATGAAGGTTTAGGATTTACTTTTAGGGAGAAAATCCATGAACAGGGTCCATAAAGTTATATGTGCTTCATGGAGATTTGAATACTCTAATCTTGGGGCTTACTCCTAAGGAGGATGCCCAAGTTAGGAGGGGACTTATGATTGGGTTTTATTCCTAAAGAGGAAACCCAAATCAAAGGTAATTTATGACTGGTTAAGAGAAATTTTAAGAGACTTGGGGCTTACTCCTGAAGGATGCCCAAGGTTATGACTGAGTCTTATTCCTGAAAAGGAGACCCAGGTTAGGGGACTTGGGGCTTACTCCTGAAGAGGAAGCCCAAGGTTATGACTGAGTCTTTATTCCTGAAAAGGAGACCCAGGTTAGGGATTAAGGTTTGGGGCTTACTCCTGAGGAGGATGCCCAAGATTGAAGGATTTGATTGGGGCTTATTCTTAAGAAAGATGCCCAAGATTTATGACTGAGTCTTTATTCCTGAAAAGGAGACCCAGGTTAGGATTCTCTCATTTTAAAGGATGAGGTTGAATGAATGAACTCTCAATCTTTGGTGATATAAAGATGTTTAAATCATTAGGTTTTGAGAGATATTTCACATAATTCCTTTCAGATAAGGATGTCAAATCAAGAAATCATGCCATAAATGGCTTTGAAAAGTATCTTGAAGGCTGAATCTTGAATAGGAAGGGTGAAAATGGCTTAAGAGGGGTGAAAAAGGGCAAGATGGGCACCCAAAAAGATAGGGGCGCGCAAGTATTGAAGGTCGCGCAAGTCCTACGGCGGCGCGCAAGTATTGGTCGCGCAAGTATACTTGCGCGACATAAGGGATACTTGCACGATTTTCAACCAGGGTTGAATTACTTGAGCGACTCTTTATTAAACCCTTTCCCATCCTCTTGAGGTTTTTCCAGAAGAGGGACGCGCAAGTTATATTGAAGGAATTAAGTCGGCGCGCAAGTGTTTGATAAGTTTCAACACTTAGGCCTTCCTTCTTCCCTTTAGATCTTCCATTCTAGGTAAGAAATTACCTTAGAAGTGTTCTGGAAGCTTTGAGAAGAGACTTGGGCGTCGGGAGCTTTGATCCGAGTTTCTGGGAAAAAGATCCTCTCGAATGGGGGGCCCACAGGGTCTATTTATAGGAAAAAGAAGACCCCGGGCGGTTACTGGGCGGTTACCAGATATGTCGCGCAAGTCCCTTGCACGATCATGAGGTGTCGCGCAAGTGTTGAGGCGGCGCGCAAGTGTACTTGCGCGACCAAGAGGGAACTTGCGCGACCTATGGGCAATGTTCTCCTTTTCCATCCCTTTGTCGATTTTTGATGTTTCTTCAAAGGATTAATCACTTTGAGCTCAGATATTCCCTTTTCCGATCTTTAGATTCTGTGACGAAAGGAGCGTCAACAAAAGTCCCCCCTCAGAGTTGGATCCGGAGAAAAAATGAGGATTTGACTCTGAGGAAATCGAATCCCTCTAAAGGAAAAGGGCGGCGCGCAAGTCTCCAGTCGGTGCAGAGGGAGGCGCGCAAGTCTGCGTCGCGCAGGCCTTAAACCCTATGGTATGGCGCGCAGGTAGGCCTCCTGGCCTATAAATATGCTGCTTCCGGCCGTAAATGGTATCCGACCCCGAATTCTCTCGAGCTCTCGCCGCGCAAGTCTTTGTCGCCGCGCAAGTCTCTTATTTTGGCTGTTTCCTCGCTGCCGCGCTACTCTCAAGGTAATAAGGCTTGCGCGGCAAACACTTGCGCGACAAATACTTGCGCGACATATGTACCACTTGCGCGACATCTCCATACTTGCGCGCCTTAATGCCTTAGCCATTTTTTTCAGATTTTCTCACAAATTTTATGAAAAATTAAAACCCATTTAAGAGTTTAATTTATTCAACTCCTGTGCAGATTCAATGGCTCTTAGACCTGGATTCCTTGATGAACTGGCTAGCAAGCGGATAGATGATATGATGAATATCATTGGCCCTGATTACTATACTGTCAAAAACAGCACTCTTCCAGATTTGGCTAAGTATCTGAAGAAATATCATCACGACTTTCCTCACTGCACTTATCTACCTTTGTATGGTCATGGTCATCTGCAAGAAGTCATTATTCCAGAAGTAAAGAATTATCTTCCATTTTCTTGGTTTCAGAATTATACCAATTTTGCTTCAGCAAATATCTCAGGCGGAGGAGTATTTCAAACTGCTGGAACAGTAGAGAAGGCGTATGTGATGCATCATAGCCCTTGCACACCAGATCTGAAAAAACATACACCTGAGCTTCAACCACATTGCCATCCTTCAATCTTCCGAGATGCTCAGATGGATCAGTCCAAAGGCTGGAAGAAAAGTTGGGATTTCCGCCCTGGGGGAGGTGTGAAGCCAACTTGGATGTGGGCATACTGGGTGCGACAGACTTGCGCAGAGTTTATTGAGGATCTGAAGAGAGCTGCAATATATGAAGCTGTTTGGGTTGGGCAGACATATATTTACAGACATGATATCTTCGTGCCAGAGATACTCAGTCACTGGAGTCCAGCGACTAATTCTTTCCATTTGACTCATGGAGAAGTAGGTATCAGTTTGTGGGATGTCCACAAGATTTCAGGAGCTCCAATCTTGGGCGATATGTATGATGAATTCATTCCTCCCAAGGTGACTTGGAATGATCCAGAGAAGACTCCTGTTTTGGCTCGAGAATTATTCAAAATCTTTCATAAGCTCAAGAGTTCAGAGACCTCATTAACTCATTTCAGAAAAGATATCCATCCGGAAGAATGGATGAAGGTGTTTCTTACTGAGAAGAAAGGGATGGAGCCAAAGGAAAAAGGATCCAAGAAAAAGAAATCCAAGGATACCCGGCCCAGACGTCCTACCACTTGCCCAAAACCTGAGAAGAGAGGAGCTCCTGGCACATTCTGGCCAACTCTAGAAGCAGGAGAGTTTGAAAAATGGGGCTATGAAGTGAATCAAAGAATTCCAAAGAAAACTCGTCTGGCGGGTTTCTTGGCAATGTGGCTCAGTATTTACCTCTTGCCGGTCAGAGATTCGAAGGGAGGCGTTAGGCCAGGGACCTTCGTCATTGCGGCTAAGTTAGCTGAGGGAAAAATGGTTGGGTTAGCTACCCCCATTTTAGCAAAGATTCACAGGAGTTTACTTCATGTCTTCCAGGGTAAATCTCCTTTAAGAATAGTGGGACCATTCCAGGTTTTGTGGGGATGGATTGCCACTCACTTCAGGACTTACAATGTACAGAATGGGTTACAAATTCCTGGAAGCTCCTTCAGACCGTCAGTGCAAGCATTCTCTGGAATTGCTCCATTAGATGTCAATGGTTATGACATAAAAGTAAGACTAAGCATGTATAAGGAATTCAACTTCTTTCCTTATGGAAGTCCGCCATCTGGGCGGTTTGTTGATGATGGGAAAGCCCCTTTGGATTTGAGGGCATACATGCTAGCTTGCAGGGATGGCGTATTAGTAGCCAGGGTTGATGGAGAAATCATATGCGAGGCCTATGCTCCATATAGATTTGCACGCCAATTCAAATGTTTACAACAGATTGTTGTATCCCCTCCAGTACACGTCAGGTTAGAGCAACATCCGATGGTTGCTCGACAACTATGGTTGCTGACGTCAAGAGAGAAGACTGGAGCAGTATTTGATCTACCAGTTGAAAAAGCGGCACATTATCTGACTACTTTTTATGCCGAACACTGGATAGCATCATACCCTAAAGGGATATTGAATCACCCTGTATATCAAGTGGGAAAGAGGAAGAGGACTGTAGAGAAAGAAACTCTTCCTCATGAAGGTGCTGCTTCTCCTCCTGAAATAGGTTCAACAGACTCCTCCTCTAGAACTGATTCCTCGGATTATCATGATGGGGATGATGAGGCACAACCGGCAACAAAGCGGTTTCGTGCCCGATATAATCCTCCGGCCAGAGTCAAAAGACCCACTCCATCAGCTCCTGGTGAGTTATTTGATTGTAATAACTTCAATCACTGATACTTTATAAAGTAATAAGTCTCACTTTCTTATTCTCTATCTGTAGTTGCAGGAGTTGGGAAGAAATTAAAATCAAAAATTGTAGGACCTTCCTCACAGCCTTTATATCTAAGACCAGAGGCTGTTCAGCTATGGCAGAGCTTATACTGTGATACTGAAACCGCCTGGCTGGATTTGTCTGAGGGTCTACAACTTCCTGGGATAGGATATCTTCTAGCCTCAAAAGACCTTCAATACGGAGATAACCCCAATGAAGTGCGGGCTTACATCAGAGAGCTGGAAATGCTCATATATGCCACCGATAATTCAACTCCTATCACCAGGCGGGTGAAGGAAATGATTGATCGTGGCACCACTAAGGGGGCTGGTGGTTCTGGAGATGAGGAGTGGCAAGAGTACGTGGCTCCTGAAGATGTAAGTTTTCTTTCCTTATTTGCAACTTGATTTCAGTTGAAGCTTTGTTTCTTAAGAAAGTTATTTTCTTCATCTTGCAGCTTGCAAAGAAAGGGACCGGGGTTCCTTCGCCACAATATAGCCCTGGTGGTACCGCTGTTGGGGCTGCTGCTGATTCTCCTCGCGAACCAGGCGAGATATCTCCAGGCCAGCAGGCCATGAATGAGGCACTGGACATAGCCTTTCATTCGCCAATCCAAGTGCCAATAAAGGAGACAGCTGAAACTCCAAAAAAGCAAAAGAAGCCAAGGCAACGAAGGAGGAAATCCTTAGCTAAACGTTTCATTAGCAGTGGTAAGTCCTTCGAACAATCATGAGTTTATACCCATAATCATATGGTTACTCATATTTCTGAGGATTGCAGGGGCTTCTTCAATTTCCCCCTTGAGGGAAGGGACTGATCCTTCTTCAAAGGCCGTGGAGGGTGCTGTAGAACAACCACAAACTCAAGCTGACTTGGTAGCTCCTGGAGAAGAGCTGCCATCCATTCCCAGTATCCCTCCTACTACTGAAGATGATGTCCAGGGTCAGGGGTTGCAGGACATAAGTCAGCAAGAAGACATAGCAAATGCTCCCACTGGTGAGACTAACCAAGATTCTGAAGTATCATTGGATGAAATGATGAATCAAGGAATGACTTTTGAAGAATTTTATGATCATGCTAGATTGTCATGTGATTTAGAAGACCTTGGGCGTGAGTGTTACCCTTCGCCCAAATTTTTCTTTTAAAAGAAAAATATTTCTAATCATGATGTAAAATAATATGCAGTTTCTTCCGTAGAAGCTGCTGAACTGCCAATGCCTGAAGAGGGTGTGGACACTGATGTCAACCCTATCATTGCAGAAACATTAGCTCAAGTGGAGCTAAATCCAATAAACTCTCCTGAGACCCATTTTGAAAATCCTGTTAAAACCGGGAAAGATGGGGAGAAGTCTTCTCATGTTGCTGAACCACCATTGGGTAAGGGATAACAATATTTGTGATTGTACTTTATTTGCAAGACAATCCATTCTTTTGTTATTCTTTAAGATTCAACTAAAATCTTTCAATTGATCATGTAGGGTCATCAACTGTAATGGCTAGATCCGGAGATGAGGCTTCAGCCTCTGCCCCAATGGGATTTGAAAGTGAAGAAGCCCAAGTCAGAGGGGAAAGAGCAGAACGAGGCACTTCTTTAAGCATGTTAATTCCAGATTACATACCCCCTTCTGACGAAGATGTTGAATCAGATCCAGAGATGCTCAAAGCGTTCAGCTTTTCACGACGTAAGGCGTGGAATAATATATGGAACATCATATCGGGGGTGCCCTTAGAAGAGCTACCATCAAAAATTTCCCGATTGTCATCCCAATTTGTTATAATGGGACTTGGTGGTTTTGGGTATGAAAAGATCCATGCTACAGTGAAACAGATTATCTTCAGGAGGGAGCAAATGCAGACAAGTCGCGAAGATTTGACCAGAGTGAAATCGTCAGTCAACTTAGGCGAATTTGAGGCTGCGATATCCCAGGCTGAAGCTGATTATGTTGTCAAGATGAAGGATCTGAAACAAAAAATCAAAGAAAAGGTCGTCCAGCAGGTGCAACTCCAGCAACAGTTAGATGCTGTTACTGGGGAACTTGATCAGCTTAATGAATCATTGGATGAAACTCATGTAAATTGCATGAAAGCCATTGCAGATGCTAAGAAGGCACTTCAGCAAGCTGAAAAGAGTGAAGCTGGTCAAGTGCACGAGCTTCAAGCAACTGTTGATAAGGCTCAGGATGCTATACATCAAATGAAGACTTTTGTTGACAATCTCCTGTAATTTCTTAAAAAAGAGAAGAGATTCCAATCTGTGGATGTCCTTCTAACTCTTGTGTATCAATGAAAAACACTTTCGTCTTCAATCATTTGTGCTTGCATTCTTCTATTACCTGCTTCAAATTTACTTAAGCCAATGGGCTTAGTAAGCATAGTTTGATTTTTACTAGGATTATTACAAATAACCCTACAAAACTTTGAATCTTTTAACTGCTCAATATTACCTAAATCATACAAAAAAATGTATATTTAGTGAGCTGGAACTTGACTTTTATTCAGAGTTCCTCTGTCTTTTGTGCGGGCAGTTTAAAGTCATGCAAGCCGGACATAAAGGGGCTAATGTTTAAGGTCGAAATAGCTTTGACCGAAAAATGGATTAAAATGGATTCAATTCCTTGATAATTTATCTGAAAACAAATTACCATACTCAAGTATGAGAGAAAATATGTAAACTATGACTTAAGAATATTTGAATCTGAGGAATGATATGAAAAAGAGCTAAATAGCATTAGAAGAAGTAGTTTCCAAGAATGAAGTTACTATTATTTAACAAAACCCGTTAGGGGGTTGAAATATGCAGGGCCACCTATGGGCATTGGCTGCATAGTCAAATAAAATAGCATCTTTTGGCTGACAAGTCTGTTATGTGGACTGTTTATGCAAGGCCACCTATGGGCACGTGCTGCATAGTTAGGCAAAAGAACTCTCAGAAATTTACTTTCCTAGTGCTAAAAGCCAGTGAAAGTTTATGGAGATTCAAATTTTCTAAAGCATAGAGTTTGTTATATGGAAAGAGGTACTTGAATATGGAGAAGATATTTTCAAACAAGAATATCGAAGAACTGGATGAATATCACTCCTACGAAGGTCTGACCCAAACGTAGGGAAGAAGAATAAACCATAGACTTGAATACTTTCAGATCATGAAAAAGGATATGGGACAAATACGTTAAGGATGGCTATTTTTTGCGGATCCCTACATACTGTCGTTTAAGACAAATAAGGACAAAAGAGGCATTCTTCCCAAGAATGAAGTTACTATTATTTAACAAACCCGTTAGGGGGTTGAAAACATGCAGGGCCACCTATGGGCATTGGCTGCATGGTCAAATAAATAGCATCTCTTGGATGACAAGTCTGTTATGTGGACTGTTTATGCAAGGCCACCTATGGGCACGTGCTGCATAGTCAGGCAAAAGAATTCTCAGAAGTTTGACATTTTTGTGATCATAAGTCATGAAAAGGGTTATGAAGATCTGAAAATATTTAAGGTTAGGATTATAATACATAAAGATGGGTATTTTCCAATGTATATAGAGATACATAGGTCAATGAAAAACCATAATCATGTTGTGGCTGGGTCCTGAATTGAAACTTGGACTTCACTACGTATCTCATAAGAATGAGAATCAAGCCATACGTAGTTCTTGAAATGCAGTTTAACGTCGTGCAGGACGAAAGGATGAGTGATCTTAGTTTTTGGGGTCATAGAATTCGGACCATAATAATGAATGCACAGTGTGTGTTTTCATGAGGACTTTTCAGCCAAGGGACTGAAAGTGAAATTTGGGGTTAGGCCCAAAAGACTTGGGACTGGATTCGAGGGACACTCGAATGTTCCTACGTATCCCATAAAGATGGGAATCAAGTCCACGTAGTTCTAGAAACTACCCTTTGTACAAATTTGGTTCGTACATGTGAAGGGTGAAAAGGGACTTTAGTGCAATGATGGTTTTAACCTAAGATAAAAAGTTTAGGCATTACCATGTATGTACGTAGTCTTTTTTGAAAATGAAAACCATGATTGAAAAAGAATCAATGTTTAATAATGGTTCCTTCTCAAATGAGGAAATCAAAGAATATTGTAGTTTATTGTCGTACTGGACAAAAGTGTTGTATAGTTTAACGTCATATAACAAGGACGAAAGTGAATCAATGTAAAGATATTGATTCCAAGGGTGGTTTCACAAATCATCATCATATGAGATTGTGGTGAACCAATGTGAAGAGATTGTTTTTGGGCTTGAACCTTTGGGAGGTTGCCTACATACCCAGCCTGGAGGGCAAGGATCAAAGTCTGTGTAGTTCAATTAAAGAATGAATTAATGATCAAATTGTTCTTGTGGATAATGATCTAATTAATAAAATAAAAAATAAAAAAAAATAAAATAAAAAAAAAAAAAAAATGTTGTTGGGACTTACACATGGTTAGTGGCCCAAAGGGAGTGTTATGGTTGATGTTTGCTCTAAGCTCACGTGAGTCATACTCGGTGTGAGAAACAAGAGGTAATAACAACCTTAACGATGCACAGTTTAATGTCATGTAGGACATATCAAGGATTTTCTGTACAGTTTAGCGTCATGTAGTTAGGACGATGGGGACAATACAGTTTAACGTCATATTGGACGAAAGGGGGATTGTGCAGTTTTAATGTCATGCTGGACTTTTGATGATTATATAGTTTAACGTCTTTCCGGACGTGAGGGACTTTTATACAGTTTAGCGTCATGTAGTTAGGACGTCACAGTTTAACGTCTTGCTGGACATATTTGCAAATAGTTTATGGTCGTATACATGGACCAGGAATGATGCAGTTTTAAGGTCATGCTGGACTGTTTATGGAACTTTTTCACAGTTTAATGTCGTGTGGGACGAAGTTGCAGTTTAAAGTCATACTGGACCATTGCTGTATAGTTTTAGCGTCATATAGAAAGGACGAACTGATGCTGTACAGTTTAAAGTCATGTAGCTAAGACTAAGGTGAATCAATATGAGGATATCAGTTCTGATCTTTTTACAGTTTATCGTCATGCTGGACGTTGGAAGTGCCACACAGTTTAATGTCATGTTGTTAGGACACAATATAGTTTAATGTCATCTCGGACAGAATACAGTTTAGTGTCATGTAGGACAATAAGGGACTTAACACAGTTTAACGTCATGCTGGACGATGAAAGTGCCACACAGTTTAATGTCATGTCGCTAGGACAAAATATAGTTTAATGTCATCTCGGACAAAATATAGGAACTTCTATACGGTTTATTGTCATGTAGGACAAAATCAGGGACTATGCAGTTTAAAGTCTTGCAGTTAGGACTATTGGTGCTGCACAGTTTAGTGTCATGTTGCAGGGACATAAGTGCGAATAGTTTAAGGTCATATGCACGGACCATATAGTTTATCGTCATGCTGGACGTAGTTGTAGTTTAAGGTCATACTGGACCATTGCTGTATAAACCAAATGTAAGAGTCTTGGTTTTGGGAACAATATTTTGTGTTTATACAAAATACTTCTTCAGAAATCTGGCATTAGTTGGAGTCGTGATGTGTTCTCCATCCATTGAAATCAGAGAATACGCTCCATTGGAGTAGACCTTATGTACTGAATAAGGTCCTTCCCATTTTGGTTCAAGCTTGGGAGGTTTCTTTCCTGGTATCATTGGTGTTCTGAGAACCAATACCAATTCTCCCTGAATGAATGAACGAAGACGAACCTTTTTGTTAAAAGCTCGTGCTATTCGATTCTGATAGATTTCCAAGTGGTGCAAAGTGCACAATCTTTTCTCATCTAACTGTTCCAATTCATTCATCCGCTTTTGGGATTGCTCATCTGTTGATAACTGATCACAAATGGCTATTCTGAGTGAGGGCAATTGGACTTCAATTGGCAAGACTGCTTCTGTTCCATATACCAATGAATATGGAGTAGACCGCGTTGCATTGCGAGTGGTAGTCCGATAAGCCCATAAAGCATGATAGAGTTTATCAGGCCATGACCTCTTATCTTTATCCACCATCTTTTGCAGTATATTTGAAAGAGTCTTGTTGAAGGCCTCTATCTGGCCATTAGCCGCTGCATGATATCGAGATGAATGGTTGGACTTAATGTTGTATTCTTGATACAATCTCTTTACCTCAGAAGAGCAGAAGTTGGTGCCGTTGTCTGTCAATATGGTATGAGGGACACCAAATCTAGTAATGATGTTAGACTTGATGAAGCTAACAATGCATTTAGAACTGACTTCTTTGAGAGGTACTGCCTCTGCCCATTTGGAAAAGAAATCAGTAGCAGTAAGAATGTACTTAAACTGCTTGGCCGTAGCTGAAGGGTAAGGTCCCACCACATCCATTCCCCATGTGGAAAATGGCCATGAGTATTTAGCTGTATGAAGCAACTCTGGAGGTTGATGAATGAAATTGGCATATACTTGGCATGAATGACACTTCTTTGTGAAATTAACACAATCTTGTATCATTGAAGGCCAGAAGTATCCAAGTCTTCGAATTTGATCAGACAATCTATGTCCAGACTGGTGGGCACCACAGACTCCTGCATGCACTTCTTTTATGACAGCCATTGTCTCTTCACCATCAATACATCTGAAGAGAACTCCATCAAAACCACGTTTGTAGAGAATTTTCTCGAGGTGGTTTGGACCATCATAAAGAGTAAAATTGACCACACGTCGCCGAATTTGTTCTCTCTTGGCTCTATCAGGTGGAAGTGTTCCATTTTGAAGGTATTCCCTGATAGGTGACATCCATCCTGTAGTATGACCATATGGTTCAGGAATGGGACTAATTTCATTAATTTCCTCTGTTCTGACTTGAACATAAGGTGAAATTGCACGACGGTGGGCAATACCGATGGTTGTCTCGTCCCGATTTGGATCTGCTAAAGCTGTGGCTATATTAGCCAGTGCATCAGCTTGAGCATTTTGTGATCTTGGGACATAAGAAAATGTCGGTTCTGAAGGGAATTCCGACATTAACTCTCTGACGTAATCATACAAAGGGATTAATTCTTCTTTTCTGATGGCATAATCCCCATTGATTTGTTTGATTACCAGGTCTGAATCACCTTTTACCTTTAAGTGATTCACTTGTGCTTGAAGCGCTAACTCCAAGCCTGCAATGAGAGCTTGGTATTCAGCTTCATTATTGGTACCACCTTCCCACAACAAAAAGGAATAAGGTAACACTGCCTTATCTGGAGAAATGAGCACAATTCCTAAACCAACTTTGTTGAATTTAGGATTTTCCATTTTCTTCCCTGTTGGACTTCTAGAAGCACCATCAAAATACATTTCCCATGTTTGAGGATTCTCTTGAATAGAAAAAACTTCCTCATCAGGGAGTTCGATATCTGAATATGTGTCTTCCACTGAAGGGTGTTCAGCCAGGAAATCAGCCAGAGCTTGGCCCTTAATTGCCTTTTGAGACACATATTGAATGTCGAACTGCTGTAGAATAACCGCCCACCTTGCCAGACGTCCTGTAAGCATTGGACGACTAAGGATGAATTTGAGTGGATTATTACGAGATACCAATTGGACCTCGTGATGTTGCAGGTAGTGTCTCAGTTTCTGAACTGCAAAGATTAATGCTAGGCAGCATTTTTCAATACTTGAATACCGGGTTTCTGCTTCAAGCATAGTTCTACTGAGATAGTAGAGACTATTTTCATTCCCAGCATCATTCTTTTGAGCGAGAAAGGCACCCAATGATCGCTCTAAAGCTGTCACATAGAGGATAAGAGGTCTACCCTCAACAGGTGGCATGAGTACTGGTGGACTTAAGAGGTATTTCTTGAGAATATCAAATGCTTCTTGACATTCTTTAGTCCACTGGTAAGTGACTCCTTTCTTCAATAATTTGGTAAAAGGTAAACTTTTGCCTGCCAAATTGGCGATGAAACGCCGAATATAGGCTAAGTGTCCTTGAAGTCCTCTTAATTCTTTCAAATTCTGAGGAGGTGACATACCAAGGATTGATTTGGTCTTCTCAGGATCGACTTCAATACCACGATGGCGTACAACAAAGCCGAGGAATTTTCCTGAGGTTACCCCAAAAGCACATTTTAAGGGGTTCATCTTCAAATTATGTTGTCGAAGCTTGTGGAATATGATTTTCAAATCAGCCAAGTGATCAAAACGTTGTTTGGATTTAACCACCAAATCATCTACATAGCATTCAACAAATTTCCCTAGAAAAGGTTTGAAGATACGATGCATGGCGCGTTGATATGTTGCACCTGCATTCTTTAAACCAAAGGGCATCACCCGGTAACAAAACACACCTTGAGGAGCTCTGAAGGCTGTATATTCCTCATCTTCTGGGGCCATTCGGATCTGATTATATCCAGAATATCCATCCATGAAAGAAAGTACTTCATAGCCAGCCGTCGCATCAATTAAGAGTTCTGTAATCGGAACTGGAAAATCATCTTTGGGACAATACCGATTAAGATCTCTGAAATCGATGCAAACCCTAATTTGTCCGTTCTTTTTCTTTACTGGGACAATATTAGCCAACCACTTGGGATATTGAACTTCTCTGACGAAGTTAGCTTTGATAAGCTTATCCACTTCAGCCTCGATTTTGGAAGCATAGGTTGGGTGTGTTCTTCTCGCGGCTTGCTTGAATCCTCGATGTTCTTTTGGCAAACCCAAATGATGGGTGGCAACATCAGGATCAAGGCCAGGCATCTCTGTATAATTCCAAGCAAAGATATCTTTATTTTGCTTTAGAAAAGAAATATACATCTCTTGTTCTTCAAGGGTCATGGCCGCACTAATTAAAGTGGGGCGTGGATCTTTCTCTGTACCCAGATTTACTTCTCTGAGTTCATCCACAGTGGTAGAGATACCCTCTTCAAATGCTGGAGGAGCATCTCTAAGATCTTCCTCTTCCTCTTCATCATGTGTTATATCTTCCGTTTCTACTTGCAAAGTAGATGAAAAAACGAAATTCTCATGATCATAAGAGATGTCAAAATTTTCACATTTTGAAGAAGAAGCTTCCATTTCCGTCCCTATTGATGAACAAGGGTCTTCTTTGGGAAATAAAGAGGAGATGATGGATTGAGAATCGACATCAACATTCACCTCTGGTGTTGCTATAACTTCTTCTGGCCTGATTAGCGAAGTATAGACTTGTTGGATTTCAGCAGACGAAATGAAAACGTCACCACTTATGCTTTCATCATTGCTTGGTAAGTTACCAATTTCTCCCATGTTGTCTGGCTCGATTGCCGTAATTGACATTATGGATCTTTCCATAAGAGTATTTTGATTTGGGCCTATTTTGTCAATTTGACTGATAGGTAACACATAATCTGTACTCACATGTGAAAATGGATTTATTGGAATTTTTTCCAAACCATATGGAGCATTAACTTTGGTAATTTCCTTCATTGTAGATTTTTCTCTTCCCTTCATGTGATAAAATTCCGCCTCAATGTATTGAGACTCACATGTTTTGAACGGGGTCTTATCACCATATAATGTTCCAACTTGACCATCGAAACAGTATTTGAGACATTGATGGTATGATGACGGAATAGCTGCATGCTGATGTAACCAGGGTCTTCCAAGCAAGATATTGAAAGCTGAGTCTTGATCAACAATCATGAAATCTGAATTGGAAACAAGATCTCCAAACTGAGTTCTGAGCGTAACTTCTCCCAGTGGTTCTTGTTCATTTTTATCATATCCTTGCAACATCATGGTAGAAGGAGATAAATCAGATTCTGTGAGGCCCAATCGACGAAGTGTGCGAATGGGCATGAGGTTGACTCCTGAACCATTGTCAATGAAAGCTCTTCGAACATCTATACCATTGACTTTGCCAGATAAGTACAAAGGTTTTATGTGCCCATGCACAACATCATCCTCATCTTTATCAGTAAAAGATATCACTGCATGGCATTCTGCAGGATTATTCTCTATGTGATAAATTTCAGCTGCAGCAATCTCAGCTTCAAACTCTTGAGGACTTGACAAAGCTTCGATGAGTGCTTCCCGAAGATCTCTTGATAGATTCAAAGCATCCAAAATTGATAATTTGGCTGGTACTTGGGCCAAGTGTTTCAATATATCATACTTTTGATCTAGAGGCCTGCGTTTCCCAATAGGAATATGTGGTTTAGCAGGTATCTTGGAAGCAGATGCTTTGGAAGCTGATGCATCTTGTATTGAAGTTGGCAACATCTTTGGTTTTGGAAATTTAGACTGATTAGATCCATTTGCTTGCTGAGATAAAGAAGATGGAACCTTTAATCGGTCTTCCAAAATAATTGTGCCGAAGCTGAGTTGGCCATTAGCAGAAGAACTTGCTTGTTCATTTTGAGCTCGATGAAGGGCTCTACCACGAGTTTCTGCTGCATATACAGTGCTAGCAGGGGTAGAATTAGAGTAGTGGCTTCGGAAAGATCCACGTCTTCCCCTATATCCTGAACCTCTAAAACTTCCTCGGGTTCCTTTATTTGATACAGGGAATTCAGGCTCATCAAGACTGGAATATGAATCTGTTAATTGAATCATATTAACAGAACCAAAGATCAATTCTTCGTCTGATAAAGACTCTGCCTGGTTGGCCTGTTTAGGCTGTGCCGTTTGGTGGGACGGTGCCCGTGACTTTGAAGTAGATGGCATGAAATCTGCCAGAGTCAAAGACAATTTAGGCTTTGATGCATACTCATCTTCTTCTGATTCCTCTTTCTTCTTTGAATTACGCTGCCCTTTTGAGGATTTGTCCTTTGATGGAGGCTTTACTGCAGCTTTTGTAGGAGACACAATTGGCTTCTTCAATTGTGTTCGCAAAATGGAATGGGTCCGATTGATTGTCTTTCTGACCATCCAATCATCATATTTTTTCGCAGTTTTGCTTTTGACTTCCTGCCACTCGCCTCCTTCCTCTGGATCTGTAGCGGTAATACACGCTACATGAGCTGAAGAACCCTTCAATTTGACTTGTCCCAAGTCAACCATCTTTTGTAGGAGGTCTTTAAAGACAAAACACTCCTGGATGGGATGTCCCAACATTTGATGAAAGGGACAATAATTGGGACGGTCTTCATCTCCTTCCTTGTTTGGTCTCTTCGGCACTGGTAATTGAACCAAATTATTTTCCAGAGCTGAAATGAAGTAACCAGGAACTTGCTCACTTCGGAAAGAGTATGTTTTACTCTTCATATCCTCAAATTGTTTTCGTCGTTGATCTTTTTGATCATTTGGACGAAACAGCCTTTGTTGTTGGCGTTCAGGAGGTGGAGCCCTTCGAGAAGATGAAGGTTTTGAAGTAGAAATAGGTACAGGTGCCTGTTTAAGCATAACTGTAGCAGTTTCTGCTTTACCCATTCTTCTTCCTGGAGCTGATGGAATTACACGAGATTTAACCTTAGCCTGTATAAGGGAATCTTCAATCTGTTGAGCGATTGAAGTAAGGTCTCGAAACCCTCCTGTGTATTTCACAGGGATCAATGGCGTGCGTAATTCGTCACGCAAATTTGCCACACAGATTGGCAATAATTCCTCCTGAGGGAGTGATAAACTCAAGGAATACGTTAATCCCTTCCAACGAGCAATGAAATCAGAGACTCTTTCATTCTCCCTTTGCTTGCAGTTTGTAAGATCGAAAACTGTCGTTTTTGGCAAAGTTGAGCTGAACTGAAGAAGGAATTTTTGACGAAGATCCTCCCATCCGATGACTGACCGGGATTTCAAGCTTGTATACCAGACAAAAGCTGGTCCTTGCAAGGTTCGCACGAAGCATCTGAGTTTCACTGCTTCTTGTTGTTCTGGAGTTCCCATCATAGGATCACAACAAGACACGTAATGCGTCAAATGTTGTTCAGGGTCGCCTGATCCATTGAAAGTAGGGAAAATAGGGTTTCCAAAACTGGATGGAGGAGAAATTGAATCTACCCATTCAGGGTAAACTTTCTTTTCAGGTTGAACTTGCGCCCGTTTCCCTTCCATAGTTTCTAACCGAGCTGTTAATGACTCAATAGTAGTTATTAACTTTTGAGAAACGTCAGGTTGAACTTGGTTTTGGGTAGGTGCAATGAATGGAGCTTGGACAACCGTGGAGGTTGGTGCTGCAACTAATGGTAGTGCTGCCAACCGTTGTTGCGTTTGACCCGTAGGATTAGACCTCTGTGGGTGTACTGATAAAGGAGGATATTCCTGATCCATCTCAGTAGTTACAACAAATTCCTTCGGCTGTCGGACTTCAGCATTCTTAAGAAGAAGACTACTCTGAAGTAGTTCTGCATTCAACCTTCTTAACTCTTTCATTTCTTCCTCCTGTTGTGCAAGCCTTTGCTCTAATGAGAGCGATTGACCTCCTTCAGAGGAAGGGTGAGAAGTAACCTGATTCTTTCCTTTCCCCTTATTGGATCCTTTTCGGAGAGGGGGAAGTGGGTTACTTGAAGGAATACCCAAATTTTGGGTAAGCCTTTGATTACGTGTGCGCACACCTTCTTCATTTAGGTCTGTGTGCGCAACTTCTTGAGCAGGAACCTCTTCATCTGATCCCTCTGATTGAGCCTCATCTGGTGAATCAGCAGCAACGGCAGTGATGACATTAATGGATGCATATTTCATGAAATCCTTTCTATCAGCATTTCTATGATATTGTCTCCTTTTATGTCCATGATAAGACATGGCATTCCGTTGACTTGACCCCTCAGGAATTTCTTTGTGAACCGTCACTTGGAGAGAATCTCCTGACATCTTGGCTCTTCGTTCCTCTTGAGGCTTATTCCCTAATCGAGAGAATACTGACTTTCTCTGAGAGAGGGATTGAAGATTTGAAAAAGTCCCCAGTCCGGTGGACTGGGGGTGTTCCTGTTGCTTCTGCTCAACTCCTCGAATCCCATTCGTTGATTCTGAGGGTTGGGTTAGAGAAGTCCCCAGTCTGGCAAGCTGGGGTGTCTCTTGACATGCTATGTCTGAGATCTTCTTGAAATCTCTCTTGATCTTGCGGATCTTAGTTCGGAAATTAGCTGGATGCATTAACCTGTATCCACTTTTATCACCTGGTTCAACAGACCGTTGGATGATTTCCGAAACTTCTGTCATTTGATGACGTGTTTGCTCCAGACGAGAGGCTTGCGCAATATTCTCGCCTGCTTGATGTAGGAGCAATTCAACAACCTGTTCTCTATATACTTGATTTTGAGAGGAACTAGTTGAAGCTTGATCTCGAGCAAGATTTTGATTATGAACAAAGCCCATTGACTGTGGCCGGCCATGGGCAATAACATTGCATGAGACCATTTTCGGCGGGTTTTGCTGACCGGAAAGCACTGTGAAATGTAGTGCTCCGTGAATACCCCATCCTCTGATATGAACATTAGATGGAGCATTGGAAATTAACTGACGCAATTTTCTCAGCGCGCCAAGGCATGAACGTTGAAGGGTTCTCTGTTGCTTTTCGGCCTTCGGATACCGAGAGACTGATAGAGATGCCAAATCAATCTGGCGTTGTAACCCTTCTATTATCTTAAGATGATTTTCATATTCATCGTAAGATAATACCTTCTTCTTTAATTGACAAAGAGTTTTCCATATGTTAAGACGAATATCATGGATTCCATCATCCGTCAACATCTTTGGAATGTCATACTGTGAATCAGCCAAAGGCCAAAACATGACTGGTACTTCACCTTTTGCCAGTTTTTTCCTCATGTTCAGCATTTCCTCTTTATCATTAAATGAAGATTCTTCTACCTGTTTGGACCAGAGTTGGTGTTTCCTTGTTGCTTCATCGGATTCAACAAGATTGGTAGAGGAATCACTATTCATGCTGGAAGATGAATGACCTAGGGAAGGTTCGGAGAATAACCTGAACCCCAAGCTATCTTCTGATGGAGAAAGAGTTTCACCTGCCGATAGTAAAACTTCAGACATGACTGGTTTTACGTTTGCAAGTGCCTCGAGATAGGAGGGCTTTCTCGTCACTACATTGCCTTCTGAAGAATTTTCGAGACAATGTGAATCACTACTGCGGAGAGGACTTTCGCAGCGAAGTTCATCACCATGAGGAGGACCTTCATGATGGGTTACAGCAAAAGATGATATCTCTTGCTCCTTGGTCTTCTGACCACACAGAGGGTTCCTGTGGTTCTCATCTGAAGAAGAAACTTCAAGATTGACCGAATTTTCATGAAGCAAGTCTTCATGAGGAAGTGTCTGTTGAAGACCTTCGGGATTAATGTTCCTGTTATTGGGAACTGAGGGAGTAGAATCTTGAATTCCGACAGATAAATGTCTGAGGGCTTCAAGAACTCCAGCATCGAGCAAGGCCTTGTTACAGATTGGCCTTTGATCTCCTGACTGTGCTGGGCGGATCTTTTTCTTAGATGCCTTCTTACTCGCTTTAGAAATCACTTGATGACGAAAGTGATTGCTCTGAGCAGGTGTATGTGCCTGATCAGGAAAGATGGTCAGGTTAGGCTGACGATCATCGCTCAAATCAGATGTATGTGCCTGACTTGGTTGTCCATATGATATGGGGGAGTAGGCCCCACAACCCTCTTGGACTGGAACAGATGTGTGTGTCTGTTCCGGAGTGAATTGTTGATGTGTCACTCCACTGCTAGGGATAGATTTATGTGTCTGTCCCTGAGATGAAGCTGAAGCTGTTATGATATCTTGGCAAGCATCCAGAATATGAGCAGGAATTTGCTTCTACTCTTTCACCATTGACAAAATATGTTTGGTGACTTCAGCCGCCGGAACAGGGATATACGTCCATTCCGGGCTTGGAGTAGGTGTATGTGCCTGCTCCTGTCCTCCTTTTCCTGTCAGTGAATCCTGACAGTACTCAAGTGTGGAGGTAGAGAGTTTAGTCTGCCTCCTGTTTGTCGTCGGGACTTTCCGACTGACTTCTCCGGGTGCTACCAAGCGAGACTGTTGGTAGACTTGATTAGTATCAGCAGGTGTATGTGCCTGCTGATTACACTTCGCCAAACGCGGTTGACGAGATCCATCATATGTAGTCAGACGAGCCTGCTGACTAACTGCTGATGTATAAGCAGGTGTATGTTCCTGCCTATGGTACTCCGCCGGAATTGCCTGGCGGGATCGGCTTGATGCTGCCAGACGAGTCTGCTGGACAGCGGGATTAAAACGAACAGGTGTGTATGCCTGCTCGTTATTTGCCACCAAGTTAGGTTGGTGGACTTCTCCGGAGATGGCAGGGATGACAACCTGCCTATTATTAACCGGATTCCGTCTCTGGTGATTCATCTTGCCTGCTCGGGTTCGAGGAACCTGAGCTGAATGCCTGGAGCCGGTACCCTCATCATGTTGAGGGTGCACTACCGCACGAGTCTGGCGGCGATTGTTGATGGGAGCCTTTGAGAAGGACTCCTGTCTCTTTGAATTAAGGTCCCGCGGGACCTGCTCATTCACTTCCTCAGAATAAGGGAGTGAATGGAAATTGCGTTCCGGGGATAACGACCCGAAACGGTTGGAGACGGTAGTCAGCACCGCCTGCTTCTTGATTGCTGGTCGCCGTTGTCCGGACGACCAGGTAGAATTGTTAACTTGGAGGGCTTGACGAGCGGCCTCCAGAGTTGGGATAGTACCGTTACGACGGTACTCCTTAACCAGTGCATTTGAAACACAGCGTTGAAGACGCCGAGTTGGTGATGTCATCCTCAGAGCGGATGACGTTCCAGCAGGAGTAGCAGCATTGGTTTTCATGGCAGCAGACCTCACAGTAGAGGTGTTCTCAGCAGCAGTATTCACAGGGGTGAATTTAAGGAAAGCCATTTTTTGTAGAAGATCTTGAAAAAAGAGTGCCTGTTCCATATAACAGACATAATCAAGATGAATCCGGCTACTGCATCTTTTGGATGATCATATGTCAATGATTGCCTTGTTGGCCCAAGGGGCCTAACATCTAAGAAGAACATCACTTTAACTTGGTTAAGGATTCACGTCGGGTTCACCATTTTTGTTTCGCGCGGAATCCGGGGATGACCTCCTGGACGGGAGATTCAAACGTTCCGATCGGTTTCTAACGGGTTTGTTCGTAGAACCGGAAACATCCAATGATTCCACATCCGTTTGGACCTACTTTCCAAAGGCAGGCGCTCATTAGTTTATGGGCTAATGAGGCTTAGGAATTTGCATTGGTCGAGAGGATGGGAGGTCGGACTCATCACACCTTTTTGAGGGGAATTATTATCTACTCCGGGACTCTCTTTATAGATTTAAGTTAAGTTCGTGAATCCTTATTAATTACCAAGTATAAAATGAACTTTCCTTTAGTTTTAACAATCAATGATTAAATATGCAAGAAATTTAGAGAATCTTTTATATGTATTCGAGGTTCTTCATCAATGTAGAATCATCTATATTTGTTTAGAGATTCTTGGTCAATGGTATCCTTCAAAACATTTATATAAAAGTCTCTTGGTCATTTTGATGACCAGGCTGGTTTTAAAGCCACTCAGTGGGGCACTTGAAGTTTATCGTCATTCAGAAGGACAGAGATTATTTCAATGTTGGGATCGAACCCATGAATGGGCTACCTACGTATCCTTTGTTTTGAAAAAGGAATCAGAACCCACGTAGTTCGAGAAATGGATGATGTTTATGATTGATGGCTCAAAGATGAATGTCGTAATTACTTTTACACTCTAAGCTCACGTGAGTCATGCTCGGTGTGAGAAACAAGAGGTATTGGTAAAAATTAGACAATTATGCCATGAAGGATGCAATCATAAGAATTTGTTTGGGGCTTATGTATGGATGACTGCCCAGATAGATGAAGGTTTAGGATTTACTTTTAGGGAGAAAATCCATGAACAGGGTCCATAAAGTTATATGTGCTTCATGGAGATTTGAATACTCTAATCTTGGGGCTTACTCCTAAGGAGGATGCCCAAGTTAGGAGGGGACTTATGATTGGGTTTTATTCCTAAAGAGGAAACCCAAATCAAAGGTAATTTATGACTGGTTAAGAGAAATTTTAAGAGACTTGGGGCTTACTCCTGAAGGATGCCCAAGGTTATGACTGAGTCTTATTCCTGAAAAGGAGACCCAGGTTAGGGGACTTGGGGCTTACTCCTGAAGAGGAAGCCCAAGGTTATGACTGAGTCTTTATTCCTGAAAAGGAGACCCAGGTTAGGGATTAAGGTTTGGGGCTTACTCCTGAGGAGGATGCCCAAGATTGAAGGATTTGATTGGGGCTTATTCTTAAGAAAGATGCCCAAGATTTATGACTGAGTCTTTATTCCTGAAAAGGAGACCCAGGTTAGGATTCTCTCATTTTAAAGGATGAGGTTGAATGAATGAACTCTCAATCTTTGGTGATATAAAGATGTTTAAATCATTAGGTTTTGAGAGATATTTCACATAATTCCTTTCAGATAAGGATGTCAAATCAAGAAATCATGCCATAAATGGCTTTGAAAAGTATCTTGAAGACTGAATCTTGAATAGGAAGGGTGAAAATGGCTTAAGAGGGGTGAAAAAGGGCAAGATGGGCACCCAAAAAGATAGGGGCGCGCAAGTATTGAAGGTCGCGCAAGTCCTACGGCGGCGCGCAAGTATTGGTCGCGCAAGTATACTTGCGCGACATAAGGGATACTTGCGCGATTTTCAACCAGGGTTGAATTACTTGAGCGACTCTTTATTAAACCCTTTCCCATACTCTTGAGGTTTTTCCAGAAGAGGGACGCGCAAGTTATATTGAAGGAATTAAGTCGGCGCGCAAGTGTTTGATAAGTTTCAACACTTAGGCCTTCCTTCTTCCCTTTAGATCTTCCATTCTAGGTAAGAAATTACCTTAGAAGTGTTCTGGAAGCTTTGAGAAGAGACTTGGGCGTCGGGAGCTTTGATCCGAGTTTCTGGGAAAAAGATCCTCTCGAATGGGGGGCCCACAGGGTCTATTTATAGGAAAAAGAAGACCCCGGGCGGTTACTGGGCGGTTACCAGATATGTCGCGCAAGTCCCTTGCACGATCATGAGGTGTCGCGCAAGTGTTGAGGCGGCGCGCAAGTGTACTTGCGCGACCAAGAGGGAACTTGCGCGACCTATGGGCAATGTTCTCCTTTTCCATCCCTTTGTCGATTTTTGATGTTTCTTCAAAGGATTAATCACTTTGAGCTCAGATATTCCCTTTTCCGATCTTTAGATTCTGTGACGAAAGGAGCGTCAACAATAATATTTTGGCATCTTTATACCAATAAATATAAGTATAGAAATTTATTTTGAATATTTCATGCCAAAAGTTTTTAGTAACTCCTTGGAATACTTTTCTTATTAAAAAAAGATTTATCTTTTTTTCTGATGAACTTGTAAACCAATAAATAAGTTCAACTCTCTAAGCATTGACATATAAAAGTTTATTTTCATTTGTTTAGAAAATTATTCACAAGTTTTAACCTTGTATCTTGTATAAATTATATAATCAACATAAAAAATGATCGCAAGGGTACCTATGCTCATCTCCTTCATAGAAAAGATGTTATTGAATTTTCTTTTAAAAAATTTGCACTACTTTAGGAAACTATCAAGTTTTGAATATCCGGAATGAGGGACCGATTTCAACCCATACAAAGATTTCTTCAGTTTACACACCATCATTCCATCATATTCAAGTATGAAACCACTAGATTAATCTATATTAAATTCTTCTTAAACTTCTCCCTTTAAAATATTTGAATTAATATCCATCTGATATAATTTTAATTTTTGATGAGAAACAGCTTTCAAGAAAATTCTTGTTATTTAAAGTCCTCAAATAGGGAACAATTTTATTTCATATCAACACATTCCACCTATGATTAAACTTTTCAAATAATCTATGATTTATTTATTAATATTTCTCCATTTTTGTTGAGTTTATTTATAAAAACCCATTTTTTCCACATAATATTATTTCTTACTGGTTAAGGAACAAGATCTTAAGTGTTATTTTTCTAAACTTGATCTTACTCTTTATTCTTTGTATTTAACCATTCTTTATGTTCAGCTATATCTGAAATAGATTGTAGTACCCCTATGAGATAAATGACATATGATTCTTAAATCTCAATTTCCATCATGTCTAGATTGAATCTTATTGATTTTAGATGATGTTATTTGATTCAAACTATTTTTGTAACGTTCAGAACATTAGTGATTTTCTTCCGGTCGTACATTACTCCTCACTAAACTGACTTGAGTTAACTTCTATAATATTAGGATCATATTCATATTTATTCTCATTATCTTTTTAAGAATTCATCATTATATATTTCATAAAATCTTCTATATAATCATCAATAATTTTTTTAAGGAAGTATACTTTTTAATAACTTTCATGTCAATGGAATAAACCAAAATCATTATTCATTTATTCCAGTACTTGAAACTTCTTCTATGTGATAAATATTCCATGAAAATTAATTCTTCTATTTCATCAAACTTTCCTAAATATGTATTTTTTATCTTTATTAGAAAAGGGATTCAAAAAACTGTGAAGTATTTAATGGTCAGTTTTTTTCTTATACCACATCTTAAAGAGAGTCATTTTTTATTCCTGTTGAATAAATCATCTATTTTGAACATACACAACTATAATTATAACTTATCTCCATAATAAATTCAAAATTTTATATTTAGTGAGCTTTATTATTCCCATTTCAAAAAAACTTATTTTTTTCCTTTATGTAACTCTGTTTTTAAGGACTATAGAGAGAAATTTATTGGTGTTAGATTATATGCTTAATTAGATAGAACCCAAAATAGTTAATTATGTAATATTTTCCATTATTTGTTCTTATATTTAGAATATATACACCCATATATTTGTAAAAATAACTTTTGGAAATTTTAAACAAATCTTCAGCCTTTGATTTATGTTTCATGAACATTATGCTATTTGACTTATTGAAATCATAAAATAAACTAATAAATTAAAAATCACCTTTTATTTAATGATTCATTATAATCCCACATAGTTTAAAGAATAAGAGCTTAATAGGTATGGTTTACTGAATTTACATTTTCTTATGTATACCAGTAACCATATTTTGTTTTAGGAAAGTTATAGAATCAGAAACATATTTTATTTTCATTTGTGATAAATATTTCATAACATATTAAAAATTGTGATCATACATTTCTGTTTAATATTCCTAACTCTTCGGTGCCACCACTTGTTTTCATCCTTAGCACTTAAGTAAAAATAATTACATGTATCTCTAATATGAAATAGATTATTGATGATTTTTTATCCCTTAGTAATTTTTTTCTATTTTTGAAACATAAAATGATTCATTCATATTTTCTTAATATAAATTCCTTACCATCATCACAAATTTAGATAACACTTGGTAAGTTGTAGTTAAGACCATCAATAAATAAAATGTTCTTTGACTTCAAATTTTGAGCTTCAATATCAATCATTCCAATTCCTCTAATTTTTAAGTATCTATTGTTTCTAAAAGTAATTTATACCCATTTATGTTATTAAATATTTTTAATATTTTCACATCACTTGTCATATATGAGGAGTAACCACTATCGAGGATCCTAGGTTTATTTCTTTTATTAACTTTTAGAGCATTCTCAATAATAAAAGCACATTCATCAATTTTCTTCCACCTAGTTTCCTTTTTTACTTTTCAGTGTAATAAAACTTTTAGGGGAGTATTGGAATACATTCCCTAGTATAGTGACCTGGTTGGAAACACCCTAAAAAACTTCCTCAAAGAAGTTTAATTAATTTTTCCTTGGAAGTATTTTTTTTAACTTTTTAAGACTGTTATTTTCTTTCTTCAAGTAACATTAGTGATATTCCCAATTTTCTTCCACTATTTCTCCCCCTCAATTTGTGTCTTCTCCCAGGGAGAGACATGTTGTGCCCATAGTTATACACATTGTTCTTGTATAAACCAAAACACCAAAAAAATCCATTGAACCTCAATATTCTGTACAGATATGTTTTCTTTCTTATGATGAGTTTGTTGAGGTTAAACACATATTTAAACATATTAATTCCCTTGGTGTGGGTATTCATTATTTTTGAGGCTATTTTTAACTTCTACTGATGTGATGTGCTTATCACTATTATAATAGTGGCCTCCCTAGACCCAACTTGAACACTAATTTTGATTACCATTACATGTATACAGTTGTATATATATATTTCTTAATTATTACCACAATAGTGTTGATATTTATACATCCACTATTTACATGGTAATGTCTTTAGATTAAATTTTGTATCAAAAGGTTATAGAAATTCCTAGCTATAATGAGAATAATATGACAGTAATATAAAATATATATGTCCTATAGTCTAGATATATCATATTGAAAGGACACATATGATGTCAGAAAATTGGGTGTTGGGGGATCATACGCATTGAGACTTCTTCTCATGAAGTTCACACTTAGTGATCTCTAGTAGTGAGATCATGAGGACACGCCCTCCAATAGAAACACCACATGTTTCAGGTGTCATTGGTTGTCTCTATTTATGAACATGTGTATTGGTCTCTAGACTTGAGATCCTTATCAGTGTGTTCCATTTGATCGTGTACTTTGATTAAAGGTAAAAACCATGATAATTAAATCATGGTGAGGAACTTTGTGTTGGGTGCATCATTGGTCGCATGACATCGGTTGAATAGTCAAGATAGAATTTGTCACTTATTAATTGAGGAAGATATATCTCATGGGACCAGGTTGACTAGGATGGTAGTACCTTCATAAATCCATGGACATGTTATAAGAAGGTAAGTCGGTCTAGTAAGGTTGAAAAATATAAAGAAAAAAAAGGATGATGACATAATTGTGCATCCTAATTTATCATGGGAAAAAGATATTATATTAAACACTAAGTGTTTGTAAGAATAATTCATATCTATGACATTTCTTATCTCTCTAGGGACAATGATGGGCTTCTAAAATCCTCTCTTGGTCTATGGGTTGGACTCACTGTTATTGAGATAAGGATCTAGATGGTCACACACTAAGTGAATCTACAAGTTACACCTATTCTAAAGAATATGATTTTAAAAAGAAGTGGGTCCCATGTGCGGGGTTCTATGAACATCCATGTATGATCGATAAAAAATAAAACTAATTCAAATATATTATTAAATTTTAAAATAATGAGGATTGAATTTATTTCTCAAGGTAATCACAAGTTTTTTGATCATAAATGTGAATATGATAAAAACATAATTTTTTAAAGGACATTGGATGTTAGTGTTTTGTTAACTTATTTAGATATTATCAAATGAATTAATTTTCCTTATTTTATCACATAAAATTTTATATTTTTACAAGTGATTGTTTAAATATTTTTGACATTTATGGCAAGTTTATTAAGTTATTCTTGTGCAGAATGGTCTAAAATGAAGTTTATTACTTTCTAGGGACCAAAGTGAAATTGTGGAATCTATATCCTATGTATGAAAGATCATTTTAGCCTCTTAAATTTTAATCACCACCATTTTCACAAATTTAGTGTGAGAATCTCTCCTCACCTATCATCTCATGTTCTTAGAGAGATATTAGAATGGAAGAACAAGGTCAGATCGATCCCGCTTTCTCGATCAAGTCCACGTTCTTTAAGAAATTGAAGGAAAATCATAAATCTCTTTGATTTCCCACTCTAGAACATGGGAAATGTAGATAACCAATCCTAAAATTGTAAAACATGTGTAGAATATCTATATGAAATCTAGTTTGGTGTCTTATAACCACAAAACATCCATGGTGAGTGAATCAAACCAGCAACTAAAAATGAACGAGGTAATGTTTAATCTTTCATTTGATTATATTTTTATGCTTAAATATAATTTCATGTGATCCTTAAAGAAAAAATTAAGATGGTTTTGTTGATTTTGTGTTTTTAACATGAATCCAAACCCAAAATTTTAATTTTCATCTCTTTCACCCTTCCATTGAGCCCGAGGTTCCTTCAATTGGTATCAAAGAGAACATATAATTATTTAAGTTGAAAAAATGAAAATATCAATAAAATTTTATATGATTCAGTAGGAGGGTTTTGATATGGTCCCAACACAACTGACAACACGTTGATCTGAGTTCATATCGCCAATATATGGTCGGTCGAAGATTGATGTGTTTTGCGTAAAAGATGCTACGAAAATTAAAGTTCAATTTTATGCTTCAATTTAGTGGATACCAGTGTGACATATTTTTATCCAGAGAAAAATTGTATGATGTTTCATGTTATATGGATATATTTCACGTCATTTTTTGTAGTTTTTGGGAAACACAATCTTTTCTTGGAAGCTTGTTTAATTAAACAGATAAATATTCCCTTTGAATCTAGTTTAAGGATTCTCATAGAAATTTTCTTAATTAAATAGATAAATATTCCCTTGAAAGCTTGGTTAAATCTTCCAATGGAAGAAGGTTTTATTAAATAGAAAAGTATTTCCATGGAAGATAGTTTAAAACTTCTCATTAAAGATTATTTAATTAAATGGATAAATCTTCCTTTGGAATCTAGTTTAAAGCTTCTAAAGGAATCTTGTTTAATTAAAATGATAAATCTTTCCATAGAAGATAGTTTAAAGCTTATCATGGAAGTTTTTTCAATAAAAAGGATAAATATTCCCTTGTAATCCAGTTTAAAGATTCTCTTGGAAGCTTGTTTAGATAAATTGACAAAGCTTCCCTTGGAATCTTATTAAAACATTCCCATGAAAGCTTGTTCAAAATTTATATAAAAAAGGAGAAAACATTCCATTGGAAGTTTTTATCCTTTTATATTATTATATACATATATATATGATATTATTTAAATGGAAAACCCATATTAGGTCAAACCAATTCACTTTAGGTCTGGCCGTCTTGACCCATTTAACCAGCCACTAGTTGACTGATCATGAGATGATACTGACCCGTGTATGTTTGGATTACTATTTATTTAATTTAATCATTTATTTTTTATTTTATAAAGTATAATAATTATTTTATTTTATTGATATTTTCATCATCACTCCATCTTTAATATGTATAAGTGTCTAAGTGTCCATATTTAAGTTCTAAAAATGTAATTTTATACCCAGAGTTCTCCTCACCTACATGTGAGTATACATTTTAAAGATCATAGGAGTTTGTTGTGATTCACTTCAAGTCAAGAGCTAGCATAGACCAAAAAAGTGGAATGCATGATATTTATGGGCACTATAATTCAAGTCATGTATTTACTTATAGAATTCCCCTAGGGTCTTTGTTAATCCATTATTATCTTAATGGATTAACCAATAGTTAATGCCTCATAATCACGTCATTATTTACTTATTTTATCATGTGTATGGTTTATTATTTTTGAATATGTATTTATTATTTGTAATAACAAAGTATAATAATAAAAAAGAATGAAAAAAATGAACATGTGTGGTGAAAGTTATCTATTCAAAATCGCGGTTAAGTCATGAGTGTGATCACGAAGAACAATCATGTTAAATAGAAAAGGATTTCATTTGTTGATATTAAATTAAAAAATCCCTCAAATAAAATAATAAGTCACAAACACCTTCTATCATTTTTTTACCACAAAATTTCATGACATGAGTGAGCTCAGTCCTAAAATTTTATCAAAAAAGATAGAAATACAGTGATACACAACAGACATGTGGCACATAAAGCACCACCAAACTAGAAAAACGACAAAAAAATGCTTCCTAAAAATCACCAAATAGTCCAAAAGATCAAGGAGAAATGAGTTAAAGTAGTTGGTTAGATTTGTTCATACCTTGGACTCTCCGAGTAGTGGCATAGTAAAAACTTGTAGACTATGAGGATGAGTTTCAAGGATCCTTTCCACTAGAATAATCAAGCAGAAAATTATTATGATTCTACTATATAGGGTTAATAGAATTCGATAAAATAGTGGGAGATATTTAATGATCAAATTTGTACTATATAAATTTGTAACCATGATAAAACTAAAATCATCTAGATTTTATTTTCATCGAAAATTGGAAAGTAAATTCCTTAATACACACTGCCATAATCATTGGAAAAACTCAGTATCCTATCCAGCATGAATTTTAAAAGAGTAATACAAGCACTTGTGTAAAGTACTACGACATAGGAAATTAATGTTTCTTGTGTCCCCAATATCTTTTAAGATACCAAAGGAAGATAGGGCATACAAATTCATGTAGGTGACTCATGTATGATGAATATGATGGTTATGTCATAATTTTATCTTCAACATCCGATGTGAGTTGTCGATACAACATCAGGAAATGGAAAATTTTACTTTTTGTCACATCTTTGAGAATCTTGCGAGGAGAAAGAAAATAGAATATATGAATTGGAGATTATTACACTGGATATGTGTAAATTGAAAGAAGGATCATTATCTTTCAATGTATCCCTTTCTCATATCATTTTCAAATATTTACTCTAGTTATGTTTAATATTACAAAACAAACAGTAGGGATAAAAAACTTTGTTTACTTTTGAGTAATGATTTCTAAGAAATAAGAACTTTAAGAGATTTTAATCTATAGATCTTATGGTGAACAAGATTAAAGACAATATGAAAATTCCAATGTAATGTTTCATGAAAAAGGAATCTTCACAACTTCATTTAAATAAATTAGTATTAAATAGGAGGTAATTTTCTTCTAATATCATGAAATATATCTATAGAAGATTAAATGCAAAAAAATGAATTGAATAAGCAAGTAGTCAGTTATTCTTTAGGTATATTCATCAAATATAACTAATTTTTCTATTTTACTTCTTGGGTATTAAATAAAATATGCTTGTAAAATATGTGTATTAATATATAGTAACCAAGTAAGTAAAGAAACATTACTATAATTAAGGTGTGTTATCTAAGAAGATAATAAAAGGTGTTTCCTAATTCAATGATGAGAAGTAAACAACTTCTATATTTCCATGTTTATTGATTTTAGTTGAATATTTATAGTATCACCAAAAAATTAATCTCATATGTCTATTAGACATAAAGAGATATTATTCCGTTTTTGGAATGAATGTTGTTTGTTGTGTCAAATACTCAAGTCATGGTTCAGTGATACATGAATCATTTGAAATATGTGATGAATATAAAATGTAAGTTTAATAAACCAAGTTGTATAAATAAAATAATTTTTCTATAAAAACAAAATATTTTTCAAGGATACACCGAGTATGGTTTTAAAATATTCATAGTTAAAGAACTTAGGCACTATCGACATTCTTATGTGCTTAGTTTGAAAAAAGAAACCTTTTGAAATAAAGGTAAGCCACAAAGATTTCAAAATTAGTCTATCTAGAGAGAATGAAATATTAAAAGGCTAATCTAGTGGCATGTTTACTTCATAAGATTCCTTTAAGTGTTTAAGGAAATTGAAAGTGAAGTATGACATATGTCTGGTCATAAGATATGAGAGAATTTGGGATGGTCTTTCGAAATATATCTTGACCAATAATTCATCAATCAATATAATGTGGCGTTGGGTTATTCCTAAATACACATTACCTTACACACATCAAAAATGTGATACTAATAATGAGGATTGTTGATGAATCTTACATGTTAACATTGATCATTAAAATTTATCATTGAGAAATTCCTAAACACACATTTTCTTATACACATCAGAGTCATGATGTAAGTAAAAGTAGCATCAATGTTAAAAATCATGCCTTACAGATACTTCCATTTTTAGAGACATGCTTCGCAAATAATGACATTATCCCATGAACATAATTAAACTATCATAAAAATGGATATCATATGAGTTATAGTATGATGAAAATCATTTATACCATAAGAACATGTGATTAGATGAAAATAGTTTGTTAAGATATAAAAAACCTTCATTATAACACCCCAAGATTTTATGGTATGTATCTTCTTAAATAAATTCAATTCATTCAATAGATTACATTATACACAACACCAAGCTTAAATGAATACTGATATACTATTAAATAGTAACTTAAACTTTGGAATAGTAATATAACCATTAAGAATAGTAACTCAGAAAAAATAATAGTAACCACATCTATGAAAGTATAAGGACAATTTAGGCATCTTATAAATGAAAATATGATATACTTATATCATAGTATAGGAAAATAAATGTTTTAAAAATGATAAATTAATTGTTAGATTTTTTATAAAAGTAAATGTTTATTTACAAATTTATAAATAATATAATTATTTTAAATTATTTTTTTATAAAAAATATTCATAAATCTACTTTTTTTCTTATGATTATAAGATAATTTTGTGATACATTGATTAATTTTTCAATGTGTCATAAAAGCAGTTGAAATTTTAAAATCGGTATTTTTTGAATAAATGATGATTTTAAATAAAAATTAAATTTCACATATTTATAAAATTATTTTCATAAAATGGAGTTCATTTTGAAAATATAAACATCAAAAATTGGTTAGGGTGTATTTTTGGTATTTTTCTAAAATAGTTGAATTTTTGTTGAATAGTGAAATATGGTAATTAATCGTATATAACATTATAATCTAAATACACCACTTCTTAATTAATTCATAATGTTAGAACCATAATATAAAACTCTCCTTCGTTATTTTATATATTTAGTGGTAGGGTTCGATACTACCAATAGTCTTTAGCCAACATAATAAACTAGTGAATAAAATAATAAAAAAACACCCCTCTCCTCCCCTATAAATACCACCCCTCACCAACTATTATGATCACACATTATAAGCCTAGATTACTATACAATTTATACCAAAACCTCTTCCCAATCCACTCCACCATTTACAGGAGCCTCGGGTCTTAACAAAATACCAAACCCATTTTCTTTAAGGAGGTCCTCAAGGAGAAGAATTTAAGAGGTAAAATCCTCTTTCTTTTTCATTTAATTTCTTTTTCAATTTATTTTATATTCTTATTATCTACCCACATACCCTTATCCAAGTGGTATGATAACTACAGTATATTATATATACTATAATTTTATTATGTTAATGCAATATCCATCATCAAACCATATCTCCTCTCCTTTTTTTCTAAAAATGAAAACATCATCTATGATTTGTCTATTTACCACCATCATGGATGATGCATTATCATTTTCCATTAACAACTTCAAGGATGGTAATAAAACTATTTTTATGGTAAAAAAAATTATAATATTTGTATCAAAACTCAATTAATGTTTTGAAATAGTCACAAACCCTCCAGGGTAACCTGGTAACTCGATAAAAAAGACAACCCTCACATATCCTGGAGGGCGTTCCCAATCCCCACGGGTCAGTGACTAGCATCCGACATCATACAAACTTAAAGTGGGAAAAGGTTTTCCCCTAAAAATTCAAAAGTGAAAGAAACAATAAAATATGTATATCCAAAGAAAATCCATTGAAAGTAATGTAATAGAATTCAATAAGGAATAAACAAACTCAAGGTACTACAACCTAAGTACCAAACTATAGGAAAACAGACCAAGTCCATAAGGAAATAACTCACCAAGTACTAGCTTCAACAATAGGATCCACCTTCATGAGATCCTTTCCCCTTTCCCAAACTTGGAAGGAGTTAATCTACAAACACCAAAAGACATAGGTAGGTTGGGACCTAAAAATCCTAGTGGGGTCTCAACAAGGATTCCATAACATATGCCAATAACAAATTAACTAAAGGAATGCTTTAAATTTTCAAAACAATAAAGTTTGACATTTAAAATAATATTTTAAAAAATAATTATATATGGATCAAATGATGTAAATTTATTTAAGAAAAGGCTTTATAAGTGATGTAATATTTCTAAAACAATGTCTTAAACAAATAATTCTATATAAAATAGTTTATATAAATTCAAAAGGGCGTGTAAAAAAAATTAAAAAATTGGAATACATTTATATCTCAAATATAAACAAGCGAGAAACATGTTCACATGCCAAATATGTATGATTGTTCCAGGCTATAGGACTCTGTACTCTCTAAGCGATCACAAAAATATATTTACACACATCTCCTCTAAACACTAGTCAAAGAAGACTCATCACCATCACCAAATGGATGTGACTTGAAAAATTATGTTTTAGATCATTGTATAATCATATATTGTGTAAAAATAACTCACAATATACATAAATCTTTTATGTTCTCTTACAAAATCAATAAAGGAAAAATTATTTTAATAATTCTTAAAATAAAATTAAATCCCACTCCGCCATTCCAAATTCCAATTTTCTATTTAAAGCAAAAATACTTTTTAATAAAAAATCTGAATTTTTAACAAGATAAAACAACTGGGTTTATTCTAAACATTTTAATCCATTTTCACAATTGATAAAATTCCATCAATTCTGTTTCAAAAATTAACTTCAACAATCAATTGAAATTGTTACCATCTATTATCAAACACACCCCAATTCAAATGAATTGAGGATTTTCCCAATTTCTTGACTAAACCATTTCAAACCTCCCAATTCATTAGAAGTGGTTTTAAATAAAAACCTATTGAATGTAATTTAATGAAATGGAATTCAAATCAACAACTAAAATAAATCAAGAAATTTATGGTTAATAAATTTGTCAAATTGAAATAGAATCACCTACCTTTTTTCACGGAACTCAATGCCCGCAACGAAACCCGCCAACATGAATGAAGGAAAATAAGATCTCAAAACTCAACCTAGAAAGAATATTTGAGTTCACAGAGTTTAGAACATCCAATCCCAAGATGACCAATTAAACTCCAAGGAAGGAATAGAGAAAGAGGTGACAATATGGGGAGAACGCTTACTCGGTAAATCACACCACAACCAGAATAATGATCAAATGACAAAAAATAGACCAAAAGGTTTGAAGGGATCCAAAATGACCTGGGAAATCCTACAGGGTTGATAAAAAATGAAAACTAGATAGTATTATAAGATAAATAATTCATTCTGGTTGTTTAAAAGAAATTATCAGGTAATTACATGATGTGTAATCCATTTCTAGATCGTGAAATTGTTATGTCTCATATACTCCAAGAAAGGCATTTCCTCTTGCTTAAAATAGATTTAATTTTATTTCAGAAATTAGATGGCATGTAACTATATTACATATAATGAATTTCTTCAACATCTTGCAGAAATGACTAGTTTAAGCTGGGAACCCAAAAAATATCTAAATTAACCATTATAAGTATCCTCCCTATTCATTATCAACCCTACCTAGTCAATTAAAAGGAAAAATCCATGAAAAGGTTAAATATGTACCAGTTAGACTGGTAATGGTATGATATAGGAACCAATATATAAACATAATATTAAATAAAATGATACTAGTTCGTAATAGACATATAAACCACCAAAAATAAACTAATCATTTATCATTATACAAATTTTATAATTAATCATCCTCATACCATATAACCAAATGATTAATGAGACTATTTAGTCCTCTATAAGTTAATTAACACTAAATAATTTCACCCTTGGAGTTTTTCTTCCATTTTCCAAAAATTCCCATAATTAAAATCAAGGGAACCGATTATAAAATCATGAAACAAGCACTCCCAAAACAATTAAAATGAATCTTATAACTCATAGAAAAGGTATATATAAGCATAATGATGTTATAATAAATAAAATACAAGTAAAATAGGTTTTGAATTAACTAATTAATATACTTAATTTGTTTATTCAAGATATTAAATACAAGTGCAGACCGCTTTCAGACATAAGGTAAGGGACATCCTATCAATTTGCATTTCATTGGGACATACTTGGTAGTTTACACCTCATTATTTTTATGTAGTGTATCTACTACCCCTTTGATATAATTTTTATTTTGAAATTATATTTCTCTTTAATATCCATATTTCTTGTATCATGGATATGAATATTTTCTAATATGTATACCATTTTGATATACGATGTTTAATTTGAATGTCGTTTTAACTAAGGTAATTTTGATAAATCCATATCTTCCACTCAATACAGATATTTTGATAAGGAATATTATTCATGAATTGAATCAATAAATTAATAAGGCTTTGGAATTGCAATAAATGGTGGGACCTGAATATATTTAGCCCCTCTATACATCGACCATTCTCTTGAGACAAAATAGTTGACAAAAAACCCTTCATGTTTGTTTCCAATTAGAATTAGACGGGCTTCTACCCATAGAATTAAACCAATTTGATGGTATAATGGTTCATGTTCTAGATACATGACATAAAATTATTAATCATTTTCTTCATTCAGTATTCAATTATTATTTTCCATGATATTTTCACTATGATAAATTCTATAGATGCATTTTCATTATCAGTATATTGATGGAAAGTGTTTTTTAGTTATTTACTGTGACATATAATTTATTCCTTATTGATTATGCTTCACTTATTATCGATTCATGCTTCTATTGTATGTAACCATTACTGATCATTAGAGATCACCTATTTACTTGTATTCCTTCCCTAGGTTATGAAGATGAAATCTTTTAATTAGTGTCATGGAAGTAGTTTATTTTCCTTTGTTATGTTATATGCATAATTAACAATATAATAATGGATCCATTTATATATCTAGTTATTCAGGACTACTAATGTAACACCCCAATCTTCCATGGTACACTTCTCTTTGAATAATACAGTAGCGTGTGTTGTACGCAACTTCGAGTTCTAACACACACCACAACCAATCAAACAAGCCATTATGAATAGTAATACCCACTTTTTGAAATTTTATAAATTTCAACTCTCAAAATCTACTTCATTTTTGGATTTATAATATCAAAATTAGCCTATGGTAAAATTTTGGAACTTTTCAGATAACATTTATATTTTGATGAATAGTGAAAATTGCTAAATTTTAATTAAAAACAACTTTTTTAATAGAAATAATTAATAGTGATAAATTAAAAATTTGAGTGGTTTTAAAGTACATTTAGAATATATTTTTACCATTTAATACAATTTTGGTCATTGGATGTAATTTCACAATTAAACCGGACATAAACAAGTATCAAACTTTTATAGTTATTATATCTTAAAAACACGCTTTTTGTTTTGACATCGGGAATTAATTTTAAATTAATTTCTGCCACTTATGTGTTTTGAATTTGGAAAAATGGATTTCATATTTCGAATCAGGATGTCCAAATTGTGTAAATAGGTAACTTTTATTTTTATATATTTTGAATAATTACTTCGGTAAATATTTTATTTACCATGGTTAAAGGGTAAATCCGGTAAATAAGGGTTAAAAATTAATATTATAATAATACTAAATTACCCTAAAATGTGTCCTAACCTTATTGGTGGATACATGTCCGACCATGGTCATATTTGTGTCGATTTTGGGACCCCATGGAGCCACTTGTAGGTGATAGGGACCCTTTATTAAATTAAATACAAAATGACAAAAGCATATATCTTTTAGAAAAGCAATTTTTAAATAGGGTTTTATATGTTGGATTTTCGACTATAAATATTCATTAAAAAGATAAAAATAATTCCTACATAATTATATTTTATTTATAATTTTTAGACATTATATAATATAATTTATTTATGACACAATGGTGATGTAGTAATTACCCAATTAATAAACAATTAGAATAATTGAAATTATAAATACCCAAATAAATGAAATTTGAGACTTTTTGTAAATTAAAATAATTTTCTTGGTTAATATGACATATTAGTATTGTTTATTTAAATTGTTTTCTAAGTAATAATGATGTTATGAATTTATCAAAAACAAAATACCCAATAGTGTCAAAATTGACATAAAAGAGTTTTTAAAACTAATATTATATTATTAATTGATATTAAATTCATAAAAATATAAGGTTCATCCAAGAGACTTATATAATGATAGTTGTATCATTAATGGACCACTTTGGGGTCTCTTGGATGTATATAGTATGTTTATTAACTATATAATATAAAAATAAAAAGTGACATGGTAATTGTTAAACCAATTAACTAAGAGTTAAAACTAAAAGATAAGGTTAATATAGTGACCCAAACCTATCTAAAACCTATTGGATGAGTGGTTTTCTACCCATACCCACCTTAACATTTAAATATTCCACTTTGGAGCCATTATAAACCGAATATGAATTTATTATAAAATAATATTTATAGATTTTCCAAAGGTGTCCCTTACCCCTCTTATAAAAGGGAACTCCCCCTTCTCATTAATTCTCACCTTCAAAGCCTTTTGGTTAAGCCAACCCCTACCCAACTACTCTCTCAACTTCCCTCACTACAACCTAGAGTCCTTAGTTTGATCATAAAGCCATCCTAAGGATCCCTTTTGATCAAATAAAAAGGAAGAACCCGTAGAAGAGGAGGTTAACCTACCCCCAACCAAGGAAAAGTACAAGGTAATCTCACTCCTTATTCCCATGAGATTCATGCCATATTGCCACTATTACATTTTGTGTGGTGTATGTACTACCCATAATTCTATTCCTTGTGTAATACACTTTAATATATGTGTATTTACATATTCATTGTATGATACTTCTTTCATGGGGTGTATGTTTCGTAAGTTACCAAATTGGTAAGGGTTTATTTCGCAATCTCTTCATTATCCGATGTTGTTTATATGTAATAATCTACTGGGAATTATTTATAATCCACATCCATGTTTCTTAAAAATTTATTTCAAAATATTTTTACTATTTACTAGAATATGGGTTAAAGTTATTTATACCCTTGTTTGACATTTTATAAGAGGTTTATAAAGGAATATTTCCGTCGTTTTCCAAACAAGGTCCTTTTTAACCTTTTCGACAGAATTAAGGTAAGAATGTTTTTTTAACTTATATGGCAGGTGTGGCTATTTTCTGCCATTATAAAATCTCTGAAGCTTCCGTTACAAGCTTATATGAAAATTTTCAAAGTAAATGTTTTATTTTATAATTATGTGAATTTTAAATGAATTCAAAAAAAGAGCTATTTCTCTCAAATAGTTTTGATTTTATCAATGTCAACATCCTTTGATGGATTTTAATCTTATTTGAAGTTGATTTATTATGATACAAAACTTATATATTATATTGAATGTTTTGTGATATGTTTGACTGTGGATGTGTTATTTTTATACCATTCATGGTTTATGGTTGAAGTATTTACAATTCGTATGCTAGTTTTAATACGAATGTTTATGTTATGTTTAAACCTGTTCATATGAGGAATGCATTGGACTTAATAAGTGACGGGTGGAGCCTTCTATAGCTCCTCAATTCATCGGTAGGTCTCATGAGACAAACTAGTGTCTTGGAACGAGGCCTTGCCAAAATATTATCTATAGTCTTGGCATGAGGCCTTGCCTACGTGGTTTTGATAGTCTGGCATTATGCATTCCATCATTATAAAAGTGGCTATTGATATTGCGTGTGATTATTCGACTAGTATAATATCCATGTGAATAAGTAAATGGAATTATTTCATTTTATATTTTCCATATTATGCTGAAGATCACGTTTAAAAGTCTTTTGTTTTAGTTATACATTTCCTTAAATGTTTATGCCTATTTTTGAAAGTTTTCGCTATATTGTTATCCTTACTGAGCATCCGAGCTCACCCCTTTCAATGTTTTATTTTTCCCAGGATGTGAAGAAGTAATTTATGAATGACCTACAAGGACAGTATGTGGGGATATTAGTGTTGACTATTGAGACTATGTTGTTGTAGTTATCATTTTATTATGTAATGTAAACATTATTAATGTATCTAGTTATTCCAAGGCTACTAAACTAATCGGTCTTTCGAGACTTGATCTTTCCTGTGATCATTCCACTGTTATTTAATAATGCACTAACTCTGGGTAACTGGGGTCGAGGCTTTATAGTTGGTATCAGAGGAAGTTTAGTACAAACCTTGGAAGCTATATTTAGATAAAATCTGATTAGAGAACATAGATCTAAGATGGACTTTGAGGATTAGTGTAGAAAAACTTCATAGAATTTTGGTATTGTAGAGATTTTGTGAGTTTTTCGAGAAATACATCCCTGTCTGGACATGAGCAGGTAGAGGTGGCTCTAGCACAGATGTACCTAGGGGTAAAACCCGAAAACACCACTTTGAGCTAGACTCGAACGGGAACTGGTGTACGAAAATGGGCCTTGCTGCACTCTTGGTTATGAAACTCTTGGGGGATATGATTTGAATGACTCTCATTTTATTTACAAATCATTATGAAGGGTTTATGATTATATACATCCTCAAAGAAAACATTTTTATGATTATGGATTATATCCATAAATAGTTAAATTTATGTTAAGTGTTTTATAAGTATGAAATTATGTATTTTGAGTCATAAACTGATCTAGTGTATGTCATTGTTTAGAAATGGTTCCTAGTAAAAGAAATGGAAACCGTATCAATGCATGCACTCCATGTAGGTATTTACCTCCTACTCAAGATAATTATAGTGGATTTGGTGATTCAACTGGTGCTGATCAACTAATCACCATACTGGGACAACTCACTCAGGTTATGAATAATAACCTTACCTGTATGGAGCACCCTGATCCACAGCGTGGAGGATCAATGTTAGATCATTTCATGAGGCAGCAACCACCAATGTTAAATGGGAGTACAAATCCCTTAGTAGCTGAGCAATGGATAAATTCCTTAGAGAAAATATTCCATGCCTTGGGTTGTAGTGAAAGGGAAAAATTTGTCAGGGCATTTTATCGCCTCACTGGAGATGCTGATCAATGGTGGTCATTGATTCAAAACATGAAGGAAGATGATGAAGTATAAAATATGGAATGGAGGGATTTCAAAGAGCTTTTCTTAGAAAAATACTTTCCTCGTGACCATCGAGCATATATGGAAAGGCAATTTCTGAGTCTGATACAAAAGGAGGATGAGAATGTTGCAAAGTATGAGGCTTACTTTACAAGGTTAGCAAGGTATGCTGGAGATTATATACGTAACCCAATAAGTAATATTAATCATTTCTTTGATGGGTTAAAACCATTTCTCCATCGAGCATTAGTCTCACAATCCTTCTCATCATACGAAGACATTGTCTCATGTGCTATCAAGACAGAAAAGTAATTCTCTAATTCTTATGACTTTAAAGAAAAGAAAGTGAAGAAGAGATCTATTGATCAATCTGGGAATGGAAATAAGGGGAAGAAGGTAAAGGTTGAACATCAATCATGTGGTAAATGTGGGTAGAAACACCCCGGTACTTGCTTAAAAGGAATTGGAGTCTGTTACAAGTGTGGTGAAAAAGGTCACCAAGCTCGTGATTGCAAGGGGAATAAAAAAGCTACCGATGTCCAATTCTAAAATTGCAGGGAGATGGGACATTATGAAAATGAATGTCCTAAGTGTCAGTGGAACTTACCTCAGAAAAGGACAAGGGATCAAGGCCAAGATTATGCTATCACTACTACTGAGGTAGAAGATCCAAGAGACGTGGTGGCAGGTAATTTAATGGTTTCTTCAAGTTTAGAAAATGCATTATTTGATTCTGGATCATCACATTGTTTCATATCTTCCCAGTTTGCTAAGAAAATTAGACATTGCCAATTTGATTTAACAATAGAGTTGTCAGTTAAAACTCCTAAGGGAAGTATCATTGCAACAATGTTTTGTGAATCAGTCCCCATTAGAGCACATAAATGTTCTTTATCCATTGATCTCATCATCATACCTATGATTGAGTTTGATATAATCCTCGGCATGGATTGGCTTTCGGACCATGATTCCAAGATTTATTGTAAGAAGAAGGAGGTTATGATTTTTGATGACGATGATAAGGAACACCTTATCTTTAGAGCAGAACTGTCACCACCTAATTCTTATCTAGATCCACCCCCAGTAGCTCAACTAAATTCAATTATTGGAGAGGAAGAGAATGAAATGACTATGGGTGAGGAAAGGAATGTTCAAATAGAGGATGTACCTATTGTGAAATAATATGTAGATGTGTTTCCGGAAGATTTACCTGGACATCCTCCAGAACGAGAAGTTGAGTTTTCCATTGATTTAATTCCTGGATCAAGGCCTATATCAAAGACCCCTTATTGAATGGCCACTGTATAATTAGTTTAACTAAAGAAACAATTAGAGGAATTGAGTAATAAGGGATTTATTCACCCTAGTGTTTCTCCATGGGGAGCCCCTGTTCTTTTTGTTAAAAAGAAATATGGATCTATGAGGTTATGTATCGACTACAGGGAGATTAATGATATAAAAATAAAGAAAAAGTATCCCCTACCTCGAGTTGATGATTTATTTGACCAACTGCATGGATCTCAATACTTTTCAAATATTGACCTTCGGTCTGGATACCATCAGTTGTGTGTGAAGAAGGAAGACATTCTGAAGACAACATTTCGAACCAGGTACGGGCATTACGAGTTTACAGTAATGCCTTTTGGGATGACTAATGCACCCTCTGTATTCATGGATCTAATGAATAGAGTTTTCAAGGAATATCTAGATGAATTTGTGGTGGTATTTATTGATGATAACTTGGTATACTTCAAAAGCTATGAAGATCATGAAAATAACTTGCGCATTATCTTGAAGACTCTGAGAAGACATGAATTATATGGGAATTTTTGAAAGTGTGAATTCTGGATTCAGGAGATTTCTTTTCTTGGCCATATTGTCTCTAAATATAGAATCTCTTTTGATCCTTATAAGATCAAGGCAATCCATGAATGGCCTGCACTGACGAGTATAACTGAGGTATGCAGTTTTATTGGTTTGACAGGTTATTATCAACGTTTCATCCAGAATTTTTCCTGAATGGGTAACCCATTAACAAATCTCACACATAAGGGGGTTAAATTTGTTTGGAAAAAATAGTGTGAAGAATGTTTTGAAGAACTGAATAAAATATTAGTCAATGATCCTATATTTACTCTACCATCGAGGAATTATGGTTTCGTTATATATAGTGATGCATCAATGAAAGGACTTGGTTGTGTCCTTATGCAGAATGATAGGGTTATTTCCTATGCATCATGATAGTTGAAAATTCATGAGCAAAACTATCCTACTCATGATCTCGAGTTATCAGCTATGATCTTTGCTTTGAAGATATGGAGGCACAACCTCTATGGTTAAAAATGTGAGATTTATACTGATCACAAGACTTTGAAGTATATTTTCTCACAAAAATATTTCAACATGAGGAAAAGGAGATGGCCTGAACTACTCAAGTATTATGATTGCACGATACACTACCACCTGGGGAAGGCAAATAAGGTGGTAGATGCTTTGAGAAGAAAAGGTCATGGAGTTTTGAACATGATGAGAATTAAAAGAGATCCTATTTTCATGGATCTAGTGAATATGGATATGGGAATTACCATGGAAGGTAAAACATCAATAATTTTTCAAATGGTTTCCAAACCATGTTTAATAGAAAGGATAAAGAGTTCTCAGATCAGTGATGAAGAGTTTCAAAAGAAGATTAAAGCTGTGAATGATGGGAGATTGAATGAATTTGGGTATGAAGATGAAATTCTGAAATTTGGGAAGAGGTTTTGTGTTCCCAATATACCTGACCTAAAAAGGGAATTTCTAGATGATGCTCATAGTTCCAATTTCTCTATACACCCTGGGAGCACCAAAATGTATAGATATTTGAAAGAACATTTTTGGTGGGACAAGATGAAGAGGGAGATTGCTGATTTTGTGTCAAGATGTATGGTTTGTCAGCAAGTTAAAGCTGTATGGCAACAACCTAGAGGAATCATGCAACCTCTTCCCATACTGGAGTGGAAATGGGATAATATTACGATGGACTTTGTTATGGGGCTACCAAATACCCCTAGAAGGAATGATGAAATATGGTTTATTGTTGATCGTATTACCAATTCAGCACATTTTCTTGCAATAAGAGAAGATCTACCACTGGAACGTCTAGAAATGCTATATATTAATGAAGTTGTGAGACTTAATGGAGTACCCCTATCGATTGTTTCTGATCGTGATCCCCGTTTTACTTCATGATTCTGGAAGAGTCTTCAGAAGGCCTTGGATACTGTACTTCGTTTAAGCACTTCCTACCACCCTCAAACAGATGGACAATCAGAATGGACTATTCAAACCTTAGAAGACATGTTGAGATCCTGCTCACTTGACTTTCAGGGTATGTGGGATCAATATTTACCTCTGGTAGAATTTTCCTATAACTATAGCTTCCATTCATGTATTCGGATGGCACCATATAAATCATTATACAGAAAGAGATGTCGCACACTAAACTTTTGGGATGACGTTGGTGAAAGAAAACTTGTAGGCCCAGAACTGGTGGAGGAAACCATGGAAAAGGTAAATGTAATCCAAAAACACATCAAAGCAACTCAAAGTAGGCAGAAGAGCTATGCCGATAACCGAAGGAAGGATTTGGAATTTTAGGTAGGAGATCAGGTTTTCATGAAGGTATCTCCATGTAAGGGAGTTATAATTTTTGGTAAGAAGGGTAAAATGAGTCCTAGGTACATCAGACCTTTCGAAATTCTAGAACGAATTGGGGCTATAGCTTACAGTTTGGCAATGCCGCTAAGTCTCTACAAAGTTCACGATGTGTTCCACGTTTCACTGTTGAGGAAATACATGCCTGACCCAATGCATGTACTCACCTATGAGAAATTAGAACTGGAACCCGATCTGTCTTATTGCGAAGAGCCCATCAGGATTTTTGATACGAGAGAACAAGTACTGAGAAACTGGACGACTCATCTGGTAAAATTTTTGTGGAGAAACCATAAGATGGAAGAGGAAACATGGGAACCCGAGGAACTTATGATGAAGAACCACCCAAGTATTTTTATGCAGTAATATTCTAGAAATTTTGAGGATGAAATTATCTGAAGGAGGGGAGAATGTAACACCCCAATCTTCCATAGTATGCTTCTCTTTGAATAATACAGTAGCGTGTGTTGTACGCAACTTCGAGTTCTAACACACACCACAACCAATCAAACTAGCCATTATGAATAGTAATACCCACTTTTTGAGATTATATAAATTTCATCTCTCAAAATTGAATTCATTTTTGGATTCAGAATATCGAAATTAGCCTAGGGTAGAATTTTGGAACTTTTCAGATAACATTTATATTTTGATAAATAGTGAAAATTACTAAATTTTAATTAAAAACAACTTTTTTATTAGAAATAATTAAAAGTGATAAATTATGAATTTTACTGGTTTTAAAGTATATTTAGAATATAGTTTTACCATTTAATACAATTTTGGTCATTTGACATAATTTCACAGTTAAACCGGACATAAACAAGTATCAATCTTTTGATTGTTATTATATCTTAAAAACACGTTTTTTGTTTTGACATCAGGAATTAATTTTAAATTAATTTCTGCCACTTCTGTGTTTTGAATTTGGAAAAATGGATTCCATATTTGGAATCAGGATGTCCAAATTGGGTAAATAGGTAACTTTTATTTTTATACATTTTGAATAATTATTTCGGTAAATATTTTATTTACCATGGTTAAAGGGTAAATCCGGTGAATAAGGGTTAAAAAATAATATTATAATAATACTAAATTACCCTAAAACGTGTACTAACCTTATTGGTGGATACAGTTCCGACCATGGGAATCTTTGGGGCTATTTGGGGACCCCATGGAGCCACTTGTAGGTGATAGGGACACTTTATTAAATTAAATACAAAAATGACATAAGCATATATCTTTTAGAAATTTTTTTTACATAGGGTTATATATGTTGGATTTTCAACTATAAATATTCATTATAAATATAAAAAGATTTCCTACATAATGGTATTTTATCAATAATTTTTAGACATTATATAATTTAATTTATTTATGACACAATGGTGATGTATTAATTACATAATTAATGAAAAATTAGAATAATTGATATTATAAATACCCAAATAAATGTAATTTGAGACTTTTTATAAATTAAAATAATTTTATAGGTTAATAAGACATATTAGTATTGTTTATATAAATTTTTTTCAAATTAATAATGCTGTTATGAATTTATCAAAAACAAAATATCCAATAGTGTCAAAATTAACATAAAAGAGTTTTTAAAACGAATATTATATTATTAATTGATATTAAATTCCTAAAAATATAAGGTTTGTCCAATAGAATTATATAATGATAGGTGTATTATTAATGGACCACTTGTGGGTATCTTGTATGTATATAGTATGTTTATTAACTATATAATATAAAAATACAAAGTGACATGGTAATTGTTAAAGTAATTAACTAAGAGTTAAAACTAAAAGATTAGGTTAATATAGTGACCCAAACCTGTCTAAAACCTATTGGTTGAGTGTTTTTCGACCCATAACCACATTAAAATTTAAATAATACACTTTGGAGCCATTAGAAACCGAATATGAATTTATTATAAAATAATATTTATAGATTTTTCAAAGGTGCCCCTTACCCCTCTTATAAAAGGGCACTCCACCTTCTCATTAATTCACACCTTCAAAGCCTTTTTGTTCGGCCAACCCCTGCCCAAATAATCTCTCAACATCCCTCACTACAACCTAGAGTCCTTAGTTTTTTCATAAAGCCAACCTACGGAGCCCTTTTAATCAAATCAAAAGGAAGAACCCGAAGAAGAGGAGGTTAACCTACCCCCAACCAAGGAAAAGTACAAGGTAAGGGGTTTTCATCTCACTCCTTATTCCTATGAGATTCATGCCATATTTCCACTATTACCTTTTGTGTGGTGTATGTACTACCCATAATTTTATTACTTGTGTAATACACTTTAATATATGTTTATTTACATATTCATTGTATGATACTTCTTTCATGGGGTGTATGTTTCGTAAGTTACCAAATTGGTAAGGGTTTATTTCGCAATATCTTCATTATCCGAGGATGTTTATACGTAATAATCTACTGGTACTTCTTTATCATCCACATCCATGTTTCTTAAAAGTGTATTTCATTTTTTTTACTATTTACTAGAATATGGGTTAAAGTCATTTATACCCTTGTTTGAATTTTTATAAGAGGTTTATAAAGGAATCTTTCTGTCATTTTCCAAACAAGTTCCTTTTTAACCTTTTCGACAGAATTAAGGTAAGAATGTTATTTTAACTTATATGGTGGGTGCGGATATTTTCCTCCGTTATAAAATCTCTGAAGCGTCCCTTATAAGCTTATAAGAAAATTTTCAAAGTAAATGTTTTATTTTATAATTATGTGACTTTTAAATGAATTCAAAAAAAGAGATATTTCTCTCAAATAGTTTTGATTTCATCTATGTCAACATCCTTTGATGGATTTTAAGCTTATTTGAAGTTGATTTATTATGATACAAAACTTCTATATTGTATTAAAGGTTTTGTGATATGTTTTACTATGGATGTGTTATTTTTATACCATTCATGGTTTATGGATGAAGTATTTACATTTCGTGTGCTAGTTTTAATACGAATGTTTATGTTATGTTTAAACCTATTCATATGAGGAATGCATTGAACGTAATAAGTGACGTTGGAGCTCGCTATAGCTCCTCAATTCATCGGTAGGTCTCATTAGACAAACTAGTGTCTTGGCACGAGGCCTTGAAAAAATCTTATTTGTAGTCTTGGCACGAGGCCTTGGCTACATGGTTATGATAGTCTGGCATTATGCATTCCATCATTATGAAAGCGGTTATTGATATTGAATGTGATTATTCGACTAGTAGAATATCCATGTGAATAAGTAAATGGAATTATTTCATTTTATATTTTCCATATTATTCTGATGTTTAAGTTTAAAAGGATTTTGTTTTAGTTATACATTGCCTTAATTGTTTATGCTTATTTGTGAAAGTTTTCGCTATACTTTTATCCTTACTGAGCATCCAATCTCACCCCTTTCAGTGTTTTATTTTTCCCAGGATGTGAAGAAGTAATTTATGAATGACCTGCAGGGACAGTATGTGGGGATATGAGTGTGGACTATGGAGACTATGTTGTTGTAGTTTTAATTTTATGATGTAATGTACAATTTATTAATGTATCTAGTTATTCCAAGGCTACTAAACTAATTAGTCTTTCAAGACTTGATCTTTCTTGTGATCATGACAATGTTATGTAATAATGCACCGACTCTAGGTAACTGGGGTCGGGGCATTAAAACTAATCTAATAAATCCTTGGTGATGTGAACTATTATATCTATACCATTGTAATAAAATAACCATCAACTCTAGGATAATGGGGTCAGGGTTGTTACTGTTGGTATCTGAGTAGATTTGGTAGAAACCTTTTGAACTAGATGTTAATTTAACATGATAATTATTACAGTTCCTTATAGTGATTTGTTGGCTCAATACTCATTATTATTGTGAGATAAATTAGTGTGTGCCATTATTTAGTGATGACGCCTAATTGAAGAAAGGTAATCAATACCTATGGTCAATGTAGGGACTTCCCTATTATGAAAGTAAACACAGTTAGTGTTGGATCTGAGATGATCATGACTGTAATAGGAAAACTTACTCATATTATGATGAATAACTATACTACACATATGTTTGTTTGTTTCATTTAGAAAATTCCCTCATATTTTTGTGGGACTACTAATACAATTGTAGTTGAGTAGTGGATCAAGTCCTTTGAAAAGATATTTCTAGCATTGGGATGAAATAAAAATTAAAAGGTAGTATTAGAGGTATATTTCCTCAATGTAAGTGCTGATAAATGGTGTTATTTTATCTATAATACTAAGGAGGAAGATGAAATTAAATACATACAGTTAATTTTTTTTAAAGAAAAATTATTTGAAAAATATTTCCCTCAATAGAAACGAACTAAAATGAAGAGAAAATTTCTTAACTTAAAGAAAAAGGAATAATAGAGTGTTGTAGAGTATGAGGATACCTTCAAAAGTATATCCAGGTTTCTACTGAATAAATAAGTGATTCATAAAATAAGATTAATCATTTATTTGAAGGTTTTAAGCCAGGTCTCTGAAGGACAATACCTTCTAAAACATTTGTATCATATGATGAAATAGTATTAAGTGCCATCAAAAGGGAAAATGAATTTTCAAAATCTTATATGTTCAAGAGAAATCAAGATAAGAAGAGGTCTTCTGATAACCATGGAAATGGTGAAGCATCAAATAAGAAGAGTGTAATGAAGAAGTTTTCTTTTTTCATAAATTGTGAAAAGAATCATCCTAGGAAATTCTTGAAAGGAAAGTTAGTTTGTTATAAGTGCGGAGAAAAGGGTCATTGATCTAATGAATGTAAGGGGAATACAAAAATCAATGAAGTTAAACGATTCCACTATAATGAAATGGGTAATTATTCAAACTAATATCCCATGCACCAAGATAATCTATCAAAATAGAGTCCAAGGGGAGTTGTCCAAGCTTATGTGATCACCACAAATGAAGTATAAGTACCCACTAATGTAGTGGTAGGTACATTAATCTTATCTTCAAGTTTATCTAATGATTTATTTTTTTCTATATCACCACACTCTTTTTTATCTACCATGTTTTTCAAGAAAATTAGAAAATTACCTTTTGATTTAGTAAGGGAGTTGTAAGAAAAAAAATCATATGGGAAGTATCATTGCAAAAAAAATGTGGCGGTTAGTCCCTTTTATGACACATAAATGTAATTTAGTTGCTGAAATTATCATCATACCTACGGTTGAATTTGATATAATACTTGAGATGGACTGAATTTCAAAATATGATGTGGAAAATGTATAACAAGAAGAATGAAATTATGATCTACGAGGAAGATATAGAATCCCTTATTTGTAGAGTATAAACTTCATCATTAAATTCTTATCTAGATCCACCCCTAGTAACTCTAGTGAATAAAATTATTAGGGAGGAATATAAAAAAACATCTAGGGATTAGGAAAGTAATATTCATATTGATGATGTACCAATTGTGCAGGAATACATTGTTGTATTTCCTAATAAATTATCTGGATACCCCCCAGAGAGTGAAATTGAGTTTAACATTGATCTAATGATTGATGACAGACCAATATCAAAAACTCATTATAGAATTTTGACAATATAATTAGTGGATCTGAAGAAACAACTAGAGTATTTAGGTAATTAGGGATTTATTCTCCATAGTGTTTCTCAATAGAGATCCCTTATTCTCTTTGTTAAGAAGAATTATGTACACTTGATGCTATGCATTGACTATATAGAAATCAATGCTATTATAATACAAAATAATATCCTCTACCTCCTATTGATGGCTTATTTGATCAACTTCACAGAGCTAAATTTTTTTAGAAGATTGGAATTTTTTCTATATGCCATCAATTTCATGTAAAGAAGGATGATATTCCAAATACATTTTTTTAAACTAGGTATGGGCATTATGAGTTTATAGTAATTCCATTTGGACTGACTAATGTACCATTTTTTTCCTAGATATAATGAAAAAATTATTCAAGGAATATATTTATATTTATGTTGTGGTATTTATTGATGATATATTGGTGTACTCCAAAAGCTATGAGGACCATGATAACAACTTATAAAGTGTTATAAAGACTCTTAGAATAAAGTTTTTATATGGGAAGTTTAGATAGTGTGATTTTTCGCTTCAAATAGTTTCTTTTTATGTCCATATTTTCTCTAAGGATGGAATCTTAGGTGATCCTATAAAGACAAAGGAAATCCAAGAATGACCTACACCAAAGAACATAATTAAGGTAAATAGTTTCATTGGATTAACTGGTTAATATTGATGTTTAGTTCAGATATTTTATTAATTAGATAACTCGTTAACTGAGATCAGAAGTAAAGGGGTTAATTTCATATGGAAAAAATAATTTGTTGAAAGTTTTGAATAATAAAAGGGAAGATTAGTTAATGCTCTGGTTTTGACTCTTCCATCACTGATGGGTTCCTGATATAAAATGATGCATCAAATAAAGGACTGAGTTGTGTCCTTATAAAAAATTATAAATTTAATACATATAAATAAAGAAAGTAAAAGATTCATGAAAAAAATACAATGAATAATATTGAGTTAGTATCCATAATCGTTTCTCTGAAGGTATAGAGACACTATATCTATGGTGAAATATGTGAGTTATAATTAGATCACAAGACTTTGAAATACATATTTACAGAGAAAGAAATCAATATGAAGAAAAGAATATGTATTAAGTTACTCAAAGATTATAATTGTTTAATATAGTACCATACAGGAAAATAAAATAAGGTAGCTGATTCATTAAGAAAAAAATATCATAGACTTCTAACCCAAATGAGGATTGAGAAAAATCCTATGTTCATGGATTTTGTAAATATGGATACGGTAAATTTTAATGTAGTGGAAACATCACACTTTTATTAAATGATTATTTATCCCTATTTACCATAGAAGACATGATGTTCTCAATATATTGATGATAATTTTCAAAAGAGAATTGAAGCTGTTAAAGATGGAATATTGGAATACTTCATGTATGAGGATGGAATTATAAAATTTGGAAGGAGGATATGTGTTATATAATTATCTAAGCTAAAAAAGAACAATTAGATGATGCTCATAGCTCAAATTTACCTATACAATCTGGTATCATTAAGATGCATAGATATTTGATGGAACATTTTTAGTGGGATAATATGAAGTGAGAAATTTCTTGTTATGTATAAATATGTTTAGTTTTTCAACAAGTGAAGGCTGAAAGACAACATCCTAGAGGATTCATGAAACCAATAACTATTCCTACATGGAAATGAGGTAACATTACTATGGATTTTTTCCCTAGATTACCAAAGACTCCATGAAACAATGATGAGATATGGGTAATTATTGATTGAATTTCCAAATATGCACATTTCATTGATATAAGGGAAGGCTTTCTATTAGAGTACCTTGCTTGACTCTATATTAATGAAGTAGTTCACTGTGCACATCTTTCAATTGTATTCGATCATGATCTATGATTTACATCGGAATTCTGGAAAGGTCTTTAGAAGGCTTTGGATGATGATCTTAATTTGAGCATCTCTTATCACCCTCAAACCAACAGGAATTCTGAAAATACCATTCAAACAATAGAAGACATGTTGAAATCATGCTCACTTGACTTTCAAGGAATATGTGATCTGTATTTTCCTTTGTTAGAGTTTTCCTACAATAATAGTTTTTATTCAAGTATTCAAAAGGTTCCATATAAAGAATTATATTGTAAGAGATTTCATACTCTAACTTTTTGGGATGAATTTGGTGATAGGAATCTTTTAGGACAAAAACTTATTGAATACACAATGAAAAAGGTAAAGACTATCCAGGCTCATATTAAAGGAGATCAAAGTAGGAAAAAGAGTTATGCTGATAACTAGAGAAAGGATTTTGAATTTCAAGTGGGAGAACATGTCTTTATGAAAGTATCTCTTTTTATGGGTGTAAAAAGGTTAAGTAAGAAATGGAAATATACCCCCAAGTATATTATACCATATGATATTCTAGAAAGAATTGGAGCTGTATCTTACCAACCATCAATTCCACCAAGTCTCTCCAAAGTTCATGACGTGTTCCACATATCATTGTTAAAGACATAAATGCCAGACCCAACACATGTACTCACCTATGAAGAAATAGAACTAGAACCTGATTTGTCTTATTGCAAATATCCCATTGAAATTCTAGACACTAGAGAGCAAGTATTGAGAAATCAGATGACTTCACTGGTAAAAGTTCTTTGGAGAAACCGTAAAATGGAAGAAGCTATGTGGGAACCTGAGAATGTTATGATGAATAACCACCCTCAAATATATAGAAGCAAATATTCATGAAAATTTTTGAGGAGGAAATTTCAGAATGAGGGAATAATATAACACCCCAAGGTTTTATGGTATGTATATTCTTAAATAAATTCAATTCATTTGATAGATTATGTTTAACAAAACACTGAGCTTAAATGAACAATGATATATTATTAAATAGTAACCTTACCATTGGAATAAGAATATGACCATTAGGAGTAGTAATATGGCCAATAGAATAGTAACCTCACATAGTAAAGTATAAGTAAAATTTAATCATTATATAAATGAAGTTATGATATACTTATATCATAGTATAAGTAAATAAATGTTTTAAGAATAAAAAATTAAGTGTTGGATTTTTTTAAAACATATATATATTTTTAAAATTTTATAATTAATATAATAATTTAAAAGAACATTTATTTTTATTAAATACATTCATAAATTTATATTTTGTTTAATGATTATATGATAATTTTATGAGGTGTTAATTAATTTTTCAAAGTGTCACAAAATCAGTTGTAATTTTAAAATCAATATTTCTTAATGAAATGAATATTTTAATTAAATATTAAATTTATCCTATTTATAAAATTATTTTCATAAAGTATAGCTCATTTTAGAATTATATATGTATTAAAATGGTTAGGGTGAATATTTTAAAATTTTCTAAAATAGTTGACTTTTTAGTGATTAATGAAATACAATAATTTATGGTATATAACATTATAAGTTAAATACATAATTTATTGAGTCATTTATGATATAAGTACCATAATATATGACTCTAATTAACTATTTAATATATTTAATGATAAGTTTCCATACTATTGATAGTTTTGAGGACAAATAATAAACTAATGAATAAAATAATAAAAAAACACCCCTCTCATCCACTATAAATATCACCCCTCACCACCTCTTCTCCACACACATTATAATACTTGAATATTTTCCAATTTATTTTCAAAACTTTTTCAATGACTCTACCCCACATCTAAGAGATTTGTTTTTCACAAAAAAAATATCAATCTTAATTTCCCTAAGGAGGTTCTCAAGGAGAAGAATTCAAGAGGTAAAATAATCTTTCGTTTTCATTTAATTTGTATCTATTATTATTATCTACTAACCTCCACTTATCCAAGTGAAATGATACATCTAGTATATTATATATAATATAATTTTATTATATTAATCAAATACCCATCGTCAACCCCCTTCTCCTCTCCTTATTTTTCTAAAAATGAAAACATTGTCTGTGATGTGTCGATTTACCACCATCGTGGATGATGCATTTTCATTTTCCCTAACCACCTTCAAGGATGGTCATAAAAAAATTTATCGTTAAACCAGATTATAATATGTGTATTAAAAATCACTTGATTCTCTATAACTAGTATATAAACATAATATTAAATAAAATGATACTAGTTTCTAATGGTCGTATAAACCCCCCAAAATAATCTAATCATTTTTCATTAAATGTTTTATTTAATGAATCATACTCATACCATATAACCAAATGATTATTATGACCATTTAATATTATGTAAGTTTATTAGTACTAATTAATTTCACTTGTCAATTTTTTATTCCATTTTATAAGAATTACCATAATTAAACTCAAAGGAACTGATCATAAAATCATGAAACGAATGCTCACAGAACAACAAAATTGAATCTTATAACTGATAAAAAAATGAACTTAATAAAGCTATAATAAATAATATACATGTAGAAGTGGTTTTGAATTAATTAATTAGTTTATTTAATTTTATTATCAAGGATATTAAATAAAAATGCAGAATGATTTCAGAAATATGGTAAGGGACTTCATCTCAATTTCCATTTCAATAAGACTTACTTAGTATGGTGCACCTCATCGTTTTTATGTGGTGTATCTACAACCCCTTTGAGATCATTTTTTTTGGAAAATTATATTTCTATTAAATATTCATATTTATTGTATCATAGATATGAATATTTTCTAAGTCTTATACCATTTTATAGATAATGTTTACTTTAAATGTCACTTTAAGTGGAGAAATATTGATAAATAAGTATCTTCCTCTCAATACAGGTATTTTGATAATTAATATTGTTCATGAATTAAATCTATGTATGAATAATGATTTAGAATTGTAGTAAATGGTGGGGGAAAACATTATATATCCCCTTGATGCATTGACATGTCTCATGAGAAAAAATAGTTGGTGAAAAACCTTTTGTGTTTGTTTCTAAGAAAAATCAGACGAGTTTCTACCCACATACATAAACATAATTTATAGTATAATGGTTCATGTTCTAGATACATGATGTCAAATTATTAATCATTTTCTTCATTAAATATTCAGTTATTATTTTCCATGATATTTTCACTATGAAAAAACTTATTGATGCATTTTCATTCTCAGTTTATTGATGGCATGCGTTTTTAAGTTATTTATCTTTCCATATCATTTATGACTTATTGATTATACTTCACTTATTTTTATTCATGTTTTTTTTGTATTTAACTATTTCATAGAATTAGAGATCTCCCTTTTACTTGTTTTCCTTCCCCAAGTTATGAATATGAAAACTTTTAAAAAGTGTCAAGGAAGTAGTTTATTTTCACTTGTTATGTTCTATGTTTAATTACCAATGTAATATGAGACCCATGTATATATCTATTTCTACAAGACTACTAAACTAATCAATCCTTGGTGATGTGATCTCTCATATCTTTTCTGTTATGATAAAATAACCAGTGACTATAGGCTAATGGGATCAGGGTTGTTACATGTATCAAGCAAAAACACAATGTTCATCTATAGTAACCATCCTAAATTTTTATAAGGATAATACAAAATTCCTTATGGTAGAAAAGATATATTTGTGTTATATACTATATTTATATAAGAGGGTTAACATCTCTACTTGATATAGCGGGGTCGATATTGAATTATGTATAGTTAATGCCTAATATATAAAAGTAGTTATCATAGGAACAAGTTCTAGAAGACCTTTTGGAAAAGGAATATTCCAGAGAAACATATTGTGTAAGAAGGATAAAACCATGGTGATGTAGTTATATTCACTGTGGTCAATGATACATTATTCATGGAGAATAATGATTCCTACATGTATGTATTATATGGAAATTATCTATAACTGGAAAGATAAATTAAAATTAAATAATGGGTTCCATGTATGATAGTATACGAGGTTTATTAATTTTAATACTATAATGGGTATTTAATTGTGACTAGACATGGATGGTACATGTGTGGTACCAATCAGGATCAATTGGTTATACCAAGTCTTTATTCCAAAATCCATTAGAATTTTACTTATCATAACTATTTTATACAATTATTAAATTGATCATTGGTTGTCAAGGAAACTAATTGTGGAAGATGTCCATACGACACAACCAGAAAAGGATAACGACATAATAGAATGCCAAAAAGGGTGTAAGTTTTTTAAATATAGTGGTTAGTGGGATCAATATAGTTTTACAAGTAAAATATGTTTGTTAACATATGAAAAAAATAGATATTATCCTTACAGTTAGTTAAGACCATGATAAACATAACTTTCCAAAGATTAACTTTAAGTAGCAACCAAAGTTCTAGGGAACGATATTTACCGAGGTAGATCTAAAGGTTTATTAAAACCAGTAAATCATACATATATTGACATAGTATTGAAAAATACAAGTTGAAATAATTCGAGAGAAAATTGTTACCAGTTTCACATAGCATATATCTATCCAGGTATAAATGTCTAGGATATAGGAGGAGATTAACGTGGTGATTTTAATTCCATATTCTTTAACGATGAATACATCACATATGTGATGATATGTATAGGAATTGATATTTCAAAGAAATAATTTATAGTAGGAAAATAATAGTTGTATCCAAGAGAACTACAACAAATTTAGTGAGAACTGTCCAATTACACTTGAATAAGTACAAAGAATGGGTACCTGGTATATGGAGGGTGTTGGGACCAAGTTGGATGGAGAAAGAAGTTTTAAGAGTTATCCTTTGTAGAGTGTTGTATTTTGTTTTCAAAGAAGATAAATCAATTCACTTTGTAAAAGGACCCAAAACCAGATGATGCTCTGCTGATATGTATTTCAGAAATATCATAAGTTAAGAGACCTTGTGATGAAAGCCTTATGAAGGAAAGGGGGAGAAATGACGATTCCAGTCATATACAGTTTTGATTGGAAGGAATGATACTACTAGAAGATAAGGAAGTTTCAGTACTTCCCATTGTAATTATGACAATGCTAAATCTAGTCTATAAAAGTATATATATCAGGATAGTGGAGTTAGTGATAAAATCTAAGGAATGGTTGTGGGAAGATGTGAATATAGAAATGAAAAAGGAATGGAAAATCTGGAGGCGGCACAAAAGCACAGTTTAAGGTGGCGTCGTTTTCCAGTGTTTGCCAAATTTTAGGGCCTGAAAATCGGGAGATGAAGAAGTGGTTTTGGAAAAGGAAAGAAAGTGGTGTGAAGTAAAGAGTGACGTGAAAGTATTGGAACCCAAGTATTGGCATGAAAGTTCTGGCGTGCAAGTGTAAGTGGTGTGCAATTCATATTTCAAAAATCATCACATCAAAATATGACAATGTAAATAAAGTGGCACGCAAGTTGAAGATTGGCGCACAAGTCAAAAAGTGGCACGCAAGTATAAGTGGCGCGCAAGTGTGGTGCACAAGTATAAGGGGCACGCAAGTGTATGTTGCACGCAAGTCATATTCCAACATCATCATATCAAAATATGGAAAAGGAAAGAAAGTGTTGCGCTAGTGATGGAAGGGTGCACAAGTGATGGAGAGGTGCGCAAGTGATGGTGCACAAGTCTTTATGGCGCACAAGTAAGAAAAATTCCTATAAATAGACGACTTGCCTCCTCATTTTCTAATTCTCAACACTTAAGAGAAAATCTGAGCTCTGAGCATGCAAGTAGTAGAGGGTGCTCAGATTGTGTAAGTTTTTCCACGCATGTTTTGCTGTGTAAGTTTTTCCGTGCAAGTGTTGCCGCTCAAGTGTTGTCATGCAAGTTTTGCCATGAAAGTTTTTCCACGCAAGTTTTGTCACACAAGTTTTCTGACGTGATCAAGCAGGGAGGCATGCAAGCAGGTGGCGCACAAGTATTGAGTAGGCGTGCAAGTAGGAAGGCACACAAATAGGAAGTGGCGCGCAAGCTGTTTTCTCCTGGAGGTTCTTACCATCTTCTGGGTAGGAAAGTGAAGATATGTAATTCAGAGAATAAAATTGTTCAATTGTAAAGAAGCACTGAAATATTGTAATTCCCTATTTGTGCTAAGTGGGTGCACAATCACTTTCATATTGTTTTCCAAGTGCTACACGAGTGTAAGGGTATATCCTACTCACTATATTCCACATCAAAGGATTGTTTTCTAGTGGATTGTGTGGTACTAGATTATTTCCGTACCATACCAATGACGTAGTTACTCTTTTTGAGTAGTGAACCTTGAAAATCTTGTGTTCATGTGATTGTGTGTGTTCGGCAGGGAAGAAACTCTTTAACAGGAGGTGAAGGTTGTTTCAAAAAGAAAGAACGATAAAAAGAAATAGATATCACTAATTCACCCCCCCTCTTAGTGATACTTGGATCCCGACTGGGAACTTTGGATAGGAATGGATATTAGTTTTTAATGGACACAAAATAGTCTTCCATGGATCAATGTGATCTTATATCATAGTTAGGATTTGTAAATAAGAAATAAAAGATCATTCAATATAGTGGTAGCCAAATCTACAAATACCGAGTACATTATGTCTTTTGAGGAAGGTAAGAAGTAGTGTAAAATAAAAAATGTTTTGTTCTAGTTCTTGGAATCACATCTAGTAAGTAAAGTATTATCATAATGTAAGTTATGGTAATTTTAATGGCCAATATTTCAAGTTAATATAGCGTACAAAGGGATATACTCAGGGATAGAATCTCTTGAGAAGTCTTAATCAAAGAAGTAAAGTTGCAGATAAAAGAATAACCAGGTTGTGAAAACATGGTAGACCCTTAAATAAAGTAATATCTGAACAGAAACATGATCTTATTATGTGAGGGCTAAAAAGGATTGTTAGAAAGTTGGATTTAGTGGAATTTAGAGTGTTGTAATAGTGGGTGACCAATATCTAACTTGAACAATAATTTTGATTTCCATTACTTATATAAATTTTGATATATATATGTATTTATTCTTACCATAATAGTGTTTATATTTCTACATCCACTATTTACTTGGTAATTTCCTTGGATTATGTGTCATACCAAAATTTTATAGTAGTTCCCATCTATAATGAGAACCTAGAGATATTGTGATAGTAATATTAAATATATATGTCCTATGGTCTAGATACGTCATACAACTAGGACACATACGATGTATGACTATCAAGTGTTGGAGGATAATAATCATTGAGACTTCTTCTCATGAAGTTCATACTTAGTGATATATAGTAGTGAGTTAATGAGGATATACCCACCAATAAGAGAAACACGTGTTTTTAGTCTCATTGGTTGTTTCTATCGATAAACATGTGTATTGGTATCTAGACTTGAGATCATTATCAGGTTGAACAGGATGGTGGTACCTTTATAAATCCATGTCCATGGTACAAGAAGGTATGTCTATCTAGTAACGTCACAAAATATATAGAGAAAGAAAGGATGATTACAAAACTGTATGAAATTCTTTATGAGATATCCTGAGACAAAGAGATTATATTACACAATAAGTGTTTGAAGAAAGAAGTCATAGTTATGAAATTCATTATCTTATTAGGGGCCATGATGGGGTTCTAGAATATACTATTTGTCTATGGGTTTGACTCACTACTATTTAGATGAGGACCTAGTTGTTCACACACTAAGTGTATCCAAAATTTCCACATATTATTATAAATAAAATTTTAGGATAAAGTGTGACCAATGTGAGGGGGATGGAGAACGTTCAAGTATGATCGATCAAAAATAAAACCAATTCAATTATATTATTTAGGTTTATAATAATGAATATTTAATTTATTTCTCAATTTATTAGAAAGTTTTTTATAATAAATTTGAATACAAGAAAAATATAATTCTTCAAATGTTCATTGGATGTTCAAGGTTTATTAAATTATTTGGAAAGATTAAATGACAAGTTGATGGTTCATATTTTATCATGTAATATTTAATAGTTTTACAAGTGAGTGATATAATATTTGTGACATTTATGATAATTTTATTATGTCATGCTTGTGAACAAAGGTATAAAATTTAAGTTATTATTGTCAAGAGACCAAAGTATATTTTAAAAAAGTATAAAATAATTATAAAACATCATTTTAACCTCTTGAATTATAATTTACACCATTTTAGGTACAAAGTACAACTTATTTCCATGTTTTTTATACCCCCTCCACCCAACATAGATTCTACACTATATCGGAATGTGATTAAAACATTAATTTGTTAGACCCCCAACTATAAGATGGTTATATCCCCTATTTCCAATTAACCTTCAAAAGTTGGTTAGACCCCCCAACTACACTTTCTTAATAGGGATTGGTTGGACACCCCCAATCAAAATATTCAACCAATAGATTAAACCCCCAACTTAAACCTTTAGTTTTAGATAGCTTGATCTGCTATAGAAAGATCAATTGAAGATCATACTCCATGATATTTCAGGATCAAACTAGATCATGTACAACATCATATACCTTTTCACTGAAGCTGGAATTCCTCAAATAATATCATATCATAGTATATAATCATCTGACTTAGTATTATAGTGCTCGGGAAAGAATTAATTCTTCTACAGAAGACTCGGCCTCACTAGACATTGAACACTTGGATACATAAATTTATTCCGAATCACTGATATAAATATAGTCCTAGCTTTAGTCTAAAATATATGCACACTAATTATGAAATATAAATTGAATTTAAATTTATAAACATTGTGTAGGTTCATAATAATACACGGTATTATCAATATTTTCTTATGAGAATGTTATTAGATGTGCACTTAAGTGTAGTGATTTTGTATACACACATACACTATTTAAAAGTAACACTACCTCTTCAATTTCCTTTTGAAAAAAAATATTACGAGTATTTCACATTATATGGATGGACATGCATGAATACATGCATATGTTGTTTGTCTCATCGAATCCAAATCACACATCACCCACTTTCACATTCAATATTCACACACACTCTCTTCTATCTTGTGAAATCACCTTTACACACATACACACACTGAACACTCACATAATTTTTTCAAAAACCACCTACAGGGAAAACATGCACAATAATTTATTATTTGTGTAATGTATGTAGGGATTTTACACCCAAATTTGAAAATATATGTGGTTTCAAGATTATTTGTACAACAGTGTAGAACATAATCTTCAAGTGTACATGTACAATATATCATTCAAAAACGTGCCTTCTAAATTTTATTCATGATTCTTTGGATGATTCTCATTTATTTTTCACATAAATTCATTGTTCCTTCCCAAAACAGTACATGGTGTAGCATTCTTCTACGTGGAACAAATGTGACTAGAAAAACTATTCATATGGGAACATATAATCATTGCTTCAGTCTTCTTCATGAAACATGTTAATGAAAAATATGTTCACAAATAATATTATTCGCACATAATCTTATTCTCCTTGTTGTTGGGTTTCAAATCTTCACATGACAATAGATTATGCAGTTATTTAATATTTTCAAAACAAGCTCGCAGAAACTCAAAAGAATATCTTCTTCATGCAATAACATATGTTGATCTCAAATGCATGGTAATTCCTTCAAAAAATCAGAATGCATGTTCAGTTATGTTTTTATCTCAAAAAACTCTCAAATGAGTGATAATATCTTGGTTGAGAGATAAGATTCCAACTAGAAAATGAGCTTGATCGAGATAATATAATGTAAATCTTCCTCCATAGATAATTGGATAGTGATTATGTATACATGACTCCATGGAACAGCCCCTTTACAGAAATTATCCTCCACCATCATTCCTCCACCACATGATGGACCACCACCACTCCTTTTTTCCTCTATTAGGAGTTCCTATGCATGCTACGCCACCTGCTGGCTGGCCGAGGATGCACTTACCCATATCAGTAGTAGTGTGGGACCCTCACCTAGTTGGTAAAGGTTGGATTATTTTTTGATTAACTCCATTAAAAAACCAAGCCATGTTCTATAGGAAATCAAAAACCAACCTTCTCAAATATTCTAACACAACCATACTCAAACCCTCATAAAAAATGATAAAAAATATTATGTATATATATTTTTTATTTTTATTTCAATAATTTTTGTAAACTTTATGTCAACAAAAACATATTTATTTAGAAAATTCTTACCAGATCTACAATTTTCATATTTAAAACCTTAAAACATATTGAAAATTTTCCCCCAAACACTTATTGAAAATAAATGCAATTCACCAAAAACTTCAATCTCCTCCTATTTATTTTTTGTCAATACTCAAATGATGTAAATTTGTTTACTTTTATTTCTCCCCCTTATTGGAAATTAATACAAAGGTGGATTTAGTTTTTCAAACTTCAAGAACTTTCTTTTCAACTTCATTTTTAGGTGAATAAGCCTCACGAAAAAAATCATTGATCTTTAAATTAATCAAATCTAAGTCTACATGGGAATGCTTGGTGTATAAAACAAGAGATATGTCACCTAAGAATTAAATCTATTGAAATAATATAATTTGATACCATTCAAAAACAAATTTCAATAAATATGACATGGGGAACAAATTTGAACAAAATTTCCAAGATATTTCCTACACACACCTCAATAAACGAATTAGAAAGTTTAAGTTCAAAAATAAATATCTTTAATTAATTTATAATCCTTCTCAAGGGATGTATCAATCTCTTTAAATTCGTTACATATTAGTACAAAATAATTTATATAAGGGAATAAAGAGGAACCAATTTGTTCCTTATAAATATAACTCACGTTGAGAGTTTCCTCTCAACCTTACTTTTCCATTATTCCTTTTAAACTCAAATTTGTAAGTGTTCTCCATCATCTATTGGGTTGTTAGAAGATTCATGCAATGTTTTGTATCATACCCAATTTTTACACACTCTTAACAATTTATAATTTTCAATTCATCATATATAGATGACATTTCATCATCTTTGAATTCTTAATATGTCATTACTTTATTTTCCTTTTCTTTGATAAGCTTCTGATCCTTTTCAAATTGTTTCAGCTTCTCACATAATTCACTAGAGACTGTAACCTTATTCACTATTTGAATGATCTTGTCATTTTCATTATGAGGAGTCTCACTTGATAAATAGATGCTGAATTTATTAGTTTTTGACCTTATTTACCACATCTACCACATAATTTATTCAAACATTTATATAAGTTCTGCATTGATAGTTTAAATGAATTCATGATCATCAGTTTCTCTTTCTAATAATCCGATGTCATCTACTCAACATTGATCCCCCTTGATTTATGACTTCTTCTTGGTAGTTATAGGTTATAACAGCATGAATAATCTTTATAGACAAACACTCCACAACACTAATAATAGCCTCTAAACATTTATCTTCCAGACAAATAGTGATTCAGTTATGAAGATTGTAGTTGTTCCATTCTCATAGATTGTGGATGTATCTTATTAGGAGGAAACATTATGACTAAATTAGTATACTCTAACTTATTTTTTCTTTTGGAAATGTTGGATCCATTATATTCTTTCATAACGGCATTATTAGAAATACCGCATGTGCATTGAGATTCATTTGGCATATAATCAAATTTTGTTGTGAACCCTTATTTTCACCTGCTTTAGACGATTCACACATAATATAAAAAGCCTTGGTGTAGTATTATTTCGTCTTATTAAACTCACTTTGTGCTACAAGATGCATAAATTGTGTGTTAGATAATTATTCCTCTTTCTCAATAAGTCCTTGCTCAAGATCATTCACCATCTTCTCAAATTCATCTAATTTCAAATGATTTTGTTTATTCTATTCAACACATGATGACTAATCCTTTTCAAGATCTTTATTTATAATATTTTTCATCCTTTATTCTAAATCAACTATCTTAATCTTATTCGTTCTTATTTAATTAAGATGAATCTACTCTTTCCTTACACATTCATTATTTTCAAAGGAAATCTGGCCAATTTCTTTCTTCAGATTTTTATTTTCCTTATTGAGTTGCATATTGTCGACAAGAGTAGATTCCAGATTTTTTTAATATCCATTATAAATCAGTTATCTCACAACCTTCATCACCTTCAAATGTGTCTCTATATTTCTTATATTCACCCATAAATCACATTTTATTCTTAGTAAATCCTTTATCTTCTGAATCACTACTTGATGATGCAAATTCATACATTTCTCTTTTTGTATGTAAACCTATTATTATTCTTTTTTACACTTCCTATTATGATAATTCTTATCCTATTCATTGAAGTCATTTTCATTAACCTTATTATTTGGAAAATTATTATAAAAATTAACACTATTGTGACCATTACATCACTTTGGTGTTTGTTTACTATTTTCTTTACATCCTCCTATTTTCAATATTATTGTAAATAAGGACATCATTTGAATAAAGTCTTGTTCAACTTCTTCATTATCAGAATCACATGATTTTGGTTCTTAATTGATTTTATTTTTACCTTTTTTTTCATGGCCTCAAAGGCCATCTCATTTCTTGAATTTTTCTTGAATGCTAAAACTGTTCTCATTTCAACATATGTATGAGTATTATGAAGTTTATACAATGATATATGTTCTATATATTCTGGTGTAGAAATATTTGAGTCAAATCCTTCTAGGAAATTTCTCATAAGCTTAATCATAATATAAAAATCATCCATATTCTCTCCAAAACCTCTTATTTTAATAAAAATTTCATTTACTTTTGTAAAGTAGTCATCAATAATTTCGTCATCAACCATTTTGATATCTTCAAACTTTATTCCCCAAATTTTCACCTTGGATTCTATGAATTTCATATTTCCTTCATAACTGCTTATCAGTTTGTCCTAGATCTCTTTGATCGTTTATAAACCCATCACTTTAGTGTAAAAAGTTTCTTATAGATCCTTCAATATTGCATTCTGATCCTTTCCATAAACTTCCAGATTTCTCTTGTCAGCTTGAGTAATAAAAACGTCTTCATTAATATGTGGGAAACCCACTATTGATGCATCTCTCACTTCTAGGCTAAGAGATATCAGGTAAGGAAGAATAATATTCCTTCAACTGTGGTTGTTCATTCCATCAAGGGTAGAAATTCCTTGTCTATTCAATAAATTCAAATTCTCTATTTATGTGAAAATTTCTGGATCTACAGAGGGTACCTTTGGATCTGATACCAATTTAAATGTCCAAGGATAGGTTAGATACCATAGAGGGGGGGGGGGGGGGGGCTGAATCAGTGGTATATTGATTTTAAAAATTCTTTTACTTTTGATTTAACCTCTGGGACTGATTGAAGTCTCAATCCCTCGTCTTTAATACTCGACCTCACCCTGCAAGAAGAATAAATCATAGAAAGCACAACACATAGAGATTTAAAAGGATTGATACAAAGACCTACTACTGGCCATGTTGGTTAGACCCTACAACATAGATTCAACAATATATTAGAATATGATTCCAATAGTAATTGGTTAGGCCCCCCAATTAAAAACTAGTTATACCCCTAGTTCCAATCAGCCTTCAACATTTGGTTAGATCCCCCAACTACACTTTCTTTAAAGTGATTCGTTAGACCCCCAATCATAATATTCAAGAAACTGGTTAGACCCCCTATATTTAGCCTTCAACTTCAGATAGCTTTGTCCAGTATTGAAATATCAATTGAAGATCCTCCTCCATGAGCACGCTGGATCAAACTGGATCATGTACAACTTTAATTACCTTTGAAATAAATATGGGCTTGCTCAAATAATATCAGATCATAGTATATAATAAACTGCCTCAGTACTACACTACTCAGGAAATAATTATTTCTTCTATTGAAGACTCGTCCACACTAAACACTGAATACTCAAATACCAAAATTTCTTCAAAATCCTTGATAGAAATATTGTCCCAGATTCAGTCTCAAAACTCTGTACATTGATTATTAAATATAAATTTCATGTGAAATTTCAAACATCATGCATGTTCATAAAAATACGTGGTCTTCTCCATATTTTATTATGAAAATGTTCAGTACCACATATTCAGATTTTCATAGCACTACCCCTTTAACAGTGCTAAGAAAAGATGATAATGGTGGTACCCTTTATCGACGCTTTGTTTAGCGTTGTTAAAGGGGGATTTTATCAGTGGTTTTTTAAAATCACTAATAAAGACCATCCCTTTATCAGTGTTTTTACTAGTGCTGATAAAGATTATATTTCAAAAAAAACATTAAAAGTAATATTTTAATATATTAATATATAAATATATTGATATTGATATAAAGATAATATATATTTTTTAAATGTGTTTTAGATAAGGATAAATAGAAATTTAAACTTAATATATAAAATATTTAGTAAAAAAGCTTATGAAATAATTTAAAAAATATTTTTAATTAATAATTTTGTTATTTTTATTGAATAATAGTCATTTAATAACAATTTGAAAATAAATAAATAAATAAAAGATCTAAATTAAGTTGAAAAAACAACTCAAACTTCAAAAGGTCATAACTTTTGATCCAGGTGTCCATTTGATCTCTACCATATATCAAATCGAATCTTGCAACGAGATCTACGTCGTTGTGACCCGAGGGATCCTGATCAAGGTTTTGTTGAGAAAACATAGTTTTAGAAGGCCTCCAAAACTGAGTATTTAGTTGGCTTGCCCCGATTTTTTTAACATTTTATGGATTTTTAGGCTTATTTATGGGGGTCTCTCTGTCATTTTTGGGTGGGGACTAAATTTATTCACCGGTATTACATTCATATTGATATAATGGTATTAACTTTTTTTTTAATTTTTCACAATGTGCTGTTTTTTATAATTAAATATATAACAATATAAAAATATTATTTATATATTCACACCTAAAAATTTAATTTTATAATTAATTAATTAAAAATATTTACATATAAAATATATTTATTAATATATAAGATTTATCTAAATAAAAACTAATATCCATTTTTAAAAAAATTCAAAATATGAATATTTATATACCTATATAGTGTGTGTGTGTGTGTCTATATATATATTAGTGTGTGTGTGTTTTACAAACTGATATATATTATCTATATAATCTAACATATTAAAAGACATATTAATATAAATAATGTAAATATATATAAAGATATATAAATATGTATAATTATACTTATAAACACACACACACACACATATAATATATACATGTATATGTATGTTGCATATATGTATGTATTTATTTATTTAGTTATTTTTAAACACACAAAAAAACATATTTTATAAATGTATTTGAAAATAATCATTAAAATATATATTAATATATGAATAAATATATAACTAAATATATATTAATATACGAATAAATATACGGATAAAAAATATAACTATACATATATGTAAATAAATAAATATAAACAGATATTAATATACAAATAAATGAATATATATATATATACATTATTATAAATTTATTTTAATATAAAAATAAATAAATAAATAAATAAATAGATATATCATTAAATGAAGAACAAAGTAACATGGAAGAGTGATAAAGTGTCCAGCGCGCAGAGAAGAGGTCTCAAGTTCAAATCCAGGGAGAGGTAGGGGAGTGCACTCATGTTCAGGGGGCTATCACTATTAAAGGGCTCGGGAGGTCCCTGTTAAAGACTGGCTAACAGGGGTGGGTGCAAGTGGGGGGATTCCGAGTTTCTGTTAAAAGGGGGTGGCAAGCACAATTAAAAGGGATCTCTAATTTTTGGATTTATTTTTTAATTTTTTTACATTTTTTTAATTTTATCAGTGCTAAGAAAAGCACTGATAAAGACCCTTTTATCAGTGCTCTTTTTAGCACTAGTAAATGAACCCTTTTATCAGTGCTGATAAAAGGGGACTTTATCAGCACTTTTCTGAGCACTAATAAAAGGGACCCCTGACGCACGCCTGTCGTGGGGCGTGTCAAAACAATAATTTATTTACCTAAGTATAGTATAGCAGTTGATCCTAGGTAGTCTCCCGAAGAGGAGTGCACACAAAACAAGGTTGTCACTTTTTGTTGGTTTTCTTAAAAAGATTGGTTTTAACAAATTTGAATGACTATGAGAGAAAAAAACAATAGAAATTGTTTAATTTTGACAAATTATAAAGACGGTAATCAGATTAGGTTCGGCTAGACTTAGTGTTGTGCCATCATGGTTTCCAAATTTTATCTCTTCTTCTTCCTTAAACTGGTAAGAGAGATGTGATGAGAATTTTCCTTTCTAAAACCTTAGATTGGTCTATCCTCCTTCCAATGTGTTTAGGGTTGTAGAAGGTCTTTTTATTAATTAGAGAAATCCCAGACCTAGAATTGTTGTTCCCTAATAAACCAAGATTTCGACATACAATCCTACACACGTGCTTGACAACCGTCAAGCAATCACCACCCAACCCTAAACATGTTCCACCGTATACAGATTAGAATTGGGTGGAGGGAGATGTGATCATCGACCAAAGAAATTTATAATTTCAGAATAAAAACCTTAACACAACCGCATTCAGAATTTAATACTGAATTATGAATTGGAACTAGAAGAAGAAAGAAGACCAAATTTTATTCATTTCAAGCACAAATCTCAAGAACAACACATAGGTCCAGCCTCCCCTCTTTCCGATCACTCAAATGAAACTACCCCTCCATAGATGGGGTAAGCGAGATAATGCGGGAGAGGAGAGAAATTTTAAAATAAAAGAAATAAAAGAAAAATCTTATAAGTTCTTCTCCTTGGTGCCCCAGAAGGAATGGGGTGGAGAATGGGATGTGTTGAGGAGGAGGAGCTCTCCTCCTTTTATAGCCAGATTTCAATCCTCCGAATGTTGTCGCGTTTGGGACCCAATAAATGACCTCTTCACGCGTTGAGCCCTTCTTCAATGTTGTGAATAATTGTCTTGGCCGTGTCCCCTAAAAACTCAGCGGATTTGGACATGTATTCCGAGAGTTATGGCCCTTTTACTCTGATAATTTATTCTGTCCAGTCAGAATATCCAAAACGTCAAACGCCGGATTAGGCAGCTTTAATGGACCCTCAAACGGATGAATCCCGCGGTTCTTCCTTCATAAAAGATTCTCCAAAACTCCTTGCGCATCCACCCACCTAATTGTGCAAGATTTGGGCCCACAAGGGATGATTTATGGATCCCACACCAAAACTAGGCAGAATTGGAAACAGTTTTCTTGAGCCAACTTGTGAGCTTCTTTTGAGCTTCCATATGACCGATTCAGCTTTTAGTCCAAATATAGTAAATGAATCCCTAGATGTTTAGAATCTGGAAAATAAAGAATCTTGAAATTCGGATAAGTGTAGATAATGTTATGGCCAAAATACAGAAATAAGTTAAAACAGTTAAAAATCCAAAATGGCCGATTTTTACTATTCAGCTCAAAATAACACCAAAATCATAAAAATGAAACAATTAATCTTAGAGGAACACTTTTTTGAGTTTAAAAATGTTATATTCAATATAAATTAATTGAAAATATTTGTTCTATCAATTCCCCCACACTTAAACTATGCTTGTCCTCAAGCATAAAATCTCAACATGGAATTCAAAGGACACCAATGTCACCAATATTTAAATTTCAAATGGAATAAAATCAAATGATTATCAATGTACAATCACATTTTCCAGTTTCAAAAAAAATAACAATTTAATTTCCCATTTTTCAAAGAAACAATTAATGCATGCATTTTACTTTTCCCCTTTGAAAAATAATGAAGCTTCTCCTTTACTTCATTCAAGCTTCTCAATTTATTATTATTAAACATGCCAAATCATGACCTACCTCACTTTTGAATATTTTCTCTAATCACTCATGATACAATTAATAGTGGAGTTATGCTCATATCATGAGAACATGCTTCTTATCCATAGGCTTGTAAAGTAACTACTTTCTCCACTTTGTAAAGACAAAACACACATAAAATCATGAGGAATTGCAATAAAGGTTCAAATGATTCTGTGGATTAGGGTTGGTGGGTAAATGATTGAAATAATTTAAGGCCAGAAGTAGGAGGTTTGACTCTTATGTACAATGCATGATTAATCAAGTGAAAACACAAGATGAACCTCACTCAAATCCCCTTGAAATGTGAATCACAACACCACTACCCTTTCAATGACATGGGTCATGAGTCAATAAATGATTACAAAGAATGATATCATCCAAGTTCTACCTGTTTTTTTGTAAAGCTCCAGAAAGGCACAACTTTATTTTCTTTTTTTTATGGAGAACCGGATGAAATGAAAGAAGCATAATGAAATGATGACCCATGCCCAATTTTCTTATAATACATTTCCCAAAATGATGACGCACACATTTCACCACCCAAAAATGATACATATCCCAAGGAACGCACACGAAAGGCCCTTCCCCCACACTCAAACTTGAAATAACCATGCAAAAATACTAAAAGTGCAGGTAGGTAAGGAAAAATTGGATTGTAATGTGGCTTAAACCTATAAGGAAATTCATGGCATCTAAGGGCTTACGAAGGATAAATGTAAAGGTGAGTCTTAGGATAAAATGTGGCTAGCCAAAGAGATGACTCAATCATTTTAAATGTGGTTTTGTACAGTCATATCTTTGACAAGTTTCAATACAAGTTCTAGCAGGTGGCACATCCCAAGATCACTCAAGAAATATGCTCAAGATAAAATAGGAAACATTTGGTCTAGAAATCCTCTCAGGAATGAGAATATGATATTGGACAATCAGTCATGGCATGATTAATAATAACAAATTAATTCACATGAATTTCATAAATTCAAAGAATGAAAAATGGAAGGGAAATTTCATTTACCTGAATCAATTAATTCCCTTAAATCATGAGTCCTTATTTCAATATTCTTGCTTCACTTTAATCATCCAATTATCCATTTTAATCATTCAATCTCAGAAACATTGAAATCTAAAACATATAATCACTGGATTTCTATGAAACTCATGTCTCCTAGAGAAGTCAAGTAAAACATGAATTCAAGCATGGACATGCCTTTTTTTATTAATTCTTTAAAAGACTAAAAAATGTAGGGAATAAAGTCGGATAATATAGAATTGAAACTCATACTCCCCTATCAAATGGATCCTTTTCTACACGACGTATAATCCCACGACACCCACTTCATTAATGGACCTGAAAAAAATGAAAAAAAATTGATAGTGCAGGCCCGTTCAATCATGCTGGTAAATGACTAAGAAGACAAGTGGAAAATGGGGGAAAATGCGGGTTGCCTCCCGGTAGCACCTTTGTTTAATGTCGTTGGCTCGAAAAAACAAAACAATTTTTTTTTTGAAAAATCTCCTGGACTACAAGATTTCCTCCCCCACACTTAATTTATGCAGTGTCCTCAATGCATGTAAATGTATGTTTCAAAAATTTGGAGTTACTGCATTTAATCAAGTGTAAAGGAATTATGCAACCTGGTAGGTGTTCATTTGTATTCAGGGTGAAAGAGTGTGATCTCCTCCACTGGTTCTTGAGGTATGGTCCCATGGAACTTCTTCAGCCTCTGCCCATTTATAGTGAATGGGTTTCCTCATCCTTCCTTTTGAATCTGCACAGCACCAAAGGGATATACATGAATAACAGTAAAGGGGCCTTCCCATCTGGAACGAAGTTTACCTGGCATAAGCTTAAGTCTGGATTTGAAGAGTAACACATGATCTCCAAGGTTGAAGGTTCTTGGTTGAATTATCTTGTCATGGGCCATCCTTGTTCTCTCTTTATATATCATTGAGTTTTCAAAAGATTCCCTTCTAATTTCCTCTAACTCCTGCAACTGCAATCTTCTTTCTTTCCTAGCTTTCTCAAGGTCCAGATTCATCTCTCTGACCGCCCAGTAGGCTCTATGCTCCAACTCCACAGGAAGGTGGCAACTCTTTCCATAGATCAATCTATAGGGACTCATCCCTATCGGTGTTTTGTAGGCCGTTCTGTATGCCCATAATGTATCATCTAAATTTTGGCTCCAGTCCTTCCAGTTGGGTTTAACAGTCTTCTCCAGAATGGCTTTGATTTCTCTATTAGAGACTTCTGCTTGGCCATTTGTTTGGGGATGGTATGGGGTAGATGTTCTATGATGCACCCCATACTTCTTCAACAATGCTTCCATTTTCCTGTTGCAGAAATGAGTTCCCTGATCACTGATGATTGCTCGTGGCATGCCAAACCTACAGAAAATGTTATCCCTAACAAAATCACAAACAACTTTTGCATCATTAGTTCTGGTTGCTGTTGCTTCCACCCATTTTGAAACATAGTCTACAGCCAAAAGAATATATGAATTTCCAAATGACATTGGGAATGGTCCCATGAAATCTATGCCCCAAACTTCAAAAATTTCACAAAAGGTTATTGGTTTTTGTGGCATTTCATGTCGTTTGGATATGTTACCAGAAAATTGGCATTTTTCACATCTTTTACAAAATTCATATGCATCCTTAAATAAGGTGGGCCAGTAGAGTCCATATTATAAAACTTTTCGGGCAGTCCTCTGAGGTCCAAAGTGGCCTCCACAAGATAACTTATGACAAAATTCAAACACTGATTCAATTTCACTTCTTGGCAGGTATCTTCTTATGATTTGATCATTACAAATTTTCTACAGAAACGGATCTTCCCAAATGTAAAATCTTGATTCAGATTTAAGATTATGTTGTTGATGAGAGCTTAGATGAGAGGGTACCTGAGATGTTACCAAATAGTTGACAATGTTGGCATACCATGGTACTTCACTGTTGATGATATAGAATTGTTCTCCAGGAAGCTCATCATTAAGTGGGTTCTGCTTTGGTATTTCTATTTCAGCGGTGTGGGGTAGTCGACTCAGATGATCAGCCACTTGATTTTCAGTCCCCTTCTTATCTTTTATTTCCAAATTGAACTCTTGTAAGAGTAGCATCCATCTCACCAACCGTGGTTTTGCATCCGCCTTTTTTATTAAGTACCTAAGAGCTGCATGATCAGAAAAAAACAACAACTTTAGTGCCCATAAGATATGATCGGAATTTATCTAGTGCAAAAACGACTGCAAGGAACTCCTTATATGTGGTTGTGTAATTTATTTGTGTTTCATCCAAGGTCCTTGATGCGTAGGAGATGACTTGAGGCTTGCTGTCAATTCTCTGTGATAGAGCGACTCCCACTGCTTGGTTGGATGCATCACAAAGTATCTCTAAAGGGTAATCCCAATTGGGTGGCTGCATTATTGGTGGTGTTATCCACCTTTACTTTAATTCATCAAGTGATTCCCTACATGCAAAATCAAAATTAAAGTTAGCATCCTTTAGAAGTAATCTTGAGAGAGGGAGAGAAATCTTACTGAAATCCTTGATGAATCTTCTGTAATATACTGCATGCCCTAAAAAGGATCTAACATGTTTGACACAAGTTGGATATGTTAAGGAATTTATTACATCAACTTTTGATTTATCAACCTCAATCTCATTTTGTGAAATTATGTGCCCCAACACTATACCTTTTTCAACCATGAAATGACATTTTTCAAAATTTAAGACAAGGTTCTTTTCAATGCATGTTTTCAAAACTTTTTCCAAATTTCCCAAGCAATGGTCAAATGAATTTCCTAAAACTGTGAAATCATCAAGAAACACCTCCAAGAAATCCTCAATGTGGTCTGAGAAAATACTCACCATACACCGTTGAAATGTACATGGGGCATTGCATAGCCCGAAAGGCATCCTTTTGTAGGCGAATGTTCGAAAAGGGAAGGTGAAGGTTGTCTTCTCCTGGTCTTCTGGTACAATTGGTACCTGAAAATAACATGAGAATCCATCTAAAAAATAGTAATGAGTATTTCCAGCTAACCTTTCAAGCATCTGATCAATGAATGGAATAGGAAAGTGATCTTTTCTGGTAACTTGATTTAGCTTCCTGTAATCTATACACACTCTCCAGCTGTTTTGTATTCTCATGGGGATCAGTTCATTTCTTTTATTTGTAACAGTGGTCAGGCCAGTTTCTTGGGGACTACATGAATTGGGCTGACCCATTGAGAATCAGATATTGGGTAAATGATATCAGCTGCTAACAATTTCTCAATCTCTTTCTTAACGACCTCCATGATTATGGGATTGAGTCTTCTTTGAGGTTGTCTAACTGGCCGAGATTCACTGTCTAAAAATATCCTGTGAGAGAATACCTTAGGGTTGATTCCAGGAATATCACCTAAACTCCATCCTACAGCTTTTACATTCCTTTTGAGAAGGTCAATCAATGTTTGTTCTTGTGAATGGGATATGTTATTTGCAATGATTACTGGCAATTTCTCTCCTTCCATTAGGTTAGCATACTTCAAGTCACATGGCGAAGGCTTCATCTCTAAACATGGGGGTTGTTCAAGGGATGATATTTCATTTATGTTTCCTACTTCTAATGTTGAATTATCTGGAATAATCTTACTTCCTCTTAACAAATCATCGAAAAAAATCAGATTTTACCTCATCCTCCAACATGATATCAGAATTTTCAGGTTCATGGGAGTTATAAAATTCAAATGAAGAGTGTTCTCCCACAGATAACAAGTCATGAAGCATACCTGAGTCTTCAATTGGTTCTATACCTTCATCATGGGAGATTTCATAAAGTGAGTGATTACTGGACGGGTGTTTCATCGTATCAAGAATATTGAAGTGTACCATACTATCTCCGAGCTCTATGGTGAGTGTTCCTTCATGCACGTTGATGATTGTCCTTGCTGTTTTCAGGAATGGTCTCCCTAGGATGATGGGAGATTGGGATGGTGCTCGGTCTTCCTCCATGGTAAGGACATAAAAGTCTGCTAGAAAGATTAATCCTCTCACTCCTACAAGTACATCTTCAACGACTCCAGTTGGGAAAACGGTGGATCTGTTTGCTAATTGTACCACCACCCGAGTTGATTTTAGTTCTTCGATCTGCAAAGATGAAAACACAGAGTGAGGCATCACATTTATCGATGCTCCAAGATCACATAGTGCATCAGTAAAATTTAATGAACCGATAGTGCAGGGAATAGATAAAGTCCCTGGATATTGACATTTTTGCAGTATCGGTGGTGTAATCAATGCTGAGACGCTTCTACCTAAGTAGATTCTTTCATTTCCATCCATCCTCTTTCTTTTAGTACATAGCTCCTTCAGAAATTTTGCATATTTAGGGATTTGCCTGATTGCATCCAGTAGTGGAATGTTAATCTCAACTTTTTGGAATGTTTCCTGAATTTCCCGTTGAAGTCATTCTTCTTCTCCCTTCTTTGACTCAACCAATGATGATGGGAATGGTGCTGGAATATCCTTTTTCTCCCTTTGTTGTTTCTGCAATGGTGTTTCTAGTCTTTCTTTCTTGAACCTTGTTCTTTCTACTTTGTTGTTGACTCCATCTTTTGGTTGGACATGACGAGCTTCAGCAGGTTCCCTAGATTCATCCTCCTCATATTGTTCTGGTAGTTTGAGCTCCTTCCCACTTCGGGTTGTGATTGCACTAACATTCTCTTTTGGATTGGGAATTGTTTGTGCAGGAAGCTTACCTTGGTTCTTGGTGAAAGCATCCATAATGCTTGCAAATTGATCAGCTAGCTTGTCCATCTTATCTTCTATTCCCACAACTCTTGTCTTCAGTTGTTGGTCTTCATTTGTTGGTGCACTTGTTGATGGTTTCTCATAATTATTCCGTTGGAAAGGTGGTGGTTGAAAATTTTGTTGTTGTTGGAAGGGCTTCTGATAAGGTTGTTGGAATGCTATCGGGTTCTGATATTGCTGCTGAAAAGGTTCTCTGGCTTGGTTCTGTTGAAACCCATACCCTGGTTGGGTTTGCGGTTGGTATTGCCTTTGTTGATAGGCTACAGCACAACTTTCTGTCCCCTGCACTTCTGGACATTGATCAGTGTAATGAGAATTAGAAGAGCATAAACCACATACCTGATTCGGTCCTTGTTGTTCCTTCACATGGTTCACAGCTATTTGTCGCACCAACCTGGTGAGTTCACCCATTTAATTCTTAATTAAATCCACTGAATCAGATGTTCTTACCTCATGGATTCCTCTGGTGATCGTACCTCGAGTGCCAAACTGCTGTGAATTTTGTGCAATCTTTTCAATCGGAATTCGTATATCTGCAGGTGATTTATCAATGAGGGCTCCTCCTAACGAGGAATCTAGTAGATTACTGTCATTTTCAAGCAATCCTTGGTATAAGCACACAAGGAATTGGTCCTCTTCTATTTCTTAGTGTGGAAAACTTGCACAAAGCTTCTTGAAACGTTCCCAGTATTCGTAGAGTGTTTCTCCAGTTGATTGATGGATGACATAAATCTCCTTCTTTATTGCAGTGCTCCTAGATGTTGGGAAGAATCTTTGTAGAAATCATTTTTTAGATCTTCCCAGTCATTGATCTCCCCCGGTTGTAGATTGTACAACCATTCCTTTTCTTCTCCCTCTAGTGAGAAGGATAAAGCCCTCCACTTCACATGCTCTTCCGCGACTGCTCGAGGTTTGAAGCTGGAGCAGACATAGGTGAATTCTTGAATATGTCGATTTGGGTCTTCACCTGCAAGACCATGAAATTTAGGAAGCACTTGGATCATGTTAATTCACAATTCAAAATCATTTTCTATGGCAGGAATTGCAAGTTGATAATTTTGATTGACAAATTGAGGTGCACAGATGTCACGTAGGGTTCGGTTGGGATTTACAGCCATTATTAAAGGTTCAAAGTCTCCACTCAAGGTATCACTTGAATCAGTGAGATTGATTTCTTCGAAATCTTTTGGAAGATTTTGATTTCTCAATTTGGTTATTGTGCGCTCAATTTCTGGATCGAATTCTAATAAATTGCTATTTGAACTACGGGTCATTCAAAAGAGATTTTTTTTAAAAAAAAAACAAAAAAAAGCTTTGAGGCACTGCCTCCCCGGAAATGGCGCCAAGTTTGACGCACGCCTGTCGTGGGGCGTGGAAAAACAATATTTTATTTACCTAATTATAGTATAGCAGTTGATCCTAGGTAGTCTCCCGAAGAGGAGTGCACACAAAACAAGGTTGTCACTTTTTGTTGGTTTTCTTAAAAAGATTGGTTTTAACAAATTTGAATGACTATGAGAGAAAAAAACATAATAAATTGATTGATTTTAACAAATTATAAAGACGGTGATCGGATTAGGTTCGGCTAGACTTAGTGTTGTGCCATCATGGTTTCCAAATTTTATCTCTTATTCTTCCTTAAACTGGTAAGAGAGATGTGATGAGAATTTTCCTTTCTAAAACCTTAGACTGGTCTATCCTCCTTCCAATGTGTTTAGGGTTGTATAAGTTCTCTTGATTAATTAGAGCAATCCCAGAACTGGAATTGTTGTTCCCTAATAAACCAAGATTTCGACATACAATTCTACACACATGCTTGACAACCGTCGAGCAATCACCACCAAACCCTAATCATGTTCCACCATATACAGATTAGAATTGGGTGGAGGGAGATGTGATCATCGACCAAAGCAATTTATAATTTCATAATAAAAACATTAACACAACCGCATTCGGAATTTAATACTGAATTATGAATTGGAACCAGAAGAAGAAAGAAGAACAAATTTTATTCATTTCAAGCACAAATCTCAAGAACAACACATAGGTCCAGCCTCCCCTCTTTCCGATCACTCAAATGAAACTTACCATCCATGGATGGGGTAAGCGAGATAATGCGGAAGAGGAGATACATTTTAAAATAAAAGAAATAAAAGAAAAATCTGAGAAGTTCTTCTCCTTGGTGCCCCAGAAGGAATGGGGTGGAGAATGAGATGTGTTGAGGACGAGGAGCTCTCCTCCTTTTATAGCCAGATTTCTGTCCTCTGAATGTTGTCGCGTTTTGGACCCAATAAATGACCTCTTCACACGTTGAGCCCTTATTCAATGTTGTGCATAATTGTCTTGGCCGTGTCCCCTAAACATCTCAGTGGATTTGGACAGGTATTTCGAGAGTTATGGCCCTTTTACTCTGATAATTTATTCTGTCCAGTCAGAATATCCAAAACGTCAAACCCCGTATTAGGCAGCTTTAATGGACCCCAAAACAAACGAATCCCACGGTGCTTCCTTCATAAAAGATTCTCCAAAACCCCTTGCGCGTCCACCCACTGAAGTTTGCAAGAGTTGGGCCCACAATGGATGAGTTATGGATCCCACACCAAAACTAGGCAGAACTGGAAACAGTTTTCTTAAGCCAACTTGTGAGCTTCTTTTGAGCTTCCATATGGCCGATTCATCTTTTAGTCCAAATATAGTAAATGAATCCCTGGATGTGTAGAATCTGGGAAAGAAATAATTTTGCAATTCGGATCAGTGTAGATAATGTTATGGCCAAAATACAGAAATAAGTTTAAACTGTTAAAAATCCAAAATGGCCAATTTTTACTATTCAGCTCAAAATAACACCAAAATCATAAAAATGAAACAATTAATATTAGAGGAAAACTTTTGTGAGTTTAAAACAGTGATATTGAATATAAATTAATTGAAAATATTTGTTCTATCAACCCCCTTTAACTTCACTCAAATAACAGCACTAACAAATCAATGTTAAAAGCTATTTCTAGCACGGATAAATGATTTATCTATAGTAGTGGTTTTTACATGTTCAATTAAGTGTAGTGAAGTTTTATACTCACATAAACTATTTCAAGGTCACACTTCCTATTCACTTTCCTTTTACAAACTAAAACAGATTATAGGTATTTCACATTATGTTCATGGTCATTCATGAATACATGCATATGTTGTTTGTCTCATGGAATCAAGACCACACAATATCCACTTGCACATTCAATTTTCACACACACTCTCTACGTTCTTGGGAAATCACCTTTGCACACATACTGAAATATTACTCAATTTTTTCACAAACCACATGAATGAAAAAATGATAATACTTTCTTCTTTGCATAATGTATGCATGGATTCTTACACAAAATGCATGAGAAAATATGGTTTCCAGATTCTTTTGGAAATAGTGTAGAACATAATCTTTGGGTGTACATATATTGTATATCATGCAATAAGCATTTATTCTCAATGTTCTTCATGATACTTGGGATTCTTGTCTCTTATGCTTCTTGTACCTTAAATGTTCCATCAAAAAACAATATGCGGTGTAGCCATATTCTATTCCTAAAAAATGGGTCTCATGAATTCTTCAGGAGGGAACATATACTCATTTATCATGTCTTCTTTATGAAACAAGTTTTTTGAAAATATCTTCACATAGAATATGATTTATAAATACTCTTCTTATCCTTTTTGGTGGTTCTGAAATATTCACATAACAATAGTTTACACAGTTCTTAAATATTCGTAAAACAAGTTAAAGAAAACTCAAATTCATATCTTCTCCATGAAATAAAATATGTTGACCTCAAATGTATGGTACTTCCTTTGAAAAAACAGAATGCTTGTTCTATTTTGTTTCTCTTTCAAAAATCTTCTCAAATGAGTGATATGCTCCTGAATGAGATATAAGATTCCAATTAGAAAATGAGCTTGATTAGGATATTTATAGGCAACCTTCATAGACTCACACTACCACAAAAGTGAGTTTTCACAGTGCCACCCCATTATCAGTGCTAAAAAAATGCACTGATAAAGGGGGTACCCTTTATCAACACTAAAAAAGCGATGAAAAATGATACTTTTTTAGCACTAAAAAAAGCACTGTTAAAAGCACCCATTTATCAATATTTTTTTTATTAGTGCTGATAAAAGGTAGATTTGAAAAAAATAATTAAAATTAATATATTAATATATTAATATATAAATATAAATATATTTATATAAATATAATATATATATTTTAAATGTGTTTTAAATAAGGATAAATAGAAATTTAAAAATAATATATAATATATTTAGTAAAAAACTTATAACATAATTTAAAAAATATTTTTAACTAATAATTTTGTTATTTTAATCGAATGATAGTCATTTAATAAGAATTTTAATATAAAATAAACAAACAAATAAATAAAAGATCTAAAATAATTTGAAAAACAAACTCAAACTTCAAACGGTCATAACTTTTGATTCGGATGTCCGTTTGAGCTCTACCAAATATCAAATAGAATCTTACGACGATATCTATGTCTTTGCTACCAAGGGGACCTCAGTCCAGGTTTTTTTGAGACAAAAAAAAGACTTGCCTCCAAAACTGAATTTTTAGTCAGCATACTCTAAATTTTTAACATTTGATGGATTTTCTGGCACATTTATGGGGTCCTTTTTCCATTTTTTGTTGAGAACTAAATTTATTCAAAGGTATTACAATCAAATTAATATAATGGTTTTGAAATTTTATCATTTTTCACAATTTACTATTATTTATAATCAGATATATAACAATATATACATATTTTTTATATATTCATACCTAAAAATTTAATTTCATAAATAATTAATTAAACATATTTACATATAAAACATATTTACTAATATATAAGCCTTACCTAAATAAAAAATAATATCTATTTTATTTCAAATACAAAATATGAATATTTATATACCTATATAATGTGTGTGTGTGTCTATATTTATATATATGTGTGTGTGTGTGTGTAGATATCAGTGTGTGTGTGTGTGTGTGTCTATATATATACATATAGATATCAGTGTGTGTGTGTGTTTTAGAAAACTGATATATATTATCTATAGGTTCTAACATATAAATAAAAATATCAATATATCATAATGTAAATATATATATATGTATGTATGTATGTATAATTATACTTACAGATACACATATCTATAATATATATACATGTGTATGTATTTTGTATATAAGTATTTATTTATTTATTTATTCATACACACACAAAAAACATATTTTATAAATTCATTTAAAACCAATCTTTCAAATATATATCATTATATGTACAAATATATAACTAAATATATATTTAAATATGAATAAATATATGGATAAAAAATATAACTATATATATGCATAAATAAATAGATATTAATAGATATTAATATACGAAAAAATAAATATATATATATTAACATAAATATATATTAACATAAATATATATATATTAATATAAATATATTTTAATATAGGAATAAATATAACTAAATATATATATAAATAAAAATATATATCATTAAATGGAGAGAAAAGTAACATGGACGAGTGGTAAAGTGTCCAGGCACCTTGGTAAGAGGTTTGAAATTCGAATCCCAGGAGAGGTAGGGGCGCATGCGAAGGTGAAAGCATGGGGGCTAGTACTGTTAAAGTCCCTAGAGGGCGCTATTAAAGGAAGGTAGGGGGGATAGTGCTATTAAAGGCCATGAAGGGCACTATTAAAGGCAGGCAGGTGGGGGTGGTAGTGGGTGGCGACTTTCGAGCAGGGGGTGGAGGGAACTGTTAAAAGGGGTGGTCTCTAATTTTTAATATTTTTTTAACATTTTTTGACTTTTATCAGCACTAAAAAATATCACTGATAATAGGGACCCCCCTTTATCAGCGCTGATATTAACAATGCTAAAACAACACTGTTAAAATATATTTCTAGTACTGATAAAATCACTATTTGTGGTAGTGTGAGTACCTCTGAAAATTATGGACAACCATCCATTTCATAATTGGCTCAAAAAAATCACAGTATTAGGTTTGGTTCGCATGATATCACCATCTTCAAAAAATATAATATTTTCATCTCAATTCAAATCTTCAGTTTGATCTTCATTTTCTCGTGAAAATGAATTATCAGATGATTTCTATCATATTTGAATTTTCAAAACACTAAAATGATGACCAGAAAGCTCAGTTTAACCTTATATCGAAATTACATGGTGATTCAACGAATAGAACACTTGGGAATGGATTCAAGGTTGAAGAATAGCTTAAATGGGATTGATGTAGAAGAAAACAAAATAGCGCTAATTTGACAACCCATAAAAATTTACAAGAAGATCCCACAGTTGTGGTTTTTTCCAAATCTACAATAACACGGTTAAAGTTGTTCCCACATTGAGACAAATATAGGTTTTACTCTCCCTTATAATATAAGGCACAACTTCCGCTATCCATAATTGGTTATGGATCTCGCATACATGACTCCCTGGAACCACCCCTTGTAGATGCACGCCATGCCTACTACTGGCTGGCCAAGGTTGCACCTACCCACCTTAATAGTGGCGTAGGTCCTTTAGCGGGTTGGTAAAGGATGTATTATTTTTTGATGAAATCCATTAAAAAACCAAGCCACGTTAAATACAAAATAAAAAACCAACCTTCCTAAATGTTTCAACACAACCATACTCAAACTCTCAAACAAATTGATAAATAATATTCTATATATCACATTTTATTTTTATTTCAATCATTATTGTAAATATTGTGTCAAAAAAACATATTACTTGGGAAATTTCATACCAAATATGAAATCATCACATTTAAAACCCTAAAAAAATTGAAATATTTCACCAAACCCTTATTTAAAATAAATTTATTTCACTGGACACTTTATAAAGGACTTATAGTTTGGCCTCTTATAGCTACGACACATCAACAGTAAGCCAATCAAACTGATGATTACAAACGAACAAGGTACTATTTAATATTTCATTTGATTTTATTGCTCATTATTAAATTGAATTACACAAAATCCTTAAAGAAATCTAGGAAAGGGACTTTTTTGGATTCAATGTTTTTAACATGAATCCAAACCCAAAATTTAAAGTTAAATCACATAAATTATTCCACTACTCCCTGTGTTACTTCACCCACATCCTTTCTTAATATAACATCCATACAAGTTATTTTAACCAACTAAATGTTTACTATAATTAGACGAACTATCATGTTTATGGGGTATATGTGTCACATGATTATTATGATGTGTTTATTTAGCTGCTTAAGATGTTTCAACTTTTATCTCTAAAGCCTTTTTTAAAATTATATTCCATTTTCTTTAAAGTATTTTTGTCCTCAAGTCATATTGATTGAGTCTTACATAGATATTATACCTTATTAGTATGTTTTTCATCAAGATCTTTCATAATATTTCGCTATTCTGCAAATTTTATATTGAGGTTATTAATCTCCTCAATATACCCATAATCATTTTTAAGAAATTATTCCTTTAATATATTCTTATTCTCATTTTATTTCTACAATATTATATGTTATTTATTCAGTTTTTTAATTTTTTCAATACATTTCACATGCTCTGATATTAACTAATATTTCATGTAGTTTTCTTCACCTTCTTCTTCTTCACTATTTAAAGTCACTTATTTTTCTCAACATCAGGAAAGAATGTGCTGAACTTTTTCATACTTTCATATTATGATGAACTATTTTTAATTTATTTATACAAATATTTCTTATACAAATACTTCTTTTATTTTTTTGGTGAACTTTTTATTTATTCCAATGGACTACTTATCATTCTATAAGGTTTTACCCACTTCTTCCACCCATACTTTTCTTCTAAATCATAATCATATTCTCCATATTTATTCTTCAAACAATTTATATGAAAATTGTCAATGCATGCAAACTCAAAACATTTAAGTGGTAGTTTTCATTTGTAATTTACTCTACATTTATATAATGTTTTAGAAACTATATACATAATCCAGTTATTTACTTCAACATCATCTTTTTTATCATCCAATTCACTAGGTCCCACTACCTCTTGTTAAGATTTATTAATTTTTTGCTTCCCTAAACATCAAAAATATATATCCTCCTTAATATTATTTTTGAATACTGAATATTTTGATATTTAATATGAAAGAATAATGTTATGGAATTTATCAAGTGATAAATAATATTTATCTTCTAAAGAAGATATTTTAGGATTAATCATATTTTGAAAGTTCAACATAAATTTACTAACAATAGTTTTTTCTTCCAATACATATTTGAATCCTCTAATATTGATGAAAATTTCATTAAATCTGGTAAAGTATTCATCATTATTTTCATCTTATTCCATTAAGATATATTAAAAATTTCTTCCCTATATTTGAATATTTGCTTCCTTTACTTTAATATTTCCCTTAAATAATATTTTGAGTTTTTTCCAAGGTTTCATTGTTGTCTTGAGTCCCATAAAATTCATATAAACATTTTCTAACAAGGAAATGAGAATTAAATTTCAATATTTTACATCAAAATAAAGATTCCATTTGTCTTTAAATATCATAGGAGCATTAATCTCAATGGGTGGAAACACAACCCTAGTTGAATTTATCACCTCCAGGCTAATAGATATAAGATAGTGTATCATTAATTTTTTCCATATATGCAATTTTTTTCAATCGAATGTAGGAATCATTTTTCTATTAAAAAATTCAAGTTTATCCATGATAATAAAAGTAAGGATCTCATAGAGTGAACCTAGATGTTTTGATACCACTTAAAGCTTACAGTAATGAGAGAACCACTGAGGGGGGGGGGGGGGTATTTTAGTGGTGATATTTTATAATTTATTTTCTCTTGAAAATTACCCTTTCACCTTGTTATATTTTCTATAATTTTCAACTTTATATCTAAAACAAAGATATAAGAAAAGGTATAAAAGTAAAGTATATTATAAAAGGATTACAAGGTTTACCCACCAGTGTGGGTGACTATGTCCTTTCTATGGAAACAATAATTGGACCATGAAAATTCACTATGATATGAAGAAAGTACAATTGAGATAATTCCCATTAGAATATTTATATATATTAAAAGATAATTATACTAGTTCCCTCCAATTAAAAACTTTTATTATACTTTTGATTCAAAGAAAGATAAAGACCATTTTAAAATAACACAATAAATGTTTTCCAAGAAATTATCCAACCAATACACTCTCCATCCGACATCACTCCACTTGGCATGACTTTACCTTTATCTAATATGTCTCTATCCAATGTGACTTAAAACACCGTGTCTTTTTCCTACATGTGTATTTTATACACTTCATACTGGTATTTTTATTTAGTACACTTCTATTTGGTACCTCTATTTGGTACACTTCTATTAGCTACACCTCTATCCAGTGTGCTTATTATCCTTCAATGAGTAGTTTCCATTATTTTAAACTCATGCTAAACTTCTAAAAAAACATATAACTTCATATCTCTCTCATGTATGAAAAATTTAACTTCATACAATTCTATCAAATCTTTATATAGGCACAATTTCTCTAATAACCTATAGAAATAATGGGATCCAAAAAATAAAAATTATAATTTTCCCACTCAACTCATCTTCGTTAAACTATGTTCAAATATTATAGAACTTTATTGAAGTTTCTTGGACACTCAATGTCAAAAAAATTCCTCAAACTTTTTCAAAACTACTCTAGATTAACAAAATTTGGAATATCATCTCAAAATTGTCATAGTTTAAGACATTACAAACTTTATATAAATATATTCAGAACTCTCTCCAGCAAATGGCCATCCGATGGATTTATTAAGGGATCTTCTATCTAAATACATTATGTTTGACTCCATTATGTTTGATCTACATCAACTTTTTGACTCCATTCCCTAAAATCTTGATTTTACAATTCAGTGCTCCTTACATGGCTCATTTTTCTAGTGGACTTCACAAAGGTTCATTTGTTATGATCTGTTCGATGAGTTGGAATGTATCCATCAAGTCATCCTATATCCTCTCAAACTTTATATAGGTATTGGATCATAAAACTTTGTCTGGTTCAGATTTATAGAAATATCTATACGATGACATTGTATTTCTATGTTTGATTCTTTTTAGTCTTTTGAACCCTCAAAAAAATATTTAGTGGAATTTCTCAACAATTTCATCTAGTATAAATGGATTACTCACTTCAATAAAACTCCTAATAACTAGTACAAAACTGGGTTTATCCAGTTATAGGGCTTTAACAGCGCTAGCTAAAAAGGTTGTTAAAGACCCCATTTATTAGTTTTAAAAAAGCACTATTAAAGGGGGACATTAATAGTGATAAAAAAGCATTGTTGGGGGGGGGGTGGGGGGGGGGGTTATCAACACTTTTTTAGTGGCACTAATAAAAATCTTCATATATCAGTGATTTTTTACAAGTGTTGACAAAAGTATACTGAAATATATATATATATATATATATATATTTCATTAAAAATAATATAGTAATATATAAATATATTTATACTTATATAAATATAATATATATTTTTTAAAAAATGTTTAAGATAAGGTAAATAGGAATTTACGTTTTATATATAACATATTTAGAGAAAATGTATTATAAAATAACTAAAATTTTATTTTAAATTAGTAATTTGTTTATTACTACAATGTAATAGTCATTTAATATCAATTTAAAGATAAATAATAAAAAAAATATCTAACATAAGTTTAAAACGTAACTAGAACTTAAAATGATGATAAATTTTTATGCTAGTGTTTGTTTGGGCTCAACCACATACAAAATTTAATCCTGCGATGAGATTTACATCTTTAGTGACATAGGTAAACCTCTGTCACATTTTTTAGGCCAAAAAATGCCCTGAAGGCCTCTATAATAGAGTTTTTATCTAGGGTACCCTAACTTTTTAATATTACATGGATTTTCAGCCTCATTTAAGGGGGTATAATTTATTTTTATATGGAGAATGAATTTATTCCCAGGTCTTACATTCATATTGATATTAGGGATTTGAAATTTTATCATTTTTTACAACATAAATTTATTTATAATTAAATATGTGCATGTTTTATTATATTTACTTACAATAAATCACTCATATAAATACATATATCAACATATTTACGTAAAAATGTATATTATAATATATGTAAATAAATAAATATTGTAAAAATGTATTGAAAATAATTTCTAACCATTTTTTACATTATAGATACATATTCATATATGTGTGTATTAATTAAGAGATATATATTTATATTATATTATAGTATATGTAAATGAATATAATATATAGTATATTTAAAAAAATATAAGTATATATATATATATCACTCACACATATATTGTATAAATGCATTTAAAAATAATTATATAAATATATGTAAATATATATTTAAATATATGTAAATATATATTTATATATATGTATAAATAAATAAATATATCATTAAACAGGCATAAAAATAACCTGGTGTAGTGGTAAAGGCGTCCCATCTACAAACGAGAGGTTTAGGGTTTGAATCCAGGCAGGCGCACATGAGGCCAAAAATTCACGAATCACTAATAAAGGGTGGGGGTGAAAAGTGCCGATAGGGGGGGGTGAAGTGATGTTAAAGGGGTTGTGGAAGCACTAATAAAGGGGCCAAATGCTCATGGTTTTCAAAATATTTTTATCCACTTTAACAATGTTCTTTTATTTGCGCTAAAAAAGAAATGTTAAAGGCCCCCTTCAATAGTTCTAAAAAAGTGTTGTTAAAAGGGACCTTTAATAGTGTTAAAAAATCACTGGTAAATGCCCCTTTTAACAGTGATTTTTTATCACTGATAAAGGGGTCCTTTAACATAACTTTTTTTGTACGAATAAATGTTTTGATCTTTTAAATACACTTAGATTATCAGCTCTTTTTTAGCACTGACAAAGGCCTATTGTCATGCTATTAAAGAAATTTTTTGTAGTAGTGCATATTTCTCTGGCTGATTACCTTCAGATTACTTCCCCAGAGTTCTTAATTTGATGGAATTTTCAAACATCTCTTCATTAGAACTCAGTATAGAAACATACAAAACTTTACTATGTGTAGTAAACTTCATACATCATTTTACATTATATCATTGTACCTATCCATCTAGTAACCTTAAAGAAAATCATATTTTACTTAGAAAAACAATATATCTTCCGATCATCCATTTTCCAATGAAAAATTCAATGATCAAACATTATTCAATAAGAAATTCATGACTTCATATCTTCAAAATTAATACATTTTACAACTTCATTACATTATAATTCAAACTTAGTAGAAATTAACTATAAAAAATTTTGTTTCTCTATTTGGTAGATTTTACAATGGAATTCATACTACCATGTAGTATCATTAGTTGTGACTTCAACTTATCGGGGCATTAACTTTTCACATTCACAACATGATATTTTTCTAGAAACATACTTATTCTACTTTGTAAAAATTCATACAATCCCAGCTAGTGTCATGAATATTTTCATGATGTTAAGAACTTAAATATTAGTAAATAATTATATGAATCTATATGTAAAAATTATTAAACTCTTTCAAAAACTTATAAGGAATTCTTTTTAACCATTTCTAACAACTCAATCTTACCTGAAATATAAAAACATTCTAAAAAAAGATGTCAAAATAAAATAAAAAACTCGTTATAATAATAACCCAAATGTCCTTAAAATATATATTTTATATGTAGTATAATTCATTTAAAAATATAATATTGAACTTAGAAATCTTTGTTTCATATTTTGGAAATTTAAGTAATATTTTTATTCAAATAAAAACTATATTTGGTTTGTCTCTTCTAACCAAGTATTCACAAGGTTAATTTTACTCTTGTTTTTTGTTTAAATTTAAAATAAATATCATTTGATTAAACATACCCTAATTAATTCTATGATAATAAAATTTGTTCCTTATTTTGTTGTAAAATAATATCTATGTTTAATAAAAATATAATTTTTCATAAATGGGTTTTTACTGTGTTTGAGAACTTACCTTAGAATTAATATCTACACTTATAGAAATTGATTCCTATAAAATGGATTCTATATTATGATCAGTATGTTTCTATTTTTTAATGATTTTAATTTCATTTTTTCTTTAATGAATAGTTACTATGGATAAATTTTGTCACTATGGTAAAGGTTAAAAGGCTTCAAACATGGGATTAACAAAGAGACAACACTTAAAATATATATAAATTTTCTTAAAGTTTTATTAGTTGAATGTATTTACACCTTAACATATCATATCTTATAACTTGAACCAAATTTTATCCACTTTACCTTAGAAATATATTTATTATATGTTAAAGTTATTAATATTTACAAGGGCACGACTCCTCTCCCTTATAAAAGGGATCATCCACTACTCAATCCATCAAACACTTTCAGTACATTATATTGAAAAATATATACCCAAATACATTTCCAAATATCCTACCCACATCCTATTGGTCTTGGTATTAGCAGAAGTCCAATCCCAGAATACTTAATGTATAACCCAAAAGAAGATATCCAAAGAGGAGGTATAAGTCTTAAAATATTTTTTTCAACCTTTTTTTATCTCTTTCAAATGTATTATAACCATAAAAATATAATGAAATAAGTATATTTATTATAATAAAATGTTATTATATATATTTAAAAACTATTTTTACCACCTTTCCATACTATAGAAAATGAAAATATATATGATGTGTACGCCCATTCTACCACCTCTATGAAGTTTTGAAATTCATTTTTCATCACAGTCTCACATAGATGGTCATAGGGATAGATTTTATGAATAAATATTACATTTATTATATTATTATGATTTTGTTAAGGTAAACCTTTATGTACCTTATTTCATTTTCATCCATTAGAAAAATGAACATGCCGCTCATGCGTATGTATGAAAAACTACCTCTATGACAACATATGTCATTTTTCATCTCTGGTTTACCCAAGTGGTTTTAAAATTATGTTTAATGTAGCGACCTGAACCCAGAAGGTCTAGGGACTGTGTCTTCTACTAATTACATTATCCTGATTATGAGGAATCATTTATAAATGGAATAAGATTTTAGTAGTATTGTTAAAATAGATACATACATGAGTTTTTATTAAAAAAGAGCACACTAATTACAGATTTTTTCCCTTATAAATAAATAAATTAGAGGATAACATTATTCCATAATAAATCCCTACATATCTTTCATAGTACATTTCTTGGTTTCCTGGGGAGTAAAACATAATAAGGTTGAGCTCAAATTCCCAATAATGAAAAAATGTAGAAAAAACAATAATAAATCAATGATAATAGTCAATATAGAAAGGTAAATAAATGAACACACATTCCATTCAAATAACTAGATAAATAAAAATAAATAAATAGAGGAAAGAAACTGAAACACATGACATTTAATCAATGTACATAAAATGAAATGTATCCATAGATATGTCAACACAAAATCTCATGGATGAATAATAACTGAAACTAATATGAATGTAATGCTTAATTATTGGACAACATGTTTCCTAGGTACATGGAACCATTACTGTCAAGACCTTTTACAGGAAAATTTATCATACCGGGTAGAAAACCATCTAATTTGTACAACTAAATCATCTCATAAGACTACCTATGAATCAAGGGGATTTCATTAACTAGTCCGCAACCCTTAGATCTTGTATTGATCAGTCTCTAACCCATAGATATTTCATTAACTAGTCCCCAACCCATATAGTTAATGTAAAAAGAATTTAAATAAACAAATTTCCTTATAAAATATCCCTATTGAATAATGGATAAGAGTTTATAAATATTTTCCAAAATAATCAAATAAATATCAAAGTGAACACTGTTTGAAAAATGGTATACAATTCAGTAAATAATCACATCCATGAAAATTGATATGGATATTTAGTGTAAATTTAATGTTAAATAATCATAAGAGATTAAATATTTAAAGGGGATTAAAGTAAATCAATGAATTGATTTTTAATACCATATTTTTCTAAATCAATCATAATCCATCCATTGTAGGAAATAAGGTGGCATCAATACAACATATTCAAAGTAGAGTAAAATAAAGGGTTGTTGTTATTGAATAGAAATATTATAAAAATATGTTTAAAGAAACATTATTTGAGGAAGATATAATTTGTTTTGAAGAACCTTTTCTTTGAAAATAATTTTTGAAAACATTTTCTTTTAAAAGTATCATTTTAAACTTGCAAAGGAAGCTTCAAATAAATGATGATGGGTAAATCCTTACAAACCATACGAGGTAAAATAATATTCAATTTTCATGGTAAAAGGTTAGAGAAATACTACATTTAGAAAGTCATAAGAATATTCTTTCGAAATAATTTGTAAAAGAAAAAAAGGTAAAAATTAATTTACCAAATAATTTTTAAAACACTTTAATAAAACATGGTTTTTATAAGAAAATAGGTTCTCCAACTAAGGAGATAAACAAAGTCGGGTTTTATAAAAAACATTTTATAAAACATTTTTAGTATCAAATAGTTGGAAAATTGTAATAATACATGAATATGGTCGTGAGTAATCATTGGAGTGAATAATATTGGTTTTATTGGACAATAGTCATATAATTTCTTCTAATGGAAATACTATTGAAATATAATAAATGTTATTATTGTGGAAAATAATCTTTAAACATTCCAAAGTTTCCTATACCATTTTGAAACATTTCAAATCACAATCCCCATGAAGTAATAAAATAAAATGAAATTTATAATATCATGAAGATATAAGGATTATTGATATAATATAACAAAATGGGAATTATATACACCACAAAAAATATGTAACTGGTGAACGTGATATTTATATCATGGATTTAAAAACTGAGTTGAGAATCTCTTACATTGAGTTTCCTTTCGGGTGAACATCCATGAACATAATGTACAATAAAATTATGTTAATTTTATAATTTCTTGATAACCTCTTTCATGTTTATCATTTATTTTATTTCACTTTTTTATATATTTATACAACTACTTAAACAATTTTTTTTACATCGAGTGTTTTGACCAAATTTAGTTTATGTGTCAAAGTGACTTTGGTTAGTAAACTATGGTAATAGGGGTAATTATATAATATATACAGAATAATAATAATTACATAATTATCATATTTATAAATTAATTATAATTTTGAAAACAATCATTAAATATTGTTATGAAATATTAATCAACGTTACAATCATGGTGACGGCTTGTCGTACGTACACATAAGTATGTTCTCATCTTTCAATGATTATTATGGAAAGAAAGTAACTAGAATTATATATTTAAGGAATGATAATTATATCATAAATACCATATTATTTAATCATATATACTTATATATATAATAATTTTTATTAAAAAGGAATCACATTATGTCAAAGAGGCAGTATGCCACATGCCCACGACCGACATTATCACTTTTTAGTGTGTGAAAGGATAATAAAGAAAATGATATATATATTTATATATATTAAAATAGTGATAATTATGCCATTAATATATATATATATATATATATGTTTTTTGTCTCATATTTTTAATTAAAATCATTAATTATACATTCAATAGACCGTGTGAATGAATCATATCACTTTAAGGGGGTGGTAGTCAACACTTCCACAAATGATGTTATCGTATTTTGGGAAAATGGAAGGTATTAAAAGTATGTATCACATAATAATTAAAGAAATATAAATAAATAATAAATATCATATATATCATATATAAACATGTTTTAATACATAATTTCCACCATGATAGTTGGTAAAGGAAAAATGAACAATCATCGTTTTGTGAGGCAGTAGATCACCATACATAGAAATAGTATGTTTGTTACCCATTAAATGGAAGTTTGTGTAAGTGTAGGCATAAAAATTATAAAAAATCATATTATATTGATTATACTGGTCTTGTTTTGAAATAATATAATCTGTAGATTTTTGGGGTTGGATAATGGTAATAAAACTAAATAGCTTAAGGAAAGATGTTACCTCTTAATTGGGTAACTACTTTTTGTTTATACCAAAATACATAGTTGGAAGGATTTATGCCCAAAGGGAGGATTCAAGGTTTAGGAGAAGTATTTTGGGAAGCTATATGGGAGATATTTGATGAACCTAAGTGGTTTTAGTGGTGTGACGAATGGGGATAGGTGGTGGCCTTTTATAAGGGAGGAAAATAATTCACTGGGTATTTTTGAAAAGAAGTTAGGTGTTACCATATTTTTACCAAAAAAAAGTCTTAAAAAAGAAACAAAACTAAATAATTTAAGTTTAATAGAATAATTATTTCATTAAAATAGGTTTTGGATAATTGGCTAGGTCATTTGGGCCCTTAAGTTAAAGGTTTAGTCCATTATTAAGATTAATTTTTCCATAATAATTATAATTAATTTTAATTACATTCAATACTTTTTTTGGTAAAAAACAATTTTGGTGTTATTATAAATTATAAAATTTAATAATTCCAAATATGGAATCAATTTTCCAAATCAAAATCATACAAGTGGAAGAAATTAATTTAAAATTCATCCAGCATGCAGGATGACAATGTAGGTTTTTAAAGTGAACAAATCTGAAGGTTTTCTATGTTTTTATAATAAATTTCAAAGTGAAATTAATTACAAAGAAATAAATTGTATTAATTTATAAAAAATATATCTAATTAAAATTTTAAACCATTTAGAAATTTAATTTAACTTTTTAAATAAATTAGATGAAAAAGATGTTTTGAATTAAAATTTAGTATTTTTAACTATTCATTAAAAAATGATATGTTTACAAAAAATATCAAATATTGACCCTAACCTAATTATTATATATTAATTACAAATATGAAATTTTTATTTTTACATATTAAATCAATTAATGTTTCCAAATTCAGATTTAAAATGGGTTCTCTATTAAAAGGATGTAAAATTACCTTTTCAAAAAATATAGGTTTTTATGTGTAAAATAGAGTTTATTCTTATATTATGTATATAAAACCTAATGGATGAATATTTAAAATAATTTATTGATTATATAACATATATATTTCATTAAAATTATTTATTAATTGTAATTAATGATGTTTATTAAGATAAAACTCCTTTAGAAGCATATAAATAATAACATTCCTTTTAATATCGAATTGGTTCTTATTTTTGTCTCTTATTAATTAGTGGAAAATGAATTCATTTTATATTTTTTTAAACCATAAATTTTCATAATTTAGTTAATACTATTCATAAATTCTAATATAATATCTAGGTTATATCATATTATATTAAACTATAATATTTTAATAATTTATTAATATTTGGTGAATCTCAGTCTTGCACGTAACAGAAGCTATAATTGATGGTCGTTCTTGCATCTAATGCAAGATAACTCTACGTATCATGCATTATAAGCTATATAATATATTATATTTATTTAATACAGTAAATATATTTTAAATTATGAGGTTATTATAATCCCTTTTTACACTTGGTATTGCGTGTCATAAACACTATTGAATACAAAGTTGTACTTAAGAATTTCTGGGTGTTACATTCTCTTCATCTTAATTAAATTGTATCCTCATAATTTTAACTCAATAATGGTAATATATTGTTTAATATTTAATATGTTTGAAATCCCACATCATGAGAAGGGTTCATAAAATATCCTCTAGAAATTTAAGAATGAGAAGTACAAGGGTCACATGAAATAACATATAACTAATTCTCTAAGTAGGAAACAATTAGTGTCATGTGAAAATATGTAATTAAAGAAAAATTGTAAATATTTATAGGGCATGAATTAGTTCACTAATCACAAAAAATTGAATTATAAATGGAATATTTGGGGCCTCAAATCTATAAATGTGTGGTGATTTAAGAGACCATCGATTCAATAGATATTATGGTATTAGGGAATTTTTTTATTTCAAAGTCATTTTCCTAATGTTGGGTAATTATTTTACTCACAAAAAATATATGGAAATTTTATTTCTTGATATTTTTCAACTTCATATTAACAATCCTAACTTTTGTTTATGCTTCGATCAATTTCAAATTCATCTCTTTACTCAGAAAAATTAATTACCAATAATGATTTTTTGTTTTAAGCACTAAAATATACTTTTAATTAATAATAATTCCAATAAAAGAGTGAAATGTATAACTATTTCTCTCTAAATATCTTATAAAACCAATATGGTTAATATATCAATCTTTAATTCTCAAAGTGATACTACTGTTTCATCATTAAGTTTTATTAATCAAATTTTTTAACTAAAAACAATGAAAAATTAACCGGGAAATTGCATAGGTAAGTGGTTGGTGTGAAACCCTTATAATTCTTCAGTCATGGGTTTAATTCCCACAACCTTTCTGGATTTTATTGTTCATTACCCGACTTACATGTTTTCCTTTTATAAAACCATATTAATATAATTTAAAAAATAAATATTAATGACATACTTGAAATAAGGTTAATCACTAAATATCTTTTTAAATAAAGATTCTCACCTAATATATAAATAATTCATCCATTTATTTACACATATTTCCTTACATAGTCTAGGGATTATCGATAATATCATTAGATGGATTTCTAAATCATGAAACCTTATTTTTGATCCAGAACACCTTAGGTTTAACCTAGGATACTTATTACATATCCAAAACCTTCATAATGGTTATTAAAGAGAATATGAATTATCCTAATCATATCCCATGGGAGTGTCAATCCAAGTGCACAATAAGGCTCATTTTTGTGTACCAGGATACCTCGTGTCAGTCTCCGAATACCTTTTTGGAGTTATTACTCCTAGGTACATATGTTCTAGAACCACATCCACTTGTAGTATCCAAATAGGGATGTATTTCATGGACAACCCACATAATATACACCTTACCAAAATTATTGGATTTTATTATATATTTATTTTCAAATTATACCTGATGTTTATGTTCTCTAACCTATGATTTCTTAAATCTAGTTCTCAAGGTTTCTATTAAACTTCCTTTCATACCATCTATAACGAACTGACCCAAGAAGGCTCAGATCTGGTGTCTGATACTAATTTCATTGGCATGATTATAAGGAATAAAATCACAAAGGAACAATAGTTTAGTAATTTTGGTAAACCAGATAAATAATCGAGTCTTTCATTACAAAAGAATACACTAATTATAAAATATGCTTTTTTTCTTCAAAATAAATAACTTCGAGAATAACTTTATTACAATTTTTAAATGCATGCATATATTTCATTGTAATCTTCATAGATTACTAGGGTATGAAACATAATAAGGGTGAGCTCAAATGAATAATAAGGGAAAAATATAGTGGAAGAAATAATGAATGAGTGAGAAAAATCGACATGGAAAGGTAAATAACTGAACACATATTCCATTAAAATAACTAGATTAGGAAAAATAAATATGGAAAGGCAACAAACTGAAACACATGAGATTTAATCAATGAACTAAAAATGAAATGTATCCATAGATATATCAACACAAAATATCATGAATGAAGAATAATTGAATCTCATATGAATGCAATTTTTATTTATTGTACACCACCTTTCATAGGTACACGAAACCATTACCATCATGACCTTTTACAAGATAGTTCAATATATCTAGTAGAAACCCATCTAATTTGCGTAACTACTTCATCTCATGAGACTACTGATGCATAGATGGTATTTAATTAATTTGTCACCAAACCTTAGAGCTTTTTTTAACAGGTCTGTAACACGTATGCCTTTCATTAACTGATCCCCAACCTGTATAGTGGATGTACAATGTATTTAAATAAACTAAGTGACTTATAAAATATCCATATTTATTAAATGAAACGAGTTGATCAATATTTACAAAAATAATCAAATAATTCTCTATGTAAACATTTTTTGAAAAAATGGTATACAGTTCAGGAAATAATCATATCCGTGAAAAATTTTATGGATATTTAGGGTAAATTAAATGTCAAATAATCATAGGAGATTTAATATTTCAAGGGGATTAAAATAAATCAATGAAGTGAATGTTAATACTTTCTTTATCCAAATCAATCATAAACCATCCAAAGGAGGAAATAAGATAGTATTAATACAATATATCCCAATTAGAGTAAAATAAAGGGTTATTGTTGTTGTTTAATTGAAATACTATAAAAATATCTTTCAAAAAACATACTTTTGAGGAAGATATCCTTTTTTAAAAAAATTTCTTCAAAAATAATTTTTAAAAACTTTTTATTTTAAAATCAACCATTTATACATGTAAATGAAGCATAAAATAAATAACAGTAGGTAAATTTGTACAATTCATATGAGGTAAAAGAATATTCCATTTCCACGGTAAAAGTTTAGAAAAATGCTTTATTCGAAAAGCGATAAGAAGATTCCTTTGAAATAATTGGTAAAAGACAAAAAGTGAAAAACACCACCACCAAATAATTTTTGAAAATATTTTAATAAAACTTGGTTTTAAAAAGAAAACATTTTATCCAACTAAATAGAGAAACAAAGTTAGGTTTTCTAAGAAAACATTTTCTAAATCATTTTGAGTACCAAAGAGTGATAAAATGATACAAATACTTAATAATGGTCATGAATAACCATGGGAGAGAAAATTAAAGGTTTTATCAAATAATTTTCATATAATTTCCTTGAATGGAAATACAATTGAAATATCATTAATGTTATTATTAAGGAAAATAATATATAAATATTTTAAACAGTTGTATACCACTTTGAAACATTTCAAATCATAAGCCTCATAAAGGAATTAAATTAAATCAAAGTTATAATATCATTAATATAAATGTATTAATGATATAATATAACAAAATGGTATGTAGATACACCACAAAAAATATGTAATTGGTGAACATTACATTTATCTCATGGATATAATAAGTGATATGAGAATTCCTTACCTTGAGTTTCCTTTCAGGTGAACTTCCTTTAACATACTATATAATAAAATTATGTAAATTTTATTATTGATTGAGAAAATTTTTCATATTTATCATTAATTTTATTTCAATTTTTTACTATTTTTTATACAACTACTTAAAGAATTATATTTATGTCTGGTGTTTGTACTAAATTCAGTTTACACATCAAAACGAATTTGGTAGGTCAATTGTGGTCAAAGGGGTCATTATATAACATATACTGAATAATAATTATAAAATATTTATCATATTTATACATTAATTATACTTTTAAAAACAATCATTAAATATTGTTATGAAAAATGAATCAACGTTACAATCATAGAGACGGTAGGTCGTACGTATGCATGAGTAATGTTCCCATTTTGCAATGATCATTATAGAGAGAAGGTAAGTAGCATTATATCTTTCCTGAATGATAATTATATCTTAAATACCATATTTTTTAATAATATACACTTATATATATATAATTATTTTGATGTATAAGGAATCACATCGTGTTGAGGAGGAGGTAGTCCAAACATCTACGACCGACATTATCACCTTTTAGTGTGTGAAATGATAATAAATAAAATGATATATATATATATTAAGAAATTTAATTATGTAATTATTATCATATAGGTGTTTTTATGTATTATATGTTTAATTATAACCATATTTTAAACATTCCATGTATCTTTTAAATGAATCACTTCTCTTTGAGGGGGCGGTAGTCCATACTTCCTCAAACAGTGTTTTCGTATTAATGAAAATGGAACGTATTAAAGGTATGTGTCATAAAAGGATAAAATAAGTATAAATACATAATAAATATAATAAATATAATATATAAATATAGTTTACATCATAATTTCTACCATGATAGGTGGTAAGAGAAAAATTAACAATCAACATTTTGTGAGGCAATAGTTCACCATACACAAAAACAATATGTTCCTTATGTATTAGATGAAAGTGTGTAAATGTAAGTGTAACCATTATAATTAAAAAATATTAGTATATTGAGGATAATTGTGTTTTTATAAAATCATAGAATAAGTATATTTGAGTGGTTGTACAATGTAAATAAAAATAACAATCTTAAGGAAAGATGTTACCTATTAACTGGGTAACTACTTTTGCTTTGTACCAAAAGGCTTAATTGAAAATATTTATTCCAAAAAAGAGGATTCAAGGTCAATGATAGGGATTTTTAAATATTCATGGGATTATATTGGATTAATCTAAGTGGTTTTAGAGGTTTGAGGGATGGGGAGAGATGATGGCCTTTTACAAGGGAGGAAAATGACTCAGTTGGTGTTTTTGAAAAGAAGTTAGGTGTAACTACGTTTTTACCTAAAAAAAGTATTCAAAAACCCAAAAAAATAAATAATGGAATGTTCATGGAATAATTAGGGATATAAAATCGGTTTTTTCCAAGTGGACAAGTCATTTGGGACCATAAGTTTAAGGTTTAGTCCACTATTAAGCTTAATTGTTCCTTAACAATTATATTTAATATTAATTGTTTTCACTAATTTTTTTGTTCAAAAACAAATTTGTTCTTATTATAAATTATAAATTATTATTATTAAAAATATTTAATCCATTTTTACAAATTAAAATCATATAAGTGGCATAAATTAATTTAAAATTCATCTCGTTGGTGGGACGATAATGCGAGTTTTTAAACGTAAAAACATATGCAAGTTTTCTGTTTTATTAACAAACATAAAATTGAAATTGATTGAAATGAAATAAATTTTTTTAATTGATAGAAATATTATATAAATAAACTTTAAAACTAATTAAAATAATAATTTTATGTTATAAATAAATTATATGAAAAATCAGTTTTGAACTAAAATTCAGTATTCTTAACTATTCATTAAAAAATGATTAATTTCCAAAAAATATAAAAAATTCACCCTAAACTATTTTTTATATTTATATTTAAAATATTATGTTTGTTTTTACTTATTAAATAAATTAATGTTTCAAAATTCATATTTAAAATGGGTTCTCTATTAAAAGGTGGTAAAATTGCCTTTAAAAAATATTGGTTTTTATGTGTAAAATAGAGTTTTTTCTTATATTATGTCTTTCAAACGTAATGGATGAATATATAAAAATATTTTATTAAATATATAACATATATATTTCATTAAAATCATTCACTAATTGTAATTAATTATGTGTATTAAGATAAAACGCTTTTGGAAGCATAAAAATAATAACATTTCTTTTTATATCCAATTGGTTAATATTTTCATTTCTTATTAATTGGTAGCCAATTAAATAATTTTATATTTATTTACACCTTAAATTTTCATAAGTTAGTTAATATTATTCATAAAATATAATATAATGGCAAGGTTTTATCATATTATATTAAATTATACTATTTTAATAAAACATTGTTATTTAGTGAAACTCAGTCTTTCGTGTAACGCAAGCTATCGTGGATGGTATCTCTTCTGTGTAACGTAAGATTAATCATTATTGAGTGCATTAAAATCTATATAATATATTATATTTATTTAAGATATTAAGTATATTTTAAAGAATCGGGATATTATATTCCCCTTTTACACTTGGTATTGCGTTTCATAAAAACTATTGAATACAAAGTTGTACTTTAGAATTTTGGGGTGTTACATTATACCCACTATAATTAAATTGATTTCTAAAAATTTAAACCTGATCTTGCTAATATAATGTTTAATTTTTCATTTATTTTAAATCCCACATCATTATAAGGGTTTGTAAAAAATCTTTCAGAAAAGAGAGAATGGGAAGTTCAACAGTCACATGGAATAAAATATAACCAGGTATCCAAGTTGAATAATATTAGTGGAAGTAAAAATACATAGTTGCAGTAAAATAATAAGTATTTATATAGAGTGAACTACGTTATAAATCACAAAAAATTAATGATCAATGGAATTTTTAGGGACTCAAATCCATAAATCTGTGATGATTAAAGAGACCACCGGTTCAATAGAGATTAAGGTATTAGGAAGAAATTTTATTTCAAAGTCATTTTCCTAATGTAGGGTATTTTGTTTACTGAACAATAATATAAGGAAATATTCTTATTTGATAGATTTAAATTTCATATGAACAATCCAAAATTTTGGTTGTGACTCAATCAAATTCAAACTCATCCCTTTACTTCCAAAAATTAATTACCAATATTTTTTATGCCTAAAGTGCTAAAATATACTTTTAATGGATCAAAAATCCTATAAAAGAGTTAAACGTATAACCATTTGTCTCTAAATATCTTCCCAAATCAATATGGATAATATTTTAACCTCTAATCCTAAAAATTGATACTAATAGTTCATCCTTATTATTTATTATTCAAATTGTTTAACTAAAAAAAATGAAAAATTAACCAAGAAATTTCATAGGTTAGTGTTTTTTATGAAACACTAATCATCCTTTGGTGATGGGTTCAAGTCCCCCAGACTTGACATATTTGATTGGTTGTCACCCGACTTATAGTTTTTCTTTTTCTAAAACAATATTAATATAATTTCAAAAATAAATTTGATGGACATCTTTGAAATAACGTTAATCACTAAATAGACTTTTAAATAAGGTTTTTAATACAACCCTAATAAATAAATACTTTATATATTTATTTTTACATAGGACCTTCCATGGTCTAGGGATTATCCAAAATATTAGTAGTTTAATTTTTAAATCATAACACCTTATTTTAAATCCAAAACACATTAGGTTTAACCTATGTTACTTATTATATATCCAAATCCTTCATAATGGGTTGTAAAGAAAATGTGAATTATCCTAAGAATGTCCCCAAGAGTTTCAAACCAGGTGTGCAGTAAGGCCTTTTATCGAGTACCAGGTTACCTAAAGTTAGGCTTGGAACACCTTGTCAAAGTTATCACTCCTAGGTACATATATTCCAAAACCACGTCAACTTGTAGTATCTAGATAGAGATGTATTTCTAGAAAGATACACATAATATATAACTTACTAAAATTATTGGATGTTATTCTATATTTATACTCAAATTATACCTTAGGGTTAAGTTCTATGACCTATTTGTTTCCTAAATCTAGTTCCCAAGGTTTCTACTAAAGTTCCTTTGATAGAAACTGTAGCGACGCGACCCCAAATGGCCTAGATTTAGTGTCTGAAACTAATTATATTGACATGATTACAAGGAATAAAATCTCAAAGGAATGATAGTTTAGTAGTCTTGGTAATATAGATACATACATGAGTCATTTATTACAAACGAACACATTAATTACAAAAGAATTTTTTTCTTCTAAATAAATAACTTATAGGATAAATTTATTCCATATATAAAATCCCAGTATATATTTCATATTAATCTTCTTAGATTCATGGGAAATAATACATGATAAGGGTGACCTCAAATGCTCTGAAAGGAAAAAATTTAGTGGAAGCAATAATAAATAAATGAGAATAGTCAATATGGAAAGGTAAATAACTAAACACACATTCCATTCCAATAAATGGATAGGGGAAAATAAATATATAAAGGGAATAAATTGAAACACATAAAATTTAATCAATGAACTAAAAAATAAACATATCCATAGCTATTTAAACACAAAATCTCATGGATGAATAATAAATAAAACTAATATAATGGAAATTCTAAATTATTGGATGCCATATTTCTTAGATATATGGCACCATTATCATCAAGACCATTCACAATACCATTAAGAATATTAGGTTGAAACCCATCTAATTTTCACAACTAATTTGTCTCCTTAAACTACAGATGCATCAAGGAGATTTCATTAACTACTCCCCAACCTGTATAACTTCCATTAACTAGTCTCTAACCCACAGGGTTTGCATTAACCACTCCCCAACCCATATAGTTTATATTAAAAGTATTTAAATAAGAAAAGTGCCCTATAAAATATCTGTACTAAATATTGGATATGGGTTTATTAATATTTCCTTAAATAATAAAATAACTGTCAAAGTGAACACTATATGAAAATTGGTATATGGTTCAGGAAATAATCATATCCATGAAAAATGATATGGATTTTTAGGGGAAAATAAAGGTTTGTTGTTTTTATTGAATAGAAATATTATAAAAATATATTAAAAAAACATTCTTTAAGGAAGATATCCTTTTGTTTTGAAAAAAAATTTCATAGAAAATCATTTTTGAAAACATTTTCTTTTAAAAGAAACCTTTTAAAAATTAAAAGGAAGCTTCAATGAAATTATGGAGGGTAAATCCATACAAGCTATATGAGGTAAAAGAACATTCCTTTTACATTGTAAAATATTTGAAAAATTCCATATTTAGAAAGGGACAATAAGATTCATTTAAAAATATTGGTAAAATAAAAAAGGGTAACAATGTCATTAATAAATGTTTTATGAAAACTTTTTAATAAATCATGGTTTTTTAAGAATATAGGTTCTCTGACTAAAGGGAGAAACAATGTCAGGTTTTCTAAAAATCATTTTCTAAAATGTTTGAGTTCCAAGTAGTGGAAAAATGGTACTAATATTTTAAAATGGTTATGAATAAAAATAAGAGATAAAATTTAAGGTTTTATTGAATAGTTTTCATATAATTTTATCCAGTTTAAAACCCATTTAAAGACTATTAGAGTTATTATTGAGGAAAATAATCTTTAAACTTTCCAAAGTGTCCCATAATAATTTGAAACATTTAAAATCATAAGACGACTAAAGGAATAATATTAAATGAAATTTATAATATCATTAATATAAAATTATTAATGATATAATATAAAAAATTGGTATTAGATACACCACACAAAATATTTATGTGGTGAAATTAACATTTATCTCACTGATGTAAAAAAGCGAGATGATAATCCCTTACCTCGTGTTTCCTTTTGGGTGAACGTCCTTTAAATTCCTATATAATAAACTTATGTTAATTTTATACATTATTGAGAAACATTTTCATGTTTATAATTTATTTTATTTCACTTTTTTACTATGTTGTATACAATTACATGAATAATTATGTTTATGTCGGGTGTTTTGACCGAATTCAGTTTATGAGTCAAAATGACTATAGTAGGTCAACTATGGTAAAAGGGGTCATTATGTAACATCTATAGAATAATTATAATGAAATATTTATCAAATTTATACATTAATAAAAAAATAAAAAACAATCATTAAATATGGTTTTGAAAAATAAATCAATGTTACAGTCATTGAGTCTGTAGGACATATGTATGCATGTGTATTGTTCTCATTTTTCAATGATCATTATGGAAAGAAGGTAAGAAGAATTATATAATTAATTAATGATAATTATATCATAAATACAATATTATTTAATCATATATACCTATATATATATATATATATATATATAATTTTTTTGGTGTAAAAGGAATCATATCGTGTCAAGGAGGCGGTAATCCATACATCCACAACTGACATTATCAATTTTTAGTGTGTGAATGGATAATAAAAAAATGATATATATATACAGGTAATTATGTGATTTATATCATATATATGGTTTTTATTTCTCATATTTTTAATTATAATCATCCTTTATACATTCAATGGACCGTGTTAACGAATCACATTGCTTTGAGGGGGTGGTAGTCCACACTATCTCAAACGATGTTATTGTATTAAAAAAATAGAAAGTGTTAAAGGTATGTGTTATAAAATGATATAAAAAATATAAAGACAAAAAAATATCATATATCTAATATATAAATAGAGTTTCCATCATAATGGCCACCATGAGAGGTGGTAAATGAAAAATCAACAATCATCATTTTGTAAGGTAGTAGTTCACCATAGACAGAAATAGTATGTTCGTTACCCATTACATGGGATGTGTTTAATTTTTTGTATAAAAATTATCATAAATATATACTAGTATATTTATGATAATGTTTTTTGTATACAATCATATAATAAGTTGATTTTATGGGATGGATAATGGAAATAAAACAAAAAAGCTTAAGGAAAGATGTTACCTCTTAATCGGGTAACTGCGTTTGGTTTGTACCAAAATGATTACTTGAAAGTATTTATACCAGAAATGGGGATTCAAGGTAAAGGGTAGGAATTTTTTTAAGCTATGTTGGAATATCATTACTGAACCTAAGTGGTTTAAGAGGTTTGAAGAATGGGGAGAGGCGTTGGCCTTTTGTAAGGGAGGAAAAGGACTCACTTGGTATATTTGAAAATAAGTTTGGTGTAATAATTTTTTTACCTAATATAAGTCTGAAAAAAACTCAATAATGGAAGGATAAAAGACTAATTATGTCTATACAATTGGTTTTGGAAAAGTGTCTAGGTAATTTGGGCCCCTAAGTTAAAGGTTCGGTCCATTATTAAACTTAATTTTGCAATAATAATTGTAATTAATTTTAATTTCTTCCACTAAATTTTTTTGTAAAAAATAATTTGGTCTTATTAGACATTATAAATTATTATTATTTCAAATATTCAAAAAAAAATTCAAATTAAAATCATATAATTGGTAGAAATTAATTTAAAATTCATCTCGTAGGCGGGATGACAATGCAGGTTTTTAAAGTAAAAACGTCTCAAAGTTTGCTATGTTTTTGTGATCAATTTCAAAGTGAGATTGATTAAAATGGAATAAAATTTATTAATTGATAGAAATATTTTCTAATTACAATTTAAAACCAATTAAAATTAAAATTTATCCTTATAAATAATTTATATGAAAAAGCAGTTTTGAACTAAAATTTAGTATTTTTAACTATTCATAAAAAAATGTTATGCTTCCAAAAAATATGAAAAATAAACCTAAACTAACTATTATGTTTCTATTTAAAATATAAATTTTATTTTTATATATTTGATAAATTAATGTTTTAAAATTCATATTTAAAATGGGTTCTTCATTAAAAGGAGGTAAAATTACCTATAAGAAAATATAGATTTTTATGTGTAAAATAGAGTTTTTTCTTATATTATGTTTATAAAACCTAATGGATGAATATAAAAAATATTTCATTGAATATATTAAATATATATTTACTTAAAATAATTTTTTAATTTTAATTAATTATTTTTATTTTAATGAAACTCTTTTGGAAGCATAAATAATAACCTTGTATTTATATCCAACTGGTTATTATTTTCATTTCACATCAATTCAAATCCAATGAATTAATTTTATATTTATGTAAACCATAAATTTTAATATTTTAGTTAATACTATTCATAACCTCCAACCTAATGGATAGGTTATATCATACTATATTAAGTAATAATATATTAATAATACATTGTTATTGGTGAAACTCGGTCTTGCATGTAAGACAAGATATTCGGGAATTTCTCGCTTGTATGTAACACAAACTAACTATTTTTTTGTCCATTAAAATATATATAATATATTATATTAAATTTAATATAGTAAGTATATTTTAAAGTATCAGGTTATTATATTCCTTTTTTACAATTGGTATTGCGTGTCATAAACACTATTGAATACAAAGTTATAATTTAGAATTTTGGGGTGTTACATTGAATGTATAAAAATAATAATTATAAAATATTTAAAAAAATTTAGATGATGGAACAATGACCCCTTTGACCACAGCCAACATGCAAAACATGTTTCGGATGAGATGACCCTAAAAGGTTGGTTGTAAACATAACCAATTTAGTAAATGAATTAAATATAATAATAAATGAAATAAAATGAACAATTATATTAAAATTAATTAGAAAATATATATTAAGAAATAAAATAATTAATATAATTTTATTATTTAATAAAGTAAAAAACCTGTTTGGTGAGTGATGATTTGATGTAAGGGATTTTTCTTTAAAATTTTCTTATAAATGTTTTAATGTATTTCTCTTTCCTATCTATGTTCTTTTAAATGTTTTATAAATGATATTTTTTTACATAAAAGAAATTTAAAGTTCATTTTAAAGTAATTTTTTCTTTCTTTACAAAGTTTTAAAAAAGAATCTTTTAAACTTTTTCTGGATGGGTTATTTTTAACTTTCTTTATAAAAGTAAAAAAGAATATTTTTTAACTTTTAATGCTTGAATGCATTTTATCATAATCATGACCATTCATTATTATGTAGATTCATCTATAAGTTTTTATGTGTTATAAAATAAAATTATATTTTTATTGTTATGATAATTTTTAGTTTTTGAAATATTTTTAAAAGAAAAGGATATTTCTTCTCATTTTTATTGGATAGCTGAAAGTGATTTTTAGTATGGTATCAAATACCAATTATTAAGAGTGTTTTTATGGAAATGAAAATTTTATCTATTTAATTGATGTTATGGTTATTATAAATTTTTAATGATGATAGGAGGGTCTATTATAGACCTCTAATGCATTGGTTAATGATTTGTTCTCTAGGGAGTATATATTGGAATTAACTGGCTTAGTTATTCCATTTTTCATTGTTATTGTAAGAGTGATATGAAGAAAATATCCCAAGGAACCTACATCATTATTTTATAATTTCAAATGTTTTTTATGGAAATATTTTGATTTCATAAGTTAAGAAAATGAGATTATGATTTAAAGAAAATTTATGAACTTTTAGATTAAATTTTTATTTCGAAGGAAATGTTTTAATGTTTTTCAATAAACTATCATGATTGTGATTTTTATTTTATGCTTTCTTATGATATGTTTTTATCAAATAATTTATGTTTTTATTTTTTTTGTGTATTTAAATAATTATTTTAGATGAAAGTTTATTACATAAAAATGAAAAAATTCTTAGAGAATTTCATGATTTTTAAATGGACTAATGAGTTTATTTCCTTTACCAATATTTTTTATCAACCCATATTTTTATATGTTTTTTACAATGCTTAAGGATGAGTTTTAACTATAGTAAACTCTATATTTCTATTTTTATGATTTTGACTAAAATAATAAAATGCATATTGAATGAAAAAGAGTGAAAACATAAGTGTTTCCCAATAAAAATAGTTGATGAAGATTGTTTTTGGGGGGATTGAGTATGGTTGAAAAATATTTCACATTGGATTCAACATTTTTTTCCCAATAGAGGTAGTTTATCATAAACTATCCCAGAGACCCTAGTAACCAGATAATCGAGCCAATCCTAACATATCCCAAAGGGAATTCATGATCCCCATGAGTTTGTGACAAGAACCTAGCAACACACTATATGAAAGTGGGAATAAATTTTCCAAAAAAATAGAAGTAAAAAAAAATTCAGTATGAATACAAGAAAAAACCCACTGGGAGAAGTAAACTAGAACCCAAACAAGTATAAACAGCCCAATGTGAAATCACATAGTACCATAAAATATGACAACCACCCAAATCCTAGTGGACACAACTCTCCAAGACCAAGGATCAATAGCTAGAGCCAACTCCAAGTGGCTCTTTACCCTTGCTCGAACTTGGAATGAGATAATCTACAAACACCCAAAGGCACTATTAGGATGTGAGATAAAAGACCAGTAGTGTCTCAACAAGGATTCCATAATGAGATTCCCAATTTAATTTACCAAATAAATATTTCAAATTTAAATAAACAGACATGAAATTCCAATAGAATATTCAAATAAAATATGCTTTAAATTTAAAATTATGGAAATTAATTAATCAAATATATTAATAAACATTATATATAAAACTTTTATATAAATTCAGGGGGTAGGTGTAAAATAGTTTAAAATAAATAATGGAATATATCTCAAATATAAAAAAATGAGAAACATGACCATCTTTCAATAGGTACGATAGTTTCAGGCTATGGTACTCCCTCAAACTCGAATAGATACCCCAGAAATATGTGTACACACATCCCTCAGACACTGGTCAATGAGGAATCATCACCATCCCATCGGGGATGTGACCTGCTGCATATGTTTTGTTAGTGTTGTAAATCTTCAATCGAGTGTTGTCCCAAATAACTCGCTAATTACCTAGGCTTTAATGTAATATATTAACAATAAGTGATGTGAATTTTATTTTAAAACTCTTTAAAATACAATCCAACCCATTCTACCATTTAAAATATTACAATTTTCCATTTAAAAACCAAAGTGGGGTTTTAATTAAATCATTCTTTTTTCAAGATAAAAGAACTAGGTTTCTATCAAAACCATTTTAAGCCATTTTTCTCAAATACAACTTTGAAATAAGTTTCATCAAATCAATTTTATAATTTAAATCTGACAATTTTCCATCAATTTCACAAAAAAACCCCAATTCAAGGGAATTGGGGGTGGGGGGGGGGGGGTTCCCAATTTTGAGCCAAATCAAATCCAAATCCCCAATTCATAAGAATTTTTTTTAATAAAACAATTGAAATAAATTTAATTCAATTCAATAAATTGAATCTAAATCAAGAAATTTAGGGTTCATCAAATTGAATATCATAAAAAAACCATATATCTTGGGTTTATGGGATCAAAAAACATAAATCCATAATCAGTAAACTCCAATGAAAAATTTTAACATTGGGGATCTAAGAATAAAACCTAGATTCAAAATCTGAAACATCATAGAGTATATCGTCTAACAATATGAAGATCTGTTAAACCCTACGTAGAAAATAGGATAGAGAGGGAGAACGAGTAGTAGAAGAGGAATCTTAATTGGAAGAGATCGAATGTCATTCACCTAGCTTCAATTCACATTAGCAGGGATGTAGAGGGAAAAATAACCTATTGGAAACCTCTAAAGAATTAAAGAATGTATTGAGGTCTTATAGGCCCACCAATAACTTAAAAATAGGGTTTTAGGTTTTAAAAATTTATTTTTAAATTAAATATTTATCATACACACATTTAACTGGGTAGGTTTACACATTTAGAAAAACCATATACTCTAACCATGAACCCCCTTTTTCCAAGGATCATGGTTTCTACTAGGTGGATGAATGATTTTACAAACCATGTTCTAGCCCTAAAAACCTCCTTTTTTGGGTTTTCATGGTTTCCACTGAGTGGGTATATGGTTTGGGAAAATTGTTGGCTAACCATACATATCCCAAAAACATCCAAAATTTCTAGAATTCTCACTCAAATTGTCCCTAAATAAAACTCAATAAAAGAATGATCAAAATAGGGGTTTAGGAATATCTGAAAATAGTAATAGGATGTTATAACCTCCTCACCATATATATTTCCCTTCACTCGAAAGGAAGTTGAGAAGCTTCCATGTCAAAATGATGAGGCCACTAATCTCTCATTAGTGCCTCCCTCTCTGATTTATTAGGAGTATCTAAACCATGTTTCCATAGAATTTGAGCCAAAGTTATAATACTCCCACAAAGTACCTTGGTTTTAGAATCAATTATCCCAACTAGATTCTCAATCACAGATAAATCAGGTTCCATATCAAGATCACTCTAGTTCAGAACATGAGATGGATAAAAAATATAATTTCATCACTGAAATAGATAAAACAGGTTATTTATTTACATAAAATGTGTTTGAAGTTCAAAATTATAAGACACTTTCTCCACATTCTAAAAAAACTCAAAAGGTCTCACAAAATGAGGAGCAAGTTTCACTTTCCTCCCAAACCTTTGATGACCCAAACTATGTGAAAATTTCCAGAACACCTGATCTGTAACACCCCAAGATTTCATAGTATGTTATTTCTTCAAAATAATTCAATATCTTGTACTACATGCAACACCGAGTTCAATCACACCTTGACTTACAAAACAAAAGTCCATTAAAAGAGGTCATGAATAGTATTAACTAAATTTTAAACTTTATATAATCCTTATAATTTTAGAATCCATATTATGAGTTTCTTAGTCATAATGCAAGAACAGATTCATTTTCAGTATTGCACTTTTATCAACTTTTAATAGTAAAACATTTTTAAATACAATATTTTAAACTTTTTGACTAAATGGGGACATCAAAAAAAAATTTAAAATGAAACATCCCAAGCTTCCACGGTACGCTTTCCTTTGAATAAAACAGTAGCGTGTGTTGTACACAACTTCGAGTTCTAACACACCGTAACCAATCAAACTAGCTGTTATGAATAGTAATACCTACTTTTTGAAGTTATATATATTTTATATTTTAAAATGGACTTCATTTTTGGATTCGGAATATCAAATTTAGCCTAAGGTGAAATTTTGGTACTTTTCGGATAACTTTCATATTTTGATGAATAGTGAAAATTACTAAATTTTAATTAAAAACAACTTTTTTAATCAAAATAATTAATAGTAATAAATTATGAATTTGAGTGGTTTTAAAGTATATTTAGAATATATTTTTACTATTTAATATAATTTTGGTCATTGGACATAATTTTACAATTAAACCGAACATAAACAAGTGTCAATCTTTTGATAGTTATTATCTCTTAAAAACACGCTTTTTGTTTTGACAGCGGGAATTAATTTTAAATTAATTTCTGCCACTTCTGTGTTTTGAATTTAGGAAAATGGATTCCATATTTGGAATCAGGATGTTCAAATTGTGTAAATAGGTAACTTTTATTTTTAGACATTTTGAATAATTACTGCGGTAAATATTTTATTTACCATGGTTAAGGGTAAATCCGGTAAATAAGGGTTAAAAAATAATATTATAATAATACTAAATTACCCTAAAACGTGTCTTAACCCTATTGGTTGATACATGTTCGACCATGGGCATCTTTGTGTCAATTTTTGGACCCCATGGATCCACTTGTAAGTGATAATGACACTTTATTTTAATTAAGTCAAAATGAATACAAAAATGACACAAGCATATATCGTTTAGTAAAACAATTGTTACATAGGGTTATATAAGTGGGGTTTTAGATTATAAATATTAATTAGAAAGATAAAAAGATTTCCTACATAATGATATTTTATTTATAATTTTTAGACATTAAATAATTTATTTTATTTATGACACAAAGATGATGCAGTAATTACTATAATAGTGAAAAATTAAAATAATTGATATTATAAATACCCAAAAAAATATAATATGAAACTTTTAATGAATTAAACTAATTTTCTAGGATAATATGATATATTAGGATTTATTTAATTGACTTTGTTCGATGTAATCAATCTGTTATGAGTTTCACAAAAATCAACTATTGAATAGTGTCAAAATTGACATAAAAGAGTTTTTAAAACAAATATTATATTATTAATTGATATTAAATTCCTAAAAATCTAAGGTTCTGCCAAAAGACTTATATAAGGATAGGTTCATCATTAATGGACCACTTGGGGGTCGCTTGGATGTATATAGTAAGTTTATTAACCATATTATATAAAAATACAAAGAGACATTGTAAAAGTGAAACTAATTAACTTAGAGTTAATACTTAAAGATAAGGTTAATATAAGTACCCAAACCTGTCTAAATTCTATTGGTTGAGTGGTTTTCGACCTATCCACACATTAAAATTTGAATAATCAACTTTGGAACCTTTAGAAACCGAATATGAATTTATTATAAATTAATATTTCTAGCTTTTCCAAAGGTGCCCCTCACCCCTCTTATAAAAGGGCACTCCTCCTTCTCATTTCTTCACACCTTCAAAGCCTTTTGGCTCGGCCAAACTCTGCCCAAATACTCTCCCAACATCCCTCACTACAACCTAGAGGCCTTAGTTTGATCAGAAATCCAACCTAAGAAGCCCTTTTGATCAAATCAAAAGGAAGAACCCGAAGAAGAGGTAATGATTTCACCACCCTTCTCCAAGTTCATTTCTTCTTCCACTTCTTCTTCCTTTGTTCTTACCATTCTAAAATAATAACTCCAGTATCTCACATATACTGTGATGTTATTATAAATATGGTACAATCATATTCAATATTCTATCCACCCTTTGAATAACATGTCACCATACGTGCGTACGCACGGCTTACCGTCTCCACGTCGTGGTGTAATTGTTATTCAATATAATATTATTTGGATGGGTATAATAATGATGTGTAACTCATGTAAATAATAAATATAACATGTTAATGATTCTGTATATATGATATAACATCCATTTATATATTATTTTAATATCAAAAGAATGATATTGTCGCTCGTGCGTACGTACGGACTACCGTCTCCACGAACGCGATGAGATTCATTCTCCATCGTATCCATTCAAGTATAATTATCATTTGATGATTTAAAAAATGATGTTTAAGGACTGGATATAATTCTGGATATGAATAAGATACAACAACCATGGCTTATGTAACAAAACATATAAAAGAAAATGAGTAAGTTAACTCCCAAAACGACTATAATTCTAAGATATTATTAACAAATCAATGTTAAAAGATCATATATGATATCATATTAATATATATGATTCTTGTATAATTTAATAACAACTATTTCACCATTATACAGGAGGATAACCTACCCCAACCAAGGAAAAGTACAAGGTAAGGGTTATTTCACAATCTCTTCATTATCCGAGGTTGTTTATTTGTAATAATCTACTGGGATCTCTTTATCATCCACATCCATGTTTCTTCAAAATGTATTTCAAAACATTTTTATTATTTACAAGAATATGGGTTAAAGTCATTTATACCCTTGTTTGACTTTTTATAAGAGGTTTATAAAGGAATCTTTCCGTCGTTTTCAAAACAAGGTCATTTTTAACCTTTTCGACAGAATTAAGGTAAGAATGTTTTTTTTAACTTATACGGCGGGTGCGGTTATTTTACGCCGTTATAAAATCTTCAAAGTTTTCCTTACAAGCTTATAAGAATATTTTCAAAGAAAATGTTTTATTTTATATGGATCTTAAATGATTTCAAAATAAAAGGAGATATTTCTTTAAAAAGAATTTTGATTTCATCTATGTCAACATCCTTTGATGGATTTTAAGATTATTTAAAGTTGATTTATTATGATACAAAACTTCTATATTGTATTGAAGTTTTTGTGATATGTTTGACTATGGATGTGCTATTTTTATACCATTCATAGTTTATGGTGAAATTATTGACATTTCGTATGCTAGTTTTAATACCAATGTTTATGTTATGTTTAAACCTTTTCATATGGGAATGCATTGGACTTAATAAGTGACGGGTGGAGCCCGCTATAGCTCCTCGATGCATCGGTAGGTCTCATGATACAAACTAGTGTCTTGGAACAAGGCCTTGACAAAATCTTATTTGTAGTCTTGGCACGAGGCCTTGGCTATGTGTTATGATAGTCTGACATTATGCATTCCAACATTATGAAAGTGGTTATTGATTTTTGCATGTGATTATTCGATTAGTAGAATATCCATGTGAATAATTAAATGGCATTATTTCATTTTATTTATGCCATACCATGTTGAAAGTTCATGTTTAAAAGGCTTTTTTTTAGTTATACATTGCCTTAAATGTTTATTCTTATTGATGAAAGTTTCCGCTATATTGTTATCCTTACTGGGCATTTGAGCTCACCCCTTTTCTATGTTTTATTTTTCCCAGGAAGTGAAGATGTAAGTTATGAATGAACTGCAGGGATATTATGAGGGGATTATAGTGTGGACTGTGGAAACATTATGTTGTTGTAGTAGTTTTTCATTTTATGATGTAATGTAAAACTTATGAATATATCTAGTGTTTCCAAGGCTACTAAACCAATCGGTCTTTCGAGATTTGATCTTTCTTGTGATCATGCCAATGTTACGAAGTAATGCACCGACTCTGGGTAGCTGGGGTCAGGGCGTTACAGTTGGTATCAGAGGAAGTTTAGTACAAACCTTGGAAGCTAGATTTAGATAAACTCTGATTATAGCACGTAGACCTAAGATGAACTTTGAGGATTAGTATAGAAGAACTTCCTAGAATTTTGGTATTGTAGTGATTTTTTGAGTTTTCCGAGCAATACATCCCTGTCTGGATACGAGCAGGTAGAGGCGGCTCTGGCACAGATGTACCTAGGGGTAAAACCCGAAAACACCGCTTTGAGCTAGACTCGAACGGGAACTGGTGCACGACAATGGGCCTTGCTGCACTCTTGGTTACGACACTCCCGGGGGATATGCTTAGGATAACTCTCATTTTCTTTACAAATCATTATGAAGGGTTTATGTGTATATACTTCCTCAAAGAAAACATTTTTATGATTATGGATTATATCCATAAATAGTTAAATTTATTTTAAGTGTTTTATAAGTATGGGATTATGTATTTTGATTCATAAACTGATCTAGTTTATGCCATTGTTTAGAAATGGCGCCCAGTAGAAGGAATGAGAACTCCAGAAATGCACATGATCCAAAGAGAAGGAAGGATCATATCTTTCATGGTCTTAAGATAGAATTGATAAGAGAAATAGTCTCCCATGTATTATCATCATATGAAGAAATAATATCATGTGTTGATAAGATAAGTAAAGAGTTTACTGAGTCCTATGGCTTTGAAGGGAAGCAAGAGAAGAAAAGGATGGAAGAGAGAAAATTGGATAAAGGGAAGAGGGAAAAGAAGAATTTTCCCATATGTGGTAACTGTGGGAAGAAACACCCTGGAAATTGCCTGAAAGGAATGGGAGTTTGTTATAAGTGTGGAGGAAAAGGGCACAAAGTACGTGACTGCAAGGGTAAGAAAATGGTTTTAAATGTACAATGCTTCATTTGCAAGGAGTTTGGACACTACGCGAACCTATGTCCCAGTCATCAGACTATGCCGCAAATGATGCTATTGGATAATAATCAAGTTATGATACTACCACAGATGAAGAGGAATGATTAGAGTTCTTATGTTGATTATGTCAATTGAGTGTTGTATCAACAATGTACTTGTTATAATAATTATGGAGTATATAAGGATTGTACTGCAGTACTATTTCATTAAGGACTTGAGATTGTGTGGAACAAAGAAAAGTGACTCATTAGCAGGATAGATTTTTGGAAAATATATGGTTGAGAGAATGATAAATCATAATATGGTTCTGATACCGAGTTAGTGATTTTAGAATAATACATGATTGATTTGGATAAATTATATTGGATATTCTTGACTACCTTGAAACCGATTAATGATTTGTATATTCCATCATTTTTGGGGTTTAAAACATTTTTTTTTTGATTGATGAAATATATCTAGCATTCTATAAGAAATAAGGGAGCATGAATATAATCAATAAGGAATATGGTAATTCAGGATGTTTCAGTGTATTAGAAGAATACAAGATGAAGGTATTCATATGCTATTACGGGGTAAAAAGGATCTACATTATGTTTACCTTTCTTATAAATGTTTGACTGTGAGTTTGGATAGAAGTATTTTGGATAGTTCTAGTTTGTATTATTTTGGATTTCCATAAAAGGACAACACGGAGGTCGGGTGGAAACCCGTCGCGTCCGACAAGGCCGCAAGACTTGAACCCGCAACCGAAGGGCGACAAGGGTGTATCACCTACCACTATCCCACGAGATGTCCTAGATTAAATAAAGTAGTTTTTTAAAAGATCTGGTAGATGAATTATAAATTCGTTTATTTTGGAACCCTCTATGAATAGAATAAATAGAATTTTTTTTACGAGTGAATGATGAGTTTTTGGTAGAAATTTATTAAGGGATAAAACACTAATTTTAAAGTAAGTATATATCCTTATGATATTAGCCAATCTCATAAATAAATTCCTCATCATTAAGAAAAGGAACTTAGAACAAAAATGTTGTCCTAGATGGTACCTTAGATCATCACTAATTTATGGCTTTGGGATTGTTGGCCTTTTCATAGCCATGTTCTCTACCACTCTCCATCAGATAATTGATGGTTAGATTTCTCCTCCATATCCATATTTTCCTACATGGAACCCTAGTATGTGTTATTTTCGGTAATCTTCATACTTTCCATTCTTTATTTTAAATAGAGGCCTCATTAATTCATTTTTCGATGTGGGATTTCAACTAAGATATTTTGAAACGTCAAAAATGTGTCATCCCAATATCCTATGTTTTGTTGAACCGATGGTATTTCAAATCATCATAGATTGATGAGTTTAAGGACCTCATTTTTATACTTGTTTGTGATTGATGACCTCAATCACTACCTATAAATATTTACGTTTTTCCTCCAATTATATGTCTCTAATTACCACCAATGTTCTCCTAATCGAGATCATAATTTGGTGGTGACCCTTTCATTTCTCTTTTCCTCATATTAAGACTAAATTTTAGTAACCCTATTTTCGATGTGGGTTTTCCCACAAATATATTTTCTATTTTCAACCTTTAATTTTCGAAGAACAATTTCAAATTGCGAGGACGCAATTTATTGAAGGAGGGGAGAATGTAACACCCCAAGATTTCATAGTATGTTATTTCTTCAAAATAATTCAATAACTTGTACTACATGCAACACCGAGTTCAATCACACCTTGACTTACAAAACAAAAGTCCATTAAAAGAGGTCATGAATAGTATTAACTAAATTTTAAACTTTATATAATCCTTATAATTTTAGAATCCATATTATGAGTTTCTTAGTCATAATGCAAGAACAGATTCATTTTCAGTATTGCACTTTTATCAACTTTTAATAGTAAAACCTTTTTAAATACAATATTTTAAACTTTTTGACTAAATGGGGACATCAAAAAAAAATTTAAAATGAAACATCCCAAGCTTCCACGGTACGCTTTCCTTTGAATAAAACAGTAGCGTGTGTTGTACGCAACTTCGAGTTCTAACACACCGTAACCAATCAAACTAGCTGTTATGAATAGTAATACCTACTTTTTGAAGTTATATATATTTTATATTTTAAAATGGACTTCATTTTTTGATTCGGAATATCAAATTTAGCCTAAGGTGAAATTTTGGTACTTTTCGGATAACTTTCATATTTTGATGAATAGTGAAAATTACTAAATTTTAATTAAAAACAACTTTTTTAATCAAAATAATTAATAGTAATAAATTATGAATTTGAGTGGTTTTAAAGTATATTTAGAATATATTTTTACTATTTAATATAATTTTGGTCATTGGACATAATTTTACAATTAAACCGAACATAAACAAGTGTCAATCTTTTGATAGTTATTATATCTTAAAAACACGCTTTTTGTTTTGACAGCGGGAATTAATTTTAAATTAATTTCTGCCACTTCTGTGTTTTGAATTTAGGAAAATGGATTCCATATTTGGAATCAGGATGTTCAAATTTTGTAAATAGGTAACTTTTATTTTTAGACATTTTGAATAATTACTGCGGTAAATATTTTATTTACCATGGTTAAGGGTAAATCCGGTAAATAAGGGTTAAAAAATAATATTATAATAATACTAAATTACCCTAAAACGTGTCTTAACCCTATTGGTTGATACATGTTCGACCATGGGCATCTTTGTGTCAATTTTGGGACCCCATGGATCCACTTGTAAGTGATAATGACACTTTATTTTAATTAAGTCAAAATGAATACAAAAATGACACAAGCATATATCGTTTAGTAAAACAATTGTTACATAGGGTTATATAAGTGGGGTTTTAGATTATAAATATTCATTAGAAAGATAAAAAGATTTACTACATAATGATATTTTATTTATAATTTTTAGACATTATATAATTTATTTTATTTATGACACAAAGATGATGCAGTAATTACTATAATAGTGAAAAATTAAAATAATTGATATTATAAATACCCAAAAAAATATAATATGAAACTTTTAATGAATTAAACTAATTTTTTAGGATAATATGATATATTAGGATTGATTTAATTGACTTTGTTCGATGTAATCAATCTGTTATGAGTTTCACAAAAATCAACTATTGAATAGTGTCAAAATTGACATAAAAGAGTTTTTAAAACAAATATTATATTATTAATTGATATTAAATTCCTAAAAATCTAAGGTTCGGCCAAGAGACTTATATAAGGATAGGTTCATCATTAATGGACCACTTGGGGGTCGCTTGGATGTATATAGTAAGTTTATTAACCATATTATATAAAAATACAAAGAGACATTGTAAAAGTGAAACTAATTAACTTAGAGTTAATACTTAAAGATAAGGTTAATATAAGTACCCAAACCTGTCTAAATTCTATTGGTTGAGTGGTTTTCGACCTATCCACACATTAAAATTTGAATAATAAACTTTGGAACCTTTAGAAACCGAATATGAATTTATTATAAATTAATATTTCTAGCTTTTCCAAAGGTGCCCCTCACCCCTCTTATAAAAGGGCACTCCTCCTTCTCATTTCTTCACACCTTCAAAGCCTTTTGGCTCGGCCCAACTCTGCCCAAATACTCTCCCAACATCCCTCAATACAACCTAGAGGCCTTAGTTTGATCAGAAAGCCAACCTAAGGAGCCCTTTTGATCAAATCAAAAGGAAGAACCCGAAGAAGAGGTAATGATTTCACCACCCTTCTCCAAGTTCATTTCTTCTTCCACTTCTTCTTCCTTTGTTCTTACCATTCTAAAATAATAACTCCAGTATCTCACATATACTGTGATGTTATTATAAATATGGTACAATCATATTCAATATTCTATCCACCCTTTGAATAACATGTCACCATACGTGCGTACGTACGGCTTACCGTCTCCACGTCGTGGTGTAATTGTTATTCAATATAATATTATTTGGATGGGTATAATAATGATGTGTAACTCATGTAAATAATTAATATAACATGTTAATGATTCTGTATATATGATATAACATCCATTTATATATTATTTTAATATCAAAAGAATGATATTGTCGCTCGTGCGTACGTACGGACTACCGTCTCCACGAACGCGATGAGATTCATTCTCCATCGTATCCATTCAAGTATAATTATCATTTGATGATTTAAAAAATGATGTTTAAGGACTGGATATAATTCTGGATATGAATAATATACAACAACCATGGCTTATGTAACAAAACAAATAAAAGAAAATGAGTAAGTTAACTCCCGAAACGACTATAATTCTAATATATTATTAACAAATCAATGTTAAAAGATCATATATGATATCATATTAATATATATGATTCTTGTATAATTTAATAACAACTATTTCACCATTATACAGGAGGTTAACCTACCCCAACCAAGGAAAAGTACAAGGTAAGGGTTATTTCACAATCTCTTCATTATCCGAGGTTGTTTATTTGTAATAATCTACTGGGATCTCTTTATCATCCACATCCATGTTTCTTCAAAATGTATTTCAAAACATTTTTATTATATACAAGAATATGGGTTAAAGTCATTTATACCCTTGTTTGACTTTTTATAAGAGGTTTATAAAGGAATCTTTCCGTCGTTTTCAAAACAAGGTCATTTTTAACCTTTTCGACAGAATTAAGGTAAGAATGTTTTTTTAACTTATACGGCGGGTGCGGTTATTTTACGCCGTTATAAAATCTTCAAAGTTTTCCTTACAAGCTTATAAGAATATTTTCAAAGAAAATGTTTTATTTTATATGGATCTTAAATGATTTCAAAATAAAAGGAGATATTTCTTTAAAAAGAATTTTGATTTCATCTATGTCAAAATCCTTTGATGGATTTTAAGATTATTTGAAGTTGATTTATTATGATACAAAACTTCTATATTGTATTGAAGTTTTTGTGATATGTTTGACTATGGATGTGCTATTTTTATACCATTCATAGTTTATGGTGAAATTATTGACATTTCGTATTCTAGTTTTAATACCAATGTTTATGTTATGTTTAAACCTTTTCATATGGGAATGCATTGGACTTAATAAGTGACGGGTGGAGCCCGCTATAGCTCCTCGATGCATCGGTAGGTCTCATGAGACAAACTAGTGTCTTGGCACAAGGCCTTGACAAAATGTTATTTGTAGTCTTGGCACGAGGCCTTGGCTATGTGTTATGATAGTCTGGCATTATGCATTCCAACATTATGAAAGTGGTTATTGATTTTTGCATGTGATTATTCGATTAGTAGAATATCCATGTGAATAATTAAATGGAATTATTTCATTTTATTTATGCCATACCATGTTGAAAGTTCATGTTTAAAAGGATTTTGTTTTAGTTATACATTGCCTTAAATGTTTATTCTTATTGATGAAAGTTTCCGCTATATTGTTATCCTTACTGGGCATTTGAGCTCACCCCTTTTCTATGTTTTATTTTTTCCAGGAAGTGAAGATGTAAGTTATGAATGAACTGCAGGGATATTATGAGGGGATTATAGTGTGGACTGTGGAAACATTATGTTGTTGTAGTAGTTTTTCATTTTATGATGTAATGTAAAACTTATGAATATATCTAGTGTTTCCAAGGCTACTAAACCAATCGGTCTTTCGAGATTTGATCTTTCTTGTGATCATGCCAATGTTACGAAGTAATGCACCGACTCTGGGTAGCTGGGGTCGGGGTGTTACATGATCACCAACTAAAAATTCTTGAAGTCTATGATGGTGATCAGTATAAGTCTTATACTAGCTTTGTGACATTAAAATTCTTTGAAAAATCAACTAAATATTTTTTTCATCTGTTAAACCAATCTTGGTCTAACTAATGAAATTTCACCAATCTCTGACCAACACAATAGAGATTTGCAAGGTCATCCATTCAAGGCCTCAAAAGGATCTATTATAATAATAGACTAGTAAATATTGTGATAATAAGAGTCGGCCATATCTTGATGGTTATCCCAAACTCCACCAAAGTCATGAATTCAGTCATAGATAATATCCTTAAGAATTTGTATAACTTTTTTTTCAAGGAAACTCGACCGTGGATGGTATGCCATACGAAAAAGAACCTGAGATCCTAGTTTTTCTTTAGGGCCTCTCCAAAACAAATAAGTGAATTGAGGATCCCTATCAAAAACTATAGAATATGAAACTATATTAAAATAAAGAATATATTTCACATAGATATTACCCAACTCATCAACTTTGGATGTATTATGGATGGGTATAAAGTTATCCAACTTAGTTAGAATTTTGATAAAAAACCATAGTATATTATTATTTCTCTAGGTATGTAGAAACACAACCAAAAAGTCTATAGAGATCCCATCCCACTTCGAAGTTGGCACCAGAAGTGGCTGAAGAAAACCATAAGTTTTATGGTGCTCGGTCTTGAACTAATGGAAAATGTAACAATGAGAGACAAATTTATTGATGGCCCATCTCATACCTATCCACCATAATCTATGCCACATGTCATAGAACATATTAATATTTCATTAGTGAATATACCACTATAAATTATGGAAATATCCCATCACATATTTACATAATTTTAATGACACAAAAAAGTGATTTTGATAGCATAGAATGACCTCAGTAAAGAATGGTCGTTCAGTTATGGTATCTCCACCATAAAAAGCATCTCTAATGCTGTGAAACTCATCATCAAGTGTTTTTTCCTAAATAATAATATCGAGAAGAGTATAATTCAATGAAACACTTTCCAAATAAACCTTTACCTTTGATTCCAAAAATCCAATATGCAACTCTGTAAATAGAGACATCAAGTTCCACTATTTCGATGATTATTTTAGGTTCTAGTTCAAAAGATCCCCACTCAAATTATCTGTAATAACATTCCCTTTCCCCTAGGTATAGGAAATGAAAATATTTAAGGTATTACACTCAATGCCCCTAGAGATGATTTATATCCTTTTTAGAGAATATATAACTCAATCTCTTGGGCTCTCAATACCTGGTAAACCTTTTTCCAAAAAGGTATTTCCACCATCTCTTAAGTGCATGAATCACAGCTTTGAGTTCAAGGTCATGGGTTGGATAAATTTTTGCATCCTTTATAAGCTATCAAGAGACATAGGAGAATGACATGATCACCCATCATAATAATTCAACACAAACGTAATCTTGATACATCACAGAAGACCACATAACCCTGCCCAACGTCTAGAAGAGTCCACCAGAATAGAAGTCAGAAGATGTTTCAGAGAAAATATATTTTTTAATTTCTCATCCGAAGAAAAATTTAATACCCTTTAAGTTAGAGTAGTTATCATAGAATTCAATTTTGAGAAGTCCTTAATGAACCATCGATAATATCCAGCTAATCCCAGGAAGCTTATAATCTTAGAAACATTTTTTGGTTGTTAAAATGTCATAACAGCCTTCAACTTTTAAGGATAGACTAAAATTACATGTTTTGAAATAATATATCCCAAGAACATAATTTCCAAAATCCATAAATCACATTTCGATATCTTTTTATAAAGTCAGTGATTTCTCAACAATACAGAATTTCTCTAAGATGATGGAAATGTTCCTCATCTGACTTAGAATAAAAAAGGATGACATCCATAAAGGCTACCCTAAAGGTATCAAGATACTCATGGAATATATTATTCATTAAATTTATAAATACCACAAGATAATTGGTCAATCAAAATGATCTTACAAGGTATTGATAATGTCCATACCTACTCTAAAAATGTGATTTTCTGAATGTCATATTTTTTTATCCTTAATAGATGGTAATCGGATCGAAGAACAATCTTCAAGAACCACTTTTACCCTTTAAACTAATAAAAAAATCATCAATCCATGTGAAAAAATACATGTTCTTTATAGTAACACTATTTATTTGTTGTTAATCCACACAATAGAAAATTGACCCATAAACCTTGTTTGCAAATAGAATAGGAACCACCTATGGTTACACACTTGAGTATAGAAATCCTATCTTTATAAGATCATCCAAATGAGACTTCAAATCTTTCATATTAGCTAGTTCCATGTGATATAAGGGAATAGACACTGGTTGAGTACCAAGTACTAGATTGATAGAAAATTTTTCCTTCCTTACTAGTGGAATACAAGATAAGTTAGAAGAAAAAACATTGGGAAAATTGAAAACAATAAGAGGGAGATCAGCTCCCAAATATTATCACTCCAGATCAAAAGAAAACATAGATATTACTTTCCAAAACTCTAGATAAGATTTTCTGACTCTGATCCACCTCAGGTCCCATTCTCCATGGATGATATGGAAAAACCCATTAGATACGGTAAACTAGATCCATCGATGATATAAATAAAGTCAGGGTTTAGTCGAAATCATCCAATACATCCTGAGAATTATGTCGAGTGGTTTCATGTCAAGAACAAAAATACTCCAAGAAAGCTCGACATTTGATAATGATAACACATAAGTAAGACTAAGGATACCCTTATCTCTATTAATTTTGAGGGGTTTAGTAATAACCATCACGTAAGATAATGGCTCCGTAAGAAGATTAAGAAGATTGAAAATACGTGTGGAAATTAATGAATGAGATTCACCAGTATCAAATAAAGTCGTCACTAATGACGAAGCTATAGTGATGGTACCTATCACACTCACTAGACCTGCATTTTCTTCCTATAGAGAATCTTCCACTGCACGAAGAATCTTCTTTTGGGATGCTTATGGTTGGAACCCCTTAGACCATGAATAAACCGATTTTACCATAGTTACAGTAGGTTTTGATGATCCCATTATACTTCATGAAAGAGAAAATACATGGTAGAAATTCTATAAGTGACCTGATCATCTGTAGAAAATATATAACTTTGGTACCTTAATGGAAACCCTCTTTGAGTACCATGGATTGATACATTGGTAGAAAATCAGAGGGACTCTTTCAAGAACTATAGGAGGTCCATAAAAACTCTACTATCTGGAACTACCATGACATTAATCATGTTTACTCTTCCCGTTAGAGTAAATCACACCACCACTTAGAGAAAAATAAGCTTACATCAACCCTAACTTTCTAGCCAGGACCTTTTTGACCATCAAAGCTCTATCCAACACATCAAAATAAGTAGGTATCTTCAACAATAAGTACTAATAATGAATATTAGATCAAAGTCCCATCTCAAACTGTTCAAGTATTCATCTTTTAATTTAATATAATCTTAGGTGAAAATTGTACTATATTAGAAAAACAGTTTATATATTATGTCATGGTATTATCATCCTTATAATGCTTAAAAAACATTATAGCCTTTTCTAACACCATCAACTCTAGATAGAACTAGTTTGTGAAAATATCTTTGAAGTCTTTCCAGCCTAATCCCTCAAGATTCTTCACCAATACCATCATGTCCCACCATATTCTTATTGGTCCCTCCATTATGAAGGTGAAACACTTCACCTTGATTTCATCAGATGTATCCAAGAACTCAAGAAAATGATCAATCCTTCTCAATAATTACTCACTCTATTTTATATCAAAAGAGGCTTTGAATTCTAGTGGATTATGGTGAAGTAACTCATGAGAAAATATTTATAAAACATCCCTATAAGGTTCCACAATGATATCCTGAATGGGAATTGGTAGTGGTACCTATCCCAGAGCTTGGAAAACATGAACAATAAAATCATCTAAACCTAGGTCCATTAGAGGATTCACTCATTATGTTTTATCAGCACATTCCACCTTAATTTTATTTTCATTTCTTTTCAGTTTCATGATGCTACAAAACATCAGTTGACAACATTGAATACATCATATGAACACTCAACCAGAGAAACAAGGGAAATTAATCACTATATATAGAAAAAATATATTTTGATTTCAATATATCAAAATTAAAATCAGGGAAAAGACAAGAAGTAATCATTAACAAATCTTTTCCAAACCACCCATGTCGACTTAAAGCTCATTATAGTGATATATGGATAGGAAATCTATTTTATATACCTCCCATGTCTTAACAAGAACATCCAACTACATAATGACATCAAGGAAAGATGAAAAACCAGTACCTTTGATACCACTTTGTCGTGAACTAGCCCATATACCTTGGTAAACTGATAAAAAAGCAGGTCCTAACAAAGCCCGAATGGCGTTCCCAATTCCCCCTGGTTGGAGACTATCACCTAGCATCATTCTATATGAAAGTAGGAATTTTTTTTCAACAAACACAACAGAATGAAGAAAACAAATCAGTATGAATACAAGAAAAAATCTATAGGGAGAAGTGTAAAAAAATAAAAACATGCATAAACATCCCAAAATGAAACCACAAAGTACTATAAAATATAATAATCACCCATGTCCCAGCAAAGATAACACTCAAATCCCAAGGATAAAAAATAAGAACAACCTCAAAGTGGTTCTTTAACCTTTCTCAAACCTTTAATGAGATAATCTAAAAACACCTGAAGGCACAAATAGGGTGTGAGCTAAAATCCCAGCAGGGTCTCACTATGGATTCCATAATAATATTCCACATTTAATTAACCAAATAATGATTTCAATTTTAAATAAATAGGAATAGAATTTCAAGATAATATTTAAAATAAATCATGCTTTACATTTCATATAATCGAAATACTTTAACTAAATGGCTTAATGAATTTTTTATAAATTTTTTTTATACAAATTCAGAAGGCATGTGTAAAATAGTTGACAACAAATAATGATATATATTTCAAATATAAAAAAAATGAAAAACTCAGTCATCTTCCAAAAGGTATAATAGTTCCAAGTTATGGGACTCCCTCACAATAAAATAGTTATCTTTGAAATATGTGAACATACGTCCCTTAGTCACTAGTTAAAGAGGTCTCATCACCATCCCATCAAGGATGTGGAATGATACATATGTATTATTAATGTTATAAAGTTTCAGTCGAGTGTTGTGATTAATAAATAAATAACCACGTAGGCTTTCAGGTGATCTAAGAATAATAAGTTATGATAATTTTTTAAAAACTATTTAAAATATAATTCAACCCATTCTTCCATTTCAAATATTCTAATTTTACATTTGAAAACCATAGTGGATTTTTAATCAAATCATTCCTTTTCAAGATAAAACCACTATGTATTATCAAAACCATTTCAAAAACATTTTCTCAAATAAAACATTGAAATCAATTTCATCAAATAAATTTCCCAATTTAAATTCAACAATTTAAATCACACAATTTTCTATCATTTTCATAAACACATCCCAATTCAATGGAATTTGGTGTTTTTCCCATTTTTTCCAAATAAAATCTAAATAACCAATTAATAAGAAGAGATTTTCTAATAAACCAATTGAAATAAATTTAATTCAAAAAAAGTAATTGAATATAAATCAATACATTTAGGGTTAATCAAATTGGCCAGTATAAATATAACCACCTACCTTGGGATCATGGGATCATGAAACAAAAATCCCTCATCAAGAAACACCAATGAAGAACATTGAAAAAGAGGATCCAATAATTAAACATAGATTCAAGATCCAAAATATCAAGGATTAGATCCTCCAAAAACATGGAGATCTATTGAACTCTATGAAGGAAAGAGCAGAGAGTAGGAGAAAGAGAATGATAAGAGGAAACTTTCTAGGAAGAGATCCAACATCATTCCCCTACCATTGATTTGATTTTGAAAGTATGTAAAGGGGAAAAATCATATCTTGGGACCGTCCAATGATAAGGAAAACGTATTTGGGGTTTACATACATGTTGGGAACTGAAACCAATGTTTTTGGTGTTTTAAAAATAACTTTTGGATTACAAATTTTCCATACACATGGTTATCTAGACAGGGTCACATGGGTAGAAAAACCATGTAACATTTTTTCCAAGGATCAAAGTTTCTACTACTTATGTGCATGTTTTTTCATACTAAGTTATATCCGTGAAAACACCCACTATTTGGGTTTTCATGGTTTCTACAGAAAGGGTGAACAATTTTGGAAAATGTGCGCCAATCATCCACATTTGATAAACTTTAAAAACTTACCAAAATTTTCACCCAAAACATACATAAATGAAAACCAACTATAGTATGTTAAAAATAAGGATTTAAGAATACTAGGAAATAGTAACAAGATATTTTATAGTACTTGATGATTAATTATGTTTATTTTGATTATGGTTGCAAAATATTTCATGTCATGTTCTCCATTTTTTATTTTTGATAGAAAATACAATGGATTTCACACCCTAACTCATTTAGATAAAATGAAAACCTGATTTCCAAAGGTATCTAGTCACTGTGAATTTTCTTATTTCATCTTAGAAAAAACATTGCCTGAGAGGATGGGAGTTTAGGCTCATCAAACCCTTTTGGGGTGAATTATTTCCTCCTCCTGGACTCTGTCTATATTTTGGATATATTATTAAATCCTTACCAAATACAAGTGTAATATTAGTTACCCATATTCTAATTATCTAATTGAGACCATGTGTATAATGTAAACTTCTAGAGGTTCCCCATAATTCTCATACTATTTTTATGATGCTTTAGTTTAAATATGGCAAGTTAGTCTCTCTAGAGTTTATTACCATCAATGGGTAGTTGGTGTTTTGGAATAGGGATTGAACCTCAAAGAGGTTTCATATGTATTTTGTGAAAACAAGAATAAAAATACATGTAGTTTGATGAAATGGGTAAAGGGGTAGTAAAAATGGATTTAGAACTCAAAGAGTAATCATACGTATCCTGCTAAAGATCAAAATCAAATACCATGTAGTTTGATGGAATGGTTGGGGATTAATCCTAAGAAACAAAATGCCATGATGAAGTGATTTTCATCATGCTGACCAGATGATCATTACAGATCTCTAGTCTCACATGAGTCATGCTCAGTGTGAGAAACAAGAGACAATATAAGACCAATGAAATCACATGAGAGAGTACTATGGTGATTTTGAGGTTTGGTTTGGGCGTACACCTAGGAGGATGCTCATGTTTATGGAACAATGAGGAGGATCTTGACTCATGGTCATTTGGAGGTCCAGTTGGTTCTTACACCTAAAAGTATTCCCATGTTTCTCGAACCATGATAAGGATCTCAACTTATGGTGATTTAGAGGTTTGGTTGGGGATTACACATAGGAGGGTTCCCATGTTTCTATAACCATAAAGAGGATCTAGACTCATGGTGATTTGGAGATTTGGTTGTGGCTTACACCTAGGAGGATGTACTTATTTTTGGTACCATGAGGAGGATCTCAATTCATAGTGATTTTGATGTTTGGTTGGGGCTTACACCTAGAAGGATGCATATGTTTCTAGAACCATGAAGAGGATCTTGACTCGTGGTGATTTAGAGGTTTGGTTGGGGCTTACACCTAGGAGAATTCTCATGTTTTTGGAATAATGAGGAGGATTTATACTCATGGTGATTTAGAGGTTTTTTGGAGATTACACCAAGGAGGATGCCCATGTTTCTGGAACCATGAGGAGGATATCTTCTCGTGGTTATTTAGAGATTTGTTTGGGGCTTACAAATAAGAGGATAAAAATGTTTCTGGGGCCATGAGGAAGATATCAACCCATAATTATTTGTTGTTTTTTTGGGACTTAAACCTAGGAGCATTCCCATGGTTCTGAAACCATGGGGAGGATCTCGACTCATGGTGATTTAGAGGTTTGGTTGGAGATTACACCTAGGAGTATTCCCATGTTTCTATAACAATGAGTAGGATCTCAACTCATCGAGATTTAGGGGTTTGGTTGGGGAATATACTTAATTGAATACCCATATAACTTTAACCCCCCCCCCCCCATTTACTCAAAAGATGTGGAAGGGTGATTGTTAAGATTAGGTCTTACACCTATTAGGAGGCCCAAACCTAGAGGATTATTTCAACCCTAGGTGTATAAGGTAAATATAAATTCTTAGATATAAGACCTAGGTGAATTGGTCCATAACTATAGTGAGGGATAACAAATATTCTTATCCCAAGTGAGGGCTATAAAAGTAGTTTATCCCAAATAGGAGGGCTAATGAAGGTTCTTATCCATATTGAGAGGGATAACATAGGTTCTTACCCTTAGGGTGGGATAAAAAGGATATTATCCAAAGTGATGGGGCTAGAAGATATTGATATCCCTATAGAGGAATTGAAAATGTTCTTATCTATAGTGAGGGATAACATTAGAAGGTTTTCCCCCAATGTACGAGACTTTGGGAGAATCTCATATATGGTATGACTTTGGTGAAGGGTCTCCCAATTGGGATGACTTGGGTAAAAGGTTAGTCAAGTATGGGTTTCCCATTTATAGGCATGCTAAGTATAGTTCACACATGTATGGGTCTCCAAAGTATGGATACTTTCCCAAGTTGTACTTAGTCTAATTGGAAGTACCACACCCAAGTAGTACTTGGAAAAATTGGAAGTACCTCACCCAAGTTTCACTTGGGAGGATTGAAGTGCCTCTCCTAAGTGGTGTCTTTAGTAAGTGGTTCACCAAAGTGGGGGCTCACCCAAGTGGGTCGCCCGGGTGGGGAATTTTACAAGTGGTTCAACCAATTAGGGGATCTCCCAAGTTTTTCACCCAAGTGGGGCCTCACCCAAGTGGTTCACCCAAGTGGGGGATTGAACAATTTGTTTTCCAAAGCGGTGGCTCACCCCAGTGGTTTTCTCGAGTGGGGGCTCACCCAATTGGGGGACCAAGTGGGGGCTTGTCCAAATGTGGGATCAATAAACTAGGGGATCTCCCATGTGGTCCACCCAAGTGGGGTAGAATTAGGGGACTCATCCATGTATAAGGGTGTACATAGTTGTTCTCCCATGTTGGGGTGAACTATATGGGCGAACAACTAGTGCGAGAGAAGATATGACCTTGCTTTATCATCAATAAGTTTTTCTGTCATCCTAAAATTGGAGTTGGGGGGAAGGGGTCTATTTATAGACCATCTAGTGGACCTAGGAGAACGGGATATGCAGATAAAATGCATTAAAGAGTCGCACAAGGGACTCATGTGAGGGACATTTTTGAGGGACTTGTGCAAGGGAGCTGTGCGAATGGCTTGTGTAAGAACACAAATTCATTTATAAAATTTTCCTAACATACAACAACCATAAATTTTGATCTGTAAGTTTGTTTGGGCTCTACGACTAGTCAAATCAAAGATTATGAAGTGAGATACACCCCTATAATATACATCATATTGGGGCATTTTATGATTCCAAAAGTGCATGGAAGACCCTCAAAAATAGATTTTAAGGCAGGGACTCCTTATATCAATTTTTTTTGAAATCCACATCCTACTTCTTTTGGGTGATTATCACCACCATGATACCATATTGAGTATCATTTATGAGGAATTTTCATCCTATGGTATGTTAGCATTCCTATGGCACATGGAAATCCCCTATGATTCTTTTGGAATAGAGACTCATTTCTAATAAAACCTGAAATTTGTTTAATATGTGAGAATTTTATCATCAGTTTTGTGGAAAAGTATGCGAAATGAATTTCTCAATGCCAACAATAAGAACCCATTTTTGCGGAGACAATGAAAATAGTGTGGAACTTTCAACTTTGTTATGCATTGGTTTTCAAAATTTTCTAAAACTATAAACAAAAAAGATCAAAAAAATGTAATAAATGTAACTATTATTATAAATCATGTAATTTTGGGTTGATTATGTTATGGGTCATTATAGTTTGTATCCAAGAAAATGTTTAGATAAATTTAGTGCTTAAGATGATGTTAAAATAAACTTAAATATATTATAATTCCAAGTTATATTATCATGAGATTGATTTTGAAGATTACTATGTTGTTTACACTAATCCTTGTCTATCCATAATAGTTTTCCATAGAGAAGATAGGGTAAATGAAATAAAAAGTAAATAAGAGAACGATAAAATTTTAAATCAGCAACCAAGAATGGTTGGGATTAAAAGAAATCATTTTTTTGGAAATGTTAATTATGATAACACATGTTTTTAATGGTGGTAACCTTTCCATAGAGTGTTTGAAGTATCTATATAGTAACATGTTTATAGTGTAATATTTTATTAAAAATTATCCTTTAGTATTTGGTGGATCTTAATACATAGTGGTAGTTAGAGGATGAATCAATTATTTGGAGAAGATATTTGATGTTTTGGGTTTTTCAGATCATAAAAGATAAAACTATATCCATTTATCATTTTGAATGTTATGAAAAAATACCTTTATATTATATAAACTTTTCATTACATTGTACAAATAGAGGGTCTTTTAAAGTTTAGATTCTTGGTAATAGGGTACATAATACATGAAAATATAAAACATTATTATAAAGGACTTTTAGGGCCTATTTATTGGTTTATCTTAAGTAAAATTAATATATCTCGTAACCTGGGACATAAATCAAAGAAAAGGGTGAGCATGAGGCCTAATAAGAGAAAGCAAGGGAAACTGTTTACAAGTGATCATGAGAATTATCGAAAATAACATAAGGAATATGATAAAGGCATGAGAAAAGGAAAAATGAAACATATCATAGTAAAACTAACATGAATCATAACATGGAAATGTGGTTTAAAAATTCAATTGATTCATTCATATGAATATCACCAAGGTTTATCACTGAGGTGTCATAAAAATTACCAAGGTTATTAATCAAGGTAACCTAAAACATGTCATATATAGAGATTGAATTCTTTAACCAATGAATTGGATTGATACCAGAGATCAAAATTAATATTTATTAGTTAATTTGATCAAAATATTTCATAATAAAACATTTCATAAATAACCCATAGAGAATAAATGAAATGGTTTTCATATCAAAATCATGACGTTTTAAAAAAAGTGCATAAATACAAGATCTTTATGTCATTGTTAACCTAAGAAAAGGGAATGTCGGTTTAATTTATTTTAATAACATAATAAAATAAATAATTTTGAAATATAGGTGAATAAAACTTGAAAAGAATGTGTTTTGGGTTATCTTAGAATAAAATAAGAGAATGTCTTGAGAAGAAGAGAGAAATTCTTAGAATAAAATTTGACAGCATAATGGGTGAGAAACATGGTCTTATAAAATATTAAAAATAGAGGGTAAATGGGTATAAAAGTCATAAAACAATCTAAATAATGTAAAGGGATGTAATAAAATAGTCAGAAGAACATATCTTGTAAGTTTGAAAAGCATACCACATAAAAAGGGGACTTGAAAGGAAAAGAGAAGTTGATATTTCCCTTACCTTAAAGAGTAACTCCTAAAAATATATTATTTAGACCTTGGGGGCTTGATGAAACCTTGGCAGGACTAAATGGGTGTTAAAAATATCATAAATTATTAGAGGATTAATTGGGAATAAATTATAATGGATAAATGGGTGGGTATTTATAGAAAAATGGGAGTATTTGTTTAATAATTTCCTTGACACCAAGGTAGTGGAAAATTCTAAACCATGGGATTGCCCATGGTATTTTCCACTTGGGAAACCTACTATTTTATTATAATAAATAATAGTTTAAAGTAGTTTCATATTACATAATACATCATTATTGTTTCATTAAACATACCGAAAACTTAAAAGTATATTTTTACTATTCACCAAAAAATACAATATGTTAGAAAATTCTCATAAATAAAACCTAAAATAATTTCGACATGATGATTTCAAAAATGATTTTTATTTTATCATAATAATTATTTATGTATGATAAATTTAACATTTAAATATAACATTCCTTATTTATTAAAAATAATAGCTGATATAAAATGTATAGTAAAATACATAGTCAAATTTATGACACTTGAAAAAAAATTATTTTATCATTTAAATATGAATAAGAGTGTTCAAATAATAATATTTAATTAAAATAAAAATTATTAATAATAATTTAGTTTATTATAATAATTATATTATTTCTAAAAAGAACAATTTATGTCCAAAAAATCAATTTACAAAATTCGTTATATTTTTAAAAATATCTAAACTCAAAACAAAGTTGATGGAACAAAAATTTTATTTATAAAATGGGATTATAAATTTAGTAACTAATAACTTGAAACATAACCCCTTATAACACCTATATACGACCTAAGGGTAAGGTGTGCGATGGTGATAGATTATTGGGGTGACTCGGATAACATCGGGCGAGTGGTACTTTCCACTAACTTGAACTTATACCGTAGGAGATTTTGTTCAATATTAATATGTTAAAGCTCAAAGTAAGATTGTTCAATAGAGAAGCTCAGTGATTCTAACTCCTTCCTAATCTTTGAAAAATTGTCTTCCTACGACATTACTCTACTAGTTGAGGCCATCATTTATCCTTTCTGCATTAATTTTCCATTATCATTTCTATTATAATGTTAAATTATTATTAAGATTATTGTTTCTAATGTTCATATTGACCAAAATTCATATAATGGTTGAAACATGATGGTCACATTTCAATTTATACTAACATAATTATTAATGATATATATTTTTGTTGGGTATAAAATAATATAACACATATTTTCAAGAAACAAATACCATACAAAAAGTTTGTGTCTTTATAAAGGTGAAGACATCCAATGGTGGGTATTGGTTAGGAATACCAAAGATAACGATGTGATTCATGTCATGGAGTGGAAAAATTTTAAAGATATTTTACATGAGAAATATTTTCCTGAAGTTTTTTTAATTATAATGGAATGATAATTATTGGAATTATAGAAAAAGGGGAAGTAATCAGTTGCTTCCTATGACTAAAATTTTAGTATATTGGACAAGTATACACAAAATTATATTATGTAACATATAGAATCCTGCCTTTTTATCACATAAACTTTCATTACATTTTACAAAACTGAGGATCTTTAAGGTTTAGTGTCTTGGAAACCAGGAACTTAAAACATGAAAACATAAAACATTCTTCTTAAACACTTGAAAGGATTCTCCTCATGTTCATCCTATGTTCATTACTGCATCTCATAACCTGGGAACATACATCAAAAGAAAGAGTGAGCAGAAGGCCCAGTAATGAAAACAAGAGAAACATTTTACATGTGAACTTGAGATACTTCAATAAGGTCCTGAAAAGAACTTTAAGGCATGAGAAAGAAATCATGAGATATATCATAATAAAAATAACATTGTTCATAACTTGAAGATGTGGCTTCAAATTTTAACATAGACAATCATGAACATATCACCAAGGTCCATCCCCAAGGTTTCATTTGAAAATTACCGTGGTTATTCACCAAGGTATCGTGAAAATTGTAATCTCTAGTGGTTACATCATTACCCAATGCATTGGAGCGCTATCAGGGCGCACCCTTAAATTTTCCTTTATTATCATGTGAGACACATATATCATCATCAAAAATTTCATAAATAACCCATATAGGATAAAATAAATGGGTTTCATTTCATAATCATAACGTTTTAAAAACTGCTTTAAAGACATGATCTTTACGTCACTTTAAACCCACGGAAGGGGAGAGCAGGTCTCATGTATGTAAATCCCAGAATTTAAAATATAAAATTTTGATATATATGTGAATACCCCTATATAAATAAGATCTTTGAGTATTCACTTTATAACATAAAATAATTTTGAGAAAAGAGAGAGGCATTTTGAGACGAAAAGTCTGCAGCATAACGGCTATGTTTTGGGGTTTTAGAAAACATTGAAAAGAGAGGGGACATGGGTACAACATTCATAAATGACCCATAAAACAGTAGAGGGACATAATATAAGGGATTTGAGAACATGGTAATGAAATTTGAAAATATACCATATGAAATGAAGAACATGAAAGGAAGACAAAAATAAGATTTCTCTTATGAAAATTCAGCAGCCTAACAGCGTTACATAAACTTCAACCAAAAATGAATTGAAGAGATCAAATAGGGTCTCTCATCATATTAACATAAAAAAATCAGTATGATAGATATAGATATCATACCCCAACATAATAAAAAGGAACTTTCAGTACGTGACATGGAATTAGAACTTTGAAAAGGTAGAAAGGTGCAAGGACCACTTAAAAATTTAGCAGCCTAACGATGCCACTTAAATTTCAAAATACTGAATTGAAGAGATTAAATGGGGTCTCTCATAATATGGTCATAAAAGATAAGTATGATAGATATAGAGATCATACCCCAAGATAACAAAAAGGAACTTGAAAGAATTGAAATGAAAGTAGAACTTCAAAACGAGATGGGTGAAGAACCACTTAAAAATTCGGCAGCCTAACGACGCCACTTAAAACTTCAAAATAATAAATTGAAGAGATCAAATGGGGTCTATAATCATATGGTCATAAAAGATCTGTATGATAGATATTGAGATAATACTCCAACTTAACAAAAAGGAACTTGAAATAATTGACATGAAAGTAGAACTTCAAAATGAGAAGGGTGAAGAACCACTTAAAAATTCGGCAGCCTAACAGCGCCACTTAAAACTTCAAAAATACTGAATTGAATAGATCAAATGGGGTCTCTAATCATATGGTCATAAAATATCAGTATGATAAATTTAGAGATCATACCCCAACATAATAAAAAGGAACTTTAAATACTTTACATGAAAATAGATCTTAAAAAAATGAGAAGGGAGAAAGAATCCGTTACAAAAATTTAGGCAGCCTAACGGCGCCACTTAAACCTTCATAAAATGAAATGATGAGAGTAAGAGGGGGTCTCTCATAATATGAACATAAAAAGGACAGTATAATTAATATAAAAGAACATCCTCCAGCATAAGAACATGGAGCATAAAAGAAATGACATAAAAGAGGTCACTTGAAAAGAAAGAGAGAGGTCGGATCCCTTACCTTAAAACGTAACTCTTAAAACTCAAAGGTTTGGACCTTGAGGGCTTGGGGGCACCATGGAAGGACTCCTTTGGAGGTAAGGAGACTATAACTTCGTTGGGGGAGAGTTGGGAGTGAAATCCAAAGGAGGAAAGTGTGGGTATTTATAGGGAAAGTGAGGGGACAAGGCATTAATGGCCAAGAGACACCTCACAAATGCTTTTCTCAAAACCATGTGCTCTCCCTTGGCATTTACCATGGAGTTAGGCCACATGGGGCCCCCAAAACAATAATTCACCACCCTTGGCCGGCCAACCCATAAAATATATCATGGAATCATCATGAAACATTTATGATGTCATTAAACATACCGAAACCCTAAAACTGTATTTTTTACTATTCACTGAAAAATTCATCTTTCTCGGAAAAATCCCAAAATTTCACCTTAACCAAATATCGATGCTCTGATTACATTTATGAACTCCATTTTATAAAAATAATTCTCTAAATATTTTTAATTTAATTTTTAAATAAATACACTATTCACCAAAAATTCAACTTTTTCAGAAAAATCCCCAAAAATTACCTTAACATAATATCGGTGCTCTGATTTCAAAAATGAAATCCATTTTATAAAAATAATTTTTTAAATATTTTTAATTTAATTTTTAATTAAAAAACACTATTCACTCGAAAAAACTAATACTTGAATAATAATTTATGAAACTGTTATTTAACTATTTTATTGAATCACATTACTTAATCAAGGTGCCTAGATTATATTAACACTTTCTTTAAGTGAGATTACTAATCCAATTGGACACATTACTAATCCTAATCATAAAATCACTATTCATAATTTAATATTCATCAAAAATCAAGTTGATCTTATTAGACTCTAAATTTCGTACTGAACATAATTGTAGAAGACCATTTTTCGAAAATCATTACACATTTTTAATTATTTAAGGTTTACATAAACATTTTTAAAATATCCTTTTTCTAAAATTCATCAAAAATATGCATACTGTATTTATCTGGTCATTTAAAAATTCATAAAAATCATCATAAGAAGAAATCCCAATTTTTATTTAAAACAATGGATTACACAATGCAGTTACGGTCTCCGTACATATCCCCTTATCACACCAGCATAGGACCTAAGTGTAAGGTGTGCAAAAGTGAGAGAATATGAGGGAGGCTCGGCCAACATCGCACGAGTAGTAATTTCTATTAGTTTGAACTTCTCGCAAAGGCGATTCCGTTCTAGCTTCACACGATGAAGTTCGGCTTGGGTTTGGTCCAGAGCAAAGCCCAGTGGTGCTACCTCCTTCCCAAGTTCTGTTAGATGGGCTTTGATCGGTCCAAGACTACTGGGTGAGGCCATCAAATCTTCTTTCTATAATAATTAACCAAGATTACTTGTATTTAGAGACAATAATCAAAACATTTAGTTTCCAGTGGTCATATTGACCAATGGTCATATACCAGTCAAAACCCAACGGTCTCATTTTAATTATACTCATGTTATCAAATGAAACATTTTTGTTGAGTATAAAAATAAAATAAAATAAGATATAAAATTAGGAAACAAGATTTATTCAAAATTTCGGGTCGTTACAGAACATGATAGTAAAATTGATATATTTTATTTATGATTGAAAATAATCTTCTAAAGGTATTTGGGTTATCATGAGTTTGATAGTTATGAGGACGTTGTTTAATGTGATGAGAATTATGAGATATAGTTTGTTAATTTTTATATCAACAAAGATAAAAAGAGGTCCAAGTGGAAAACTATGGGGAAGAATCCATTAAGTAAATATGGAGGTAATAAAGTTAAACATCCTTCTTGTGATATGTGTGGAGAAAATATTATAGTGAATGTTTAATGAAGTATGGAAAGTGTTACTGATGTGGAAAGTTAAGACATTAGGCTCATGTCTGTAAAGAAAAGAGAAATGGTAATGCTCAAGACAATTATGGTATTCCAATAGTAAAATGTTTTAATTATAATGAGATGGTCCATTATGCTAAAATATTTATAAATAAAATATTGAAGGATAAAAATCATTAAGAATCTAAGAATAAGGGTGTGGAAAAGTCATTTTCTAATACCTTGGTGAATGTTGGATCATCCAATGAAGCGATGACATATAAATTACCTATTTTCAGATCATTCCAATGTAATATTTGTTTCAAGGTCTATTAAAACCTATATTTCTTAGATTGTTTCTAGTAAAATAGAAATATCATCTTAAGAAATGAATAAATAACATTTGGTCAAAAATATTGGTGGAATTATTAAATAAATAGATATTTATAAGAACCTTCCAATAATATTATATATAATGTTTCTTCCTAAAAATATTATTGTCTTACCATTAGTTGATTTTGATGTTATTCTGGGTATGGAATGGATTTCAATTTATCAGGATAAGATAGATTTCATGGCTAAAGAAGCCATATTCAAATTTTTCAGTGAGTTTAAATTCATTTATAATAATGAGTTCATACTTATGATAGTTTTTCTAGAAGGTGAGACATTGATTAAAGATATTTGTTAAAGTTATATTTCACACATCATTGAAAAAAAGTAATTATTCATCTTAATGATCTTCTTGCGGTAACTAATTTTTTGAATATATTTCCCAATGATTTTCTTAGTTATATTTCTGATCATGTTGTTGAATTCACCGCTGACTTAGTTCCCGATGATAAGATAATTTCAAAACTAATTTATCAAATGGATCCTGTGAAGATATTAAAATTAAAAATGTAAATTGCAATAATTAATTATTAAGGGTTTTATCTATGTAATCACTTCACCTTTGGGTGCTTAGGTTTTGTTTGGTAAAAAAGTAACATTCTATGAGTATTTTCATTTGTTATTGATCACTCAATAAAATTACTATTAAGAACAAGTATATTTTGCCTCATATCAATGACTTATTTGATCAAATTTAGGGTGATCATTATTTTTCCAATATTTACAAATGAACAAGACACCATAAAATAAAATTGAAGGAATAAGACATTCCAAGGATTCCATTTCTTACTAGTTTTGACAGTTTTGATTTTGGGTTTTTTTTTTCAGGATAAAAAACACACTAACTATATTTACGAATCTTATGAATAAATTTCTCCATGTTTTCTAGATAAATTTGTGGGTGTATTTATTGGTGATATTCTTGTATAATATAAAATTTACAACGATTATGATCAACATGAAAGGATTTCTCTATATAATTTAAAATAGAATAATTTGTTTGAAAAATTTAAAACATGATAATTTTGGAGACAAAAAATTTCATTCATTGGGTATATTGGTTCTAAATATCTAATAATAGTTGATATTGATAAAACCAAATTGGTAGAAGGATATCAAAGAAATACCAGTGTCACTAAGATTCATATTTTTCTTGTACTAGGGGGTTACTATCTATGGTTTTTTGGAAACTTTTCTTGGTTATCTAGGGAACTAACTCAGTTAACATGAAAGGGAGTTAAGTTCACCTGGAAAAATGTGTATGATGGATGTTTTTAATAATTTAAAATAATATTGGGTAATGTGCTATTTTTGTTCAATCATCTAAATAAATAGTGGGTTTTTATTTATAGTTATGTTTCGTTTAATATAATTGTATTTATTTGAATGAAAAATGATTTTGTAATTGATTATGAATCAAGTCAATTGAAATCCAATGAGTAGAAATGTCCAACTTATGATATGGAGCTTAAGGGATTATTTGTTTCTATTAAAATTTGGAGGAAAATTCTATATTGGGAGAAATGTGAAATATATATAGATCATAAAAGTTTTAAGTATAAATTTACTCAAGAAGATTTTAAAATTAGGAAAAGAATATTATTAGAATTGATAAAGTATTATGATTGCACAATTCACTATCAACCAGGTAAAACTAACATGGTATTAGTAACTTTGCGTTTAAAGGATAATGCTTCATTGACCATGATATGTTTGGAACATGATCATTTTTTTTATTATTTAATAAATTGAATACTAGAAATTGTGTAGACATAAACCCTTTCTATTTTTGCATATGTATCAGTACAATCATCCTTGTTAGCAAGAATTAAAAAGTCTTATAAAAAAGACCACTATTTAAAATGAAGAATATAATTGGTTAAGGGAGGTAAATTTCCTAATTTTAACTTTAAAAAAGAAGGTGTTATAAGGTTTCAAAAGAGGTTTTATGTGTTGAGTGATTTTTAGTTGAAAAGTTAATTATTGAGTGTGGCTCACAACTCTACATTTTTATTCATTGTGGTAGTACTAAGATGTATAGATTCTTTCAAAAATATTATTGGTGGGAAGTAATGAAGAAATATATTGTTGGTTTTACCATGAAATATTTATAAACATGTTAAAGCTAAGAGTTAACACTGCCAGTATTGTTTCAACCACTCTTAGTGATTAAGTGAAAATGAGAGAATATATCCATATATTTCATGACGGGATTACCAAATACATCATGATATAATAATTTTATTTGGTTTTTTATTGATTATTTTACTAAATAAGTACATTTTATTCTAATTAATGATACTATGTATTTGGAATATATTTATAGACACCATATTAAAGAGTTAGTCAAGTTACATGGAGTTCCCCTCTCTACTATATCTGATCATGATCCCAGATTTACATTCTATTTTCATAAAGTACTTTCAATGTTGTTGGGTATTGAGTTATGTTTTAGTACATCTTTTCACTATAAATATGATGAAAAATTGGAGTGGAAAATTCAGAATTTGGAGGATATGATTTTTGATTTCTCAATATATCATCAAGAAAGTTGGTTTTAACATCATTAATTAGTGTAATTTTTTTTATAGTAACAAATTTTATTCCAAAATATATATTACACCATTAGAGACATTATATGGAAAGTGGTGTCAAACTCTATCATGTTGAGAAAAAGTTGGGGAGAGAATTTTGTTGGGACCAAAATTGGTAAAAGAGATGAAGGAAAAGGTAAAAATGATTTAGCACCATAAGAGGGAAATTTAGAGTAGGTAATGTAATTGTGCTGATAAATAATAGAATGATATTTTATTTGAGACAAGAGATCATGTCTTTCATAAAATATCTCCATGAAAAGATATAATGTGTTTTATTAATAAAGAAAAGGTAATCTATATTTTTATTGAACCATATAAAATTCTTTAAAAATTGGGGTCATTTTTATACTGAGTAGATTTATCTATGAGTTTATCTCAGGTATATGATGTGTTCCATGTTTCATTGTTAAGAAAACATGTTTTTGATGTATCTAAGGTTTTGATCATTGAGGTTTTATTGTTATAAGATAATGTTTTATATAAGGATAATTCTGTTAAAATTATTGATCATATAGAGAAAGTGTTTCAAAATAATATGACTCACTTGGTTAATGGTTTATGGAATAACCATATAATTGAAGAAGAAATATGAGAATCTAAAAATGTTATGAGAGAAAAATACAGTCACTTGTGTAATTAACGAATAAAATTATTACATAAAAATCTTGTTAATAGGGGATGAATGTGAAAACATAGGTAATTTTAGAAATAAATAAATCCTATAATTTATAAATATTCATTTTATTAATTCAAATTCATCATATTTTAATAAATAATTATATATAATTCTTCAATTGAAAAATGAATAATTTTGTTTAATTAAATTATTTTTCCATGTATTACAAAGATATAATTAAAGGTTAAATTTATTTATTTTTTAAAATGAAATTGATAAAATTGAATTCATTTTTGACATCATCATGTCAAAATAAGCTTAAAATAATTTTTCTAGGATTTTTCTAAAATAGTTTAGTATTGGGTGAATAGTGAAAAATACCAATTTTACAAATACTCTTCCTTTTACAAAACTATCATGATATGAGAATGAATTAAAAGTATATAAATGTTTTTTAAATAAAAATATATTTTAATTAATATAATATATTTACAAATATAATTTTAAATATATAAATTTATGTTTTAGTTTTTTGAAATATAAGTAATATTTTTATTCAAATACACAATATTTTTTGTTCTTCTCTTTTAATAAATTATTCAAGAGGTTCATTTTGGTTATATTTTGGATTTAAAGTCAAATTAATATCATTTTATTAAAAATAATCTAATTAATTCCTTGAAAATCAGTATTATACTTTATTTTTGTGTAAAATCATTTTCATTCTTAAAAAAGAATTTTTCTAAAAAGAATTTTTCCCTGTATTTTGTGAATTTATTTTAAAATTAATTTTTAGCATATTTAGAAACTAAATCTTAAACAATGGATTTTATATTTGGGTTGACCATTTTTTAATTAGGTAATGAGTATAATTTCATCTTTAGGAATAACGAATAGTTACAATGGAAAAAGTTTGTCACCATGGTAAAGGTTAAAAGGGTCGTGGGGGGGGGGGGGGGGGTAAACTTAGAGATAAGGATTAAAATATCTATAATACTTATATATTTTTTTTTGTGTTTATTTAGGAATTAAATTTAACTATCTTAAAAATTAGACTAAATTGGAGTAAATTTCCCGGAAAATTCATTTATTATATTTTAAAGTTCCTAATATTTATATGGGTGCCACTCCTCTTACTTATAAAAGGAAACCTCCTATACTCACTTACTCACACACTTTAAGCTCTTTATCTAGATAAATATCTACCCAAATACCTACTCAAATATAATACAAAAATCATAGAGGTATTGGTCTTGGAAAAAAACCAACCCTTACGGCTTAAGGTGTAAGGTAAGGGAAGATATTTAAAGAGGAGGTATAAGTTCTAACCAAATTATTTCATGTTTATTTCATGTTATACTTCTTTAAAATAAATAATAACAGTCCTTATATAATTAGATATTTATATTTAATATATTAAAATGTTATTATACTAATGAAACTTCTCTTTTACACCTCCTTTCCATCCCATGGAAATTGAAAATGTTGCTCGTGCGTACGTGTGGACTACCACCTCTACGAAATAATGTAATTCAGTTTTCCTCACCACCTCACATGTATTTCTATAAGGATTAATTTAATTTATAAATATAATATTTATTATATTTTTTTGATTCTATAATGGTAAACCATGATCTTCTTAATTTCATTTTTATCTATTTATGAAAGAAAATGTCACTCTTGCATACGTGTGGACTACCGCCTCTATGAACGACATATCTAATTTTTCTTCAATCTCTTAAATGTATGGTTTTAAAAGTATATTTAATGTATAAAATTTTTAATTATAACATTTTTAAGATTCTATATATTATGTAACCATGAACCCTTTGACCATAGTCAACATATCAATGTTTTTTTGGACCAAACAACCCCAAAAAGTCTAATGTAAACATAATCAATTTATTAATTGAATAGAAAATGATAATAAATGAAATTAAAAACGTAATCATAATGGAATGAACTTTAAAATGTATCTGAAGAAATTAAAAAGTTTATATTATTTTATTATTCAGGAAAGTAAAAGATATATGTGAAAATTTAGGACTCAAGGTAAGGGATTATTATATAAAACATTATTTTAAAGGTTTTGAACTCTTTCAATTGCATATCCATGTTATTTTAAATGATTCAAGAATTTTATTATTTATAATTAAAATATTTTTAAAATTTAATTTAATTTTAATTATTAATTTATTTATAATGGTTTAAAAATTAATATTTCTATGGTTTTCCATATGGTTTATTTTTAACATTCTTTGGAATAGTGAAAAAATGTTTTTAACATTTATAGCATGACCACCTTTTTCAGTAATCATAACCATTATTTTTTTCAATATTAATCTACAAGTTTCTATGATTTTTCAAAGAAAATAATTATCCATTTCTTATATAAAATTATCATTTTTTAAATGTTTTCTAAATAAATGGACATTTCTTCTAATTTTTATAAGTTAACTAAAATTTTATTTTCTCATGGGATCAAATTCCAATTCACATGAGTGTTGTGATAGAAATGGAAATTTTAAATGTTTAACTCACATTATAGTTCTTTAAATTTTTTTATGAGTATGAATGAGTCTGTTATAAACTTCCATTGTATTGGTTAGTGATTATTTCTCTAGGGGACAAGTTTTGGAATTAAATGGTTTGAATATTCCATTTATAATGGTGATACAAAAAGTGATTCTAAGGGTGATATACATATATTGTCCAAAGGAACCTATATAATTATTGTATGATTTAAAATGGGTTTTTGGAAATATTTTTATTTCATAAGTGGGGAAAATGATCTTATGATTTAAATAAATTTTATGTCCTTATTAGATAAAATTGTTTGTTTTCATGGAATTTTTTTCCTAATTTTCAAGAAACCCCTAGGATTGTGATTTTTCATTTATGATTGATTAAGAGACGTTTTTACGAAAAAATTGGGAAATAAAGTTGTTTTTATGTGTAATGAAATGATCATTTGAGATCACATTTTAATATATAAATTAAAGTATTTCATGAATTTCAAATGGACTAATGAGTTTCTATCATTTTTATAACCCTTTATGAGTTTTTGTGTTCTCATACAACATTTTGAATTTATTTTCAGTGATTAAGGATTAGTAATAACTATATCAAGGTCTATCTTTCTAATATATTGATTTTTATTAAAATAATCAAAGGTCTCTTGAATGAATAAAAATTTAAAACTTAATCACCTATGTGTTTTTTAAAAGTACACTATGTGAAAGTATCCACTTTGTTATATACTGGTTTTCCAAATTCATTAAATCTATAAACATAAAAATCATGGAAAAGTAATAAAGTGAAACCCTTATTATAAATCATGTAATTATGGGCTAATTATGTTACAGGTTATTATACCAATTCTATACAGATATTGTCCCCTTTTTGGAATGAACAAATTCTATATTGATTTTTTCAATTTATGTCAAAATCAATGAATATTAAATACATATAAAGAAAGTAAATCATAATAACATACAAGGATTATACTTGCTTAACCACTAAAGGATTATCCAAGGATTATACACACAACTATATAGTAGTTTAATAGACCCTACTATAAATAATTTTACTTGATTTTTGTTTTTATGGTGTGGTCACTCTGTGAAAAGGTGAAATTCCCTTACATGCTTCACGAAATATGAACTATAAATCCTAAGTCCACTCAATATTCCACTCCTCCATGCATTTCTCTAGTGAATAATAATTCAGTTTATTCACATGTGGGTCTCTTAAATAGTTCATAGACATGAATTTATCTTCCCAGTCAACATTGGTTAATGATACACTTTGCATCCTTATCTCTATATAAATTATTCATAAGGATTTTCATTATTTTTACACCTATTATTCTAGATGGATAAGAACAAATCCTTGTAGGTAGTTGAGTCTAGTTTTATTTTCTTATAAAGCCAGTTGAGAGTGCCCTCTTTCAAAAAGGATTTAGTAAATACTGTAGAAATGACCACAACAGTAAAAAACCCCTTATCAATGAAGATTATTCCTTTATATAATTATAATCCCATTCCATGTCCTCTTAAACAACCAAATATGGAAATAAAAATCATTATTCCTTGAGCATTATCTCTTGAATTAATCAGATATAACAATTTATATCCTATGTGGCTCAACTCTATTTCTATTTTAGGAAAATTAATATGTCGATATTTTCACTATCTATATCTCTTCTACAGTCATGAAACTGGATCTTTAGTTTTTTTTAGGATTCTATTTCAAGATATTTAATATTTTCCCACTATTATGGATCTTCTACTAGCAGTTTTGATAAAGTATCTCATGTGACCAATCTCTAATTTAATAGTTAGGATCAATCCCTATTCTTTTGGTCATCCATCATCATGAAAAGTGTACCAGACATTTTAATATTTTCATAATGTGATAATAAAACTGATTCAACTCCATGGAATGTCATGATGTATCCTCATTTTAAATTCCAACCGGATTTTCTGTAATATTATTAATGGCATGATATCCTCTACCGTGACAGGATATTCAATTTTCTATGCTAGATCAAATGTGATTCCATTCTATAAAACATAATGCATAATCAAGAACTAGATCCCATAATTCTATTCAAATATCATATTTAAACCATTAAAATATCATGATGTGACCCTCATATAATCATGACATGATGTTCTCCATCGTGCCGTAACAACATCCCCAATTGGTTGCATTATCAATCAAATCTTATGATATTCCATATAACATAATCCATGGATAAAAATATTTTCAATTTTTTTCTCCAAAAGGTAATAACCCTTACCTATCATCTTGGTTACTTTTATATATACTCTACATTGAAAAATTGTCCAAATTTATCCATTTGAACAACCTTTATGTATTAGTTTAATTAGCTTTACATATCATAGTGCAGTCTAAAACATTTCCATTTTTCTATTTTTATGAACTTTACATATCTTGAGATTCTTGAAAGTAAATCTTACATATAAAACCTTTTTTAATAGAAATTAATCTTATGTATCTATTCTTTATCATAGAAATGATCCTTATGTATTGTTCATGGTACCTTTATGTATCAAGACCATCCATTTTTTAAAGTATTCTCAACACTAGTTACTTTTACATATTAGGACAAGTTATATTTCTGTATCATAGTGAATATTTTTCATTTTAAATATTTCAATATCAAATCAACCATTATTTATATTCTCACAAGTACAATTATGCCCGATACTTTTTTAATTCTGCAGCTTTAAGAATCTTGATTACCTCTACATATTTTCCTAGATTACTCTTACATATCATGAATTTTTCAAATTCCTAAAACTCATAATTTTTTATGACTCTAAATTATTGTCTTAGATGACTCTTATATAACATGAATTTTACAAATCCACCTCTTATAGAAAATATTATATAATGGATTTTAATATATTACATATACAGGGAGCTTCTTTAAGAATATTTTATTTTATCATGGAATTTACTCACAACATGATCGTTGTTCATACACCGTAGTTTCATCCTATAACTTCTAAAGAATTATCAATCATATTTTATGATTGAAAACTTCCAAAATAAATTATATAATTTTTCTTTATTTATATAATATCCACACTAAGAAAAACTTCATTTACATAACACCACCAGCTATGCTTCCAGAATATCCGCAACCTGTCATACAAAATAACATTTAGAATAAACTTAATAATAAATTTTCATAGGCTTTAACATAAACTGGCACCTATTCCATTGTACCATTGGGCCCATATTCATTCCCTATCCCACATACTACCAAATAGTACTTGAGTATCTAGAAACAAAACCTTCAGAACAATTTCATACTCTAAATTAAATTAACCGCCCAGGATTCCAACTATAAATCTGACATGAACTATCTATAACTAAAACCTTTGTACCATAAAAATAAATAGATATAATATAAATGAATAATACAAATAGATAATTACACAAAAGTAGATAATAAAAACAACTTACATAATATCCATGAATAATTGAACATAATGTATATATATGTAAACCAAAAGAAAGGTTTGGACTTTAAGGTTGCAACATCCTTCCCTAGAAGGCACTAAGAAGTGCCCCAAGATGGTAAAACAATGGACTTCAAGCATGCCTCCCCATATTTCAGAGGTTTTTGACTAGCAGCGTGGGGCTAGGTTGTGTTCATACGGATATTATTCCCTTATGAGTTATAATGTAGCACAATGGTTAGAAATATAGATAAGAAGCAAAACTATGAATAATAAATCATCCAATATAAATAAATAAATGGAAGCTAACTCATAAATAGATACAAAATGATGATTCAATGTAGCTATATAAAATAGGGTACACAAGATACAGGGGAAGCAGGCCTATACCACATACTATACAAAAAATACCAAAAGTCTAGAAACTCCCACTACTAGCATCGTGAGCATAGGATCAGTCCTCTTTAATCATACTCCATACGAGAACTGAAAATCAATAATAAAAATCCAAAAAATTCTCTTTATCACTACCTATAATCATTATGTCTACTTGGTTGTCAAAGGTGGAATGATCAGAGTGTATGATATACACAATTTTCCACCACCATCAATGTTTAGAACAATACAGTCCATGCATATAAAATGAGTTGTGTGAAAATATTAATAAATGTAATGTGATAAATAAATAAAGATATCAGACCAGTGCCTCATAAAAAACCTAACTGAAACAACCTACTTTGGGTTAAGATGAATTTCTATGAACTAATGTGAACATATATAGATATAATAAGGGTTTTAATAATGGGTCATCATAAAATAAACCTCAAGAGGGGACCAATATTAATCATGTGATTTGTTTCGGAGGATGCATCCCTAGTATGAATGTTTTGAATTTTTGAAATTTATAAGAGGCATCACGAGACTGTCCTAGATACCCATAACAATAATCCAAATTATCACTCCTATAGATCTATAAATAGATACCAGTATAGAGTCCATCCATGGTGGTCCATAAATAAAACCCATATATCACTATCATCCTAGTGTAAGTATAACCCATTGGGCCTATCCCAAGTATCTCTTTTAGGGAACTAAGTATCAATCATGGAATGGTATAAACATATTTCAGTTGAGCCAATTATAGTAGAATAGGCTTAACATACATGGATATTACATTGTTTTAGTTGAATATACACCACATTACAAAAGTACACGCTTGAGAACCGTAATAGTCTAGTTTCCTTGGAAGCTTGGAACATAATCTTCTAACTTGGTGAATGATCTTCAATGTTTCCCACAATGATCTTCCCATTTAGTACTCCTAATTGGAATATCCTACCTAAATATTTCTTCATAACATTGGTAAGGAAACATAAGAAAGGGTGAGCTCAGATACTCAGTAAGGGTAAAATTAATATATATAAATCTATGAAAATATGAAAGAATAAGTGTATGTGATAATGAATAAAACCTTTTTAAGTTTATACCCATCCTATCATAGATCATAAACATTATTCATTGTGTAAGACCTTATCATTTTATAAAACATGATCCATAAAGATGAAAAACCATAAAAAATATATCATTAACCATAACTCAATGTCAAAAAAGTGTGGGACTATCATAAATATAGAAAACCATTTAATGTTTCAATGTTAAATACAAAGACCATCAATATAGTGGATCAAGAAACACTTGTTTCCAATAGTGGATTATGAAGAAGCTTTTTCCCATTGTGTATTAGGAAACAACTGTTTCCCATTATGGATCTGGACACACCTGTTTCCCATTACAGATTAGGATGCACCCATTTCCCATTATGGATATGGATGCACCCATTTCCCAATATGGATCAATCTTATCGACTTGTTTCTAATTTTTTATCTCATGAGATATAAATCTTTACCCAATGAATTAGAGGGAGATATAGGCCCCACCCATCACAAAATTAAATCATACGTATGTGTGCCACAAGATAATAAAACATTCATCATATCATGACCCATAAAAAAGGGATTGGTTTCATAAAAATAACATCATAAACCATGAAATGAAATCAGTATCATAAACATTTCATAATATCATAACCTGTGGAAAATATATAGGTTTTATAATGATTTCATAATATAATAACTTTCATAATCATTTTATCCTAGTAAAACCCATGGATTAGAAATGAGTTTCATAAAAAAACTTGTCATCCTAAACACAAACCATTCAGATAAAGAATACTAACAGATTACTTGGATCATATCGCCAGTAAATTATAAAATATATCAAAGGATTTAATCTTAGAGGGAGAAGGATTTTGAAAGAACTCATGGATCATTTCTCAAGGAAAATAACCCTTCATTGAAAATAATTTTTTTATACACAATTTTTTTCAAAATACTTATATTTAAAAACCTCTCTAAAAACATATGAATTAATCCTTAAAAATCACTTAATTTTTTTTGAGTAATATATCCTTTCCACTTGGAAAAATTCTTTTTAATTCATAAAACATTTTGAAAACCTTTTTCTTTAAAGATAACCTTGACAACTTATAGATGAAGATTTGAAAAACATTTTAAACAATTTTTAAAACATAAATAAATTTTAAGATCCTTTTTATTGAGAATTATATTTAAATTTTATTTGAAAACATTCTTAGAAAACATATTTTTTTAATAAAATAGATTTTTCATCAAAGATTGAAATAAGATTAGATTTTATTAAAACCACTTTCTTAATTTTATTAAGTACCAAATAGTGGTAAAATAGTACCATTACTTAAGGTTATCATTAATAACCAGGGGGAATAAATTTCATGAAAATTATTGATAGATATATTTTCATATTTTATCAATAAAAGCATAATTATAAACAATCCTGAAAAATAGTTAGATTGTAACAATAAACTCTTACCACTTTGGTAACTTTGAATCAAAATAACTATGAAATAATAGCCTTAAATAAATCTTAAAATTTCATAGAAATAAGTATATTCATGATATAACTTGTCAAGTGGCAGTATATTAACCTCATAAAATAATTTAGGTTCATAACATAACATGTGTCTCAAAGAAGAAAATTTGAGTCAAAATTCTCTTTCCATTTTGGTAACTTTGTAACCATAACCCCATAAAAGAGAGATCCTAAAATTGATGTGTAAATACCAAAAATTTTAATTATAATAATCTTAAAGTAAATTCATTAGTATTATATACAACACACATAAGAAAAAGGTTGTAAATGTTGCATGTGTCTCACAAAAGAAAAAAATGAGACAAAAACTCTTTACTACTTGACTAAATTTTAAATATTAAGGAACATGAAAGAATAATATTAATTGAAACTTTAAATATAATGAAATAAATTAAATTCATGATAAAATATTTCATAGGTAATTATATACACCACAAAAAATAAATGAGTGAATATGACATAAGTCTCATAGAAATAAAAGCCACACTACAAATCCCCTTACCTTCAGTCTTGACTTTAGTTGTACTCATTAAATCCTACTGTATAATAAATATAATTTTATTATACATCTATTACAGAGTAAAATTAAATTATATCATACCATATATTATTTTATTATGACATTTTATTACATGTTTATTTACAATTCCATGTTAAAGTTACATTTCAGGTAATAACCGCTTTGTTTTTGTATAAGTTTTGACTTGTTATTCTTCATCCTCTTTTATAGATCATAATTTCGTTATTTACTAAATGTATAACATGATATAAATATCATATATATTTATTTATAATAATCTGTAAAATATAGAAATAGGAAATTAAATACTTCTTTCATGGAGACGGTCGACTGTACGTACGCATGAACAAGGTTTCCCTTTTCTTATCATATAGAACGAAAAAATGTAAATGATATATATTATCATTAAATTAGAATTATTATTTAATATATAACACTTATTTTTATTAAAACCATCCTGAATTCATTACATTTAAAGCGTGAATGAATCATACCGCTTCGGGAGGCGGTAGTCCGTCATACACACGAATGACATGATTGTATTCCCACAAAATGGAAATAATGATGGCATGTGTTATATAATAATTACAAAAGCATAAATAAATCATAAAAATAATATATATCATATATAAAATATAAATCCATCATTATTAACAACCTTTAAATGTGGAAATGGAATAATGGAGGGCATCGGTTCGGGAGGCAGACGTTCATCGTACACACAAATGATGATTACATATCCAATTTGATGAACGTGTGTAAAATTGTAGGTATTAACCTTATCATAAAAAATATTATTATATTTAAGATACTGAGGATATTTTATAATAATTAAATAAATATAAATCAAGGGGTTTGAGGAATAAATAAAATAAAAAATATCATTGATGAACATTACCTCTTCTTTGGGTATCTTTTTTTGGTTTGCACCAAAGGACTTCCTTGATTGGATTACTATCCAATGTAATGATTCAATAATAAATAGAGTGAAGTTGGGAGTTTATTTAGTTAATTTTTTGGCAATAAAAATGGATTTATATGTGTTAATATGTGGGGAGAGGGGGTGAGTACCCTTTTATAGTGGAGGAGGAGTGAAATTCTTTTAAATACCAAAAATGTAAACACTATTGGGAGGTCTCCTTTACATCATGTGCCTCCAATAAGGGAAAAAATTTATAAAAGGGGGTATATGGATGAAATATGTCCATTAAATGGATTTTTGACCTGTATCCAGGTTATTTTACCCTTAATCTTAATGTTTAGTCCCTTGGTAAACTCGTTTTGCTCGTAATTGTCATGATTAATTTAAACTGTTTCACTAATCATTATGGATAAAATTTTAGTTGGGATTAATAGAAATTATAATTTATTATGATTAAAAATATGGAATCTATTTTTAAAAATTCTAATCAAATATGTGGAAAAAATTAATTTAAAATTCATCCCACAGACAGGATGAGACAATAGGTTTTTAAAGTGAAAATGTTCAAAAATTTGAAAATTTTATATATCTAATTTCAATGTGAATTTTATTCCGATCAAATAAATTTTATTAATATATGTAAAATTTATCTAATATTACTTTAAAACAAATTTATGATATAATTTTACTATATAAATAAATTAAGTGAAAAAACAGTTTTAATTAAAATTCAGTATCTTTCGATATTTAAAGAAAATACTTATCAGAAAATAAATAAAGTACCCATAATTAGTTATTACCAATTATAATAGTGTATGTAGGTATTGATGTTTTAGGTGTAATTTTGAACACAAGGTGTTAATGTGGTTAAATAAAGAATTATTTCTTAAGTAAACCGTTAAATTATATTTTGAACATTATTCTTTATACAAATGCATGTAATATTATAGATTAGATATTATTTTATATGCCATTCATGGTGTCCTTATGATTTGTACTTATAACCTAATTGGGATGCCTAATCGATACCCAAATTTACTTAATGTTTGTAGGATAAGATAAAGGAAAGATCCCTATGTTAGATAGCTATGTTGGAATGGAGCATAAATGAGAGAACTAGACTTGGTGTCGAGACCCTCTTGAGACTTTTTAGTATCTTTATTTTAGGTTTTTTCACTATTCATTAGACATATATTTTAAAGGAAATATCTACTATTTTAGTTTAGACATTTTATCCCTATTTGTGTCCTCATATGATGTTGGTATTTATTATGGTTATTGGTATTATCTTTTATTTAAGTTTTATTACTTACATTATTGTGATGATTTTATAGAGAGGGTATAGTCTCCCTTTGGTATTTATATTAGACCCTCGTTGCTAGTCAGAATCCTTAGGAGTATGGGGAGGTGCACCTGAGGTCATGCTGTGAACCAGATCCGAGCATCTATGTGTGGAACTCGGGTCAGGATGTTACAATGTGGTATCATAGGGTAGTTTTGTTTTATATTATTTTGTATTACTATTTAGGAAAGGTATAAATGAGAGTAGGATCAATTTGGACCTCGTTAAGAGCTCATGAATGGGATTAGCTAACCAATGTATAGAGATAAAACCAAGTACCCAGGGTAAGAATTAATGTTATTGATGTGTTATGTTATAGTTGATTGTTATTTCACCTAGAGTGATGCACTTGTTGTGTGATGTTATTGTTTTCTAAGATTTTATGAGATTTTACTTTTGTCATGGTATGGAATGAGTGTTTTGAAACAATGTATCATTCTAGGAACTCAGTAATTATTATGACATGCATCATTTTGGGCATCCATGGGAAGGCATTCTTTGGGAAAGTTGTGAAATGAAAAGCATTTCCTTATTTGAATAAATTGAATAAAAAGGTTCCTAATATGAAATTAAGATATTGTAAATGATGATAAATATGGATAAATGGTTTTATAATGATAAACATGAATATGATAATGTGTTTACCCTTTTTTAACCATGGCTGAGTTGTATGACGGTTAAGGGTAGTGATATTGCCTCATTTTTTACCATGTAAGAGATATGAACGGTTAATTGATGTTTATTCATGTGAAACCCTCTAGTTTAAAATGATAATGGTGTTTTATAGGTCCTAAGATGTGTTTCTGGAATTATAGAGATATGAATCCCTGATGATGGTTGTTGATAGAATGACATGAGGACATGGCTAGAAATAATCCTCAAATAGTGGACACAGAGGCCTCAATAGTTCCAGGTGAGGGAGATGGAGAGTAGTTCTATGAGAAATTTTCTCCATTTATATAGTTTATGGAAAGAGAATATGGGTGGATTGCAAAGAGCATGTCCGACCCGAAAATGGAATTTCAATTGTAGAACCCTCTGACTTTCACTAGAGAGGCTGGGCCTGAGGAAGATGAGTTCTTGGTTGAGTCTATCTAGATGATTATTGAACACTTGGATACTTATACTAAGAATAGATTCAAACTATATTATTATATGTTATGTGGTCAAGTGAAGCATTAGGGGGACATTCCAGCTCAGAGTGAGAAGTTGAAAAATATTTCATAGAATAAATTTCAAGGAATGTTCCTGAAACAATTTTATGCAGATAAACTTAGACAAGAGAGAGAAACCTAAATTATTAGGCTGAACCATGGGAGTGTGTCCATGATGGACTATGCTGGACACTTCAACTATTTACAAAAATTTTCTACAGCGCTATAAGGGGATGATATAACTATGATAATAAATTTTTAGGATGCGCTTAAATCATAAATTAAGGCCTATGTTAACATCATTTCGTTAAATAAGTTTGTTGAGGTAGTATATTAGGCTCTCATATCTAAGGTAAACCTAAAGGAGGCTTACAGAGGAGAATATTTTGTTTTATATAGACGATTTGGATGTACTTATTCTGAGAGTAGGAAGCATCACTATGAGAATGTTGACCAGAATATTGGAAAACTGAGTGATTAGGGGGAAGGATCAGTTACTCAGGATCTTACCTGAGTGCTCTCCCACCAGTGTGGTATGCAGGGTCACATTCATAGGCATTATCCCCAACCACCATTAGAGTTTTGAGATTTCAGTAGGATAGTATATGTAGAACTATTGTAAAGGAACCTAGGATAGAAGTGTGCTTATGGAGAAGTTAGATAGAATCAGAGTACTGGAAGGGGGTATTCATGCCCATATCATTCTGGAATTTGGAGTTCTAGTATCCATGGTGTTAAAGGAAGTGGATGAGGTGCTTCATGTAAAGGGTGATCATATCAGCTGATTGGTGCAACTTAGAGGACTCATAATTTGGAACTTGGAATTGGGGTAGGGATGTTACATGTAGTTCATACTACACTTTGGGATATCGAGGCTAGACCATCGATAGTTAGAGGTACTATTCTTGTAGCTTATATGCCTTATAATGGCTTATTTGAAACTATTTACTCTCATTCTTTCATTTTTTCACAAATTTTTAACATTTTGAGTCTAATGGTGGAGTTCATAAGTGGGGTTATGAAGATCAATACACCATTGGGAGTATGGTAGAGAGATATTTGTTTGTGAAATGGTTGTTATCTTGGGTTTGGGTAGTATCATTTTCTATGGGATCATTACAGCCTTGATAAGTTAGTATTTGATATAATTTTGGGTATGGACTATCTAGTAGCATACCGATCCCATATTTATTGTTACCATAGGAGAGTGACTTATAAATTTTCTAAGGGTTACATCTGTTTACATCATGGAGAATAGGATATTCAGGGAGGTCGAACAAGGCCAGTTCATCAGTAAATGGGGGAGCTCACTGCCGAGGTTGCAAGTGTTTTGTTGGATGATGGGGGGGGGGGGGGGTTAATGATGACTTCTTTCCACCAGTAATGGACTGATTTCAGGTTGTGTTTTCTAATTACTTTTCAAAGATTCCACTTGGGAGGGATATTGAGTTTAGAATTGAGCTCATGCTAGGGGATGAACTAGATTCTTTTCAAAGTAACATAATGAAACCAATAGAGATTCAAGAGATTAATAATTATCTAAAATAGTTGATGTATAAAGGATTAATCCACTTGTGAATGCCTCCTTGGGGTTCCCCAATAATGTTACAAATAAGGCTGATAGTATCTTATTCTTATGTGCTGAATTCTAAAAGTTGAATCGAACGATAGTGAATAACTGATATCATCTTTTACGTATCAATGATTTATTTGACCAACTAAACAGAGATTATGTTTTCTATAATATTTACATAAGATCAAGGTATCGTCAATTGAGAGTTTTACCATATGATATAGCACAGTATGCTTCAGAATCAGGTATGGTCTTTATAAGTTCATCATGATGTTGTTCTGGTTGACGAACACATTGGTAGTGTTTATGGCCTTTATGAACCAAATTGTCCCCTAATACCTAGATTAGTTTGTTGTTTTTTTGTGGATTACATATTGGTTTACTCCAAGACTCTTGATGATAATTCCCACTATCTTGACATCATCTTGAGTACAATGAGAGAGTTTCAGATATTCTCCAAGATATCTATGTGACAATTCTAGATTGATCAAGTATATATTTTTTGGATCAGATCATCATAGAAGAAGGTGTGTCAGTGGACCCAGTGAAGGCGAAGGATGTTTTTTCTAGGAAAAAGGACAATAATTTTTTAGTATCTACAATTTTCTGGGGTTGGAATGTTATTATCGAAGGTTCATCTAAGACATTTTCTACATGGAATCACCTATTTTGGGATTTAAAAATAAGGTAATAAAGTTTAAATTGTCTGGAGTAGGTGAGAATTCACTCTAGGAGTTAAATAAGTAGTTGAAAATGAAACCAATCATGATCCTACCTGATCCGGGTGAGGAGTATACAATGCTTTGTAATTCTTTTGGGATCAAACTTGGAGTAGTGTTGATGTAAGAATATCATGTTGTTGGTTATGGGTAATAGCAGCTGAGGAAACATAAATAGAACTACCATATGCATGACCTCAAGTTATCTGTACTAGTTTACGGTTTGATATGTTTGTGATATTATCTATTAGGAAAGAAGTTCACTATATATAAGGATCATAAATGATACAAGTATATCATTTCACAATGAGACTTGAATCTCCAGCAGCGGAGATGGATGAATGATATTCACTCTTTTGAATTTTAGTTTTTTATATACTATTAGAAAGGTAAACAATGTTTTTAACACTTTAAGTAGGAAAATTCAGTCTTAGGTAGTTTAGGAGCCCTGTTTTTAGTGGAAGATTATGACTTTGTTGGTTGAGATACATGTTTTACTTTATAAAGTCTAGGCGAATATGACCCTTATATCAGTTACTATGGAGTCTATGCTTTTGATTTAGATTAGGAAAAGATAGTATGAGTATCTAGATTGTATTTCCTAGAGATAAAGCCTTTAATATGTGGATACAACTTCTAAATGGATAATAGATGAGTATGAGATCATCGCTTTATGAGGCCATTTTGGTGTGCCTATGCGTATTCATGATGAGTTGATGCGTGAATTTCATGCCTCAAAGTGGGTGGTGAATCCGGGTTTGACCAAAATGTATTATGATCTATGATGAAGGTATTGTTGTACATGCATGAAGAAGAACATTTTAGGTTTTTTGACATGATTCTACACCTTTCAACATGAGAAGTTCGAGCATCAATGACCTGGTGGTTTACTAGAGTCGTTTCCCATTCCATAATGGAAGTAAGATGATGTTACAATGAATTTTATGGTGTGATACTCAAGGAATCCTTGGAAGAATAATGTTATTTGGGTGGTTGTGGATCAAATTATGAATGTATAACATTTCATGCATGACTTTATTAGTGAATTAGTTGGGAAAATTATAGGTTTAGGAGATAGTCCATCTAAATGGGGTGCCATGAAGTATTGTTTCAGAGCATGAATCATGTTTTATTTCATTATTCCGGTAGGTCCTATAAATGAAACTTGGTGTATAGGTATTACTGGGTATAATTTTACACCCATATAAAGATGGGAAGTCATAATGTACTATACAGGTACTTGATTATATTCTTCTAGTGTACGTTCTTGACTTTGGTGGGTCTTGGGAGAAACACTTAGCACTCAAAGAGTTTTCCAATAATAACAGTTATTAGGGAAATATTCATATGGAACCATATGAGGCTCATTATGGTAGGCCATATAGATCACCACTATGATGGATAGAGTCAAGTGAGTTAGAGTTTTTGGGACCGAGTCTCATACAGGAGATATCATAGCAGGTTCAACTAATTGAGAATCGTGTCGCTACGACTTAATGTAGGTAGAATTTTTATGTAGATAGACGTCGATAACCCCAAGAGTTCATAGTGGGTGATCATGTTTTCCTTCATGTTTCGACTATATTTGGTCACCATATGATTCAAAGATAGGGAATGTTGGTGCCTAGGTTTTTCAGACATTTTGAGGTTTTGGAGAGAATAGAGTGGGTGTTGTACCTATTGGCTCTTCCACAGAGGTACAATGCTATGCACACATTTTTCCATGCATTCAGATTCAGTGATATCACCCCTACCCTTATCATGTGATTGACGTGGATAATTTTGAGCTTGATACTAATGAATATTTTGAGGAGCACCCGATATATGTGTTGGATCATAGTGAGAAAGTGATGTGGGGAAATACAATGTCGATAGTTAAGGTATTATGAAAAAATAGACGTGTTAAGGAGGAAACATGGGATAAATAAGTGGATATGTGGGCTCAATATCCTAATGCTTTTACCATGTAATATTAGAGATACTAGGGAGAATTGAACAAGGATGAGCTATTATAAGGTGCAGAGATTGTAAGATCCTGGCCTTTTTTGGAGATGTCTCATGATCATTTAGAGGTACTCTTTTACTCTTGTTTTTATATACCTTGGGTGGGTTTTTATTTCAGGGTGTTATAGGTTAAAATTTGTAAATTTTGGAAGAAAAGGGGAAGTGAATGTTTGTCCCATGTTTTTCCAAATGTGTGAACTTACCCCATACAAACCATGCATCTCCAGACAAAGGGGGATTGCACAGTGGGCACACAATATACCAAACCATGAACCCTATTAGAAGAAATCATGCATTCCTATGGAGAAGTGAACACTTAAAGAACAATATTTTGGAAAATTGTGTTCCCTGTATGGGAAATAATTCACTTAGAAAATTAAACCATAGAAAAATTGTAAAAAAAATCATAAACCCCCAGTTTTTATTCCTACACACCCAAGATCGATCCTAACTCATTTCCTTCAAATTTAGAGGTTCCTAAATGAATTCCAAGGAATTATGAACTTATTTCTCGTATCACCTAGGATCTAATTGATGGATTTTATCCTCTTCCCTATAAGAAATATATTCCTGTGTGGTTTCCTCTCTCTATCTCTCTCTATCTCTCTCTCTATCTCTCATATCTCTTCCTAGATAAAGAGGAATGTTTTATCTACCATTGGAAAGGGATTGAATACAGGTTTTGAGAGATCATAATCCATTTAATCTTGATCATAGGAATTGGGTTTGATCTAATTCTTCATTGTGTTCATGATCATTCTAATTCAAAATTGGGGAATTCTATTTGGAGAATGCTCACCAACTATCTTGAGGTAGGTGGTATAAATTAAAAATCCCATAGTCTTGATTATAACCTTGTGTATGGAATTGTGTAACAACTATTTCCATGTTTGGTAATAACATCATGAATTGGATTAATTAATTATTTAATTAATTAAATGATGTGATTATGAAATTGATGGGATATTGGGATTATGGAATCAGTCAATTAAATGGAATTATATAATTGGTTAATTTTTTAGATATGGAATTAATTGATCCTAGGAATAAATGGATGTTTTTTCTCAACCATTAATGGTTAATGAGTTAGGTGAATAAATTTTTATATATGTTCTAATAGTTAATTTTACATATCATTCAAAGTGATTGTAGTTATGAAACATGATTTTTTTGATAATTAAAATGGTATAACATGATGTGAAATATTGATAAGAGGGTTATTTATGATTTTCCCTGTTAAATGTGATATGTGTGATTTATGTGCTTAATTAAGAAATGGGATGTCCTACATGTGTTGATGCTCTAAATACCAACAAGGTGATAGCCATGAAATTCTAGTCCCAAATGCATACAAGTGAGTATTATTGTTTGGGACATGGATTGATTATCCAAATACCCATTAGTAGTGGGCCATGGATTGATGCTTAAAATACCCATGGGGTTCTAGAAAAAATGTTTTACTACCATTGGATAGGCATTGGAATATGGTTCCAAATGGTAGTGATATGAATTTAAATGAAATGAATAATAAAATACCATGAAATAAGGAATTTTGTTTGCCTATGTGATATGGTTCAGACTCTGACACGGTCTGAATCAGGTGTTGATGGTTTATGTTTCATTATGAAACCAGGGTGTTTATGTGGTTAAAGAAAGAATAATTGGCTATGTAAAATATTTAATTATATTTTTTACATTATTATTTATACAACTAAATAAAGTTTTATGGACTAGAAATTTTTTTATATGATGTTGGTGGTGGCCTTTTGAGTTACACTCAAACTCTATTGGGGCTACTTAATCGGTACGCGAATAGACTTATTGTTTGAAGGACAAGATAATGGAAATATCCCAATGTTAGATGTATGATTTGATATGTAGCATGGATGAAGGAACTATACTTGTTGTTGGGACCCACATGATAGTTTCTAGTGTCTTTATTTTGGGGTTTTCACTTGATATTGGATAAATATTTGGAATAACATATCTATTGTTTTAGTTTATATATTATATTCCTATTTTGGTCATCATGTGATTATGGTATTTATTCTTGTTACTAGTATTATCATTTGGTATTATTTATAACTTATTCTATCGTTCTTATTTAATAATGATGGTATAGTCTCCCCATGGTATTTTTATTAGACCCTTACTACTATTTGGAATCCTCCAGCATATGAGGAGGCGCGCCTGAGGACACATAGAAAATCGGATCGGGGCACCGATGTGTGGAACCAAATTCAGGACATTACAAAGTGGTATCATAGGGTATGTTTCTTTTATTTTATTTTTTATTACTTTTTGGGAAAGGTAGAAAAGGGAATAGGATATGTCAGGATTCAGTCAAGAGCTCATGAATTAGAGTAGCTGACCAATGTTTTGGTGTAAAAGCTAGTACCCGGTGTGGGAATTGATTTTATTGATGTGTGCTATTACAGTTGAATTTTATTTCACTATAAGTGATGCACTTGTTGGGTGATGTTATTGTTTTATGATATTTTTTAAGATTTGACTCATGGACCGGTATAGTATGAGAGTTGTTCTAGCATTCATATTTATAGGAACATGAGAATTATTGGGACATGCATCATTTTAGGAACACATGGGAAGACATGTTTTGGGTATGTTATGAAATGGAATTATTTTCCTTTTTTTTAAATTAAGTGAAAAAGGGTCCAAATTTGAAAATGAGAAATTTTAAATGAAGTTGAATATGGATAAATGGGTTTCTAATGAGAAAATTTTATATGATAATGTATTTACCCTTTGTAAACTATGACCTAGATGTATGATATTTAAGGGTATTAATATCACCTTGAATTTAACTTTCTAGCGGGATATGGGGGGTTAATTGATATGGGTTTATGTGAAACTATATCATTTAAACTGATAATGGTGTGTTATATATCCAAATATGTGTGTTTAAAATTTTAGAGATACACCTCAATGATGATTCTTTTTGATAGGATGAAAAGAGATCATGGGTGTAAATGATCCTATAACAGTGAAACCAGAGGCCACAATAGTTCTAGGTGAGAAATCTAAAGATAATTTTTGTGAGAATTTTTGTATGTTTATATAGTTTATGGAAAGAGACCTAGGGTGGGTTGTGAAGAGTATGTATGACCTAAAAAGGGATTTTTAGTTATATCTCCCTACGAATTTCATTAGAAAGGGTGGGCCTAAGGAAGCTAAGTTCTGTATTGAGTCTATCTAGATGATTAATGAACAATTGAAAACTCTTTCTGAGAAGAGAGTCAATTTGGAATATTATATGTTATGTGGTCAAGAGAAGATTTAGTTGAAAATTTAGGCTCAGAGTGATAAGTTTGAAAACATGGTATGGAAGGACTTTCAAGAGAATCTCATGGAGCACTTTTATCCCAAGACACTGAGATAGGAGAGAGAAGCAGATTCTATGAGGTTTAACTAGGGGAGTATGTCCATGATGGACTATGTTGGTCACTTCACTGACTTGTAACACTTTTTTTCAATGACAGTAGGGTATGAGACAACTACAACAAGTTGTTTTTTTGGATGGGCTTAAATGTTAGATTAATCCACAGTTAACATCTTTTATTTGAAGATGTTTGATAAGGTAGTGGATCAGGATCTCATATTTGAGGGGAACCTAAAAGAGGATTCTAGTGGGGGATATGTGGTTTTTATTGGATGATCATGAGGTACATCTTCCAAGAGTAGGAAGCGTCTCTATGAGAATGTTTACCAGAGCAGTGGAAATTAGAATGGCTAGGAGAAGGATCAATTATGCAGGGTGTTACCAAAGTGATCTACCACTAGTATGGTAGGCCGAGTCACTTTCCTAGGCATTTTACCCATACACCAGTATAGTTTTGAGATTGAGAAATGATGGGATATCTAAAATAGTTCAACCAAAATCCATAACAAATGAGTGAAAATAGAGTATCTAGATAGAATCCGTGTACTAGAAGGGAGTTTTCAAAAACATATCAGTATAGGAATTATAGTTCTATAGATGAGGTGGTCAAGTAAATAGATGAGGTGATTCTCGAAAAGAGTTCTCGTATTAGTGGAGTGGTGAAATAAAGGGGACCCGGACTGTGGCATATGGAAGAAGGGCATGACAGTTGCATGTAGATCAACCTACACGTGTTGATAGAGAGGATAGACCATTGACAGTTACAGGTACTATTCTTACAGATTCTATTATTTACAGTGCCTTATGTGATATTGGTTCCTCTCATTCATTTATATTTCCACAACTTGGGAACAAGTTGATTCTGAATGTGTATTTCATAAGTGGGGTTATAATGATCGATACACAATTGGGAGTATAGTAGAGAGAAATTTTTTGAACAAGGGGCAGTATCTCAAGGTTGGGGGTATCATTTTATATGTGATCTTTACATCATTAACATGTTAGGCTTTGACATAATTTTGGGTATGGACTAGTTAGTACTATACTGATCCCATATTGATGGTTACTGTAGGAGAGTGACCTTTACGACTCCTAAGGGTGAAAATTGTGTACATCATGGAGAATGGGATATCTAGAAAGGCCAAGAGGGTCTAGTTCATCAGTAATTGGGGGATCTCACATCTCAGTTTTCAAGATTTTTATTGATGGTGGGGGTGTGAAAAATGATGTCTTTACACCCTTAGTGGAGTGGTTTAAGGAAGTGTTTCTTGAGTACTTATCATGGATGACACATGAGAGGGATGTTGAGATGACCATTGAGTTCATGCCAGGGTCTGATTCAGTTTCAATTATACCTTATAGAATGGAACCAACATAGCTTAAAGAGATTAAGGCTCAACTGAAAGAGTTGATGGATAAATGATTTATCAATCTGGGCATGTCACCTTGGGGTTCCTTTGTCTTTCCTACAAATAAGGCAGATTAAATATTCTGCTTATGTGCTGACTACTAGAACATGAATTGTGTGATAGTGAAGAACATATATTCTCTTCCATGTATCGATGATCTATTTGAATAGTTTATAGGATATTGTGTTTTCTCTAATATTGACATGAGATCAGGGTATCATCAACTGAGATTTTAACCTTATGATATACCACAATCTACTTTTTAGAAGTAGGAGTGACCTTTATTACTACAGCGTGATTCCATTTGAGATTATGAACACACTAATAGTGTTTATGGTGATGATGAACTGAATATTTTACCCATACCTGGATCTTTTTTATTGTTTTTATGGATGAAATATTAGTGTACTCCAAGACTCATAAATATCATTCACAACATATTGACATTGTCTTGAGTATAATGAGAGATTATAGTATATAAAAAAAGCTATATAAGTGAAAATTATGGATTTATTGGGAATTTTTTTTTGGGTTGCATCATCTAAGGAGAGTTTCTGTTAGAGTACCCAGAGAAGCTAAAAGTAGTTGTTTCTTGGTAAAAACCATGGAATATTCTTGATATCATCAATTTTATGGGGTTGGTAGGTTATTATTAGAGGTTTATCCATGAATTTTCCCACTAAGAAGAACCTATTTCACGATTGACCAAGAAGGGGATAAAGATTGAAAGGTATGGAGTATGTGAGAATGCCTTCTTAGAGTTGAAGAAGCAGTAGAAAATGACACCAATATTGATCCTGCCGGAGCTAGGTGGGGAATATATGGTATGTTGTAATTATTTTGGGATAAAATTGGAGTAGTGTTGATGAAGGGAGATTTATTTTTTGCATATGGGTGATGTAATTTGAGGCTACATGAATGGAACTACCATACGCATGACCTCGATTTAGCTACACTTATTAATGATCTGAAGTGTTGGAGACATTATATATTGGATGAGAAGTTCACTATGTATAATGATCATAAGATCTTAAAGTGTATATTTTCACAAAGAAACATGAATCACTATTAGTTGATATGGATAGAGTATATGCATTATTTTGAAATTGAGATGGAACATATGCCTAGAAAGTGAAACAATGTTGCTTAAAATTTAAGTAGGAAAACTCAGACTCAAGTAGTTATGAATAATAGTTCTAAGTGTAAGATGATGGATTTAATGTTGTAGGTTCATGTTATGGTTTGGGAATGCCAGAAGAATATGACCATTATATCGGTAGCTGTGGAGTTGATTTTGGTTCAATTATAGAAATTAAGTATGAGGATATGAAAGCCTTGAAGTTGGGGAGATAATTTTTGATTGGACAATAGATGAGGATGATGTCATATATGTATAGGGATATTTTTTTTTGCCTACATGTCTATGGGAGGAGATAATTCATGAATTTCATGCTCTGAAATGGGAGGTTCATCTAGGTTTGACCAAAATGTACCATGACCTTCGTGAAATGATGCTACACCTATCAACAAGTGAAGGAAAATCATCAATGACCTAATGGTTTACTTCAACCATTTCATATTCCATAATTAAGTGGGATGTTGTTACCATGTATTTTTTTGTGAGACTCATGATGATGCCTCAAAATAATGATGCAATTTCGGTGGTTCTGGACCGACTGATAGAAGTAGCACATTTCTTTCTTATACAGGAGACATTATCAATGGACTAGTTAAGAGACTTGTATATTCAAGATATAGTATATCGTCATGGGGTGACATTGATTTTAGTTTCAGACCATCACTCATTTTTTACATTTTTCTTTGGGTAGGGCATGTATAAGGCACTTTGTACAAAGGTATTATTGAGTATAGATTTCCACCAACTAATACATGGGTTTTCAGAATGTACTATAGAAGTAATTGAGGATTTTATACGAGTGCGTGTTCTTGAATTTGGTGGGTCTTGGAACAAATACTTAAGGGATGTATAAGTTTCCAATAATAACAGTTATTAGGAAACTATTCATATCACACAATATGAGGCTCTTTGGGTTAGTCCATGCAGATCACTACTATGTTGGATAGAGGTAGGTGATTCAGAGTTGTTGGGACCAAGTCTCATTCATGAGACATTAGAGTAGGTTCATCTGATTTGAAGGAATGTGGATATGATAAAAATTAGGATTAATTCATATGATTATAGATGTTAATGAACCCTAAAGTCTATAATGGGTGACTGCGTGTTCCTTCAAGTGTCCCCTCGATTGGGTCACCGTAGTATTCAAAGATGGGGAAAGTTGGTTCCTAGGTTTGTTGGACTATTTGAGGTTGTAGAGATAACTAGCCTAGTGGCATATTAATTGGATCTTCTATAGAGGTACAATGCCATGAATGCTGTCTTTCATGTGTCCTAAATTTAGTGGTATCACCCAAACCCTTCTCATGTGATCAATGTAGATGATATTGTGCTTGAGACTAATGGATCTATAGAGGAGTATCTGATATATGTGTTTGATCATAGTGAAAAAGTTTTTTGGGGAAAGGCCATGATGATAGTTAGAGTATTGTGCAGACATGGACATGTTCCGAAAGAAACTTGGGACAGATAAGAGGATATGTAATCTTAATGGCTTAATCTTTTTTACCTTGGAATATTAAGGAATATTAGGAGTACAACTTGGGGGTGAGATGTTACAAGGTGAGGAGATTATAAGATCACAACCTTTTCTAGAGATTCATTATGCAATTTTTAGGTACTCTTTCACTCTTTTTTGGGCATGACTTGGTCGAGTTTTTATTTCTATGTGTTTTGGGTGAAAATTTATTAATTTCAAAATATTAGGGTCATTGCGTGGTTGGCACACAATTTTCCCAAACTGTGAACCTACCCCCAAAAAACCATGCATCTCAAGATAGAGGGGTATTTAATGGTTGGAACATGGGTTTTAAAACCCTTTGTACTATTAGGAGAAACCATTCATCCTTAAGGGGAGGCATGCAATTAACATGCAAGGTTTGAGAATATCATGCATGCCGTATAAGAAACCAGGAATGCGAGAAATTAAACCCCCAAAAATTGTAAAAAGGTTAATAACCCCTACCCCCATTTTATATCCCCAAACACCCCAAATATACTCGAACTCATTTCCTTAAAATTTGGATGCTCTTGGATAGAATACCTGGGTTTTTGAACTTCTTTCTTGACGCATTGAGGATTTGATTGATGGATTCACACCTATATCATTAGGAAACATCTTCTTGTGTGGTTTCTTCTCTCTCTCATATATCTTTCTAGATGAAGATGAATTTTTTTATTTGTAAAGTGATTGGATTTAGGTTATGATGGATCCTAATATGATTGATCTTGATCTTAGTAATTGGTTTTAGATCTTATTCTTCATCGTTTTCTTGATCATTCTACTTCAAAATTGGGGAATTCCATTTGGACAATGATTTCCAACGATATTGAGGTAGGTGTTATAAATTTAAAATCCAGAAGTCTTGGTTATATTTGTGTGTATTTAATTGTGAAATATAAATTTTCATGTTTCAAAATCGCATCTTGAATTGGATTAGTTAATTTTTTAGTTACTTAATGTAATGATGTTATTATGAAATTGATGAGATATTGGGATCCTAAAATTGGTCAATTAAATAGAATTGTGTATTTGTTTAATTTTTGACATATGTAATTGATTGATAATTGGAATAAATAGATATTTGGATAAACCTTAAACGGTTAATGGGTTCTGTGAATAAATTTTGATATATGGTTTAATGGTTAATTGTTTATTTTAATCCATGTGACTATAGTTATAAACCATTATTGTTTGGATAATTGAAATGGTATTCCATGATTTGAAATGTATATAATAGGTTTAATGATGATTTAACCCATTAAATATGTAATGTTCTATTTATGTTATTGATTGAGAAATAAGGCATGGGATAAGGACTGATTACCAAATATGCACATGATGCTATCCAAGTAATTCAAGGCCCAATTTCATGGATTTGAGTATTATTGTATGGAACATGCACTGATGCTCCAAATACCCTTGAGGTGTGAGATGTGGAATGATATTCTAAATTCCCATGGGTTGTTATACACGATGTTCTACACCCATTAGATTAGGCTTGGACTATGGTTCCAAATTTCCTTGAGAATAATTGAAATGAAATGGATAATTGAATCCCATGATATAATAAATTGTATTTTCCTATGTGATATGGTTCAGACTACCGCATGGGGAGAAGCAGGTATTGATGGTGGGTGTCATCGTGAACCCTAGGTGTTTATGTGGTTAAGGAAAGAATAATTGGTTATGTAAACTATTCACTTATATTTTACCATTTTTTACTTATAAAACAACATACACTACTATATACTGTGTATTGTTTTAGAAGTTATTGGTGGTGGCCTACTGAGTTGTACTCATACCCTACTTAGGCTTCCTAATCAGTACCTAAATAAACTTCAGTTTTGTAGGAAAGGATACGGGAAAGATACCTATTTTAGATGTTTGAGTTGGGATGGATCATGGATGAGGTAACAAAACTTGGTGTCGGGACCCTCTTGGGAGTTTTTAGTGTTTTTATAGGTTTTTTCCATTGACACTGGAAACCTATTTGGAATGAAATATATACTGTTTTAGTTTGGATATTGAATTCCTGTTTTTTTCATCATGTGATACTGGTATTTATTCTGGTCATTCGTAGTATAATCTAGTTATTATTTATTAATTCCACTATTGTGATTCATTGATAAAGAGGGAATAATATCCCCATAGTATTTATATTTAACCCTCACTGCTATTCGATATCCTCTGGGGTATAGGGAGGCACATCTAAAGACACATAGTGAACCATCTTGGGGAAAAGATGTGTGACACCTAGGTTGGGATGTTACAACCAAATTTTCATAACTTAGATAATCATATTCATACTCACAATTCCAATGATTAGGTGATAAAAATTATTTTAAATAATAATATTAATAATATATTGTTCTTCAGTAAAACTCAGACTTGTTTGTTATGAAAACTATCAAAGGAACAGGGTATTGTGTGTAACATAAGTCAAAATCAGTGTTGGATGTAACTCAAGACTAGATCAGTGTTGCATGTAATGAAATATAAGATAATTGTTTCACTTAGTGAATGATTGACTTTAGATTATGTTTAAAGAAAGATTAAATTTTTGTTTCATGTGATTCAAGACATCAAATATTTTTAATTTATTCAAAGTAATAATAATTCACAAAAAATCAGGGTGGTACATTCTACCACCCCTTAAAATGTTTTTTTATTCAAAATTGTTCTAGTTCATTAAAATTTTAATACTTTTAAGTTTCCTCTATATAATCCCACATCGTAAAAATGAATACAAAAAGTACATTTAAAACAGAAAGTTGAAAACAGAACACATCCTTAAAATAATTCACAACTAGGTTCCCAGATAGGAGAACATAGGTGGAAAGTGAAAATGTGGACATGAAAAGAAAAGAGTGAAAAATAATAGAGACTGATAAATATCACTGATCATAAAAAATTGGTTAATCTATATAATGTTAATTACCACAAAACCATTACATAAAATGGCATGAAAAGGTCATTGATATCATCAAAATAATGATAAAAAAGAAAACATTTTACTTCAATAGATTTTTCCTATAGTTGAATAATTTTCATAAGGAGATATACTTACATAATTTAATTCAATTTCATATAAACAATATTAACCTTTGGCTGTGGCTTGCTAAATTTCTACTTCATCTCTTACTCTAAGAAATAAAGGTGAATTTTGTATCCCTGGAGCACTAATACATCATAAGATAAGTTGATAGAATTATAATTTATTCTATCTTTCTTTAGTTGTCATAAAATTTTATTATCATAGGTTACACATAAATATTTATATTTATAAAGAATAAATTAATCTCTATAACCTCATTAAAAGTTTAAAATCAACATTTTAATAAATTGTTAACCTTTTAACCCTTCTGAAATATAAAAATTCAAAAAAATAGAAATAATTTCACTAAATTTCAAAAATGAAAATATCATTAATCCTTATATACTATAAAGTGGATCAATATTTTAGCATACCAAACATGTGAATACCATCATCATGAATTATCTTAAAACATGATCATAACTTAAATTACCATAAAAAATTGTTGAAAACATGCATTCTCCCTTACTCTTTAAACACATATTATTGGATATACACCTTAAATCTAAAAATGTTGTAAACTCAACCCATTATAGAATATTTTTTTTCATCAAATAATTAATCTATTTTCCAGGTAACCCGAACTATACAATTTACTTTATTCTTATCCAACATCTCTTTATCCATATTAAACACCATTTTCCTAAAACGAGGAAAAAAATTAAGGGCTTCTTCCCCTTAATCATTTGTTTTCCATAAAATATAACCTTTTAATTATATCAGATTTTCAGTTTATTAACATTATTTAACATATCATTTAAAATCTTTAATGAAAAACTTATATTGAAAAATCATTATATATTTCAAAATTATTTAATCCTAATGATAAAATTATTCAATCATACCACTTAATTATAAAATAATTAACTAATCTTGTTATTATTATTCCTTAACACTTGTTTCCTTTCACATTTCATTTGTAGTCTCTTCATCATCAGTAATAAAAACAATACTCATAAAACCTTTCTAATTTCCTTCATGATATTTCCTCCTAGGATACCAATTTTCATAATACCCATAATTTCCACTCTTAAAGCATTAAACTATAGATGATATATTAGGGGGAACATAATTCTCATCCATTGTGTTAAATGAACTTTTCATTTTCCCTTTATATTTACTTATTTGTGTTCTTATTTTACATAGTCAAAACTTTTTCCTATTCCTCTTATACATCTATTTGTAGTATCTAGTTAGGGATGTAATTTCTTTGAAACCACACAATCAATATTTTACCAAAATTATTGGACATTTTCATAAACTTAGACTCTTCCTTAAACTTATAATTAGAAACATCCATTGAGTTATCCTTAGAAATATCCCTAGGGGTCTCACTAAAGTTTTCTCAACCTAGCATCTAAAGGTAAACTAAACCTTTCCATTGGTACCAACTATAGTGAGGCAGGCTTAACATACATAGATATTACATTATTTAGATGAATATTCATCACATTAAAAATGTATATTCCTAAGGAACATAATCATTTAGTGTAATCGGAAACTTGGAACAAAATATTATAATTTGGTTAAAGATATTCAATGTTTCCCACAAAGTTACTACCATTTAATACTCCTTATAAGAATATCGTACCTATATTTTTTTTAAACCTGGAGAAGGAAACATAATAAAGGGAGATATCATATTCTTAGTAAAGGGAAATATGATAGATACAAATCTATGAACATATGAATGAATAAGAGAAGAATAATGGTGTGTGATATTGAATCAAAACTTTCAAAGTTTAAACCCATCCTGTCACAAATCGTAAACACGATTCATGGCATAAAACTTTATCATTTTAGAAAATATGATCCATATGGGTGAGACACTATCACAAATCAATATTTAACCACAATATAATGTCATAAAACTTTTGTACCATTATAAACATTGAAAAGTATTTCATGTGTCGAGGTTAACTACCAAGATTATCGACATAGTGGATCACGACACAACTATTTCCCATCATGGGTTTGGATGCACTTATTTCCCATTATATACCCAGATGCACCAATTTCTCATTGTGTATTAGGATGCACTTGTTTCCCATTGTGGATTAGGATACCCTCGTTTCCCATTGTGGATCAGGATACACCTGTTTCCGGTCATGGATCAAGCCTATCAACTTATTTCTGATTTTTTATCTCATGATATATAAATATTTACCCAATTAATTAGAGTTATATATTAGTCCCACCCATCACATAATGAAATCACATATACATGTTCCATTAGATAATAAAACATTCATTATATCATGATCCATAAAAATATATTGGCTTTATAAACATCATATTAAAACCCATGAAATGAAATGGGTATAAAAAAAATTAATCATATCATAACTTGTGGAGAAGTGATATGTTTCATAATTATTTCATTATAAAATATCCCTTGAATTTAATTGAGTTTCATAAGTGTTTTATCATTTTATAACCCATGGAAGTGAAATGAATTTCATAAAAATTATCATATTGAACAAAAGTTATTCAAATAAAGAATAATAATTGTGTACTTGGGTCATATCCTCAATAAATAATAAAATATATCAATGTATGTCATATCATATGCATAAGGGTTTTTAAAGATCACTTTGAGCATTTCTTTAGTAAAATAAACTTTCTCTAAAAATAATTTTTTAGGCATAAAAGATTTTCAAATTAATTTTATTTTAAAACAACTTTTAAAACATATAAATTATGATTTAAAAATCATTTTAAAAATTTATTGAGGAAAATATATTTTCTTCTTTGAAAACATCTTTAAATCATAGGATATTTGAAAATAAATTCAATTGAAAATAACAATGAAAACTTATAAAATAATATTTTTAAACCTTTTTCTATGAAAATATATTTGAAAACAAATAATGTAAGATTCAAAAACTATTTTGAACAATTTTTAAAAAATAAATCATTTTTAAAACACTTTTACATGAAAATTACTGTAAAATTTAATCTGAAAACATTTTTGAAAGAATATTTCTGAATCATGATTTTTTGAAAAAAATAGATTTCCGACCGAAGAGAGAAATAAGGTCATATTTTATTTAAAAAAATTATTAATTATATTAATTACAAAATATTGGAAAAATGTTACAATTTATTTGTGATATCATTAATTAAAAAAATAAAATAATTTTCATGAAAATTCTTGAGATATGTATAATAATATTTCATCAATGGAAGCATAATAATAAAAAAATCCTGCTAAATAATGACATTAAAGAAATAAATTCTTACGAATTTGGTAACATTGAATAAAAAAAATGAATGAGTAAAATTAAATGATGTTTAAAATATAATTACAATAAGGATAATCATTGTATAACATCTCCAAGTGGAAGAATATACACCTCGTAAAAAATATAGGTTCATAACATAACATTTGTCTCAAAGAAGGAAAATTGAGACAAAATTATCATACCATTTTGTTATCTTTAAAACCATAAAAACATAAAAGTTAGATTCTCAAATGTATGTGTAAATAAAAAAAATACTATGTATAAGAATCATAAATTACATTAATGGTATGTATATACACCATATAGAAAAAATAAGTGGTGAATATAGCATGTGTCTCACAAAAGTAAAAAGTGAGATGGAAATCCCTTACTACTTGAGTAACTTTTAAATCATGATATATATTAAAAAATAATATCAATTTTAAATTTTAATATCATTAAATAAATTAAATTAATTATACAACATGTAATGGGGTAGTATATACAACACAAAAAACAAATGAGTGGTGAATAGGGTATAAGTCCGGCAAAAATTAAAGTGAGACAAAAAATCCACTTAAATTATATATTAAATTCCATTTTAATCATTCAATACTAATGTATAATAAATATATGTTTATTATAAATATATTAAATAACTACATTAATTTATTTTATACCTTATATGATTTTATTAAGACCATATATTAGACATTTATTAACAATTCAATGTTAAAGTTACGTTTCAAGTAATAACCACTTTGTTTTTCTTATACATTTTGACTTGTTATTATTAGTCCTATTTCTTAGATCATGTTTTAATTATCTCAAAAATGTAAACCATTATATATATATGATATATATTTATTAAATTTGTATTTATAATAATTTATGAAAGATATAAATAATAAATTAAATACACCGTTCATGGAGACCGTAGGTCGTACATATACATGAATGTTATTACCATTTTCATATCGTATTGAAAGAAATAAAAGTAATATATATATTGTAATTATATTATAAATATTATTTAATATTTAACACATATGTCTATTTGATTCATCCTTAATATATTCCCTATAAATCATGAATGAATCACATCGCTTTATGAGGCTGTTTTTCGCCATACACGCGAACAATGTAATAGTGTTCCCAAAAAATAGAAATCATGAATGTATGTGTTATATAATAATTAAATAATCAAAAATAAATCATAAATATCATATATATAATATATAAAATACAAATCCATTATTATTACCAACCTTTAAAGGTGGTAATGGAATAACAAACAATATCAGTTCATGAGGCAGTAGTTTACCGTACATAAGAACGATGATTGTGTATCCCATTTGATAGAAGTGTGTGATGTTTTAGATAATAACATTAACATAAGAATATATTAATATATTTAATATACTTATGTTATTATATAATAATTACAAAAAAATAAATTAAGCGGGTTGAGCAAGAAATAAAACAAAAACGTTCATTGATGAACATTACCTATTCTTCAGGTATCTCCTTTTGGTTTGCACCAAAGGACTTCTATGGTTGGATTTACGAAAAATTTAAGGATTATAAGATTAAGTTATGGAATTTGGGAGTTAATTTTTATATGGTTTTTTATGATACAAATGTCTTTATAGGTGTGAATAAGTGTGAGGGAGAGTGACCTTTTATAGTGGAGGAGGATTGACATTCTTGCAAATACCAGAAGGTAAAGACTATAAGAAGGTATAACTTACATAATGTTCCAAAAATAATGAAAAAAATTATATAATATATTATATGGTTGAAATATTTCAATTCAATGGGTTTTGGAAAATTTTCAGGTCATTTTTCCCCTAAAGTTTAATGTTTATCCCATAGTAAACTCATTTTTCACATAATCATTGTGATTAATTTTAACTATTTTCAAAAATAATTATTATAAAAAATTATTTTATCCTTAATATAAATTATAAATTCTTATGATTCTAAATATTCATTCTAATTTTACAAATTCTTAATAAAAAAGTTGTAGAAATTAATTTAAAATTAATCATGCAGATAAGATGAGACAACAAGTATTTAAAGAGACAACGATCAAATGTTTGAAATGTCTTCAGATCTATTTTCAATGTGTAATTGATTAGAATGACCTAAATTTGATAAATAAATGTAAATTTTAACTAAATTAACTTTTAAACTAATTCAAAATATAATTTAACTGTATAAATAAATTAAACGAAAAGACCATTTTCAATTAATCTTCAATTTCTATCACTATTCATCCAAAAAGAAACATCTCATAAAAATAAAAAAAATTATCCCTAAGATAATTTTGATATTCCACTTTCAAAAATGGAGTTTATTTTTTCAAATAGAATTTATTAAAGTGTGAAAATTTATTTCAAAAATAAGTGTGCCATTAAAAGGTGGAAAAAATACCTTTTAGAAAATTACATATTTCCTTGCATAAAATTAGATTAATTATTATATCTTGTATAGAAACCAAATAATATGAATTTTAAATATTTTATTGATTATATAATATATATTTCATTAAAACAATTAATCCAAACTGGTTTTTTTAATTTATTGATATAATACATACTTTTGTGCATAAAAATAGTTTTTTCATAATAAGATTTAATTTAATTTTAAAAAGGTTTTATCCTCATTTATAATTAATTAGTTACTAAATAATTCATTTTATATTGTTTTATAAACCATAATTTATTTAATCATATCCATACTTACCATTACAATGACTAGTTGATTACTATTTAATTAAATAATAATAGTAATAGCATATTGTAGTTCGTTAAAATTCGGTCTTGCATGATACACAAGCTATCGAAGGAACTCAGTATTGTGTGTAACAAAATATAGTGTTAGTGTTATGTTTAGCCCAAGATAATATCAATGTTTTATGTAACACAATCTAATATTTGTGTTGTTTATAGCACAATATTAACTTCATGTTTCATTTAAAGTAATATTAACTTGGTGTATCATGCAATGAAAGCCATCAAAAAATTATAATTTATTCAAAAACAATTAATTAAAAAAAACTTAGGGTGTAACACCTATCCACGATTACTCACCTTGGAAACTCATATCACTCATGGGTAGGTAAGTATCATGTTCGATGATCTCATCCAAGGAATCCTATAAGGACCCATGTATTGATTCGGGTGTTCTTATAATCCATGAAATGTTTTAATTGTAGAGAACAATGAGCCTATCCAAGGCATTCCATATGGATCGAAGTATCACCCAAAAATAGGGTATAAGGGGTTATCTATCACAATTTATACCATTTAATAAGACATTTTATTTCAAGCATTTTATTTAATATAGAAAAAATATTTAATTTAGGTAAATCAATTTTAAGTTAATGCATGGGGAATATGTGTTTAACACATGGACACTTCATCCTTAGTTTAATTTACAATTCAATGCATCATTTATTATATGGTTCACACACATAAAAGGGTTTTTAAATAATTTATGATAAGATAAACTAGTATTTTATGGGATGTAATACCCCTTGGGTTTTCTCAAGTCAAGTTAAAAAACTAAGGCATTGGTTTCCCACTAGCTAGGCACACAAAGAGAATGGAAAACAATTCAATTTAATTAATTAAACATTTTAGGGGTTTTGCGAGAAAGGTCCAGTATATGTAATAATTATTCATGATATAAATTCAACTAAACATGAGTGAAATGAACTAGGGCACCTAACTTAGATATGTAGTGCTCTTATCACTGAGTTATATCCCTCAAATCGAGCTAGAATATGAGAAAATAGAAGAATGAATCAATGAACTAAAAATATGGAAAATGAGATCACACCAAAATTCTGTATCAAAGGGGAATAAAAACTATGAATATAAGTAATTAGAGTATAGATATTATTGAGAGGTATCCAATTCACCTAACGAAGATGAAAATGGAGATCAGATGTAGAAGATACCAAAATTTATAACTTGGATTGAAGGGGGAGAGCTCAGACATAGAGGCTATCCACAAGAGGAGAAAGGAAGAAGGGTTTAATATTTAAAAAAATTAGGGAAAAATAGTAATTTACCCCTCATTTAAGGGGTTTCATATATTGGCCTAATGGTTTTCCAAATCGTATGCCAATAGTGTATAGCCACTACCCAAAGGACCCCCTTTTACAGGCATGGTTCACAATCTGACTAACCCTATGCAATACATGAGAGATGGCTATATCTGAATGACCAAAACACCTACACAAGCATGTGTCCGAGGTCACATAGTTGTAGATAGACTATGCAGCTGCCCCTATGAACTAGGTGCCTTAGATTGTTGTGTCTCACAGTTAACACTAACCGTGTGCTAAACATTCACCTATGTCTGCGTCCCAAAATCCTAGAGCTCTAGGATCCAAATAAGACCGAAACTCTCCCAAACCACTCTTTAGTCTTTAGTGAAAATTTTAAACATTTAATGAGTGGTTTTGAACAGTAAAACAAGAGTTTATACCACTATTAAAAGCTGAAATATAAAAACATCCCCCTTTTAAAACAACTTATTCTTGAGTTTACCTTCAGAGGTTAGAAATGTATCGTCAATGAAATGTTTTGTCCAATGATCATGAACATCATACTCCCATTCATTAGTCTCATCCTGTATCCAACCATGATTCCATGGCACATATACTAGTAGAACAAACATTCCTAAGAGAGACTTCATGATCAAATTAATGATATGTATCAGATTCTCCATAATGTATGCATCTGCCTACAACTCAATATCCTCAGGTCCAAATAAATGATATCGGTCATCATGATATAGATGAATATAGGATACATGAAAGATTTCAGGCAGGGAACAATACCTCTGAAGTAAATAAAACTATTTTTCATGGCCTTACTCTCTCCATCATCTAAAAAGGACCAATCTAACAAGGTAATATATTTCCCTGTATTAGAATATTTCTATAACCCAATCTAGGCAAAACTCATAGAAAGACCCGATGTCCCACCTTAAACTATAGAGATTAATGGTAATGATCTGTATAATTCTTTTACCTGGAATGATTTGTAACCATATGATTATGAATCAACTTTACTTGCTCTGAAGTCTTTGGAATGAGATGAGGACACAGTAGTACTACCTCACATATCTATAAACTAATCAAAGGTGAACGAAATGACATATCATAAAGAAGCTCAAATGGATCCATCAAAATAATTGATTAAAACATTTTGTTGTAGGAAAAATCATCAAGAGGTATTTTTTTCCCATGAACCTTCCAAATCAAGGACACATACCTGGAGCATGTTCTCCAACACATGTATCATCCATTTGAACATCCCATTAGTTTGAGGGTGAGATGATGTTCTCGAGAGAACTTGTGAACCAAGTTACTTCTGTAACCCTTCCCTAAACTGTGATAGAAACCAATAATCTTTGTTTGATATGAAAAAATATGGAACACCATGAAGTCGCACTATCTCTCGGATATAAAACCCCTCAAGTCCATAAACTGAGAATGTCTATCGAATAGGTAAGAAGTGTGTGAGATTTTTCAACCTTTTGATGATCACCCATACTATATTGATACCTTTAGGGGACCTTGATAAACCCGTCACAAAGTCCATGATAACTTCATTCCATTTCCACTATTGAATGAATAGAGGCTGTAAAATTGAAGAAGTTCACTAGTGATCAACCATCAGCTGCTGATAGGTGGAGCACCATGTGATGGAAACTCCAATCTACCTCTTTGTACCTCATCACCAATACGAATGAAGTATTTATTAATACATTTTGGTAAGTCTCGAGTTAAATTCCCAAATGGAGGCATGATATTACCAAATTAACTCTCCTCATATGTCAGTAGGTACCTAAACATTCCCATGAAAAAGAAAGATATAATTCTCATAAAAAACCCAACCAAGATGTGGATTCTTACCTGAGATACTATCCCTCTATATGAGGCCCTCAAGATATAAGATTTGTCTCATTCACGCCCATTTCATAAGGGAGGATGTTAGTATGAAATCTACTAAAACAAGCTTCCCATGATATTCCTAAACCTCAAAGTTCATTTCAAAAAATATATTCATGAAATGCCAATCACTTCTAGCCTCCTAGATGGCATGTGATGGAGTCTCCCAGCTTAGTGCATCATCTATTGCATTACCCTTTCCTGGTGTATATGAAATCTCAAAGTCAAATGACTTTAGGTATTCTACCCACCTTCACTATCTCATATTCAAGCAACGCTATGTGGATGTGTATTTTATAATTTTGATATTTTTGTGAATAATGAATCTCTCACTAAAAAGATATTACCCCCAACAATGTAAATCCTGAACCAAAACTACTAGTTTGAGGTCATGTGTCGGGTAATTCTACCAGTTAGGTATTAGCTAGTGGGAACTTTATGCTATAACCTAAGATTCTTGTTATTGAAATACTCTAAGACTGACTCCTAATGAATTACAATAGACTGTATAGATTCTTCCTAGATCTGGAATAATCAAGATCAACACAGAAGTTAGTCTCCCTTTTAGCTCTTAAAAGGCTATTTTACAAGATTCTGACCAGAATAACTTCTTAACCTTTTTAGTCTAGGATATAATAGGTGATTCAAGGAATGATAATTAATGAATGAGTATCCTATAATTGAAACCTATTCCTAATAAACTTCATATGTCAAATAAATTATTGGGATTCTCCTAGGAAAGTATGGGGATTACCTTTTCTGGGTCAAAAAATACTCCAACCTCTAAAATTACATGACCTAAGAACTAAACCTAATAAATATTAAAGTAGAATTTTCTAAGCTTCATATATAACTTGTTCTATCTCTGTGTATTCCATATGATCTCAATATGGTTAAAATGGTTGTGTCTGGTGAGAGAATACACCAAGATGTCATCTATGAAGATTAACGAAAAAATCCAGGTATGGGTGAAAATCCTAATTCAGTATGTCCATAAAAACTTATAGAATATTCTTAAGGCCAAATGACATTTAAAGATACTCATACAAGTTATACCTACTTTGAAATTTTGTACGTGGTATTTCTGATGGCCTCACATGCACCTGATGGTATCCCGACATCAAATTGATCTTAGAGAAAACTATCCCACCTCAGAGATGGTCGAATATATCATCTATATGAGGAAACCGATTTTGGTTCTTCTTATAAGTTTATTCAACTGAATATAATCCACACACAACCTAAGGGAACCATTTTCCTTCCTAGAAAAAAGGATGGGGGAATCACATAGTTATGTACAAGGTATTATAAAACCCTTTAACTCTAAGTCTTCTAATGGAATATTATAATCTTGGAGCTTAGTAGGTTCTATACAATAGGGAATAATGGACACTAGTTCAACTCCATTAACTATCTCGATGATGAAATCCACCTCTCTGTTCAGAGTTAAACTTGAGAAGTTGTTAGAGAAGACATCCCTAAAATGATCTACCATAGGAGGTAATTCTACAATATTAATTCCTTGATTGATCATAAAGAGACAAGCCATATGAGGTATCAATATTTACTTCCCATGATTCTTAGGTCCATATAAACTCTCCTAGATATTCCATTTGAATTTATTAATATACATTCTTTCCTCGGGTGAGGGAAAAGATACCCTCTGATGATAACAATCCACATGGATATGATAAGGAACCAACATGTCAATTTCTAGTATGATGTCAAAAATTATCATCAGGAGGTAAAAAAATTCCATAAGATTTTATATAACATATTTCAAGGGGGAACTCCTTAAAATATCACACACTCTCAAAATGAACCCCTAAAGGCATGTTGAGATTCGTCATGCCATAAAATTAACCCATCTCTTGGTCCAAGCATTCCATATTTTTCATAGATATACAAGATTGTAATGAAACTATATCAAATAAAAAAGAAACTAAAGTAGAGGATACTAGAATAATAAATCTCACTATAGAAGTCCTTGGAATCAACTCTATGAGTGTAGAATGCACTATATAGATATGTCTATACCCACGACCTTTAGATGTAACTTGACTCCCCAGGGAAGGTCCTTCTACTGGTAATAAACATTAGAATTTTAACTACCTCTACCATGAACACCCCCTTGGCCTGATTGACCAGTTGTAGACAAACTCCCAACCTAACATGTAGCTACAAATCCTGTACCTAAATGTGGTGTTGGTATAGATTCCCTCTTGCTTGGTCCATGAGGTAGTGTTTGGTAGAAACACCATAGGTGACCCATCCCATCAAAATCTCAACACTTGATTAGGTTCCTCTTACAATGAGATTCTTATGGCCTATCCTTCCACACTAAGGACACACCACATAGATTTTGATATGTGTCATATGGATGGAATTTACCCCATGTTTACCATCAAAATGATGCTTTCTTCCGCTAGAAAAATAATTGACCTACATAGAATCTAAACCATCCTAACTCACATTACCTACTTCCCTCAGGTTCTACTCCGTGATGAGGGTATGGTTCACTATATCAAAAATTTTGGTCCACTAGAACATGTTCACTTATGATTGGATGGCATACATAAGAACATCCTTGAAACATATCACATTCATCAAAACATCACTAGTCTAATTCGGTTTAAATTACGGACGCTTGGTGAAATGATCCAAGTACTCCATCACTGACATGGGACCCTACTAAAGATGCATAAAATCCATGGTGCGGTATTCACTCATCATATCCATAAAGAATTAATCATAGACATATATTTGGAATTTATCATAGATTATATCCTGATGTCGACCATCCTGAGTGAATACATCCCAAAAATACTTGGTAGAGTCACATAGAATATAGGTAGAAAACTGGACCATCCTCCCTTAAAGTGTCTCTAAATGATGGAAGATCAAAATCATGGCCTCTAGCCAAGACATAGTAGCCTGAGGACCATCATACCCCTAAAATATTGGAGGATGATACTGTTGGAATTCCCACATTAATTCCTCTATAGTAAGGGTAGGTCATGGAGATCCCTGTATGAACCACATAAAGTAGAAGAAACTATCTCAGAACTAAGCATCGTTTCCCAATGAAAGATCAACAAGAGGTTCCATAGGTGGCACTACCAGAGGTAATACAACGGCTTGGGCCCCACCATTACAAGAGAAAGGTTTTCACCACCTTCCTAGAGTGCAACTCATGGACTCCATGGTGGAATAACTCTATAATTTCAAAATTCATGATAATATTTAACAATAGATAGGAAAAGCAATAACAAAAAGGACAAGTAAATATACATACTCTCTAATGAGGTTGCACCTCCCTTTCTGCTCTTAATAGAAGTCTAGGTGGTAAAAAGGATCCTAGTGGATCACAAGAGACACTTCATACTACCCAATAATAAGGTCTGGTTAGGGTCAAGGTCTCATAAAACACAACATAGGTTTCATAATAGACGTTTCAATTGCAAGGTGTAGAGGAAAACACCCTTTACTTTGAAATTGGAATCCCTATTTACTAGTAACCATTTAATTTTAAAAATTTAATTTACTGAAGTTAATTATTAATTATAGGGACATAGATATCTCATTCTAGTTAAATGTATCACTATTCTCAATTTAAATAGGACCATACTATTTACAAATTGCAATTGGTACACAAGTAACCACGATATGACCTTTACATCTAGTATCAGGATGTAATAGGTCATATATAGTGATTTGATTGATTGAGATACCATTCAAAATTTATAGAATTAAACACTTCATAAATTATAATTTTAAATCATTAATAAAATTAAATAATGGTTCAGTTCATAGAACTAGTGGTTCATGTATCAAACATGGAATAATTTATCAATTAAGGTTCCATCATCAATATATGTAAGGAAAAAACATTTATACTGATTTAGGAACATTAATTAATCCAATTATGTTATTCCTATAAGAAAATCTGGTGTATTTCTATATATAACAATCAAGACACGCACCACAATCACATGCAATATAGGAAACAAAAAAAAATAGATATGGAATGAGTAAATGTATGACATATAAATCTTACAATGCATAATATGAAGTATGTAATGAATAGTTCATTCCATAACATTCCTAGGGAAAATAAAATACATAATAAATATATTTATCAATAATAATAAAGTCACAAAACATGTGCATCAACCAATAGTGAAATCATAACTACATTAACATGAACAAAATAAAATAGAAATAACCCATCCTAGGAAATTTTGGTTTCCCCTGTATGTGGGTTAGATACTCCCAAGAAAAGTCTCATTTCCAAATTCTATACATCCTAGTCTCATTCATAATATCCAAATAGTAATACAAAAGGAAAAGATTCTATGATATCAATTTTCAGCGTCCCTCCATGAAAACCACTAACTGCTGCCCCAAGATAGTTAAACACAAGACCTCAAGTGAACCTACCTATATTACAAAGGCTCTAGATAGGAAATGGTGGCCCAAGGTGTGTCCATGGGAAGACTATACCCTCATGTGTCGGTGTGTAGCACAATGGTAATCAATATAGATAAGAATCAATAATAATAATAATAAATCATCTAATATAAATAATTAGGCAAAAGCTGAATAATAAATAAAGACAAAATGATGATTGAATGTAGCTATAAAAATAGGGTACATGGGATACAAGAGAAAATGACATATACCAAATTATATAAAAAATAGAAAATGTTAAAAAGTCCCACTAATAGCATCATGATCATAGTCTTGGTCCTCTGCTCCTGTGATCCATCCAAGAACTAAAAATCAAGTATCAGAAGCAAGATTCTTCCCTTTATCACCTCCTAAAATCATGATGTATTCTTGGGTTAAAAAGGAAGGAAGATCAGTGTGTGAGATATACTAAATATTCCACTACTAATGGTGTTTAAAATAATCCTGTCTGTGCGTATAAAATGAGATGTGTGACAATAATATGAAATGAAAAATGGTAAATAAATAAATACATCAGACCCAGATCCTCCTAAGATAACTGAATGAAGCATCCTTCTTGGGACTAATATGAATGTCTCTAAACAAAGGTGAACTTTTATAGTTTTGATAAGGGTTTTAACAATGGGTCATCATAAAATAAGCATCGAGAGTGGACCATACCCAAGCATGTGATCTATCTTGGAGGTCGTTTCCCTAGTATGAAAATTGTGAATTTTTAGAATTTATAAGAGGCATTCTGATCCCATCAAAGGTGGCCTGTAATATAAATCCAAGTATCACTCTGAGAGCTATATAAATACCTTCCACCACAATTTCCATCCATAGTGTCCCATAAAGTAATCCCATGTATCACTCTAAGACTAATGTAAGTATAAACCTCTGATCCCATTCAAGGTATCTCACATAGAGGACTAAGTATCACCCATGGAATGGTATGATCATATTTCCACCATTCCTATCCATGTTGAATCCCCCCAGGTAATTTGTATCACTAATGGGCAAGTAAGTATTGTGTCTGATGATCCCATCCAAGGAATCCCATAATGACCCATGTATCACTCCTGGTGTTCTCACAATCCATGAAATTTTTTAATAATAGAGAATGTTGAGCCCTACAAGGAATCCCATAAAGATACATGTATCTCCCTTTACTAGAATATGAGTTATGTCTAAGATATCAAACTTTATACCATTTAACAAGTAATTAAATTTCTAGTATTTTAATCAAGTTGGCTAAATCATTTAATTCAAGTAAATTAATTCTACGTTATAGCATGATGCATAGGGGTCTAACAAATATCCACCACATCCTTAGTTTAATTTATAATTCAAGGAATTTTTTATTATATGAGAATACACCTAAAACGTGTTTAAATAATTTTTAGTAATAGACAATTTTCTTTTAATGGAAGGAACACCCATTGGGGTAGCTCAAGTCAAGGAGATCACCAAGTTCTTGGTTATTTTATATATAGGACCACAAATGGCCTGGAAAACCATTAAATTTAATTTATTGAAAAATTTATAGGAAGTACCTGAATAGTACAATATGTATAAAAAAACCTGAAATAAATAAAACAAAACTTGAGGGAAAGGAACTATACCACCAACCTTAGGCCTGTAATGATATCCTCATCCATTTTCATCCCTTTAATTGAGTTAGAATGTGATAATGGAAGAATGGATCAATATCCTATAAATAGGAAAAATCATCTCACACCAAAATAGTGAAACATAAGGGTATATTAATTAATAATAAAATTTATAGGAGTGGGTAGATTACTGAGAGGAATCTAATGCACTAGACAGTGATGAAAATGGAGATCATGTAAAAAAGATACCAAAAAGTATAGCATGGATTGAATTATGAGAGATCAAGAGTGAAAGATATCCTCTTGAGGAGTAAAAAATAATGGTTTAATATATAAACAATTTCAATGAAAAAATAGTAATTTAACCCTCATTTAAGGGGTCATATGGTTTGGCCACACTATTCGTCAAACCGTGCACCAACCATAAAACAACCACCACCTAAAGGATCCCCTCAGAAAAGCTGAGCACATGATTTGAATTACTGTGTAAAAGCCATACTAAATGGCTTTATATAAATTTCTATAACACTCACATGGTCATGCAGTATGGATTTCAAGGTTGTAGAAAAAACGTGTGACTTCCCTTGTGCACTAGATTCCATGTATTGTTGAGTCACATTGTTAGAACTAACAGCTCTCTAACCATATGGTTCATTTTTCATCCCCAAATCTGGTGCCTTGGGATCTGAATGAGCCCCAAAATTTCTAGATCCACTCTTCATCCTTTAGATAACATTTTAAATATTTAATGAGAGGATTTGAATAGTAATATAAGATTCTATACCTATCATAAATGTTTTTACAATACAAAGGCTGATACATAATTGTACAACTGAAATCATAACTTCTATAATGATCAGACTAAGGAACATGAGAGGGAGAATATAATAATTACATAAAATGAATAGTGCATTCATGGTGTGAGTAAAACATGACCAGTATGATTTTACTAAACACGTCGTTATGTTTCCTTTCAAAATACAATTTCATTAATATTAGTTTAAAACATAAATATAAAATAGGGTATTCACATGAATTTAAGGCAGACCTTAATATCATGCCACAATTTAATTTTTATAACGACAACCAAATAGACCACCTTTTCCCAAAACACTCCTCAAACCCACTTTTTATAAAACAATCACCATTTTATTTTTAAAAGAAACCTTCCAAACCATTTTGATAATTAATTTGAAAGTGAACAGAAACCACTACTAAAATAAACCCACATGACACACAATATGAATAAAACATGCCAAAACACCCAAAAAAATATAATTCAATTAATAATTTAAAATTAGTGGATTCAAACAAAGTGAAAATATAATAATTCCCTAACTTATATGAAAAAGGGTCTATCTTTTGACTCCCATAGTGTAGTTTTAAAGATCAAAAATACATTATTGTGTTTCTAAATTGTTTAATATGGATGATCTTATCAAAAAATGTGAGTATGTTTTAATATCACATTTAAGTATTATTTTATAAATCATGTCCTTTAAATAATGGTGGAATAACTATAGAAGGCCATTAATGGATATGGAGGAGGCCCTTGTTGAAGCTCAATGTAAACATTCTAAAATGAACTTTGGAAAGGCATGATGGACCAGTGTTCAGGCATGATGGACCTATTTTATGGTGTGGTGGACCTTGGGAATGGTAACAAAGTTGGGTTCCAGGACAAAACTCCCATGTTTAGTGCATCAGAGAATGATGCTAGTTGTGTTGACGGTCATGATTCTTTTAATGAAGGTAAAACCCCATTAAATTCATTTTTCACTAACTCCATTACTGATCAAAGAATTTCAATTTTTTCCAAATGTTTTGGAGGCTATAAATAAATACATTGGGTTTTTCTGTCCATGTAGAACAATCCACCGATCCATACCAAGTCTGAATTCATCAAATCGATCATTGATCTCTAAAGAGACTCAAAGATCAATTCTTTTGTTAGACTTTAAAAAATAAGATGAAATAGATCACCATACACTAGATTTTGGATCTCCACATTCACAGAACAAAATGAAAAGCAAGATTAAATGATTTTCATCAAGCACCATCGATCTTTATTGTTTCTATCCCTTCTTTATTCCATCTTATTCATTCTCTTTATTTTTGGGAATTTTTAATTTCTTGTATTGTCACGACTTGTCCTCGGGGCCCGTGTTGTGACTACCCCAAGCCTGCCTTCCATAGGCCAGGGGCTGGCAACTAGCACCAAAGGCGTAAATCCCGACAAAAGGGGGAAGGCATTGCCTTAATAAAGTATCAAACACCACAGAGTAAGCAAGCAGAAGTAAACACTAAGTAAAACTGGGTACAAAAGTAACTGAAGAAAAGTAAGTGGGCCATAATACAAACCCAAACTGAAAGTAAAGTACAACTGGAAAGAAAGTACATCAACTGAAAGGTAAAGCAGCAACGCCGAGCCGTCCACTGGAAATCCCACCTGAAAGGTGGGTATAGATAGCCTCCTCCTCAGCTCCTCAGGTCCAGCCGTCTACTTCATATACATCCCGCCTAGTGGTCCGCCTCCAGGTACCGACTTGCTCCACAAGCCTCAACCACGATCAACGCTGTCTTTTGTCTGCATCGAACACAATTTAGTGCAGCCATAGCCCGTGCAGGGGTGAGTATGCGCTACTCAGTATGGACCCCGAGACCCCCAAAGTTCTCCCAGAATCCACATAGGATAATCCACAAAGGAAAGATACAATCACGAAGTAACAACCAACCCTACTTAGGTATATGTCCATACATATACCTAAGTCATCAATTCCAGTTCGACTCCAACATCCGAGCCCAAGTTCGATCTAGTCCACACAGTATAGCACAACCAAGCCACACAAGATAACACAACCCAATACACATAGGAAAACAAGTCAATCATATCGAAGATATTGATTGAATAGTCAAGACTCATCTCACACAGGTATACTTATTTGTATGGTGATAAAGATGATCAGATGTAGCCACTGATTCATCTAAGCTGGGACCCACATAGGATACTAGACCAGCTAAGCTGTCAGACCCAAGTAGGATACAAGACCAGCTACTCTGCCGGACGCACATAGGAGACAAGTACATAGTAAAATACTTTCGGACCCACGTAGGATAAAAGAATGGTAGTACTTCCAGACCCACGTAGGATACAAGAACAATAGTCATCACCATCGAACCCACGGAGGATTTCAGTATGGTCGTCATCACTGCCAAACCCACGGAGGATTTCAGTGTAGTCGTCACCGCTTCCAAACCCACGGAGGATTTCTGTGCAGTCGTTGTCGTCGTCGTCGCAGTCGCAGTCAGCTCTAGGGTTTCCCGCACACAACATGCTCGTTTCTGGGAGGGTCCGCTCCATGAGCCAAGGGTTCGATACATCAACTGACACGTAGTCCGGAGTTGATGTATCCCAAAGTTCTGTATCGACAAAAGGAACTCAACGTGAAAGACAACGCGTCAATCGGACGCCCGGTCTGAGAGTTATTGGTCTTTTCGTCCCAGGGGCCTGGTTGGTTTTTAAGTCGAAACCAACCCGAACGTACTCTAACTGCATCCAAACTTTGAGTGGAGTAATCCAAAAGGTCCGTATCACTGAGAGGAATACAACAAAGTCGACGACACGTCATTCAGACGTCCAAAGCTCAAGTTATAAGTGTTTCCTCTCCGAGGGCCCAGTTGGTTTCGTGTTCGAACCAACCCGATCATACCCAAAGTTATCCTAAACCTTGAGTGGAATATACCGAAGCGACCGTCTCGATCCAAGGATTACATCGCAACTTACAGTGCATCTATCGGAGATCCATAGCCCAAGTTATGGGCATTTAAACGAACCTGTCCGGTTTTAGGGGGTTTTGGGCCCAGACCGACCCGGCCTGAGACCCCCTGGGTCGGCCCGAACTGGGTCCACCCAACCCGGGTCTGGGTCTGGCTTTTTAGGGCGCGGCCCAGCCCAACGAGGGAGCCGTGCGCCACATGAGCGCGGAAGGGGGGAGCCGCCACCCCATCAGACCGAACGGCGGACCCGCGGGGGGTCCGCCCTGCCGCGTTGACCGGGGGTCAAACCCCCATTTTTCCAGTTCTAGCTGGCCGTAACGGTCGGCCAGCACACCACATGGGACCAGTTGGTCCCACCCTCCTTGCGCCGGTGGCCGGAGGTTCCGGCCGCCGCTCCCTGCTCCACCGTGGCCAAATGTCGCGGCCTTGGTCCGAACGGCGCGGCACGACGGCACCACACCCCTCCATCGCGGCCCGCTCCGGCCGCAGAACTCCATGGTTTTCCGGCACGGCGCGACGGCTCTGCGCCCTTACACTGCGGCCCCGCTCCGGCTGCGGCCTTTTTCGGCCTCAATGGCACGACGTGACGACGCCACACTTCTTCGCCGCATTCCTCCTTGTTTTCGCGCGGTGCTGTTGCACCGCGCTGCCTTTGTTCGAGCCGCAACAAGAACAACATCAAATGGGGAGGAGGGTCGGCCGTGTTCATGCGGTCCGACCTCCTCCCGTTAAATTGATAACAAGCAGCCCAAAAATTTAACAAAGAACGAAAGGGAATAATCGTGAACAAAACCAAAACCCTACCTCAAAGAAGTCATCGAACGAGGATCGTTGCGGGAAAAGGATGTCATGGAAGATGGCGTCGCGGAAGACAGCGTCACAGATCGATGCTCCGTAACCATCGTCGGTGTTCGCCCGATGAATGATGTGGTGCATCGTCGTTCTACGAAGAAGGCGTCTCTCACCGGCTATGGAGAGGAGAGGAGATGGCACGGTGATTCCCTTGTGGTGATGGAGTTCTTCGTCGTAGACTCAACGTTCTTCACGTTCTTCGATGAAGAAGAATATGTTCTGCAAGAGCAAAAGAGTCCTCTCCTTGTTTCCGCACAACGAATCAACCCCCCAATAAAATAAGACATTGTCTTATTTTATTAACACACATGAAAGAGAACATTAAATTTGAAAATAAAAAGATCTCATTGAATTAATTGACTTAATTGAAGAGCGTTTAATATTCAAATTTAATTTTGAGGGTTGACTTTCCATTAAATTTGGGGTGTGGGTGAGTTACAAATTAAATGCACGAGAGGGAGGTTAAATAGTAATGAAGGGGTGGGGATCGTGTGGGACCCAATTCACTAATATCCTACCTAGTGGAGTTAGGATGTAGTGGGTCTCACTCCAACTTCCATGCATAGGTTATATGTACTTAGAATAGAAATAAAAATTTGTAGCACAAATTTTTATTTCACTCAATAGTTAACCCATTTATTTAATAACCTCACCCGAGAAAAATGCAACTCCATAAAAAGGGTTCCTAAGCAAAAACCGGTGTTGCGGTTTCATCAGTGCCCTCAGATTTCGATTCCGAGCACCGGTTCAAAAGTTAGAAAAACCCGCTCGTTTGTTCACGGAACATACCCGAGCAAAACTTCTAAAAATGATTCCGGGCACACCGGGCCTCTGAATCAGGTGCCGTCAGAAACTGCGTACTTTTAAAATACCAAAGAAAATTAAGAAAAAAAAAGAAGAAAAAAAATTCCCTTTTAATTTATGGGTCCTTACATATATAACCCCTTTGGCTCCCTCTCTCTCAATTATAATTTCTTTTTCTCACCATATTTCTACTTCTTATATAGGGAATTCGTTAGTTCTTGGTTCCCATTAAAAACTAGGTTTTATATACCCCCTAAAGCCTTCTTCAGAGGAGGATACATAAGGGAAGATTTTTGTGATATTTATGAATTCATTTATCAAACTGTACCTTATCTTTTGTACTTTCCAAATTTTAATTTCTATAATTTTTCACATAATCTCCTTGTTTAAATTTATAATTTGATTTACTTTGATATTATCACAAGCTTGTATTATATCATAATTTATTTTATAGCATTTATTAATTTATTTGATTTAATTTCTTAAAAGTAAATTCACCCCCTATTTTTATATTTTTCTAACCAACAATTAGTACCATATTTTATCTTTAAATTTAATTCGAATTCACTTTTTGAAAAAAAAAATTATTCACTAATACCAATATTTTGTATTAAAGGGTATCGTTTTTTTCAAAATATTTTTTCCAAAAGATATTTAGATTTTCAAATCTAAACCAATTTTTAATGTTTGATTTTAAAATGGTATCAACTAATTATTCAAAATCTCCTTTCATCAATGGTTCAAATTATTCCTATTAGAAAAACTGGATGTCAACATTTCTTAGAAGTATTAGTTATCCTGTTTAGAAAATGGTAATGCATTACTATGTTCAAACTAAGGAATTTGAAGAAAAATGGACTCCAAAATATATTAATAATTTTTAACTTAATAAATATTCTATGATTTCCTTATATTTTAGTTTTGATCAAAATGAATTCAGTATAATATATACTTGTAAAACCTTTAATGAAACCTTAAAATTATTAGAAGTTACTCATTAAGTAAGGAATAATGTAAAATATACTACATTGGATATGTATAATCAAAATTTTATTATTTTATCTATTCATGAAATTGAATCTATTACTATCATGTTTACTCATTTCATTAAACATTTTCATTGGAATAAAATAAATCAGTGATTAATTGTCCAGAAAACTCTCATAAAGAAAATACTATGGGTTTGACCTAGTTCTTAGTCTTCCTAAGTAACATTGATCCAAGATTCCAAATAAATAAAAAAATATGGTAGTTGAATAAATCATTGAATCTAAAATGACATATGAAATAATTATGAAATTCCAAGCTGTTATAGAAGCAGTTTAGGTCTAGAAAACCAAGAATAATATTTATTTTAAAGAAATAAAATAAAAAAATTCTTCTAAAAGCAACATTAATGATGAAGGAGAACGTGAATGGATTATCAAATGGGTGTAAAAACTCATAAAGAATAATAAATCATAAAAAAAATCTGAAAATCAATATCTAATTGATGAATCAGATGTTAAATGTTATGAATACAATGAAAAGTGGAATATAAGACCAAATTTCCTAATAAAAAAATATGTTGAAATATAAGAATAAATGTAAGAAATAATTTAATGTTTTTGGCTTGGAGTGACATATCCTAATAAAGCAATGATAATCCAAAATTCTTTATGCCACATCTCGAGCAAGGTATCGAGGTAAGTACCCCAATGTATCATTCTCTATCTTAATCCCCTTATTCATTGTCTTATTATTCTTTAAGAACCCTAACCTATGAGGATAATGAATATTTTTATTCAAAACATGGAAAAGGATTATTAAATATTAATTATAATTTTAAAAATAATAATGATAAATAAAAATTTTTTTAAATGAAAAAATATATTATTTCACTGAAAATATGTTTATTTTATTTTAAAATTAAAAAAATCAACCTAATGTTGAAGTTGTCAAAATTGAAATCAATGATCAAAAAATATATCTTTAATAATTAACCATAGGTGAAAAAATCTATAATATGATCCTTGGTTCTCAATGTGTTCTTAAATATAATCATGGTTTTGTTTTTTAAAATAATATTACAAGTTCTTCAAATACATCTACTTTTGTGAAATGTATTTCTCAAAAAAAATTCAAATATTGTCAAAGATATGGTCAACTAACATATAAATTTTATTCAAAAAATGATATATATGGAAGGATGAAGTATATTCATATTTATTTTAATCATATTCAAATATATAAAAAAATATGTGTACCCAAATCCTTACTTTCCAATGTTTGTGTACCTAAATTTGTTTCTATTCCCAAATCATCTTACACTAATATAACATAACCCATAAAGGAACAAAAAGGTAATTTTATTTGATAACTTATTGGGATCTTACACTAAACTTTGTTAACCTGTCATATGGTTTACATACCATAAAAGGTGACCCAACATAAATACATTTGTTTTCAAAAGTAAAATCAATAGAGTTAGGTCTGTAGCATTAACGGTTTTGAATCATGATAATAATGATGGTAGTATTTTCTTCTCTGGCTGACGTAGGTCCTCACAGATCAAGGCTAAATAGGGTTTTTTTTCTTTTCATGTGTTTATAATTTTTAATCAAGATGGTTTGTTTTATAACCCAAATCAGTAGTTTTGGTTACCTCTCAACCAAAAAAAGGCTCTTTGAAAATCCAAAAAAATAGAATTTTTAGTCTATTTGTTTTATTTATGGGGAATGTTTTAATGATCTATTCTCATTTATCCCTTATATAAGTTTATTCTTAATGATTTATCTTCTTTAAAAGTATTTTTTAATTTCTAATGTCATGGAATGATCTTATAAATTATTTTCAAATATTTTATATTTCTTAGAATATATTTATACTTCTTTCTAAAATCATTATTTCCAAAAGATGAATTTTAAAAGGGGTTTGTGTTCATATCTTGTTCCTTTCATATTGTGTCTTAATAATGATATTAATTGATAATATCTACATGTATTCTTGAGTTTAATTTGTTATCTCTTTATATATTGAATCATGATAATTTTTTTATTTTCTTAAGGGGGGGGGGAAGTTAGATTTTGAAATGCATGTTTTATAAAAGTTTAATTTTCTATTATATTATCTTATTTCTCTAACTCTATTGATATGAAATTTCCTTTTCGTTAATATCATAGGGAGATAAGTTTTATTATAGAGGTGAAATATAAAATATATATGATTTCAAATGATGTTTTTTCATGGAGATATCATTGTTTCAATGTTTCGTAAATGGAGATACTTAGCTTCAATATAAATTTGTTAAATAAAACCTTTTATCTTTTACCCCTTCATTTGAATTTTTTTATATCAAGTGTTTGTAATCATTAAATTGGGGATATTGTTGAATCTCTTAGTGTAGTTATTTTAATAATCACAGACACCTAGATGTGTTTTTATCTTGTTTAAGTTACATGATCTTATCACAAAATTTGTGAATATTTGAAGATATTATTAAAGTATTTTTTCATGTATCAAGTCATTGAAAACAATTTTGAAGACCCTTAGAAGTCCATTCATGGTAGTTAAGGAGGACCTTGTTGAATCTCTATAGAAATTTCCCAAAATAGCCAATGCTATGGCTTTTTGGACAAGTGCCAGGGTATGGTGAACCTATTCCAGGGTGTGGTGGACCTTGGAAGTTGTGGGAATTAAGAGTCATAGTCCAAAACTCCCAATATTAGTGAACCAGGGCATGTTGAAACTCATATTGATGGTTAATATACTTCTAATGATGTTCAAACCTCAGTAAATTAGATCTTAAATGATTCAATTACTCCTTGGAACATTATAAATGTTTTTGAAGGTTTTGAGGTTATAAATAGAGACGTTGTATGGACGTAGAAATGTAGAAACATCCATTGATTCAAACCAAGTTTTAATTCATCAAATCACTCACTAATCTCCAATGATCTTAAAAGATAAATTATTTCTCATCATTTCCCAAATAAGATAAAATATATCATCATCCATGAGATTAGAGATCTTAAAAGGCACACAATTATGGGGGAACATGATTCAATGAATTTAATTAAGATCCATTAATATTCATTGTTTATATTAATTATTTATGCCCTATTATTCATTTATTTTGTTCTTGAGACTTTATAATTTCTTTTATAACACCTTAGTTACCTCTCTCTCAATTATAATATCTCCCCATATAACACACATTATTTCTACTTCTCATCATTTTGTGAGATTTGAGATGGATTTGTAATTTGTTTTCCATAAATACAACCATCAATTTTCTCCCTCATTCTCATCATTGGTTTCATGATTCTTCATTCACAATAAATAGATTATTTGTTTTGTAAATGGTACCCATTAAAACCTAGGGTTATTGGGTTTTATATTAAAAATAATAGGAATTTGGTTCTTGGTACCCATTAAAACCAAGAGGTTATATACCCTATCAAACCTTATTGAGGGTAAGAGAAATAGGGGCACCTTTGTATTCTATTTACAAACTATTTTATCAAAGTGTGACTTGTATTTTTTACTTTATACATTTCTATTTATGAAATTATTTTTCATAATTTCCTTTTTTAATTTTCTCTACAATTCTCTTTGAAATTATATCATTTATGTTTTATATAATAGTTTCTTTTAGAGGATTGATTTATTTATTGCCTTTATGTTTTGATAAAAAATTACATTTTATTTTTATAATTCTTAGACCAAACATAATAATTATGAAAGAATACTAGGGCTCTAACTAGAGAAACAAAAATCTTGATATCATCAAAAACATTCTAGATAGGGACCCTACTATAACTGAGACATCATCATTCAACACCCCTTTGGGTCTCCATGTCATTGAAAACCTCTAGGAGAGTGAAACTCTACCCAGGTGTTTAGCTAGTGAGTGACACTACACTAGTGCAATACGTGTCAAGGGATTTTATTAGCTACCATGGTTCCCTTGACAAAGAGAGACAAGGTGAGTAAATAAACAAGAAAAAAAATCATCATTTACCAAAATAAATAATAACCATAAATCTTATCTCGCATCCCACAACCTTTCAAGAAGGATCCATGAAGATATACATCACCCAATCACCATATACATCAATCACTACCCATATTTGAAAATAATTGATGGCTAATTGAGAAATTCATACACACCCACACATCATGAAAGCATAGAAAAGTTCCGAACAGAACATCTTAAAATTTTATATTGGATTTAAAAGAAACTTTACCCACACTTATAAAAAAATTAAAGTATTATTTCAAATGCCTCTTTAAAGATAGTGCACATAAAATTGAAATTTGGAAAACAATTTGATAAATCATTCCAAATCCACCCATTTGAGACATTTAAAATGGAAAACCAAACTTTCACACAATTCATGACCCAAACAAAACCAATAACCTTCATACCTTATTTATACTCTAAAAACCCACTTATGAATTTCAAAAGACTTGGTATTAAAACACCACTTGAGAAACCAAGTAAAAACATTTAAAACCTTCATGTTGAGAGAGAAAACCTTTAAAACCATTATCAAACCCATAAAAATTTTACATATAGAATTATTTAATGAAAAAAGTATTTAAAACATAATGAATTAAATTATATTGAATTTTAAGTACATAAACAAAACACTCATATAACATTGGAAGAAATCATTACTAAACATGGTGCTTATGAAGATAAATGCTCAACCATGAAAGAATACACTCTCTATAAGCTCGACCGACCAGACCTAGTATTGTAACCCACCATTTACCCTTATAGCCAAACAAATGACCTTAGGGTTCACAAGAGTAGTTTATGCCAAGAATAAATGAGAGAATAAGATAAGGGGAAAGAGGAATAAGTCTATTGGAATTATTTACTTGGAGGAATAACATATAAATGGATGAGGGAAGAAAAAAATTATTTGAAGAATATTGGAGGGGATCTCCCATGAGTTCTCCTACTTTGGCCAATAAATAGGGGAGAAGACATACAAAAATCCCTAAAAGTGAGGTGGAAAAAAGTTCATTTCAATATTTTAATGAAACCTATGAATCACACACAGTTAGGATACATAGTTGGGTAATCCTTGTTACAAATCTTTAGTTGGTATTTCCTAAGAACAATAACCTATCATGGCTTGGATGCATGGTTTACTTATTGTGCGAAAACCATGAAAAAACTCTATTAATAAATACAACAACTCATATGGTTTCTCTTGGGAATCACATAGTTTGATCCAAACCATGTGATACCATGAATGAAATATCGAATACATTCAAAATGAACTAAAAAGTTACCTTCTCTTAATATCCCACATGATTTATCCTATTCCATTAAAAAATCATGTAAGAGAAGGAAATATATATAATTTTAAGAAGTTTCAAATAAAACTCTCCAAAATTTTAAATTACTAAAAAATATGATAAAATAATATCAAATAATAAAACATAGTGACATGTGTGTTTTACCATTCTCCCCACAATTCTGTACTTTACCCCTATAACATCTTTTATAAAAGTATAAGTAAGAGAAAATTGAAAACCTCAACACTTACCTAAGATGTGGGAGGTCTTAAAAAAATCATAATGATACTTAAATAAGGTAAACTCCTCACATGATCAATTCCTAAAAATGATATTAATCCTTAAATATTCACTAGTATCTCCAAGGATAAACAAATTAATTACCATAAAACTCAAAATTCTCAAAATAAAGAGACATAATATAGGTCTTCACACCGTTTAGAACATATATAAATTGGTGAAAATGATGGAAAAATTAAAGGAATCAAAAAAGAGTGTTACCCAATAAACATGAGACCTCAAATCATATTCAAAGGAACCAAAAAATTCCATCCGACATCTGAATACCATAAAACCAACACAAATCTACAAGAAGATATCATCCCAAGGAGCACTAAAATGATTACCAAAATAATATCACCCAAATCCATCACATCTCACATCACTAAAAATGGAACAAACACCTAAAAAAGATTCCTTATTATGAAATGACATGGGTCTAGTCCTTGGTTCTTAAATGAGTAGAATGGGTGATCGAATACCTCCTACTTGGGTCACCATCTCATGGAGAAACCTACAAGGTACAAACTAAAACCAACTAGTGGATAATCCCAAATGGTTCCAAATCTGTCCTAGTCACCCAAAAAACACACTCAAGACTTACCTATATCTAAATAAAGGAAAATTAAACCAGGTAAAGAATTACCTGAAATTTCAAAGGATCAAAATTACAAACTGAGGCATATGCTGAACGATAACAAAAAGACCACACTAAGAAGAACCGTGTGAATAAAGAGAGATTCACCGCCATTAAAACCTAAATCCACAAACAAACCAACCAAAATAAAGATCAATGTTATTATCAAGTAAAAATCCTAATTTATTTTAGGCTCCATGTGAATCCATCTCCACACAAGAAATTTCCTAAAAATATGCCAGAAAGATACACATACAAAATATTTTAAGAAAAAACAACCAAGCACAACCCCCAAGAATCTTGACCACTGTGAATAGGATGGTAGGTAAAATATTCCTATCATAAAGAGGATCTTAACTACACTACTCTATTTGGTTTATAGGAGACATCAATAACCAAAAGCCAATAGGGATTTCCATAATAATCATCAAAGAAAACAAACATAAATATTTTCTCAATAAATTCATTGGGTGAATATCTAAATAAAACAAAACATGGATCTTACCCATCATATTTACTAACAAAACCAAGAATTCCCAGTTCAAACCAAGGGGAAAAATCCAAACATACATTACACTATTTATAAAACATATAACAAACATATTAAGAATTCATATCTTTTACACCACTCTCCATTCTCATGGATTTTTAAATCACTTTTTCAAAAACCTAAATAGTTTGAAATAAAATAATACCCATTGAGACTATTTAATGTTATTTATAAAATACCCAAAATTAGTTTCCTTAAAACCACCATATTTTACAAATGGTTTACAAACACACCCATACCATTTTTCAAATATCTTACTTTTTAAAAAATACACTTCTTACATTAATTTTTTTATAAACTCAAAATATTTTCACTAATATCATATTTAAATAAACCACTTCTAAAAAATTCCATGTTAATAAAATTACTCTATCAAGTAAACCAATTCACCTGGTTTTTAAACACCTAAGACTTTTCATAAAATTCTATCATAGTTCCCAACCCAAACCACTAAACATAAATAAAATAGAAGAAAAATAAAAATTTAAAACTTTCCTCAACCATTAAAGTTCATTTATTTCTTCATCAAATGTGTTTTAAATCAAATAATTCCATAAGATTTTGTTTTCCATTCAAAAATTAATTTTCCCCAGACCAAAAATCTAATTTTCAAAAAACAAAACCATACTTTTCAGAATACTATCCAAACAAACTCCTGAGTATCCAATCAATAAAACTATATAACAACATATAAACACTATAAAACCCAATAATTATCCTCACACTAATGATAGGCGGAATTGAATTCTAATTGGAAATAAGGTGATCCAAAATATCAAATCTCAGGTGAAATAATAACTATAAAAAGTTTGGTAGTATGGTTATCCAACCATGCACCAGTCATGGGATATAAACTTTCATGGTTATAGAACCATCTAAATTGGCTCCACATGGTTATTTGGATTGTTTAAGCTAATGGTGCTACCCTTTTTTTCTTCCTATTTTTACCCCAAAAGCTTTATGTAACCCCCTAAATCATTGGTATACTCAATGAGGATCTAAATACTAAATTATCATATAAAATAATATAAAGAATAATCTGAAATAACTTCAAAATAAATATTAAAACCCAAACCAAAAATTAAAAATCAAGGTTTGGGATGTGAAAGAGCTCATAAAACTCTCCCCACACTTAACACTCGAGTTCTGAAACCCTTATCTATACACTAATTGACATCCAAAAATACAAGAGGGACCCTAAAAACCTTTTTATATTAAGAAAATTTGGATTTGTTAATGTTTTTAATGAAACTTCCTAGGCTTCCACCTATACTGACATCTAGCCCATTCCACCACTAGTCTGAGAGTGAATTCTTGATCCCCATGGGCTAGAAACTGGGGCCTGAGTATCAAGAACAAAATCATGGGATTTATTTCTCCCTTTAAATATGATTAATCACCCATGATTTCACCCATAAATCAGATATTAACAATATATAAATCAAACATCTAAAACATTACACACATGGTTTGTGGTATGTGATATTGTTTCATGTATTTTTGTGATATTTTTTTGGGATTTATATTATGAATCCTATGTGATATTTTTGGGTGTTTTAGAATGAATTTGGATGGAAAATGCTTGGTTAATTATTAGGATAAACCATTGTGTTCCATCTAGGAAACTATATAGCGGGCTTAAGAGGCAAGGAGGGTACTCACAACTAGTGCATGATTTTTCAAAACTATGCGGGTGACCAAGAGAATATATGTAAGTAGAGATAGAGATAAATGTAGGGATGGAACATAGTTTTTCAAACCATGTGAAAAAAAAATGAAAGGGGGTAGTTTGGATACTTTGAAAAGAACATGTTTAGTTCCTAGGTTCCCAAACTGTCTGGACTAACTGTGAAACATGCATTTAAAACTTAATAGGTTTAACTCGGTTTTAACCCGAAAACAACTGTTTTTCAAATATTCTATCAAGATATAAAAATAAAATTCTCTCCTAATCTTTCTTGGTGGTTATTTTATATTTGGAATCTGGTTTTTTTGGATTCAAGTGTATTTTATCTTTAGAATCATCGGTTTGTATCTATTTTATTTCTTTCTCTTTTGATATCCTCTACTGCTATCATAAAAAAAATTAGTTCTAATATTTTATGGATAGATATATGGTATAAAATGTATCCTTATGAGATATTTGTTTGATCTATTGAAGGAAAGGAGTCTTTAGATTTATCTAGAATATTTTTTTTGTGACGTCCACCATTTTCATCACACATTGAGTGGTAGGTGAATTATTTCTCTTCTCTACTTATTCCTAAATATTAAGGATTAGTTACCTTAAAAAATTTACAAATATTTTTAAAGGAAATGTTGGATTATTTCATAATGGAAACCCATATTGGGATATGGTTTAGAAATCTATTTTATTTAAATAGTTTTTTGGAAAACCCATTTGAAATATGGTTTTAAATTATTATTTTGGTTTGATGAAAAAATATTTTCCATTTTATTTTTTAAAATAAATAATAAAATTTTGTAAAATGATTTGGTGTGAAAAATTGACATACATTGTGGTGTGTGTTTATATTATGTTTTATAAGTCCTTATTAGTATAGGCTTGTTTCTCAGAGTCAGAAAATAGGAATGTGGGAATATAACCAAGTGATGGTGTGGTGAGGGATTGATCAAATATTTTGAATATTAGGAATATCATTAAAAATGAATTTGTGTTTGAGTAGATGGATGTGGACTGAGTATGCTAAGTGGTATTAGTGGATAAATTGTTCTAATATAACTTTAAATTATTTTAAATTTCCAATCTGTTTTGATGTTACTCTCATTATTATAATAAAAATTAAATAGTGAGATAAAATTTTATCATATTAGTGTCATGATTTGGGAAGTTTATTGGGGAAATCCTACTAAGAATGTATACTCACCTCCTACATATTCACTTTGGTTCTTATAAATATGCCAATATTTATGAAACATGTAAATGAAATGTCTCATACATCTCTAGTGGAATCTATTTATTTTTCTATTTAGAGTTGGAGATTTTGGGGTGGCCTTAACTTTAGAGTTTATAGTGGTTCCATATTGGTAGCATTAAGTGAATTTTATCGCCTGGAAAATTCTATGGGTGCTGAGGAACAAGAACTCTATACTGGCCTCATGGTTTGTAGGAGGTTTGGTTTCCATGTGGCCCAGATTGAGTTGGATTCTGGAATCCTTGTGAGAAAGGTACATGGGGTTTATGAGCCCCTATGAGACCTAGTTTATGTGATCTAGAAATTTTCTCTAGAGTTCAACCATAGATAGATCGTTCAATAAAATTGGAGGGAGGCCAATTTCACTATGGATGAAATTTCTCATATTTGGAGGCCGAAAGAGGAGATAATTATCTATGATAGTTTGGGTTTACTGCCTTTGGAGTGAAAGGCCTTTCTCCAAGGGGATTTCCTTAGCTTGCACCATTTTTTACCCACTTGAGGAACCTTTGGTTTGTCTAGTGGTTTACTTCCACCTTCATCTCTATAATAAAAAAGTAATTTTCATTCATTTTATTTGTTCGAATGTTACTTTGATATTATTGTTCTATATATTTTTTGTATGATTTCTATTGGTTATACCTCATGCATTATATAATTTTTTTGGTTTTTTTATCTTTTCTTGATAGGTTGTAATGTTTAATAGGATAAAATAATCCTCTAATGTTTTGTTAATACCTTTGAATTTATTACCAGACATTTTCGGTTAGTGGAATCTTGGGTCTTTCCAAGACAATGGTTAGGGTTAGGATGTTATAAATGGTATCACTCTTGTTTGGTCTGTCATATTAGGATAGTAGTAAAGAGATAAGAAATGTCAAAACAAGAAATGTATATCATAATGGATATATCTAACCTATATATGATAAAAATAATGTTACCAAGCTGGTTCAAGTATAAAAAGTATTCTATGTAACTTCTGGGTGTTTCTTTATCTCATCCTTGTGTGTTTTTCCAATGAGTGTCAAATATCCTACATTATTACTAAGACTTACCACTAGCAATTAAATTTTCATGTTATTTTTGATGATTATTGGAAATTAGTTGTATTGATTGTTTCTTTTTATGCTTTGGAATATTCAAATCATTCAGTTTTCTAGTAAGGGAAATCTATGTGGTATTTTTTTCCAATTAATTGAAATGAAAACAGTTAAATGATGTACCAACCTACAAGAAGACATTTCAGAATACATGGTCGAACATGAGCCATTGGTAAACCAATAATTTTTTTAGATCATTGTTCAATATTTTCATGCTATTTACAAGGGAAATAAAAATGACAAACCAAAACAAGAAGACCCATTTATATAATTTTAAAAATATAATTCAATAATATTTTTAGGGGATTAAAAAACTGAAAAGTTGGAAGTGTGTCTTAAGAGAATGAACCAAATATTTTATTTCCTTATTAATTCATCTAATAAAAAGGTAAATATAGTAGTCTATACTCTAAAGGATCTTCAAAGACAATAGTGGGATATAAATGTTCAAGGTAAATTTGACCAACCTATTATGTGGGAGGGATTTGAATAGTTTCTCAGTAAATAATTCTACCTATACACCTTCTAGATACCCATAATAATATATTTATTCAGTCTTAAGTAAGAAAATATTTCAGTCAATTGATATACAGATATGTTTATGTACTTATTTAATTTTTATCCACAAGTAGATTCTAGTTCATCCTTGAAGGCATGCATCTTCATGTCCGTACTATAAACAAAACTTTGTTATAAGATAGTCGTCCTTTGTATTACTAATTATATAGATATGGTTAAGAGACAGTTAGTGGAAAAAAGGGATATCACTATGGAAAAATATTTTTATCTCCTTCGTAAAAATAAGAAGAGGGACACATACTTTCAATGTGGTAGTGCATCATAGAATAAAACCAATAGATTATTCAATTTTTCTTAATGAACTGAAACCAAACCTGGAAGTTTCCAATGTAGTTTATTGGATCATATGAAGTGAGATATTATGAAACCACTTTGATAATGTCACAATTATAATAAGTTAGTACATATGTATAATTATTTATATTCCATTATAAATTATGATTTTTGAAAGACACATCATATATCCTAGACATATTATACTTAAACTGAATAATCACGCTCGAGAATGTCATGCCATCAGAACAAAGTGAATTGAGGTGATAATAGGAATACACATACTACTCATGAAATGAAACCATATTATGAAACAAGGAATAAAGGGGAATAAGTAATAAAATATATGATGTTTACTAAATGATCATTTTAGACCAATCGGGTCCTTTGATTGTACAAGACATCGTTCTTCTTAACTCAATTCTTATGGAACTTATATTTGAAACTGGTTCATCCCACTATTTTATTTCTTCATGTTTTTTTAATCAATTGGGGTTTTATAATTATATGATTCCACACATTATGGGTATTTAGACATATCTAGGGAAATAGAAGTGCATGGTATTTAAATGCGTGTCATGTTCTATAATAATTGATGGAGTCCACTTTTTGGAGGAATTTTTTTTTGAACATTGGTGTATTTTATTATATCATGGTAATAGACTAGTTGGTTGTTCTAAAGGTCCATATTGATTGTTATGAATGATGAGTAAAGTTTATATCTTCTTATGGGACATTGAATCTCTTTAAAGGAACATTAGATGAAAGTATCAATAAATTAATACTTTTAACACCAATTCTTGGAATTATTTCTTATAAATTAGTAGCTCTAACTTTGCGGACAAATGATATAGTTCATACTAGAAACATTCCAATCATTTCAAATTAGAATCTAATTTTTTCCCTAAAAATTTCACCAGATTCCACATAAAAGGGAAGTTAAATTTTCTATTGATCTCATTTCAAGGACAAATCCAATTTCACCACTATCATATTGAATTAAAACAATATAATTGAAGGAGTTGAATATCTAATTGGAATAAATTTAAAGTAAAGGATTAATAAGATCAAGTATTCTTCCCTCACATATTCTAGTTATTTTTTCATGAAGGTAAATGGTTTGTTACGACTCTGTATTTATTATCACAAATTGAATGAGGTTATAATAAATAATAGTTATCGAATACCTTGGATTGATTATCTCTTTTATCAATTAAAGGGATCCTATTGATTTTTTATAATTTTTCTACAGTTTATATATTACCAACTCCAGGTTAAGAAAGAGGATATTCCAAAAATATTTATCATGATTCATTATGGTCATTATGAATATGTGGTTATTCCCTTGGTCTTATTAATACACCAATATTTTTCATGGTATTTAGGAATAATGTCTTTATTGGTACCTCAGATATTTTATTGTGTTATTTGTGGATGAAATTTTGGTATATTCTTTAACTTAGAAGGAACATGAAGAACATTTAGAGATTGTGTGGGTAAATTTTCATGAGAACTAGTCATATGAAAAATTACATAAATTTTAATTTTGGAAACCTAAATTTCATTTCCTTATCCAATTAATTATTGACAAATGTTTATTTGTAGATCTTGTAAAGATAAAAGCTATTGTCACATGGAAAGAAACAAAAAATTTCTTTGAGATGATTTTTTTTGGATTATTAGTTTTATAAAATTATTGAATTCAGTAATTATCATGTCTCATATATCATATGAAATTACTGAAAAGAAATTGAAATCCATTCCACTAGAGTGGTTATTCTCAGAAATCATTTTTGGAGCTTAAGACCAAGAAACACTCTGCACCAATTATTGTCTTACCAGAACCTAGACAAGGTCATGTGGTTTATTATAATATATATAAGTTTAGACTCAGTTATGTTCTTAGGAAATGAGATCATTTCATAGCTTAAGAATCATGATAGGTGAAAATTCCAAAAAATAATTATCTGAACCATGATTTTGAATTAGATATGGCAGTTCGTGATTTGAAAATATGAAATCATTATATCATTGGTGTGAGGTTCACTATATCAAAAGACTATATAATATTCAAAAACATACAAAAAGATTTGAACTTGAGAAAAATACGATGGATGAAATATATAAAGATGTGCATTTTGGAATAGGTTTATACTCCTATTTAAGGAAATTTTTTAACTAATACTTTAATCCAAATTTTGTATAATTAATTAGCCAAACAGGCTCATGATTAGTGGTAATCTCTTATTATGATTATGGATATGTATTTGTATTTAATTGAACAAAATCATGTCAAAATATTCTATCTAATGAATATTATTCCTAACTTTGTAATAAAACTTAAGGATGCTCAATGATCATATCCATATTTATGTTGAAGTGTGTCAAAACTAAAGGGTGTGAGACCATTGATAATTGGAAAATAGATGTGGAATTCATATTGTTTTTTCAGGATCATATAGTTATTTTGTTTTATTGTTTAGAAAAACTTTTTCTACATTTCACCACACAAAATGGGATGATTATCTGGAGATTTAGAATATTCATAAATCATTTTGTACTCATTTCTTATGTACTCGCATGAAAATGAATGTGATAGACTATATCTTGAGATGACTCACTTGTCTGTATGTCAACATTGAGTACTAATGGCTAGATGGTATGTCAAAATATTTACTGATACTCATATGGAAATGGGAGCACATAGCTTTGTATTTTTTCATAATTCTACAAAGAAAAATTCTAAAACAAAATTACATATAGGTGATTGTGGATCAACTCACAATTCTAACTCATTTCATCCTTATTCATGATATCAATATTATGGAATAATTGGAAAAAACTCTATTGAGGAGGTCATAAATTTTCATGTGATACAAGTTTCAATCATATTTAATCAAGATCCTCATTTTAACTCTCAAATTTGATGATCATTACAGTAGGATTTGGGTTCCCAATTGACCATGAGCATGACTCACCATTGTAAAATAGATGCACGATCGGAACTGAAAATCCAAATGTTAGAATACATGACTTTTTCTTGTGTTCTATATTTTAGAGGCTCATGATATTATCATACACCATTAGTGTAATACTCATTAAATAGTTGTAATAATTCTTTAATAAATATGGATTCATTTGAAGAATTTTGTGTATATCCTTGTCAGTCTCCACTTTGTAGAGTATAGACTAGAGAAACCTAATTATTGGTACCCAATATTATCAAAGATATGATTGATATGATCAAGGATGACTAAGATTCAAAGTCATCAGAAATTTTATGAGGACCATCATCATCAACCATTCTAATTTGATGTTGGTGACCATTTTTTCTTGAAAGTACCTCCAAGGCTAGAGAATTGATCATTGTTTAAGCAAGGTAAATTATCTCCTTAGAACATTGGCCCATTCTAAATAAAAAAACAAATTGATGATTTATCTTATCGGTTATCCTTACTATATTTTTTTAGATATGTATGCAATTTAGTTCATGTAATTAATTTAAATAATTACATGCCTGATCCTGACCAAATTATTTTATGGGACCATGTTGATCTCATGTTGAAAACTACTTTTCTATATACACCGATACATATTGTGGATAGATAAGAGAAAATTTAATGTGGAAAGAGTATCCATTTTTTTTGAAAGTATTATGGAAGCATGGTTAAATTCAGAAAGAGACATGAGAATGAGAACAAATTTTGTTGGAATAGTGGCATGAGATCTTCCAAATCAACACCAATCTAAAAATTTATAAGGTCAGAAATATCAATGGTTAGAATAATGTAATACCACCTTTTTGTGTCATGTTATTTTGTTTCTTGTATTTTGAGCTATTTAATTCGTTGAATTTATCTTAAGAATTTTCTGAGAGTTTATGGGGAGTTTTGGAAGGTTTTTAGAGGGCGTACAGTTAGGTGAAACCATGTAGATATCTTCAAAAAACCATGTGGTAGGCTTAAGAGATCAGGAGGGTGTGCATAACTATTTCATGGGTTTTACAAACCAAGAGGGTTACCAGGAGAAACTGTGAAATTGGAGGTAAATGAGAAATCATGGTTGATACATGATTTTTCAAACTATGTGAACCAACCATATGAGGGGTGGTTAAGAGATAATGGGGAGCACACAGTTAGTGCACAATTTCCCAAACCGTGTGACCTAATAACAAAACATGTATTTAATGATCTAAAAATTAGAGTTCAACTCCATTTAATCCCTAAAAGCCCCGATTTTTACCTATTCTCACAATCTCTTGAAATCCAGTCCTCTCCTAAGAATTCTTGGTTGTTCCTTTTGATCAGGTAGCCAATCTTGATGTATCTAAGTTTGTTTGATCTATAGAATCACAAAAAATTCTCTATTTTATTTCTTTATTTTTATATATCCTCTTATCCTCTCACATTGAACATTAAATATAATAAATTATGGAAATATCCGTGGTTTATGATGTGTTTTATGAGATCCTGGTTGGATCTATTGAAGGAACGTAGTGTCAAGTTGGATGTAGAGGTTTCGTTATGTTGGTCACCATTTTCATCACTAATTGAGAGGTAGGTGGATTATTTATATTCTCCACTATTTTTTATAACTTTAAGAATTTGTTTTTTAATTATTTTATTGGATTTATAAAGGAAAAATTGGATATTTTTTTAAAGGAAAACCCTCTTGGGGTATGGTTTGGAAATATTGGTTATTAGATCAATTTTTAGCAAACCCCTTTCAAATATGATTTTATGTTACGGTTTTTTTTAATGTAAGAAATATGTTTGATTTTATATTTTAAATGAAATAATGAATTTATGTGGAATTATTTTGTCTGGGAACATGAAATAAATAATGATGTGTGTTCATATTTCATTATTAGAGGCATTTTTGGTACAAAATTAGTGGTCAGTTCGAAATTGGAGGTACATGGGATATATCACAAAGTGATGGATTAGTGAAGGATAGAACACCACTCATGAGTATTGGGACTGTCATTATGAATTCACGTATGTGTGAGTTGATGGATGTGGATTGTGTATGCAAAAATGTTATTAATGAATAGAATATTCTAATTTAAAATTAATTTTTCTTAAACTGGTAAAATATTTTGATGTTACTCTCATTGTTGTAAATTATATTTTAATTGTGAGATAACATGTTCTTTTACTACTAACGTGAGTTGGTAAGTCTCTCACGGAAATATTACTAGGCCTGACAACTCACCCCATGTATATTCACTTTGGTGAATATGAATATATCATCATTCATGACTCGGGTAATGGAATGGTCTCATACTTATCTAGCAGGACCTCTTCATTTTTCTATCTCAAGTCGGATATTTGGAGGGGTATTATCCATGGAGTCTGAAGTGGTTCCACCTTTGTGAATCAATAGTGTAATGTATGTTTATACCTTATGAATCATATAATCCTTTTTTTGTTGGTTCATCATTTCAGTTGTATTGTTTTTACCTTATGAATCATATATTTATTTTTTTATCTTATCTAGATATGTTGTGTTCTTTAAAAAGGGAAAATCATCCCCTAATGTTTAGGTAATCCCTTTAACATTTATTTTTAACCTTTAGTGTCTTGGGGACATCAATTAAGGTTAGTGTCACTTGATATCTATCCAAGATAATCGTTAATGTTTGGATTCTTTACACACCCTCAAAATAAATAGATACAATACAAATTAAACGTCAAAATATAATGTAACACAACAATAGATAATATAAATAAATCATAAAACATTCATTCATAATTGAATATAAAGTAATCATCCATATATAGATAAACCAAAAGAAAGGTTTTTTCATCATGGACAATACATAATGATACTAACAATAGAATAAAAACAAAAATAAAACCTAGAATCCTCCTCATAACCTATGTTCGTGTAGGATCGAAATATGAATGTAGATGCTCAATTACAAGAGGGGGTGAATTGTATGTTTAAAAACTTTCATTTTTAACCTTATAGAAAACTATGTTTAACAAACAAGCTAGACTCTAGTAATATGGTTCTGGAAATGAAACATAAAGAAAGTTTATATGGAAAAGATTCTACCTTAAAGCGTATAGAATCTTACTAATTAGAGTATACATGTACAATAAAGTATAAGATAGTTATACTTTCCTTATTAAACAAAAAACTATAGAAAATTAACTCGAAATAAAAACAAGTAACAAGTATGAAATATTTTAACCCAAAGATAAGGGTATCCAACAAACTTGGATAAATTTCCCTTGATTTAAACTTTCAAGAAATTCTATCTTACCCACACTAGGGTAAGCCCTTGATAGAAATATTGAAATATTTCTTGCTATCCCTGCAAGCCCTCAAACTATAAGGTAGCCAACACCTCTGTCTTCCTATCCCTAGAAGTCCTCAATTGTACACAGCAAAAATCGGAGTTTCACGAAGCAAGCTGAAAAAGATGTTCTGTACTCACAAGGCCTGAGAGTCTCTCTCTTTAGAAGTCACTTCAGCAGCATCTAATCTCTAGATTGATTGAGTCAATTACGAGCTCGTTCAAATGAGATCCTATTTATAAGAATTTTCCCAATGGTCGGCTCCCACCTCCAATGGTCACATTTTTTCTTGAATATCAGAGGGACCTATACACGTGTCACTCAAACAACAGTTAATTAAAAATAGATTGCATGACATCATTTCATAACTATAACAGGGGTAAGTAAAATATGGTTTCTTAACCAAATCCAATTTTTTGGAATCTAGGAAAAGTAAAGTTTGTAGTATATGTATATAAACACTTAGAGACTATAAATCATAAATATATGGATTCTATTTTTTCTTGGAATTCGGAACCTGAATTCTATTGATTTTGGAATATGAATTCCAATGAATTTGGAGTCTAAATTCTAAGGAATTAGGATTCTGAATTCTATGGAATTCAGATTCTAAATTCTAAGGAATTTGGAATATTAATTATGAGGAATTCAAAACCTTAATTCTGAGGAATTTGGAATCTGAATTCTGAGGAACTCGGAATCAGAATTTCAGAGAAATCGGAGTCTGAATTCCAAAGAATTTGGAGTCTGAATTTCTTAGAATTCGGAATCTGAATTTCAGAGAATTCAGAATCTAAAAACAAAACACTCTATATATAAGGATTTATAGGATTCCGAGGTTTTAGATATGAAACTGATTTTTATAAATTATAGATAAAAGGATTTAGAATAAGAGAAATTAAAAACAAAACAATGAAAACATAGGTAAGGATAAAAATTTCATTGGGGAAGGAAAATTTTCCTTATTAAGATAATTTTTTGGGAAAATAAAATTTTCCTTATGATAGTTTTTTTGTTATTTTCAAAACATGAAGGAATGGAAAAGTCATAAGTAATTCTTATTGACTCAATAATCTCCCCCTATTTGGAAATCACAAACATCCTTATGAAAAATAATATAAGGACTTAAAAATTTATGGACTTAAAAATAAAAAATTGTCTCCCTTAACTTATGGATCAAAGTGAATATGAATAACTCCCCATTAGGATTTGGAATCATGAAGGACTGTATTCTTGATTTTCTGAATGATATTTTTCATTATCTGGAATACAAAAATCTTCTCTGATAAGAAATTCCTCTTAGATGAACTCTCCCTTACTTAAGGAAATCTCTTCTTACTTCATAATGTTTTTATCATTCCTTTCTCTCCCTTTGTGATTTTTAAAAAGGAATAGTGGGAATGGATAGAAAATTTGGTACCTAAAATATTATTACTAAGGAACAAAAAAAATATGAAGAATAATCGAAATTTCATTAATATTGAAAGAATTTTTACAAGGAGGAATTTCAACAAAAGATCAGAATTTGAAAAATTATCCTTCTTTCTTCTTCAAAATTATCTTCTTGAAAATGGTTTTCAACTTCTTAATCTCCTTGTGATCTTCTTCTAAATTCTTAAGAAACTGATCTTGATCTTTACCTTTATTTTCCAAGGCTCTAATATTTTCTTCATGAGCCTTATGAAATTCTGCTTGAGCTTTCAACACTTATTCTTTCTTAACCAGCTTCTCTTCAAATTTTATTCTGAGATCCATTTCTATCTTCCAATTCATGGCCACATAATTAAGCTTTCCATTCAGATCCTTAACTTCTTACTTCCAAGTAGTCTGTTCAAGAGTTAGCTTTTCCTCAAATCTCTTTGAAAGTTTATTGAGCTTTCTATCTTCAGTGTTAAAGGAATATTTGACATTATCTTGAAATTCATCAAAAACTCTTAGGTCTTTCATAGTCTTCATTTAATATCTTGTAATCTTCTTGCATGACCCTTTACGAGCCTCATAACCAATGATAAAGGATTTGAAATCTACCTCGAGTCTGAAAAATTTACCCATAACCATGGAAACTGAATCTGATTTCTGATTCATCAAATGTTGAAGCATCTGAAATCTATTATCAATACTTTGAAATAAAGGAACAGTACCAACCATATTTATCAAAGATTTTACCATAAAATCATGTCCAAGAGAGAAATATTTTGAATCAAAAAGTTTGGTCGTTGAGTATTCTTTTTCTAACTCATCATCTTTCTTATTTGACGAACTTCCAACAACATTCTTTTTCATTATAGATTTTTTAGTTGTATAGACCAGTACTTGCTTTCCCTTATAAAATGTATGAATGATCTGTTCTGATTTAGGTGATTCAAACTCACTATCCGACAACTAAACAATTTTATCTTCCTCAACTTCTTCTTTCTATGAATCAGCCAGTTGATCTTTCAAATGAACAAATATATGATTACTTATTTCTTATTCAGTGTGTTTGTTTACATCTTGATGATCATTCTCTTCATTCCCTAGAGTAGCACGTTTTTAGGATTCAACTTGAGAAGTCCAGATTTATAATTTTTTAGAGATACTTTCCTTCTCATTAAAATCATCATCTTGATTTATGACATCATCAGTTTCATTCCCTTCTTAATTTTACTATTATTCTTCTTCTATTTCTTCTTCCTCTCCCTAAACAATTTATTCTTCTTGTTCTGGATCCAAAATCACCACCTTCTTTCCCAGAGTCTTAGGAAGTGATTCTATCAAAAATGATTCTGGAACAAGGATTTTTTCATATAATTTATCAACATTCTTGACAAGTTATTGTACAATTTCAGCTTCAGGAAACTTCTTCCTTTTCTTATTCTCTTTCTATTGCTTCTCAAGTAATTCACCAGCCTTAATCATTAATGCCTTTTCCTCTACAAGGTCCAAACCAAACTTAGGATCCCCTTCCTTCATATTCTTCTTATCTTCTCTACACTTAGACACTACTTCATCAGGATAATCCTTTTGTTTCTTTGGATTCAGAGGTGTAGACTGAGTTTCCATATCCACAAGATATTTTTTTGTTCTGGTTCCTCTGCCTTTCTCTTCCTTCCACCCTTCTTGGAAGTCTCATCCAATTTATGTTTCTTTGAAAGAGATTATATTTCAGCTTCCGAAAAATCAAAAAATTCTCCTAAATAACAGGAAAACCAACTTTCATTCTCTTTAGAGTATCATTACTCAACAATGTCACTTTGAAATTCCCTGGATTAGAACTGCAAGGAATTTTGAATGAATAAAAGAAAAGAACTAAAATATTCAAAAGAATAGCTGGATACATGATAATATGAGACTTCAGATTTCCATTCTTGATATTCTCAATCGTAACTAAGATATAATTTACCAGTTTAATCTTCCTAAGGTTCACCAAGAAGTCCAAAACATAGATATAACTTTTCTTCAGTGTATCCTTATCCCCTTTTCTCAAAATGACAAAACATTGGACCTGTAAATCAAGAATATGAAGTTTTGTAGATAAATGAACAATCTATGTAGTCTTCACTCCTTTCAAACCAATAAAAGCTTTATCCTTCTCCTTATCAAAAGATCATAAAGCATCTGATAATTTTTGAGTACAAAAATTCTGCTTCTCCTTTATAAAGAATTCCAATCAAACTTGCTACCCTGCTGTAAGAAAGATAATAAGTCTTCCCATATCTTTTGAAATAAAATTTATATCTCCCTTCTTCTTTGAAAAAACATGTCATCTCATAGAAATCAATCAGCAAGTCCAGATAGACCGGATCTTGTACCTTTGGTTTCGATATACATAGGATCTCCCGACCATTAAGCTTAATATTATTTTAAATTATACATGCATATTTAGCAAAGAATTTTGGATCAACTAACCTCTCTCGTTATATATTTCATTCAAAAATTTCCTTTATATTAGATATTCATTTCTGAGGAGAGGCTTCATTAGACATTTTAATGTAAGAAAACCTTAAAAAAACAGAACAACCTTAAATAAAGCAGTAGGGATTCAGCATGCTAGAGCTTTATGATCGATGTGGGACAATCATTAGGGGGTCTTTATATAGGAAATTGAGGCGATGATTCACCTTCCTTACATGATCCAACAGTTAAAATACATAATATCTGATGGTTTAGATGATAATCTAAGAAGGATTTTTATATGTCCCAATCTTTTGAGGATTTTATGGTAAACATTCAGATTTGAGAAAAAGAGAATCTGAAAAAGTTTCGTAAACAAGATAAAAATACCAACATACTAGAAGATGATTACAAAAATTTAAGAAAGAAAGAACACCATCTATATTGATAAGAAAATTATTCATAATGAGGAAAATTCTTCTTGACTATGAAAAGTTTTCACTATGAAAAATTTTTACTACGAAAAATTTCGACTATAAAAAATTTAGACTACGAAAATTTTTGACTAAGAGGAAAATGTAATCCCCCTATGAAAAAGAGTTTCTTGCTGTAAAGAGATAGGTTTAAAAAAGAATTTAACTTGGAATATTAACTTACAGTTATCATTCCTAACTTCTGTTTAATATATTTAAATCTATAGGAGGGTAAATATTTTTTGAAAATATCAGCAAGTTGATCTTGTGTTTTGATAAATTAAATAATGATATCTCTTTTTTTTGCGTGATACCTAAGAAAGTGATACTTAATATCTATGTTTTTTTCACGAGAATGATGTGAATGGTTTTTACTTAAGGAAATGGCACTTTTATTATCACAAAATATTTGTGTTTTGGAAAAACTCATACCATAGTTTGTGAGTGTGTGTTGCATCCACAACACTTGAGAACAACAACTTCTAGCTACTACATATTCAGCTTCAGTAGTGGAAAGTGCTACTGAGTGCTGCTTTTTTTATGACCATGACACTAATGAATCTCCTAAGAAATGACAAGTTCTGGATGTACTTTTCCTATCTATTCTACATCCCCCAAAGTCAGCGTTTATAAAACTTTTTAGAATAAAATCATCCAGAAGTATAAAAGAGTCTTAAATCCATGGTTTTCTTTAAGCAGTAAAAAATATTTTTCACTACCTTTAAATGATATTTCTTAGGACTGGATTGATATCTGGAACACAAGCATACTAAAAACATTATGTATGGATGACTAGATGTAGTGTATAGTAGACTTCCTATCATATGTCTAAACGATGTTTGATCTAATAGTTTCCAAGGTTCATCAAGATCAAGGGAATTTGAGGTACTAATGGGAGTTATTATACTCTTAGTGTTGTCATATACATACTTTTTAAGAAGATCTTTAATATACTTATGTTGAGATATATAAATTCCTTCTTGTTTTTGAGAAATTTAAAAACCATGAAAAAATGGTAACTCGCTCATCATACTCATTTCAAACTCATATTTCATTAGATTCAAAAATCAATTAGTTAAAGATTGCTAAGTTGAACCAAATATAATGTCATCCACATAAATTTTAATGATCAAAACATTTTTATAATCTTTCTTAATAAAAAGGGCCGGATCATCATTTCCCTTAATGTAATTTCTTTGTAACAAAATTCTTGTAAGTCTATCATACCATGCTCTAGGGTCTTGTTTAAGTCTATATAAATCTTTGGTATGTTTGAAAACATGTTCAGGATGTTTTGTATCTTCCAAATCAAGAGGTTTTTCAAAAAAACTTCCTATTGAACATATCCATTAAGGAAAGAACATTTAACATCCATTTAAAAAAGTTTGAAATTAAAGAATGCTACAAAGGTAAGTAGAATATGAATAGATTCAAGTTTAGCTAATGGAGTATAGGGTTCTTCATAGTCTATTCCTTCTTGTTGATTATAGCCTTTAGAAACCAATCTGGCTTTATTTCTTACTATGATTCCATTTTCATCAAAATTATTTTTGAAAACCCATTTTATACCAAATAGAGAAGTCTCCTTAGGTCTTTCTACCAAGGACTATATTTTATTCCTTTCGAATTCATATATCTCATCTTGCATAGCTTTTATCCAATCATCATCACCTAAATCTTCATTGGCGCTTTTAGGTTCTAATTGAGAAATGAATGCTAGATGTTATACTTCATTTCTTAAGTAACTTCTAGTCTTTACAGGCCGATTTACATCACCAATGATGCTATCACTAGGATGATTCTTAAGAAACAACTGATTTGGGTTTTGTAAAACCTTTTTACAACATATGGTAGGAAATCATCTGGGGTAAATTTCTTAGAAACATTTTCTTGAACATTTTATTTATTAGAAGGATCTTATATTAAGGATTGATAATCAGTTTTTGAAAACACATAGAATGATGTTGGTTGAGTTTTTTTAAAAACAAAAGGATTAGTTTCATCAAATTTTACATATACTATTTCTTCAACAATATAAGTATTTTTATTGAAAACTCTATAAGCCTTAGAAGTTGTGGAGTAGCTGAAGAAAATTCCTTCATCAGATTTGGGAGAAAATTTATGTAAATTATCTTTAGTATTCGTAATGAATAATTTGCAAACAAATACCTAGATATATGAAATTCTTGGTTTTCTAGCATTCTATAACTCATAAGGGGTTTTGTTAAGAAATGTTCTAATCAAAAATCCATTTATAGTATAACAAGCAGTACTTATAGCTTTAGTCCAAAAATGTTTAGCTATCGAATATTCACTCAACATGGTTCTTGTTATCTCTTGAGGAACTCAATTTCTTATTTCAACAACACCATTTTATTGAGGAGTTCTTGGTGCTAAGAAGTTATGAGTAATTCCTTTTCTAGTATAAAAAGTTTCAAAATCAGAATTTTGAAATTCTCCTCCATGATCACTATGAATAGTTATCAATGGAAGGTTTTTCTAATTTTTAACTTGTGCTCTTAAAATTTTTAAATAAGAAAAAGCTTCAGATTTATTTTCTAGAAAATATACCCAAATAAATCTAGTGTAATCATCAACTAGAAAAAATACCTAATATTTTCCTGCAATGCTTCTAGTTTTTATTGGACCAAAAAAGTCCATATGCACCAACTGTAATGCATCAGTATTTGAGACTTCACGGACTGATTTAAAACTTTATTTATGTTACTTTCCATATTGAAAAGGATCCCGAACTTTTGAAGAATCAAATCTATGCTTTAGTAGATCCATACATAGTATTTTTTAGAGAGTTTTGAAAGGTCCCTAATGTTACAGTGTCCTAACCATCTACGCCATAACCAAGAATTATCTTCTATTTCACTAAGAGAAGGTAGATCTTGTCTCTTATGGTCTTCTAAGTTTAGTGTGTATACATTCTCTTGCCTATTGACAGAAAGAAAAAACCGTTTCTTGGAATTGTTTACTAAGAACTTTTCATTCCTAAAATTCACAAGGTAACCTTCATCACACAATTCACTTATACTTATAAAGTTGTTCTTAAGGCCCTTAACAAATAAAAAAATTGAAATCAATGTTTTTCTAAGAAGAACAATGTTACCTATACCAATAATTTCTCCCTTAACACTATCTCTAAAAGTTACTTTTCTTTTTTTCATCTTGATAATCTTTTCAAAGAAGTTTTTTTACCAGTACTGTTCTGGGAACATCTACTATCAATGTACCATTTATTTTTGTTGTTACAATATTTATTTTCCTAAGAATAAGAGTGTAAGACTTTTAGAACCCAAACTTTCTTGGATCCAGAAACTTCAGAAAGAAAAATTTTAGGATTCCACATTTTATTAGAAAAATAAGATTTATGAAAACCTAAAGACTGAGCTTTGTTTAAGGAACAATTTTTTTCCTAATGTTCACCACACTGAAACTTAGTGCAGAATGGATCCCTTTGAGGAAAAAAATAGTTATTACTAAAAACCGATTTTGAAAGAGTATAACCAAATCCATAATTATTCCTTAGTGGTCGAATTTGGGAATACATCTTTTCAAAGTTTTACTTACCTAATGTAAAGTTTGAAAAACACTTCCTCAAGTAAAATATTCCTGTCTTCAATCTAATAACTAAGTTTGTATCCACAAAATCATTAGTTTTATCACTGGAGTTAGTCTCTAAAATATATTTCTTAGAAATTGTTTTTTCTAGATCCTTAGAAAGTTTACCCTTCTCAGAATTGACTTCCTCAAGGATTTTTGAAATAGTTTCAAAATCAAAATTTTATTATCAAGATATTTAGAAATATTTGATACTTCTTTAGTAAGAATAAAACTTCTAGAATTTGCCTTATCAAGTTTTTTCTTGAGTTTAGAATTTTTATTCTCCAGAATCATAGCAAACCTAGATACTTCTTCATAAGTAGGTAAAGAATTATCTTCATTAGAAGAAGATTCTCCATCCAATGATTCATAATATTTATTATCACTACAATTAGAATTCAGGGATACATTAGTTATAGATTCAATATTGTGTACCTTGGCTATTAGACAATGATTTTAAAAGGGTAACTTGAAAATTAAACCAAGATTATTCTGACCATAAGACTCATACTCTATGGTTTCATCAGAAGGGTCTCCACCACTGGCACTCCTGGTGTCTTTTTCGTTCAAAACTTTTTTAGATTTATCTTTATAGTGATTATTTCTATTTATCTCAGAATTATTTTCTTTTCTATCCTTTTTCTTAAGCATTGGAAAATCTGGCCTTATATGCCCTACTCTTTTGCATTCATAACATGTAACTTCAGAGTCTTTATTGTCATTTCTTTCTTTCTTATAAAATCTATATTGAAATTATTTCTTCCCAAATATCTTTTTTATCCTTCGAGCAAGATTATCTAGCTTATTCTCAAAATGTTCACTTTCACTTGATTCAGATAAAACATTAACTTTCTTTGACTTGGATCTTGCAACCCTTTCAGGAGTCTTGACTTTAGTATTAGTAAAGGCTACACTTCAATTTCCATTCTTCTTTTTATTCAAATCAACATATCTTTTCTTTCTTTCCTCATGTTGAAGAAGTGTTCCAAAAATCTCATCAAGAGTAATTTGAGATACTTTCCTATTCTCAACAATAACAGTTCTCTGAGATTCCCACTAATTAGTCATGATATCTATTATCATTCCCAAAAGTGCCTCATCATCTAAAACTTTCTCAACAATGGGTAGTAAAATATTAAAAATATCCATAAACCATTGTTGTACATTGTACACTAGTTCTCTATAAGGAAATAGAAAACCATGATATTCTTCTCTAAGCATAGCTCTTATAGTTTCTATAACCCTGGATGTACCAAAATGAGTAACCTACAACTTATTCCAAATAAAATTTACAGCATCACAAGAAAAAATCTGGATGTATATATTCCTGTTCATGTAACACAACAAAGTATTGTGTACCTTGTAGTTTAGTTGATATTCTGAATTTTCCTAATTAGTAAAAGTTATGACTTCCTTATCAAGAATCTAGTAATATTTGGAAAGCATAACGAAGTTATACACTCCAGTATTAATAACAAAAGTCTTCTTACATTCACTCCAACATTCATAATAATTCCCATCAAATATAGGTGGTCTTGTAGGATTTAGATTTTTAATCAAACCAACATTCATTCCTTCCATCTAAAAGAAAAAATCTTTCCATAGAAACCTGTTAATAGTAAAAGTTTGTAAACAAGGATAAGAATCCTAATCAAGGAAAATATTTAGAAAAATGAAAACTTTATTAACAAAACTTATATATGAATATAAGTATTTCATAGACCCCCTATGATACCAATTATAGGATCAAAATATGAATGTATATGCTCAATTACAATAGGGGGTGTGAATTGTATGTTTAAAAACTTTCATTTTTAACCATAAGGAAAACTATGTTTAACAAAGTTTAACAATGTAAATTCACAAGACCTCTTAGTCCAAAAAATATCTACGTTCTGGAAATATGGTTCTAGAAATAATACTTAAGGAAAGTTTACAAGGAAATGATTCTACCTTAAAGCATATAGAATCTTACTAATTAGAGTATACAAGTATAAGAAAGTATTATATAGTTATAATTTCATTATTAAACAAAAAATAGTAGAAAATTAACTTGAAACAAAAAAAAAGTAACAAGTATGAAATATTTTAACCCAAAGAGAAGGGTATCTAACAAACTTGGATAAAGGTCCCTTGATTTATACTCACAAGAATGTATGTCTTATCCACATCAGGGTAAGACCTCGATAGGAATATCAAAATCTGTCTTCCTATTCCCACAAGACCTAGAACTATAAGGTAGTCGACACCTCTATTTTCCTATCCTCAGAAGTCCTCAAAATTTTATGGTGGTCGGAACCTCTGTCTTCCTATCCTCAGAAGTCCTCGATTGTACACAGCAACAACCAGAGTCACACGAAGCAAGATGAACAAGATGTTCTGTATACACAAGGCATGAGAGTCCCTCTCTCTAGAAATTACTTCAATAACATGTAATATCTCGATTTATTGAGTCAGTTATGAGCTCGTTCAAATGAGATTTTATTTATAGGCATTTTCCCAATGGTCGGCTCCCTCCTCCAATGTTCATATTTATCCTTGAATCTCCAAGGGACCTGTACACGTGTCACTCAAACAACAATTAATTAGAAATACATTTCAAGACCCCATTTCATAACTATAACAGGGGTATGTAGAATATGGTTACTTAACCAAATCCAATTTTCAGGAGTCTAAGGAAAATAATGTTCAGAGTCTAAGTAAATAAACACTTGGATATTTTAAATCATAAATATCCAAATTTTATTTTTTCAATGAATTCAGAACCTGGATTCTATATATTTCGGAGTTTGAATTGCAATGAATTCGGAGTTTGAATTATAACAAATTTGGATTCTGAATTCTAAGGAATTCAAAGTCTGAATTCTAAGGACTTCAGAATCATAATTCTGAGGAAATCAGATTTGGAATTCTGAGAAATTTGGAATCCGAATTCTGAGGAAGTTGGAGTTTGAATTTTAGAGAATTAGGAGTTCGAATTTTAGAGAATTTTTAGTCTTAATTTCATAGAATTCGGAATCTTAATTTCAGAGAATTCAGAATCTAAAAATAGAATACTCTATATCTAAGGATTTATAGGATTCTAAGGTTTTATATATGAAACCGATTTTTATACTTTAGAGATAAAAAGAGTTAGAATAAGAGAAATTATAAAATGAATAATGAAAACATATGTAAGGATAAAAATTTACTTGGGGAAGGAAAATTTTCTTTATTAAGATAATATTTAGGGAAAATAAAATTTTCCTTAATATAGGCTGTTTCTGATTTTCAAAACTCGAAGGAATGGAAGAGTCATATGTAATTATTATTGACTCAACAGTTCACTACCCACACCCTAATACATAACATCAATGTTCTAACCAGAATCATAACTTAAACAACATCCTAATCATGAGAACTAATATTGAGAACATAAAAAAATATACACTAAATGCTGTGTGTAGGCTGTGAGAAAAACATGCCTAGTGATAATTTACCAAATATTTTTTTCCATTAACCTTTAAATAAATATTTCTTTAATGTTATTTTAAAATATAAATATAAAATTTGGGATCACATAAATTTATGGTAAAAACAATATCATGCTACAATTTTCTTTTAATAAAACAAACCAAATCAACCAAATTTTCAAAAAAAATGTTCCCAAAACTCATTTATGTTAATAAAACATCACTTTCATTTGAAAACATGCTTTCCAAACAAAATTTTAAATCCATTTGGAAGTGAAAAAAACAATAACTTAAATAAAAACACATGGAACCTAATATTAACAACATATTCCAAAACACCCATCCAAAACAATAGTTCTTGGAATTATAAAAATTTCGGGATAAAAAAAGTTTATGTATCATAATACCCTATGTAATACTAAAAAGGTTCAGGAATCATGGTAAAATATCATGGATATAACTAGAATGACACCCTGTATCATTGGAAACACTCTATCTATGGCCCCCTACTAAAACCATGACATCACTATTTAACTGCCCTTTTGGACACCATGTAAATGAAAACCTTCAATAGTGTAAAAATTTCCTTTAGAAGATTCTAGTGAGAACCACCAAACTAGTGTAACATGAATATAATACTTATATTAGCTACCTAGGTTCCCATAAAAAGTCAAGAAGAGGTGAGTAAATAGACAATCCAATAATCATCATTTACCAAAATAAATAATATACATAAATATCATCTCACCTCCAACACCCTCATAAGAAATGATCCCAAATATATCCATCACCCAGTCACCACATACATCAATTACCACTCATAAAGGAAAAAACTTGAAGGGGCATCAAGAGGGTATTACAAACCCAAACATCATGAAAACATATAAATGTACCTAACATACATTTGTAAAAATTTATATTGGACTTCCAAGCCACATTAAACACACTTAAAAACTACTTTACACTTAAATTACACCTCTTAGGAATTTAAAAATACTTTTCAACAAAACATTCCTTTAGAAACAAAGTAAAACCATTTAAAAACATTATTATAAGAAATCCCTCCTTTAAAACAATTACCAATCTCATAAAAACTATTATATATAGGCTTAGTTAACCAAAATAAAGCATTTCAACCACCAATAATTCAATGATATGTAATTTAAAGTAAACACACAAAAAACCTACCTTAAATTGGGAGAAAACATTTTGAAATATGCGTATCTTATAGTAGAAAACAATAAATCAAGAGGAAGAGAATGGTAAGGAAGAAGAAGTCCAATAAAGGGGTCAAATTGGAAGAATCAAGTCGAAATGGAGGAGGGAGTCAACAAATTAAAATAAAAAATAAGAGTGGGGAGATACCTTGGGTGTGTCTAGTTTGGTTGGGAAATAGATGACAAGATGGAAAAAAACCCTAAAAATAGAGTGGAAAAGGGTCATTATACCTTTTTTAATTAAATATGGGAATCATAATTGTTTAGGCCGCACAATTTTATAAATTGTTCACCAATCATGTACTTGGAACCGCATAAGAATAATTCACTTACATGGTTTGGAAAAAAGGTTTACTAACTATGGGACAACAATGTGGAATAGATATATTATGAACTATAAAACCATACATGGTTTCTCTTGGGACTCAAATGGTTTGATCCAAATTTCTGTTACCCATGCAGTACAAATCATTTGCATTCGAAATGAACTAGAAATGACACTTTTCTTAGGACCCAACATGGTCTCTCCTAGCTTATGCAGACAAATTGAAAAATAGAAGGAAATTTATATAATCTTAATAATTATTTAAAAAAACTCTTTAAAAATTTAAACTACTCAAACATAAAATAAAATAATTTCAAATAACAAATAATAGTGACACAATGTCATCACAACTCCACTTATACTTCTGAAACAAAAAAAATATTAGAATAACATCTGAACTTTCACTTCCAATATTACTTCTTGAATTCACAACTTAAATTATTTTCAATATATATAATAGATAATATCTCTTTGTTTAAATATAATCCATGAATGATATCACTATTAATCTCAAGTATACTCCCATAATTTTTATAGACTAGTGCATGTCATTTAGAGTTTAACCATAATCATTGGGATCTATTTACCTCTAAAATATCATAAGACCTAGTCATACAACATAACCATAAAAAATAGAAAATAAAAAGATGTGTTCCCTAAAATGGATCAAAATAAAAAAATTTATGTAGATTATGGTTTGACTATATCAAAAAAATATAAAAAATATTGAAACATCTTGATTATATGAATAATTGTAAATGTATGTTTTCATATTATACACAAATAATATATAATATAAGGACTAATAACATATCAGAAATATAAAAAAAGAAATAAATGACATGGTTATGTGACATGATTTGATCATTTTTTCATCATATATTTTGATATCAATGGTTGATTATTTAGTGATAAAATCTGAATATTATTATAAATCCTTGATATATGTGGAATATGAGTGAAACTATTCATCCATTTTTAAATTGATTAAAAACATGGATTTTTGTGTGCTTTGTTGAAAAAATATTTTGAATTTTAATTTCTAAATATTTTTTGTGTACAATAATTTACTGGGTGATTATGATTATTTATAATTGAAATATTTTTTTGATCAAATTGGATTTGAATTGATTTTTTATATTTTTAATTAATATTTGAAATGAATTTTTGATGTGGAATTTATACATGGAGTTGAAGATTAAATGAGGTTTTTTAATATGATTAAGTCAGTCGCGTTTAGTAACAAATAATTATTATATATAATTAAACTATACGTTTAGAGGATGTATAAGAATAAAATTTGGGGAATAAAAATATGAATGAATAATTGATTTTTTAATGTGTTAGGGAATAATAAATACGTAAGAATAAAATCCAAGGGGTCCTAGGTTTATAAAAGTAAATTGATGTAAAATAATTTACCTTCATGTAAGATTAAAGTGTTACAATTGAGGTACATAATATTAACTCTAGATAATTAAAAGTTGTGTAAGATTAGTTTTAAAATAATCTCATGATTTTTCTAAAGATAGATTGGGTTGTCTGGGAGGTCTAACAAGGTGGATAAAGTTTGAGGTTTAACTTATCTCAAGTATGATCCTCATCAAGATTATGGTGATAATAGAGAATAATTTGAGTATCCATGTAAATATTTTATAGAAATAAAAGCCACAAAATAATGAACACATGAAAAAAAATTCAAAAAATAAAACACCAGGGATTTATATGGTGTTATGATGTTCCTACATGAAGTGTTCTTGTCACAGGAAACTAAAAAAAATTAAACCCAAATTAAATATAATATTAGTGTGACTCGAGTCATCTCTATAGAAGATAGTGTTTTAGGTAAATTACACTTTTTTAGTGGAAACTAATTACTGTGTAAAATTTGAAAGATTGAATTTCATTGGTTTTAAAATCAATAATTGGAGATGTAGACTAAATTTGGATATCCCATTACATAACCTGTTAAATAATTATTCCATTTTTACTCTTGTTTTTTCTCTTAATAAAATGAAATCTCACTCAATTATTCACCTGTTAAATTTATGGTTTAACTGGATGGATTAAATTATCAAAAAAACATCAAATCTCTCATAGTATAGTAATTAGAGATCTCCAATTATCCTTAAATAAATCCACTCCTCATGATTTCAAGTAATTAAGAATATCTATGTGTCTTGTGTGAGTGATCTAGTAGAGAAAAGAAGATTCCTTCAAAATATGATAAATGAAAATTTTCATATCATCTAGAATGTTTGAATAAATCCCATGAAATTTAAAAGAGGTTGAAGAATCTTAAAAAAGAATTCAAAAAACTGGGGTAGGGGAAGTCTCCACTATTGTTCCACTAAAGGCTTAGTGTGCCATCACCAGAGTTAATACAAAGAGGAATAAAAGAAATCAGTAAAAAAAATGATTGCAGAAAATTGTCTTTGAGAGCAAGTGTGTGAACCCCCTACACATTGAGATTGTGCAATAATAAATAATAAGAATGAAACATATTGGTGCAATTAGAAATCCTCCACGTGATTAATATGATAGTGTTTATTAATTTTTAGCATTGACCATAGAATTTTCTTTGGTTGGATGATGAAATGTGTCTAGAATCAAGGGTATTGATCATCTTATCTTAGAATTGAGATGATTTATTAACATATCTATACTCATCCCATGATCTAGATCCATACTTTTTTTGGAGAATTTATTCACTACTCCATGGATTTAATTGAAGAATGAATCATCATGTGAAGAGTTGAACATGTTTTCCTTATAGACTTAAATTAATCTACTGATCTTTAAGAATACTTGGGAAATCAGTTAATGGCACTCGTCATTGGTCTATGCTAGAGAAAGTTTCAAATATTACCATTTTACCTATGATTACATCATGTGTTTTTCTCTATATTAAAACATTGAATGAATCTGTAACTCAAATACTTCAACCATTATCTAATGAATTCAAACCATCAATTTTAGTGGGGTTTTAATTTTCAGTAGAGTGGAATGATATTGATTATTTTAGCCTCAAAATTCATGATCTGTATGAAACTATTTATTCTATGGTGAGTTTCACTTCTAATGCGGTATTCTCATAAAAATGAAAATGTGTAGATTTTAAGTTGGGATGATTCTTAGTGATCTCTTAGATATGGATTCAGTCATTATCTCTAGTGGTACTCTCAAAATCTTTGATAGATATTCACACATTATCAACAAAAAATATAGATTTTATATAAAGGTGACAATGTTTTTGGGAATAATAGCATTTCTTGATCCTCTAAGATTAATATTGGAGATTTTTTATTCATCATGTGGCCCTATTGGCATCAAGATATGATCTACTTAATGAAGGATTGGAATTTTAAATCTTTACCGGTGTCACAGGAAAGATTATTTTAATCATGGAATACCCAGTTTGATCTTACTGTTGGTCAATTCAAATCTTCGTTCTGATCAGTGTATAATCATGACTCCTTTATCAAGGAAGTTCATCTTCATCCCACCAAGAATAATTGATCCAGTTCTATGGTAAGAAAAAAATAAGGTGGAACATTTAATTGGTATTATTGACCATGATTATGGATTTATATGGTTCTCACTTTATTTTATAAAACATGGCTATGTCCTTTCAAATTTTTGAGATTTTATGATGATCTATGTATGATATATGGTATGGTCACATCAAATATATGGCAATTTCATTCTACTTTTTCCCGTTTTTGGTTTTGTAATATGTGTTTTTAACCCATGATAGATTGTGTGAATGAACCATAAGAAATAAATTCATTAAATGATTGAATATAAGAATATTCTCAAGCAGTTGACTGCATCTTCAAAATAAAAAAACTATTATTCAAGGTCTAGATCAGCCATTAGGAAGAAATGTCGTATTCAACCCATTAATTTTCTATTTTTGAGTGATTCAATCAACCATTAAAATAAAATACGAGGCTGATTAATTTTTTTGATGTTGTTTAGTTTTCTACAAAACATAAATATTTTTTTGTGTACGATAAAATTCAGGAACAAAACAAATTTTGAATTTACCATTTACAGAATGAAAAAATAAAATAAAAAATACTTAACCAAAATCCTTTCAATAATTAAGACTAGATTAACAATGATTCTCCAAAAAATATAAATCAACTTGGGTGTTGGATCAAATTCGGGGTATTTACAAAAAATAATAAATAGAAAATTTTGAAAATATGGGTTCATATCACTACTTGATAAGAGAAAGGGGGATAAAATTTTATTTCTCTTATATAGATAAATATTTGGAGGATTAAAAGTTATATTTTACAGGATATTCATGTGATATTTAACAATAATAAATCATATAAATATAAGGATGATCCCTTGAATATATCCATTATTATGATTGGAAACATCCAAATTCATTATCGATAGATTAATTACCATTATTAGAAGATTAATTATTCCATGATGGGATCCCAAAAATTTGTAAGTGGACCCCAAAAATCTCCCCATCATGACCAATTTGGGGTAGAATATTGAATTTCAGTCTCCTTGCAGGCTTCCAACATCCATTTCAATTGATTATTTTTCATCATATCATTCGTATTATCATTAGTGAGAATTTTCTCAATTTTAAACAATTTTTCTTCCAACACATTATTGATCTAATAATATCACATGTTATTTTTTTTGACCTAGAATGGGGTGTCGTGTTCTTTATTTGATGAAATATTCTCTGATTATTACAATATAGAATATAATTCTCCTAAATCAATCATAGTTCCCGTAGAAACTTATTAATTCATAGTATCACCTTAAAATATTCTGGGATTTCAATATAATCTTCTTCCATGGTAGATAGAGAAACAAGATTCTATAGTTATTATTATCATGAGAATGGTACCCATTCAAATGATAATTGGTATTTAGAAAGGGATTTACTCATGTTAATATCTTTAACTATATCTACATCTTTTTTCCTTCTATAATAGTATTATCTTTTCCAAAACATAAATAATTACTGGATATACTTTATAGATCCTTAATATCCATTTAATTATTTCACAATGTTCATTTCATGAATTTGATAAGTTTTTTTTAAATAACAACATTTTGAGAAATATCTAGTCTGGTTCAAACCATAATATAAATAATACTTACAACTATAAACCAATAAGGAACGTTTTCCATCTCTATTTTCTCCTATTTAGTTAATAGAATCTCTCTTGATGTCAGCCTAAAATGACTCAAATATGGAGTAAAAATTGGTTATTGTCTAACCCATGTTAAATATTTCATGAAAATTATAAATATACCATTACTAAGATATCTAATTCCTTTGATTCCTCATATCATAAGTAATCATTATACCAATAATATGAGTAGCCTCTCATAAGTCTTTAATTTCAAAATATTTGTTGAAATTCTTCTTCAACCTATAAATCTTTTCAGTACATCTACCAATAATCAATATATAATCAGAAAAATAAAGAGAATAATTAAATTTATACCTTAAAAACTCTTTAGGATAATATTTTAATATATAGCTGTTATTTTGCACTCATATTTCTCAATAAATGATTCAAACTTCTTGTACTATTGATTCAGTTCCTTTTTCAGACTACATAACTTTTCTAATGTTTACATACCATGATTTATTTACCTTTCATCTACAAAACTTCTAGCTATTTCATGTGAATCTCCAAATATGACCAAAATGTAAGAATGAATTATTTATATCTATTTATTGAACCTCTAGGTTGCCACTGGCCACTAATCCAAGAACAAATCTAATAGAATTTTTTTTACCCTAGGATAAAAAATTCCTTCAATATCAATACTTTCCTTCAGAACATATCCTTTGACAACTATCCTAGATTTTTAGTGTGGTTGTAATCCACTCTCTTATCCTTTAATAATTTACACCCACCTATTATTGAGTTCCTTATTTCCATATAGTAACTCCACCAATTTAATTTTTTAGTTTTTAAGTAAGGATATCATATCCTCTTGAATAGAATTTTTATATTCCATCTTCTTTTTTTCCTGGATGGCATGATCACAACTTTCTAAATATCCTCTATTATATAGCACCACATACTCATGTGGTTAGTATTTGTGACTCAATTTTAATTATCTAGTGTATCTATTAAAATTTTATTTGGGTGGAATATGTTCCAAAATATTTGATTATAGATACTTATTACCTGGTGTTGATTTATCACCAATGTCACAATTCAATCCCACACTGTATAAAACTGATAGTAGTGAGACTGGTTCTAGATTGATTGGAATATCCTCAAACTATGACTTATTTTTATTTCTTATCTTCCCAAAATATTCAACCAACTAATCTTTAAGGAACAATACATATCTTCTACTAATTATCCTCCCACTTATAATATCCTTTAGTTATTATCTAAACTCTTCATGATTATACACTAAAAAGATAAAACTTTATCCCTTTCCATCCAATTTCACCCTCTCATATTTCTGAATATATAAAAATTTCCTATTTTTAAATACTCTCAAGTGTATGTATAAAACATTTTTCCCTATCCAAAACCTTTCTGGAACATCCTAGTTTAATGAAACTATTAGAGAAAGGTTGATAAGATCAACTACGGTCCTCATTTCCTCCCCCTAAAATTTGTTTGGAATATTTTTATTCATGACATTACAACAGACTCTCTCGCATATGGTTTTTTTCATACCATTACCACAATATTATGTTGAGTTTTCATTGAAATTTATTTTTTCATCATGGTGTTGAAACTCCTATAATATTCTTGAAATTGGCCATGGTATTATACTTTATTTTCTATACACAAACTTGGATCATTTTTTCTCTTTCTATTTCAACCATTACATTAAACTTCACGAAAAAATCCTACACGTGATGATTAATTTTCAAAGAAAAAAACACAAAATTGTCAAGAATGATCGTCAATGTTGTTTAAAAAATAAGTAGGACCTCTCCTCAATTCGTTTCTCATCATGAAAACATTAGTGTGTATCCATATTGGTACCTTTGATACCTAGTATCGAGTATTTTTAGAGAGAATTCAAATGACTCTCTATCTTTCTCTTGTTTCCAAGCTATCTATGGCACACTTCTGTAGGAACCTCTATTCTTGTTGTAATGACTTTTCCACCACATGGTTTGGCATCTGTGAGGTAAAGAGAAGTATTTTTCTTTAATCTAGAAATTATAATGTTACCATTAGTAATTTAAGAATTCCAATCCCTAAAGGAACTATCGTTTCCATCTTCATAATATATTCTAGTGGATATTAGATTAATAAAAATATAAAGAACACGCCTCACATCCTTCAATTAAAACTTGAATATAATATTAGTCTCAAGAAAATTATTTCCAACACTTGTAATTTTGGATGTTCCATAATTTCACCTCTTGACACGTCAAAAACATCCTAAAGTGTAAGATAATATGAAATATCATTGAGTGGTGACATGGTAGGAGGAACTTGAATAAAGCACCCATGTCAAATATTAGCTTGAAATATTAACATGATATTCCTAAATAATAACAATCCCATCATTTGCAGCTGCAATATAATTATTTTGGTTTTTACTTTTTTGATTTATTTTCTCTACCTTCAGTTTATGTCACTCGAAAATTAAGTGTCTAGGATTTCCACCATGGTGTCACTACATGCATTATCTCATTTGAGATTTTGACCGCTTCCTCCTTTGCTGATTTTGACCACAATGTTATTTTACTCTGCTTCTTTCCTTTCATTTCACATTCCCTTATCTTTCAATGAAAATATCCTCTAACTATAGAGTATATACTACATAATTCCTTATTGATTATTATGTTATCATTATTTCCTTCACATTTTCAATGGTGTTGTTTACATCTATAGAGGAATTTATAGTTAACACAATAAGTATTTCCCAAATCTTTGAAAAATTTTAACTCATCATCAACCATTTTTTTATAGAATTTAGTTGACTAAAAATACATTGTATCTTTTTAATGCTCTCTAATCATTATTCCCATACTTTTACATCATGTTTACAAGTTACCATATCATGATTTGATTATTATGTGTCATTTTCATTACATACATATTTTATAATTTTATCTATAGAACAAACGTGTCATGATTCTTGAATTTTTTTGAAGGTACTCTAGTTGATACACTATTTATTTTAAGTAGCATACTTCTTATTGATCACTACACAATCCACATCAACTAGATGGGTACTAGTAAGATTATTTTTAATAGATTTACCACTATCAATAGGTTTCTTTGGTGACCATTCAATGGGATTAATATCCTCCACTATGGGCTTCCATATATCTTTAATATATACAAGATATTCCGTTTTATATTTCTAGAAGAAATTATTAAGGATATAATCTTAAATAGGTTACATGAATTTTCCCTTATATATATAGTATGAATTTAAAAAATCTAACCATATTGATGTATCTAAAGTAGAAGAAATAGTAATAATTGTCTTCTGGATTTTTTAAAACATACTCCAATTCACCATGATATTTTTCAAATAATACAAACGATTCATATTGATTAAGGAGGTAATGTTAGAGTATTTTTCTAGAGATTCCAGCAAAAAAGTCACTGAAAATTCACCACCAATGTGAATAGTGTCATTTTCTCCGGCATGGGTGTACTGTATCACCTTAGGTTTGACTAGAACATTGAATGGTCTTAGATATATTGATTTAGCTTAGTTTAAAATGTTTTTATGCCATTAAAATAATCTTGATAAGAACTTCATGAAATTGATTATAAAACTGATTAAAATCATAGTGAATTTTATATTAACTGAAACATGTTTTATTTTCATCTTAGTTTTGACTAACTTTCCTTTTATACCACTTAATTGTGGTAACATATGTCACAAACAAAAAATTACACATAAACATAAATTTAAACAAGAACAATGCATGGGATTTATGTCTTTCAATGATGTGTTTATTCCATGAGAGAAGGGGGCCAAAATTTTATTTATTTTCTCTAGATTAATCCTCAAAGGATTAAAAGTAACATTTAATTAGATATGGAAGTGATATTTAAAGATGAAAAATTATAGTTGTCAGTGGTTGGTTCTTTGATTATTTCTACCGTCATAATTGGATGTGTACAAGTTCATTTTTTACAGATTAAATGCTATTGTCAAAAAATTAATTACTCCCATTATGGAATCCCAAAAATTTGGGAGTATCCCCCACAAGTAAAAGGTGTGTATGGTCATTGATGTAGTGAGAATATGGTATACTCTTGATTGAGCTTGGTCCAAAATGATTCTTGATAAACTTGTTCTAGAGTTTCGATAGAAAAGATGTTACCTGAATTAAATAAAGTGGAATGGAAAGTATATTTATGATTTCTTGATAACTTTACTAAAGTTAAGTGTTTATAATAAATTATGGTTAGAATGGTTGATAGAGTTTGTATTTTGGTAGAACACATGAAGATAAATAACTAAGATTCCACTGATGAAGGTAACATGTGGGTCCTAAATAGATCATCAAAAAATATAATCAATTTAATGAATTATGAAATTAAATTTAGTGGAATATGAGAATATGAGGTGTTTTCATGTAAAACTCCACAAATTGATAAATAATAACTTCAATGTAATTTGTTACTAGGAAAGAAAAAAATAAAATTTGTGAATTACACTAAAAAATATATACATGGCATGAAAATTGATTCATTAAGAGAAAGACAATTATTTTGACAAAAATTTAGAGGTTTTTAAAATATAAAATAGTTTAAAAAATCATCTAAATTTTTATTGATGTGGAAACATGTGATGTGTCATCTTAATTAATAAATTGAGCTAGTGTCGTTGGAGTATTAAGAAAGTCAAGCTGAAGATCATTTTTACTACAGCCATATGGACAAAGATGACTATTACTTTGTATTATAGAAGTTATTTTGGTGGTTTTAAATAAGATTTTGAGTTTATTTTACAAGTCATTACCAATTCATGAATGTTCTATTTTATTTGTTTCTATATGTTCCTTTATCTATAAATGTTTTCATTAATTCTAATTGAAGTTTTGTGTTGTGTTCTTTCCTCTTATGTGTTGTGTTGTGACCTCCTCTCCCATAGAGACCTAATTTCACTTCTTGTTCCAATGGAGGTAACTATAATATTTTTTAATCATGATTATCATTTATCTTACTTATTTTTTTTAAGAGAATTCATTTTCAGTTAAAACGATTAGATAAATGGTTTCTCTTCTTTTATCTATCTACTATTTTCTTCTCATCACATTTATTCTTCCTCCTTCCCTTCATCTACACACCTCATCATAATGTATATTTGAACTATATAGGTGATGTTTGATGAGTTTATTGATAAATTGTATTTAAACAGAGGTGTTTATTACATGTCAGATGTTTCAATGTAGTATTTAAATTGTTTATGTAAGATATATGAGAGATCAATGGTTTGGAGTCTTTCATTGAATCAATTAAATAAGATCCAAATTTTTTTAGAACAATGTTAAATTTTCACTAATATATTTTACATAAACTAGTATTTTTATTGAATTTATTATATATTCTAATTTTAATTCTTTGTGATCCTCATTATCATTGATATATATTCATATTCACTACATTTTTCATATGAATTTAACATTATTCCCATATTATTTCATGCTTTAAGTGTTTTTTTATGTAAAGAAATAAGTAGAATTGGAAATAAATGTATATTAGTTTCCTCTTCGTGAGATTGAACCCAGAGCGTGTTCCATTATGATTCAATACATGAGAAATAAGAAATATTTTGATTGTAGAGTCATGAAAATTATATTTTATTAGTTGAATTTATTTCTAGGTAGACACAAAATTTTATTATCTTTTTTAAATTTTATATTTAAAGGTAAAAAGCTAAATATATAAATGTTTACAAAAAAATAGTTATACCTATATAATCATAGATGACCCCGACATTGAAATATCAAAAGGATGTGATGAATTTTATTATTAGAAAATTGTTAATGATTCTGTATACTTATCCATCATCTAGTCTATTAAAAGTATAATAAAATTGTTCTTTTTTTGGATAAAATAAATAGGGAAAAAAACAATACTAAACACCAATTAAAAATGTTTATTGAGATAAATATTTAAACTAAAATTATGATTATTAGTCTAACTAACAATAAAAATAGTGTCTACTAAAACAAGAACTATGATCTTTCTCACTCAAAGAAATTTAATCATAATTAAAAACAGTGATGGATTGGATGTGGAAGATTATTAAGAAAATATAATATACAATAGCCCGAATAAACTCTATTATCCAAGGTATGGAAAGAAAAAAGATGAATAAAAATTTACAACTAACTTCATTAGGTGAAAAATACATTATGAATATTAAAAAGTTATTATAAAATCATCCATGGTTCATTAATTTTAATTTTTTATAATATCTTCAATTATTTTTTCCTTAGATGATATATTTGAGGGATTTTAAATTGAAATTGATGAAGAATTTATATATTTCGTGTAAAGAGAAAAACACACTAACCAACCACACTTTTATAGAAAACCTTCAACACAAATATTACAAGTTTTGGATAAATAATAAACCACATTAGACATAGTTTTATTTTAAGAAAGGATTGATGATAAATAGTATTCTACCATATAAAATGAAATATGTCTATCTTTATCAAGGAATATACCTGAATAGGTGGGTGGGGGGAATGAATCTAGGTACTTAATATTTATATTTACTTTAAATATTTTTCACTCAACTTGAAGAACACTCTAATCTATGTCTTTATTTCTATTTAAAGTTAATAATTAATTAAATTAAACATATGATTTTACTTTGTTCACCCACAATTGGATACATCAAAAGAGCATGCATGGAAATGTTGATATAAACCAATCATAATCAATATATCATTACTTCAATGTTTATAATTTTGGATTAGTCTCACTGACCCTCCATGTTCACTACCATGAACATTTGTAAAGCTCACTACTATACTACACTAAATAACTCACTAATACTCATGATATGATCATCTTCTATAAAAAAACGTTGACTAAAATATTCAGAAAAATAGTGTTCCTTCTTAAGAATAGTTGTGTCAAAATTCTAGCTCGATATTCAAACTCTTAAATCAATCCCTTATTCGAATCCCCCTTTTCATAAGAGATATAGAATTTCTCTTCACTCTACCTTAATATTAAACTCATCCTCCTATCCCTAAAATAGATTATCATTTTAAATCCCCTAAAAAATTTAAATTATATATTTGGCATGAAATAATGAAGTTAAGGTCTTTAAAAATCTACTAGAAACCATATATTGATTGATAATTACAATTTTCATAAAATCCCTTCAATTCATGTCATATATTTTAAAGATTTTCTAACTCGAATGATGAAATGAATTACCATATGGTGTGGCGCCATAACCTTGGTTGTTTTTCTCTACACACTATATTTCATGATTGTATCCTTCTTATATAAGACATTTTTCATAGGGATACTTCCAATGAACCATGACCTTGATAACAACCATAGTAAGAATCCCCTTTCATCAAATATAGATGCATAATCCAGAAAACTCTGCTCCACGCCCTTAGAATGAATCCCCCTGCCTTATAGGTGGATTCCCAATCCACTAAACCTTAAAATAACATGGTTTATATCTATTATCAATTTTTATCAATTTACTTCCAAGATCAAAATGACTATTTCCATGGGTATGGTTAAGAAATCCATCAATAAACAACTCAAACAAGTAATGGGTGAATTAACCATGGGGTGTTTTATGTCATGGTGAATACCTGATTCATTGATTTGAACAAAAATCTAAAATGCTACTTTATTCAAACAACTATTTTTTTTGGAAAAAAATCATGCATTTGATTTTTCAAAAAACAGAGAGAAAATATTTTTAGAGTGTGTTTTTTCTAAAAATCTCCCCCTTTGGGTTTTTTGAAAACTCTTAAAAAATAATAACTTCAAATAACACTAAGTAAGCACAAATCATCGACATTCAACTCCCAAAATCATGAATCAATGATTCAATAATTAGTAAATATAATCCAATGTGAGAAATGGTTTGTGTGATAAATAAGATTTAAATTAAAATATTTTCACGAGTATATACCTTGAAAGTAATCCTAATAATAATTCTCCACCTAATTCATCCTAAAACATAATCCCCATTTCAATCATATTTGAACAATTTCTCTTTTAAGATATATAACCCCCTTTTTCTATGAAACCAACAAGATCACTTCTTTGTAAGGTTACATGAGAGGGTTAAAAATAAAACAATGATATTTAAGGAGTTCCATACATTTATCTTTAGATAAAATTTCTTGGAGGAATGGGGTTCTTCAAGTTCTATATAGGTAGATGGTTCGGTTGGACTCTAAGTTCTAACCGATGATTTTCAAAATTTACCTTATGTACTAACTTTTTCATTAATCTGTAATTTTTTCTTGAGTTAATACATACTCCAAATTCACTAAACACTACTCAACCTTTACCATTATGAAATGATACTTAATCTCTATGTGATTTGTTCTTAAATGTTTTATGTAATTTTTTTCCAATTTCTATAGAATTGGAGTTGTAACACATGATTAGAATAGGTGATTAAAGTTTAATTCCAATGTCTTCAAGCTATTGTTTCATCCAAAAAAATTGAGTGAATTATTGGGTTGTAAAAATATACTCAGAAAAAATTGTTCTTAATAATATATATTAATATTTCTTACTAAATCATTAGATGAAATAATTACTGAGATAGAATACACCACCAGATTTTGATTTCTGATCATTAACCAAACCTACCCAATCTATATCAGATTATCCCAACAACTGTTGTTGTGAATTCTTGTAGTGAAACAACCAATACTCTACCATATGATTGCTATAGTGAAGTATCCTTTGCACAACTATCATGTGACTTTATTTTGGAAACCTTTGAAATCATGAGGCTTGATATATACAAAACAAAATATCCAATTGATTGGAATTCAAGTATAATAAACTGCTAATCATTTGTCTATAAAGTGTGACATTTACTTATTTTATTTATCTATATTTTGATAATTGTTTATACGTATTGGATAGATTTTCAATCGGGCTTGAACCATCCCATGGAATTTTTTTAGAACCACTTTATAATATTTATTTTGAGATGTGGATAACCCATTATTTATTTGAATCATTTGTAATCTAAGGAAAAGTGATAATTCACCAATAAGAGACACCTTAAATTATCACCTCATAAGATCTAAAAATATCATTCATTGGATGTTATATAATCCTCTAAAGATAATATCATCTATATACAAAAGAAACATCATCCAATACTCATTTAATTTCTTAATATAGAGGATTTTATCAACCCATCCCATGGAAATATGAGATTATTTAGATATTGTTCCATTCTTGAGTACCATGCTCTTGGTGCCTGATTTAGCCTATAAAGGACCATTTCAATTGACATAATTTAACTTTATCATTATTAATTATAAATTCATATGTTTTCTTGATTTATATTTCCTCTTCGAGGATCCAATTTAGAAAATATGATTTGATATTAATTTGGAACACCTTGAATACCTTAATTAATACCATTTATAAGAATAATATTCTTGTTTCAAGTTTTTCCACAAATAAAAATGTTTCATCCACATCAGTCCCTTCAATTTTTGAATACCTATGCACATAAGTTAGGTATTTTTCTTTATAACGTTTCCATCTTCATTTAATTTATTTTAAACTATCGATTTTGTCCTAATGATGTTTTTTTTCATGTCGACTTAGAACAATTTCCCATGTATTATTAATTTCTATTTGGTTAAGAAACTCATAAATATATTTTACCCAAATTTAAACTTTAAAATATTATTCAAAATATTTTAGTTCTTATATAGACTAGAAATACATATTTAATGGTGTATTTATCTTTTTTATAAATGGTGGATGAACGATCTTCAACAATATTTTTTAGTGATTATATCCCTATTTGATTATTGTATAAAAACCTATTATTATGTCCATGTTTTCTTCTCATTAGTTATTTTATAAGAGTTATATATAACCCTTATAACCCCATAATCCATAAAATTCTTCATATCTTTCATCTTTAAAAAATCGATATTTTTCATGTGAATCTTGCTCAATCGAATTTGAACACTATTGAATAGTCATTATCTCGGGATCATCATCAACTACAAAAATATCATTACTTTTAATCACTTTTACAAGCCTTTTATTGAATCATAAATATAATATACTCTTTGGAAAAGTTCCATGAAATATTCCATCATCACTACAAAATTGAAACATTCTATTATTTTCTATGTTGAGAATGAAACACTTGCTTTCAAACACCCTAAAGTATTTATGTTTAGGATTATTTATATATTATATTTTATATGGTTTTTTATCTTTATAGTATAATAATTAGGATATATTGAAGATTTTTACCAATACTTATAATGAATATTTCTAATATTTCTTTAGTAATACATTTTCAATAAGCATAGTCCAAGCCTTGTTATTGATGATGTGATTCCTTATGTCAAACACTACATTATTCAAAGAAGTTATAACTACTGAAACTTGATGTCGAATCCCATGCTAGTAAAGATACTATTCCACTTTGGTATTTGTAAATTCTATATTGTTGTTAGTGAAAAACGTTTTTATTTTTACACCAAGAATATTTTTTCTTGACAAAGATGTCATGTGATATAATTAAACACTTCAAATTTTTGACCTATATCCATAAGCATTGACATTATACTGAAATAATAAACAAACAATACACAATAACTTTTTTTACATGGATTTAAGTTTAATCAGTCCATATACATTCACTAGCAAGATCTTAAGAAGTCTTGATGAGTTCCACTTCTTTAGTGGAGAATAATTTCGAACCATCTTCCCATTTTGACAATAATCACATGTGTGAGTGTGATCATATGTAATATTGGAGATGTATTGAGATACATTAGACATAATTGTATTTTATAAGTAATTTTATCTAATTTGGATAAGCTTTTTATGTCACAGGGTATTATCATATTCCATGGACGTAATATAACTATTATCTTCAACAAAAAGTTAAATATTATTGTTTTTCATTTTTATTTCATAATGACTAAACGATATCTGTTTATAATTATGAATAACTTATTATTTAACACCAAAATTTTCCCATAGTCACATAATTAACTAAACAATTGAGTATTAGTATTAAGGCCTTCATCAAAGAGAACATATGTTCTCCTGAGATATTTACCCCCAACATTAGCTTTCTTGGATACAACAATATTGATACCCTCTATGTTTCTATAACAAACAACACCATATTTATTAAATTTTATACCCATGATTATGTATCCATTAACATTCATATGAGATGTATATCCTCTATCCAAATTCCATATGCATGATTTTTCCATTGCTCTAAAAGTAATCTCAGCTATATTATTGTTATCATACTTTTTTTCTTCACCCAAGATATATATCCCACCTATATTGAAGGTTAATAAAATATATTTCCCTTTGACTCCAAAAATATTTATTTAACATAAAATACATAGATATTTTTGTTGTTTTAGTTTGTTGGATGAAGACTCCAACTATTTTTTTCCACCCTTCTAATATTCACTTAGAACTATCTTCTTTACTCTTTTTGAACAATTGATAGATTTGTTACCAAAACCATAGAAACAATAACAATAGAATATAAAATAATATTAAAAAATAGAAATCCCTCTTGGATATTTTTAGTTTTTAGAGATATCTCTTGGTAATAGAACACCCATATCTTATTTATCCCATACTTCCACAATGGAAACATTTTATTCTTGGAATCTTCTTATTATAATTAACTAATTTAAATGTATATTTTTTAGAAGTGTGAAGATATAATTAATATCATATATTTGGTTCTTGAGGTATAGAAACAACAATGGTTTTCTTCTTTATGATTTCATTCTCTACAACTAATTTCCTTTTTTTTGAATTACTTATGTAATTGGAATGCATTCCCTAGTGAATTACCCATATAAACTTAAAGCCTTGATAGGAAAAAAATTATTTTATAAAATTGGTGACATACTAGGTGTGATAGAACCTTCTTGATCCTCATGCTTATGTTTCCATCTTTTGACTTATTTTTATAGCTCCTCAATTATCATGAATTTCTCTTTCAATGATATCGATACCCCGTCAATGATTCTAGATTCCTCTTAAATTGTTAGTTTCAACTAAGTAACTTTATTTAAAATTTATGAACTTCATAATTTGTGATTTTCAAATTTATATTTTAATTATAACATATTTTATTCATATTTTTGTGTATAGATTATAGATTTTGGAATAACTACACGAGACTACTTTGTTTTGGCCCTCCAAAAATCACTTTCTTCAAGGGTTTCCTTGAGTTTAACCTAAGTATCAACTATTCCCTTCAAATAATTTTCAACATCACTAATATTATCTTTTATAGTATATAATAATGTATCTTAATCAAGATCATTTCTATATTTATCCTCTTAAATTTCACTTTCATCAGATTTTACAACTTCTTGTGAGATAAAATCATTTTTGAAAACAATCTTTTCATTCTTCAAATCTTCCTCATCATAATTTTAAAATTTATTTGGACATTTAGCCTCAAGATGTCCCACTTTTTCACCCATGAAATAAGAAAGTGGAATATTGCCTTTAAACATCCCTTTTTCTATTCTATTACAAGAGTAAATAAAGGAAATTATCTCGTTAATTTTATTCTTCTTCTGAAACTTTCTTCGCTATGAGTTTCTTAATGGATTTAAAATCAACTTCATTAGAATTTAACTTTAACCAAGAATCATTGTATTCATTTCAAATCTCATATAATTTGATATTTATATGGAAGATATCCAGAGATATTTTATTCAGGTCATTTTCTTCTAGAACTGACACATTTTCATTTAACCATGGATGAATTCTTATCATGATTATTTTTAAAATTTTCTCATCTTTGAGATCCTCACAAAGCCCACACATATCTTTAATAAAATAATTTAGTCAATAAAAATTAGTATTGACCTTATCACATGGAATAATTATAAATTCAAAATATTTATTCCATAAAACTGATAACTTTTTTTCATAAACCTTTAAATATTCTTTATAGATATTCAGAAGTTTTCCCCACATAATATGAGTTGTTTTACAAAAAATTACCTATGTGTAAATTAAATTTTCTAGTTTTCTTAATTAGGTATTAATTTCCTTTTAATTCACATAAAATTATCTTTGATAATAATTTTATAAATCTTTACTATCCATTATCATAGAAATACCATTCATATCATCCATAAAAAAACCTTTTGTAAAACAATATTGTTTCATATGGATCTTCTGTAATTAAAAGATTATTATCTTCAAATATAGTAATTCCTTTGTGGATGCAAATTTTATTCATGATTAAGAGAGTGAGTGGAGTTCAAAAAAATCTATCCTTTGATTCCACTTATTGGTCATTTATCAATAAATATACCCTGATAAGGGGAGTGGGAATTAGGGTATTTTATTATTATTGTTGTTATAAATCTTGTTCACTCAACTTAAGAAACACTATAATATAACCCTTTATTTTTATCTAGAGAGAATAAAGAAATCAAAAAATAAAATTATTTTACTTGGTTCACCTACATTGGGATTTTTTTGAGGATCATGAATGGAAATGTTCCTATGCACTAATAATAAAACAGATCAAAGCTTAAACATTTACATGTTTGGAGTGGTCTCACTAACCCTCCTGGTTTATTAACATGAACATTTAGAAATCTCACTACACTCTAACACCATTTAGTCCTCTAATCCTCATGATTAAAGCTTCTTCTAAAAAATATTTTTATAAAAATATTATCCAAATACCATGTTTCCTCTTTAACACAGTTGTGTGGAACTTCTAGTGAGATATTATAACTCCTAGATCACCATATTCTTCAACTTCCCCTTTTTAGCAGAGATTTTAATTTCTCTTCACTATAACTTTATATTATGAAAATCCTTCTAGCCCTAAAATAGATACTTCTTTTAAACACACTTCTTTACAACACCTTGATATTTTTGTGAAATATCTGTTTTCCAAATGAATATAATCTGTTTGATATTTTTCATTAAATACAACACCAATTTTAAACGAAACATGACCTACATTCAAAATATTATTATTTAATATGATAGTTATCACCTAGTTATTAGAATTATGGGTATGAATATGATTAACTAAATTATGATAATATATGGTTTAAAAATGTGTAAAATATGATTTATTTGGTGACCAATTAATTATAAATGAGAATGAAAACTATTTTGAAATAAAGGAAATAATTTTCTAAAAAACTATTTTCTAAAAGAAACTTCCTTTTACATCAATAAATTAAAAAAACACTTTTTCTAAATTATTTTAATTAAATTTATATATTATATATTAATTCAAATGTTTAACACTCATCATACGCGTTTTTAGACAAGTGATGTGAATAAATCCAATTTTATTCTTAAAAACTATATTTTTCTAAAAAGTAGTTTTATAACCTATAGAACACTTATTTTAAAAGTTATTTTTAAAAATTTAAAAAAAAATTATTTGAAAAAATTTCATTTTTAAAATCATAATTATAAAATAATTAGAGAGTATTTTTAATAATTTTTGAAGAATATAATTTTTTCGATCAATAGTGAAAATACTAGTTTTTATTAAGAATTTTCATTTATATTAAAGAATTTTGAAAATTATAAATTGTTTTAAGGTTGTTTTTTAAAAATTTTCTCAATTATATTTATATATTAATCCAATTTATTTCATTAGAATCATTTTCATATTGAATTTTGATATAAAAACATTTTAAACTTTTAAACATTTTCTATTTGAAAACTCGCTTTCTCATTACATCAATGAGATTAATTTTAAATTAGAAATTTCAAATTTTGTGAGAGGAATATGTCAAAATAGATTAGATATTTTGAATTAAAATAATTTATATTATTTGATAATGACAACTAAAATTTTTACCTTAATGAATAGTAAAAATAGTAAAAATGGGTTATTTACCACAGTTAAGGTAAAAATGTGTTTAGCGGGGTTAACTTAAAAATATAAGGGTTACAAATAACCCAAAATTTTCCCAAAAAAAATTTAAAGGAATATTATGACCATATATTAATATTTTTGAGAATGTATCATTTTAGAGCCTTGTAGCATGTGAAAAATGAGGGTACGCCATTTTCTTTTCAAAAATTACAAGTGGGTCACTCTCTTAACGTAGAAAATTCCACCACTATATTGTTATTTAATTGTTAAAATACACTTTAGATCAACCAAGAACAACCCAAATCACTTCCTTAATCCCTTAATAATATCCTAGAAGCCCAAGTTTTGTTATAAATTTAGCCTAAGAATCCTTTTGGAGAGAACCAAAAGAAGTTGTCCGAAGAAGAGGTAACATCCCCAATCAAGTGTTTTATTTTATTTCTTCCTATACTTCTATAAATTATTATTAAACAATGATTATATAATAACTTTTATTTCTTCCATATAATAACATGTTACTATGTTTATTTAATAACCTAAATCCTTCTCCCATTCCATTAAATGGGTTACTAAATCATCATTTATGTGTTCGGCAGACTAAAACCTCAAGAAACATGTTTTATTTGTTTTCCATAACCACCCATCTAGAATGTATATAATTATGGATTTATTAATAATATATTTTATTTATCATATTATTTTTCTTCTTGAAAAATGATATCACATGGACATTTTTTACTTTCCATTTCGGGGGAATTTGATAACGTCGTCCGTGTATACGATAGAATACTACCTCATGAAGCGACTTGATTCATTCAAACATTACATGGAAGGTAATAAAGATAGTTTTAAGGAAACTATGTGATATATATTACATAAAAAATATTATTCAATGGTAATATATTATTTAAATGTATTTGTTTCTTTTCGTCTAGAAAATGGAAACAACATTCAAATTTATATATTTCCAACCATCTTTGTAAATACTATATTGATTGTTTTGTATATAAATTTAATAGTGATTTATAAATAAATATATAATGAATGTTTATTATATTTATATTATTTCAAACATTATGGATATGATATGACCATGATAAATCTAAGATGGTCAAAAATAAAAAATGAAAACATACATGAAAAATAAAGTAGTTATTTCTCAAAACATAACATTAAAAAAGAATTGTTAGTAAAAGGGTAATACAAGGTTATAGGTAAATAATATATGGTATTATATATATATATATGGTTCTTTATTAAATTTATAATAAAAAATATTTATTATATAGTAGGTTCAAATGTGTATGAAGGAATTCGAGACTTATGTTTAGGGATATCCAACTAAATTTTTAATTCTATGAGACTCATACAATATTCACCCCTTATTTTTTATGTTGAATATACAATGACCATGGATTTATTTTATGAATTTTCTATGAATAATTATTGGGATTTTCATATTCGTTTTTGTATATCTCTTTTATGGGATTTATGGTTCAAAAATTACCAAAGTGGTAAGGGGTATTTGGATCAATTTTCATTCTTTGAGAAATATAATATGTTATACATATATCATATTTTATGAGGTGTATATATATTAACTTCTATATGTAATATCATGAATTTATTTATTCTCATGATATTTTATTTTTCATTTAATATTAACCTTTCATGGGGATTCAGATTCAATGTTACCAAAGTGGTAATGGTTTTTTGTTACAATCTCATTATTTATCTAGATTACTCATGATTATGATTTTAAAGATGAAATATTATGTTATATATCTCAAGATAATCATGTATTTTATTGTACTCGAGTTATTTTTTGAGAACACATGTGTTCCCTTTATTTTCCTCTCTTTATGTACTCAAGAGTTTAAAATCAAACATTTTATAAAAAAAATCTTCATTTTTCTCTTTGGTTGAAAATAATTTTCTTCAAAATCCATGGTTTCTAAAAAAAATTAAAAAAAGTTTTTAAAATTATCTAAATTATTTTTTAAATAAAATTTTACCCATTTTTAAATTTTTAATTTTTTTAAAGGAATATTCCTAAAATTTTTAAAACAATTACCATTTAGATTTTATCAAAAAGTAAAATATATATATATTTTAAAATATATGACATGAAAAAAAATTCCACTGTCATGACCACTCAATGTTTAAAATATATTACACAGGTTTTCAGTGGTTATTTTCAAAGAAAATTATTTTAAAATATTTTTCTGAACTTTTAGTTAAAATAAGTATATTTTAAAATTGAAAAGGTTGTTTTTTTTCAAGAAATGATTTAAATTTTTTTTAATACTTCATTTATAATTTTAAAATTTTATTTAAAACAGGGATTTTCAAAATATTTTAAGGAATTCTTAGATTTTAAAAGTTATTTTCAATGAAAAGTTATTTTCCTCAAGAAAATTTCCATATTTATTTTTAAAATAATTTTTCCTATTATATGTCATCCATTGATGTTAATTTTTATTTAATAGGGTGTGATCGAAGCATACTATTTTTATTCTTTCTCTGAATGGTTTATGTTTATGAGGAAAAAATGATTACAAAATCGATTTCTCTTTTATGGGATATACCCTGATAAAATGATTATGAAATATGTTTCTTTTTTCATGGGTTATGCCTTGATAAAATGATGAAATGATTATGAAACTTGTTTTTTTCTATAGGTTATTTTATGATGAAATCTTTAGGGAAAAAAATTATTTCATGGGTTCTGATATGATGAATGTTTTATGATCTTGTGGTTCACATTTGTATGATTTTCATTATTTGATTGGAGGGACCCCTATCATCATTAAATTTATATGGTAAAGTTTTATATCTCATGAGATAAAAATGGGAAAAATGTTAATGGGATTGATCCACTATTAGAAATATGTGAGTCCTGGTCGACAATGGGAAACATGTGAGTATTGATCCACAATTGGAAATGGGTTCATTCTGGTCCACAATAAGAAACATGTGATAATTATTGATCCACCATGTTTATGGTCTTCATATTTAAACTTGACATATAAAATGGATTTCTATATATATGATTGTTCCACAATTTCATGACATTATTTTATGGTTCTTTTTTAATTTTTTCAATTTGTGGCCCATATTTTATAAATGATAATGTTTTATTTCATAAATCATGATTATGCTTATCTTATGCTTTAATATGTTTATAATTTGATATCTTCTACATCTACCCTTACTGATAATATGAGATCACTTTTCCTTATGTTTTCTTTATAAGTTTATAAATAATGGTGTAGGGATGGTATTCCTAATAGGATTAGTATGTGAGAATATCATTGTGGGTGAAGTTGAATATCTTTCATAAAATAAGAATATTTTTTTCTAGTATCCAAAGACACTAAAATATTAGGGTCATCAATTGTGTTTTTATGAAATTTATTTAATATTAATATAAAAAGACATGATATTTATGTATAAAAATCATGGGACTCTATAGTTGATATCCTATGATAGTTTTAGTTAACATTTTCAAGCTTTGATGAGAAAACTTTAGTGAGATTCATAGTGATATTTTTGAGGATATGTGTAATGACCTGGACTTTTTAAATGATATTTGTCACTTGGGGAAATTTGTTTCTTATTATATTACACACAAACCATATAACATTAATAATGATCAATGAAATAGTCACCAATGAAACTAATTACAATTCCAAACATTACAACTGTAAAAAAATAAAAAATAGAAAATAAAAAATGATACAATATGGATCACTCCAATCCATTAGAATCATCACCCCTTTGACCAAAAATACAAAAATAAAACAAAATATTAGTAAACTAATCAACATATTATAAAATCAAAATATATCACATTTTAAGGAATTGTGTTGAATATTGAATGAAATAATACAGTGGTATTTACATTTTATAAAAGAAAATGCAACAATCAAAATTTGATAGCTTTTGTACCTTTAGTAAAATATGATCTTTGTTCAATATAACCGTCAGAAAATTTAACCATTGGGAATTATACCATTTATTAATTAATAAAATGTTATTAATTTTTTATAAGTAGTGATGAAGAATAAAAATAAATATATAATGGAGAAGCAATGTACTCAACCGGTATAGTGATGCCATATAAAGCCCATTTTCCCAAACTTTGTAGGGAGGTAGCATCACTGGGGTTTGTCCTAGACCATTCCCAAGCTGAGCTTTAATATGTGAATCTATAATGAAATTTCCTACAGTAGAAGTTCATGTTAGTTAAAATCACCACTTTATCGATGTCAGTTGAGCTGCCATATGAATATATCACCATCGTAGACCTCAGCCTTAGGTCATACGTGGGAGTTATAAAGAGTTACATGTCTAGTTTTTATTTACTTAAAGTGTAATTCCTTTGTATGATTAATATTTTTATTCTATAAATTTTATTTTAAGAATATTTTTTCTTAACAAATATATGTTTAATTGAGACAAATTTGACAGATTGATTTTTCAAACAAAAATTTTACTTTTCAAAAAGATATAAATTTTTATAATAAACGAAGGTATTCTGAATAATATTTATTTAAATTAAATAGTTTTTTGAAACCACTCTTATTTAAATATAAATGATAAAATAATTTTATTATGTCCTAGTAAATTTTTAAGTGCCATAAATTTGACTATGCCTTATAACCTGCTATTTTTTAATAAATGAGGAATTTTTATATTTAAATGTTAAAATTACCAAATTTATAGAACTATTATCATAAAATAAAGATAATTTTTGTAACCATCACATTGAAATTAAGTTAAGGTGAATTTATGTGAATTTTTTAAAATAAATTATTTTTCAATGAATACTGTATGGGTTTTTTTGGTATGTTGAATAACTTCATAATTATTTCATAATGATGTAATAATTAATTAAACAAAATACATGACCAAAAATATTTTATTTAATTAATATCATGTATTTAAATATATTCTAATCAATTTAAAAACCTATAAATTACATCCCAAAGTCTAAAATGGAATCTTCGAATCTAAAAAATTACTTTGTGAAAACATTAATTTACCATTCCAAAAGATGTAATAAAAAAAATATTATCAGTTATTGTCAGTTAAAATAACTTAAAATATTACCCAAATGTCCAAAACTCTGGGTAAGCTAATTATTTTTCATTTTCCACAACCTAGTTTTCCAAGGTCTATATTTGGAAATTATTTTAAAAAATATTATACTTTTTATATAAATAGAAACCCATTTCCCCATTTCCTTTCACTACTAATCCATCCCCCTTGAATTTATGGTATTTCATCCTCCCAAGGATTCCCCGAAGGTGTCTTTAATCTCTGAAGGTTCCATTCCTCAATATTTCTGTTCAATTCATGAAACTCTTTTTATATGTCCTATAATTATTTTGGTTACTCTCATTTATTAACCTTTTGATCATACCATAACTTTAAAATTATTTTTTATCAATGGGATACCCTTTTACCCTATCATTTCACCCTTTTCTAAAACCATGTTTTATACCCATCTTGCTGCTAAATTTACTTCTCAAATTTCTCCCTATACTTTGTAAATTATCTTTTATTTAGTTTTTGTGAATACCCAAAACTCTTTGTTTTCAAGGTTCATTCACATAGATGTAAAAATTATTTCTTTATTTGGGTATTTAGACCTAAAAAACCCACATTCTTTTTTCATAGTCTAAAAAGGATGTGATGATCATGTCTTTAATCACTTTTGAAATGCCATGATTTTTATAAAAAACCAATTCTTTATTCTCCACAAGTTATTAATGAAATTTTTGATTATGATATATGTGAGTCAAATTAATTAATACATTTTAAGGGTATTCTCTGATATCACTACAATTCATTGGGTAAATAATTTAATCTTTATAGATGACATGTTTTATGATTCCTTGGTGAATAACCATGGTAATTTTCATTTTTTACACCTTGGCGACAAACCTTGGTGATATGCTTATGAATGTCTCAATTAAATTTTGTAGACACATTTCCATGTTACTATTCAAGTTATTTTTACAATGATATGAATCATGTTCTCTTTCTCATACCATAATGATATTCCTCGTGTTTTTATTAATATTCCTCAGGATAACATGTAAATTGTTCCCCTTACTAGGCCTCATGCTCACCTTTTTCCAGTGATGTATGTACCTATGTTATGATATATAGTAAATGTAACTTATTATGAACGCATGAAGAATCCATTCATGTGGATTAGAATATTGTTTTAAGTTTTCATATATTATGTACCTTATTTCCATGAAATTAAACTTTAAAAGATGCTCTGTTTGTACCATGTAATGAGAAGTTGTGTAATAAAAATATAAGATTCCATAATATGTATAGGGATGTTTTTAATGGTATTCATATTGATGATTAAAATTTATGAAAATATCAAGGAAATTTTGTAAAGGATAGATAATGTAGTTTCCAAGAAACTACATCAATTTCTAGATACTACAAGTTGATGTGGCTTGGGCACAGAGGTACCTAGGGTTAACAACTCCTAAAAGGGAACATTGAGATAAAATCTATATTCACCTAGTACATGATAACATGACTTTCTAAAAATCTATTTTGAAACTCTAGGGGGATATTCATTGTAAATCCACACAATATTTACCAACCATTTTGAAGGATTTAAATAATGACCCTGAATGACCTAGGATAATCCAAATGTTCCATTGATTAAAAAGAAGATGTCATGATTTGGACAACCTATATGATATTTTTATTAATTATGTGGTTCCCCACTATGATTATTATTACTCACATTATTATTTTTGCTTTAAGTTAATATTAGGAAGTATAAGGTACAAGATCAATGTTGAAGGTGACGGACAATGTGTTAATGAGGAACCAAATGAGAAGACAACTGGAGTGAAAGATATTTTAATAATGATTAATTGGTTATCATGATATATGATTAAAAATTTAACCTTAACAAAATATAAGAATCCCCAAATAAGATAAGAAAATATTTCATTTCGAGTTAGGGTGGTGAAGACCCCCAAAAAAGGAATATTTAGTTTCTTATATGTCAATAATGTGGGAAGAATCAACGAAGTGGATCTCTTAGATGAACAAGAAGATGATTTTTTATATAGAAAACAAGGACACAAAGCAATTAATTTTAGAAGAAAAATGATAACATTGGTTAAAAAATGTATTAGAATAATGGCCTCCCTAAGATATCATCTATAGTTGAATGTTTCAAATGTGAAATGTATGGGAATTATGCACATAAATTTCCTAAAGGAAAAGATCATGAAGAGAATCAACAAGGTTTTATGAGTAATGTTATAATGTTGATGATGAGGAGACTATACATGAAATATGAAATGTATAGGATTTTCTAATAGTACTGTTTATGTTAAACATGAGAATAATGATTTAATTGGGGTTGATTAATGAAAGGATCCATACCCTGGTTTCCCGAAGACAGTGCTAAAATAAGTTGTGCAATTTTATTTTAAAAAAACATAAAAATTACGCGTCATATTACATAACAAAGGATCTTTATTGGTCTAGATTTTGAAGAATTATAAACAACCATTAAATATCCACAAAATGAATGAAAATAAACTTTATATCTATTGCTCTATATAGAAAAGTACAATACTTATAAATCTACTATACCTGTAAAAATAAATCAAAATATAGGGCGAGTGTTTAAAATTTCCATTAAGGGGTTTTCTAAAAAAACCATTATATTCCATAAAACATTTTGCTTGAAAAAAAATAAATTCTTTTAAAATAAATTTTCTTGAAATAAGATACATTTTTCATGACATTTCATCATCATTTCTTGAGAGTTACTAAAGAAAATTTAGGAGAAAATCGCACTCAAAGATTTCTATACTTATTTTAAAGCTAAAATTGTAATGAATCATAAATTTGTACACACTTGAAAAATATACATATAATTCCAATTAGTTATTAATAATGGTCATATATAAGTTATCTATAACATACTAGTGGTACAGATAAAAATTTGCACATGAAATATTACTCATTCATAATTTGTACATAAGACAAAGGTTCTTAACCATGGGTAATATTCTAGTCGAAGAACCACATTAATTACCCATTACTAGCTTCATATTGGGGAAATTCATATTATCAAGCATCATAACCACTCGGTCAAGGCCTCTTGTCAAGACCATAGATAATTATTCTGTCATGTCCTCATGCCAAGACCATAGTTTATCGAATGAGACCTGACGATGCACCAAGAGGCTATAACGGGCCTCACCTATCAAATAATAAGTCCAATTCACTCCTCATATTTCTAATATTTCATTAAATTAATGTTTCCCATACCAATTTAAATTCTTTAAATCTTAATCATAGATGAAAATAAATTCATTGATAAATTATTGAGGTATATATTCTTTATTAAATCCAAAGGGTCCTATACCGAATTGAAATATTTAATTCTTAATCAATATAATATCATAAAAATATTAATCACATACTTGAAATAATTATATTTATTTTTAAGCCATCAATAAAATGAGTAATCAAATAAATTAAAATTTAATATAAAATGAATACATAGTTTCGTCTTCTCAAAATAATATTTTATAATAAATAAATATGTTTCTCACAAAAAATTATAAATAAAACATTTCAATTCTTGAAGAAATCCACGTGCTTGATAATATCAGAAGATTTATTTAAAACCATGAGATCATTATGAATGAAAGATGTGTATATTTAACACTTGATACATGACCATGAATGTATGCACATGCGATATTATTAATTTTAATATAACATAATGACATGTTATGCACATTTTTTTAAAAAACACAATGGTAAGAATTATAACAGTTCAATAAACATCTTATCCTTTTTGTGTGTGTGTATATATACACCATGAATTTAATTTCTAAAATAAAAGAACTTAATGTTTTTCATAAGAATATATATATACATACATATATATATATATATATATTTACATATATTTATATACATTTATATCACATGGTATTTATAATACTCTAATTCGCGATATAAATTCATATTTAATGAGAAATTTGATAAAAATTTCCATATTTAACAAGAGTTAAAACATAGCTTGATACACATAAACTTAACAATTCTCATAATAACATAAAATAAATCATATATATATATATATATATTAACAAAAAATGATCACACGTGCACTTATACTTATATATAAGTGTATAAACATTAACCATCTTGAAAATTCACTTATTCACAACAAAATTTCTTGACACATACTATTTGCATAATTACGTGTAATACTAATTTCTCTTCCATGTATTTGAACATTTCATTAATAACACATCAACATCCATTTGAATGTAGTTTTGATAGATGTAAAATTTATTCAAAGCACATGCTTATATGCATATAACAAGATTTCAGTTTCATAAAACTTTTAATTTCTAAACATAATTATAACTTAAATATGTTGCTTGAGTAATTCCCCGAAATAATTTATTATGTTTAAATATGAAACAATATTATACTTGAAATTAGTTAATAATATTCTATTGAATTATAATTTTGAATAAAAACATGAAATATCATAATTGTCAAATATATACATATACATAGATATATAAATACTTATGGATTTGAAAATAATTTTATCCCATGTTTATACATGTTTCGTTTTGCACATTCAAAAAATGTAAAAATTTAATATTTTGATGTGTTTATATATAATGGAAATAATATTTACAGTATTCATCATAACAGGATAAAAAAACACATGTTTGAGAAAAACATCGATAAATAAGAATATTCATTGGTAGAACTATTTTTATATCAAATTAAAAACGTTGACATTAACATATATTGCAGTAGATTTACTAAAACATAATTTTTAACATAATTTATTAATTTAATAAAGAGTATAAAATCATATAAAATAATTAAGTTCACTACACATCTAAGAATTAAAACATGAATTAATAATTTAAATGAGTTCTTTGCGATTATAATACGAATACAACAAATACAAAATATCTTTTTCATTAATAAGTTCTAAACATTATTCTAAGATGGATAGATATACATACATACATATATATATATATACATATATATATATGTATATATATATACACCCCTGAAAATAAAACACCAATTTTATAACTTGATAAATAAGTAAATTTAACAAAATATGTGCAATAAAATATATTATCCCCCTTGCATAATATTTTAATAAAATTATTTTAGATAAGTAAATAAAATGATCCCTTGAAGATTTGAGAATACACACACACACACAAATATATATATATATATATGATGCCTGTAACGTTGACTCAAACTGATCAATAAATTAAACTCTAACACAATGAATTCCATAATCAAGATTAAAAAAAGATCGTATTATCTCCCTCAAATGAATTATTTGTAGGATAGGTGGAATACTTTGCTCAAATTTCTATCACGGAAGAGGTGAAATGGTGTGAAGAGGAAAAATAGAACTCAAAATATGGACATAAGTGATGCAAAATGAATCCCACCTTAAATTCTTCAAATTGAAAATTTATATATTGAATTATACCAGCTTTCTCTATAAGCGGTGTACACATATGTTGATAGTAAAATTACACCAGTGCACAAACAAAGACCTGAAAAAAAATCAACAACAAAAAATATCATCCTTAATTAAAATATTAGAACTACCACTTCTCAAAGAATCATTTGAGGATAAAAAGAATAGAAACTGTATAGTCAAAGATTCAGAAAACAAAGATTTCAATCAACCTCAACAACAACTACGAACCAAAACAAATGATTCTATTTATAGTTCACAAATAAAATAGGAAATTAAAAACATAAATAGGGAACGAAACATGCAAAAAATTTCAAATATTGAAATAAAAAAAATCATACCTATTTAGGTTGAAGAAGAATAGATATCTAGATCTTATCCACAACTAGATAAATGGAAACCAAAACCTTCAACGAGACCCTTTGACGAAGCTCAGTCCATACAGACTGGTGCTGATCTCCTTCCTTGCATGCGTCAAGGCCTTACCTCAGATTCTCAGAAACACGAACCCTCAAATCTCCCTCTCTCCCTCAACAAAATCACTCCATGGATGAAACCCATAGACTACGCCTCCCACTTCACAAACCTGACGACGCCTCATGGTGCCTCTTCCTTGACTGTCAATCGACCACCACATATGAGGCTCCTACTCGGTGACGCACCCCTCCCTAGAAACCCTAGTGCAAACTCGCACCTCTCCCATTATGCAATTCACACGAACTCCCTATACGCATCCCCTACTAATGATTCCTCTCATTTTTTTATTTTTTTATTTCTATGTTTTTTATTTTTTGGGCTACACATTTTCTATAATGTGATCCTCAAATTTGCTTTTGACTTTTGTGTGTCCCAATTTAGTCAATTGACATAAGTATCAATCATTATTAATAAGTTTTTATCTCACCATTATAATAATAACACATATATACAAAAAAATAATGACTTATCATTATATATTTATTTATAATTTACATTTTTCAACTCGTATATTTATTTTTACATAAAATTTCATATTTTTTATTATTTAAATTCTTCTTTATCTATATGTATATATATATTTTTTTAATATAAATGATTCAATTCACATTTTATTATCATACATATATATTGTGATTTTAATTATAAAATTATAATTTATAATATTTATAAAACAAGAACATAATATATTTTCATATTTTTTTTAAAATATAATTTCTTTAGAGTAATAGTAACAATTCTCTAAAAAGTTGTACCCTTAATTAATAATAATAATATTAAAATATTCTATTAAAATGAATTCTATTTTTAAAAATTATATAGTTATCTTAAATGTTTTTTAAACAAACCAAACTATATTTATCTTTATAATAATTTTGGAAAATATGGATAATAATTATAATTAATTATAAGTATTATAATTATCTTATAATCAAATTAATTAAAACATGTACTACATTTATTATTTTTAATGAAAATTATCTTGAAAATAATAACATTTTGTTTTAATTATTAATTAATACATTTAATATAATATTTATATAATAAAAATATTTTTAGAATTTTCAGGCTTTTTAATTTTTTCCCACTCAAAATAATTGCATCCCCACATTTCATTTCATCAGACTAAAAAAAATTCCAAATTTTTTTCCTCAGAAATAAGAATCACTAGGATTGTTAAACTTATAGAATCAAAAACATCAAATCTCAAAAGTTAACTAAATTTTTCTTTTGATACCGATTGAAAGGATCCAAACCCCAGTTTCCTGGAGATGGTGATAAAATATACTGTGTAATTTTTTTTAAAATGAAACATAATTATTACAGATCATATTACATAACAGAGGAACTTTTATTGGTCTAGGGTTTGGAGAATTAGAAGCAATCATTACATTTCCACAAAATTAACGAAAATAAACTCCAGGGCTCTTTCTCTACTTTAAAAAGTACAATACAGGTAAATCTAATAAACTCGTAAAATGAAATCAAAACGTAGGGTGAGTATTTAAAATGGCCAGTAAGGAGTTTTCTATACAATTAATAAATTATTTAAAAACATTTAATTGAAACAAAATACACCCTTTAAAGTCATTTTATTAAAATAAAATATCTTTCTCATGACATTTCATCATCATTTCTTGAGAGATACTAAAAACATTTTTTGGAAAAAATTATAATAAAATATTTCTATACTTATTTAAAAGAAACAATTATAATGAATCATAAAATATTCACACACTTGAACAGAAATACATATAATGCCACTTATTCCAAGATAATGTCCACACATAAGTTATCCATATCATAGTAGTGGTATAGATACAAATGTTCACCTAAAAGATTACTTGTTCATAATTTTCAAATAAGAAAAAGGTTCTAAAACATGGGTAATATTCTAGTTGAATAACCACATGAATTATCAGTTAAAAGATTCATATTGAAGAAATGAATAATTCCAGACATCATAACCACTCTGCAAAGGCCTCTTTCCAATAACACATAATTATTTTGTCAAGGCCTCATTCCAAGACCACAGTTTTTCTCAAGAGACCTGCTAATACACCGAGAGGCTATAGTGGGTCTCACCCATCACATAATAAGTCCAATGCATTCCTCATATGTCTAATATGTGTTTAAATTAAAGTGTTCTACACAAATTTGATTTATTTATATATTAATCATATATGAAAATAAATTCATTGAAAATTATTGAGGTACATATTATTTAAGAAATCCAAAGTGTCCCATACCACTTTGAAAATTGTATTTATTAATCCATATAATATAATAAAATGATTAATCCCATACTTGAAATAATTTTATTTATTTTCAATCCCTCAATAAAATGAGTATTTAATTAAATATATATTTAATAAAAAATTCATACACATTTTGTCTTCTCAAAATAATCTTTTACAATAAATAAATATGTTTTTTCATAGAAGATTATAAATAAAATATTTCAATTCTTAAATAAATCCAAGTGCTTGATAATCTCTGAAAATTTATTTGAAACCATGTGTTTATTATGAATGAAAGATGTGTCGATGTTATGCTTGACGCGTGACCATGACTATAGGTTGATGTGATATACTTAATTTTAATTAGGGTCTGCCCTGGGGAAAGCCCCACGAGCCCTTGGGATTGGGAAACACTCAACAAATAAAAAAATATACAAAGAAAGGGCATAAATTTTATAATTTAATTATATCTCTCAATGTATTTAGGGAAATATTTTTTATATTGGTATGGGGAATCTAAATTTTTCAGCCTGCTCTTGATTTTAATATAACATGATGACATGTCATGCACAAATTTTCCAAAAACACAATAGTAAGAATTATAACATGTCAATAAACATCTTATCCTTTATGTGAACATATATATATATACTATGAATTTAATTTCTAAAATAAAATAACTTAATGTTTCCTATGAGTATACACACACACACACATATATATATACACATTTATATCACATGGTATTTATAATACTCTAATTCACAGAATAAATTCATATTTAATGAGAACTTTGATAAAAATATTCATATTAAACAAGAGTTAAAATGTAAATTGATACGCATAAAAATAACCATTCTCATAAGAACCTAAATGACTTCAATTATATATATATATATATAAACGAACAATGAGCGTACATTAACTTATACTTATATATAAATGTATAAACATTAACCATCATGAAAATTCACTTATTCTTGGCTAAATTTCTTAACACATACTCTTTCCATAATTATGTGGAACACTAATTTTTCATCCACGTATTTAAAAATTTTGTTCATAACCCATTAACATTCATTTGAAGGTAGTTTTAAAATATGTAAAATTTATCCAAAGAACATGCTTATATGCATATAACCGGATTTCTGTTTCTTAAAACTTTTAATTTATAAACATAATTATAACTTAAATATGATGCTTTAATAATTCCAAAAAATAATTGATGATGCTAAAATATGAAACAATATTAGACATAAAATTAGGTAATAATATACTTATGAATAAAAATTTATAATAAGAACTTGAATTCCCATAATATTAAAATATATATATATACACACAAATATATATATAAATACTTATGGATTTGAAAATAATTTTATCCCATGTTTATACATGTTTATCTTTGTGCATTCAAAACATGTAATAATTTAAAATGCTGATGTATATATATATATATATAATTGACATTGTATTTACAACATTCATCATCACAGAATAAAAAAAACACGTTTCATCAAAACATTTATAAATGAGAATATTCATTAGCAGAACTAATTTAATATCAAATAACAAACATTAACATTAACATATATTACAATAGATTTACTAAATCATAATTTTTAACATAGTTTATCCATTTAATTCATAGTATAAAATCACAAACAATATTTAAGTTCACTAGAAATTCGATAATTAAAAAATGAATTAATAATTTAAATGGGTTCTTTAGTATTATAATCCAAATACCATAAATACATATTCTCTATTTCATTTATGAGTTCTATAAATTATTATAAGATGGATAGATATAAACAAATATATATACATATATATGTGTATATATAAAAACCCTCAAAAATTAAACATAATTTTTATAACTAGATTTATAAATAAATTGAAAAAAGTCGGAACAAAAAAATATATAATCCTCCTTACATCATATTTTAGATAAGTAAATCAAACGATCCATTTTAGATTTGAGAATATATATATATATATATATATATATATATATATATGATGTCAGTAAATTTGACTCAAACTGATCAATATATTAAACATTAACACAATGAATTCCACAATGAAGATTAAAAAAATGATCATATTATTTCCCTTACACGAATTATTTTCAGGAGAGGTGGAAGATTTAACTCTAATTATTATCACAGAAGCTATGCAAGGGTGTACAGAGGCAAAGTAGAACTCTAAATATGGATAGAAGTGATTCAGAATGTATCCCCTTAAATTATTCAAATTGACAGTTTATATAATGACTTATACCAACTTGATCTACAAACTGGGTACACATACGTTGATAGTCTAATTGCACCAGCGCACAAACCAAGACAAGAACAAAAAAAAGTCAACAACAAACAGGCTCATCCTGAATTAAAATATTAGAACTACCACTTCTGAAATAGAAATTTGAGGATAAAATGAACAGAAATAGTATAGCCACAGTTTCAGCAAAAATAGTTTTCAATCAATCCAGACAACAACTATGGACCAAAACAAATTATTCTATTTATAGTTCAAAATTAAAATAGGAAACTACAAATGGAAATAGCTAATGCGACATCTAAAATAGTATAGATCTAGAATTACAAAAAGTCATACCAATTTAGGTTGAAGAAGAACAAATATCTAGATCCTATCCACAACTGGAAAAATCAAAACTCTAACCTTGAACAAGACCCTTTGATGAAGCTCGGTCCACACACTGGTGCTGATCTCCTTCCTTGATCAGGACAAGGCCTCACCTCGGACTCCCAGTAAAACAAACCCTCAACTCTCCCTCACTACCTCAGCGATGACACTCCCTGAACGAAACTTGTAGGATGCACCTACCATTTTTCAAATGTGATGGCACCTCACGGTGCCCCTTCCTCGACCGCCACTCGACCCCCATAGCTCAGGCTCTTGCTCGGAGACACACCCTACCTTATAAACCCTAGCACAGACCCACACCTCTTCCATTATGCGATTCACACGGACTTCTTATGTACAACCCCTATTCACAATTCCTCTCTTTCTTTATTATTTTATTTCCATTTTTTTTCCTTTTTGGTCTTCATGTTTTTGATAATGTGATTCTCAAATTTTCTTTGGAATTTTTTGTGTCCCAATTCAATCAATTGATTAAAATCATTATCACTTTTTATTATTAATTTTTTTGACTCACCTTTATAATAATAAATCATATATAAAAATATTAATCACATATAATTATATGTATATGTATATTTTATATTTTCATAACTCATATATTTATTTTTACAAAACATTTCATATATTTTATTATTTAAATTCATTTTTCTGTGTATATATATATATATTGTTTTTGTTAATTTAAATGATTCAAATCACATTTTTTATCACATATAAATATATAACATACATTTATTGAGAATAAAATAATAATTTATAATATTTATAAAACAAAAACATAATATTTTTTCATATTTTTATAATATATATTATCTTGAGAGTAATAATAACAATATTTGAAAATTTTTCACCCTTAATTAATAATAATATTATTAAAATATTCTACTAAAATGAATTCTATTTTTAAAAATAATATAGTTATCTTAAAATATAATTTTAAACAAACTAAACCATATTTGTCTAGAAAATAAATTTTAAAACTACAGATAATAATTATAAGTAATTATAAATATTATAATTAACTTATAATCAAATTAATTAAAATATATAAATCATTTATTATTTTTAAATAAACTCTTCTTTAAAATATTATCACTTTTTTAATTTTAAATTAATCCATTTAATATAATATTTATATAATAAAACTATGTTTATAATTTATGGCCTGTTACAATTAGTCTTAATACGTGATTCATATTTAATATTGTAGGAAATATTTATTAAGTATTAACATAATGAAGACTAGTTAATGGTTTGAGATGGAAGTGCGATTATTGAAGTGTTTATTTATTGGAATTCAAAAATTATGATATATTAATCATAAAATATATAAGAATTATCGAGTATAAGTTTATCATTAAAAAATTTCAAAATTTATTGAATGGTGTGGATAAACTAGAAAATTTATTTAATGGAAATGTGATATTTTGATTAAGTGAAGATAACCCTTAATATATTTTCTATGTTGAGAAAATGGTGTCTGGTTTAGATAAAGAGATGATTGATATGAATAAAGTAAATCAGATAGAATTGATGAACTTGGAGCTGATTAATGTTTTTTGGAAAAATTGGTTTATGTTATCATTGATGGAGTTTATAGAATTCTTGGATTTATGGAATATATTTAATAATCTATGATTTTATTCAAGGAATGATGAAGTTTTTATATTTTCATTATGAATGTTTTGTTAATTCTGGTTATTAGCATTATTCAAGATAATATATGACTAAGGTATTTACATTTTTGGTATCTTACAATCAAGATATACTTTTTAATATCTACGGTATTAATGTTAATAAATTTAGGGCCATTATTTTTAAATTTTGAATTTTGGAAGGGTTATATGGTTAACCATTTATGGGATGGTTCAAGTTGAATTTTGGATGATGTTTTATAGATTAATGTATTATTCCACCATGTAAATATTTAAGCATATTTTATGCTAACCATTTTGTTTTTTATAATAACTAGAGATATAAGTATTGACTTATCATTCTTTTATGGATCTTATTTAGTGCTTTAGACGTAAAAAATTCATCTAATAGAGTAATAGATGAAGTGGAAAGTGATCAAAGCACAACCAAAGGAATAAATTTTGCTTATGAAATGAAATGCAATCAAGTAACTATATATTCTCATTAAAATTCCCCATCATTAGGAAAATGATCTTGAAATAATGTTTTTCTTATTATCATCATTTTGGATGATATCAATAACCTTTTTGACACCTCTTTGGTTTAGGTCTTTGTGGTCATTAATTTTCTCCTAAACATGTTCTCAATCTCACTCTAACAGTATTTGGGTGTTATTTTTCTCCTATATTTCCATGTGTTCACTTTCAACATACATCCCTATATTTTTAAACCTAGTATGTGTTATTCTAGATGACCTACACACATCCATTGCTCTCTTTTCAAGAGGATGTTTGATTCAAAAATTTTATGGTGTGGGTTTCCCCCAATGGGATTATAAAATATTAAACCATTGCTTAGCGATCACAAGTTAAAATTTAGAGTGTGGAATTTAATGGGGAATAATGTAACACCACAAGATTTTGTGATTTTTTTTCAAATGAATTTAATTTTTTATATTTTTCATTCCACACTACACCGAGTCTAAATGAAACATGACATACTATTAAGATATTATTATTTAATATGATATTTATCACCTAAACATTGTAACGATGGGTATGAATAAGAGTAAATAAATAATTAAAATATATATTTTACACATGTATATAAAATGTAACACTCCAGCACTAGAATCGTAGAGATGGTTAATTTTTTTAATACATTGACATGATTACAAGGAATAAATTCCCAGAGGACTGATTAATTTAGTAGTCTTGGAAAATAGATTACATTCATGAACATTAAATTACAATTCAAAAAATAAAATACAAAAGATATAATCCATTGAAAACACCATTATTCTCTTAGATTAAACCTACATATGAATTATAATTTACATCTTGTCATCCTGGGAAAATAAAGGATAAGAAAGGTGTGAGATTAGATGCTCTGTAAAGTTAAACCTTATAGTAGAAGATTTTATAAATAACTATAAACTTTAAGGAAAGTATAAAACAAAAACACAAACCATTTAAACATAATATTCAAAATAATATGGCATGAATGAATCAAATAATTCTATTTAAACATTCACATGAATATTCTACTAGTTGAATAATCACATGTAATATCATAATGAGGGAGTGCATAATGCTAGAAATCATAACCACTATGTCAATGCCACGTTCCAAGACCATACACAAATATTCTATCAAGGCCTTGTGCCAGGACAATAGTTTGTCTAATAAGACCTACTGATGCATCAAGGGTCTATAGTAGGCCCCACCCGTCAATTACTAAGTCTAATGCATTCCTCTTATGAAAGGACTAAAACATAACCTATGCATTAATTTTAAAACTAGCATACGAAATATTAATACTTTAACTATAAACCATGAATTTTATCAAAATAGAACATCCATAGTCAAACACAACATTAAATCTTCAAAAAAATATAGAAACTTTTATCATAATAAATCAATATCAATTATGAATAAAATACAATAGTGGATGTTTACATAGATAAAAATATTCTACCAAAATCAAAAAAAAATATCTTGATACAAATGCAACTTTTTCTTTGAAATTATTTATTCAAAAGTTGTGAACTTTAAAAATAAAACATTAAAAATGTGATTTTTGATTCATTGCATCTAATACCACTTTGAAAATTTTGAAAGTAATTATCATTTTAAAACATTCATGTCTATTTAAATTAATCCTTAAAACCATTTTGAAAATAAAGACATTAATGAGAATGATTTTAAAAGAATAAATCTTTAAAACAATTAAAACGATGTTTTAGTTAAAGAGACCTCTAAATAAAACTTTATAAGTATTATTTTTTGAAAAAATTTGAATGAACTTAAAAATAGGCATAAAATATTTTTTATAATCCTTTTATATCCATGTAAATAGTTATGTAAAATAATATCAATTATTTTTCAATAGAGAAAGTATTAATTTTTTAAACATTCAAAGCGTTACATACCGTATTGAACAATTAAATCATACATCCGATATCTTCAAATGAATCTTTAAATACTATTAATATGAATTTATTCATGATATTAAATACAATAGAGGTAGTACATACACCACACACAAGAAATAGGTGGTGAACATGGATTATATCTCATGAAAATTAAAGGTGAGACAAAATTCCCTTACCTTAGGTCTCATACTCTTTTTACATGTCTGGAACTTATGTATAATGTTTATAAACATTTTATTATCTTATAATAGAATCATAAAAATATTTATCATATCATATGTGATTATTTTATGACGTTATATTACCCATTTGCTAACAATTCCAAGTTAAAGCAACGTTTTAGGTAATAATCGCTTTGTTTGTCATTACACATTTGACCTATTTTTCTTGATCAAATTATTAATATCATGATTTAATTACTTAATGAATTTATAAAATGATTTATATATCATAAATATTCATAATATAAATTTATATAACACCGTTCATGGAGACGGCAGGTTGTACGTACACATGAATGATGTTTCAATTTTCTTATCGTATTAAATGTATGTAAGTGAATGGCATATATGTATATATATATATATATTATTCGAGTAGAATTATTATATCATATATTTCATAAATAATAATAATAAATTATTTTTATAATCATTTATGGATGGTGATTGTGGAAGATGAGTCTCATCGTGTCGTGGAGACGGTAAGACGTACGTACGCATGAGCGACGATATCATTTACATAATGGTTAAATGATATTGAATTGGATGACATATGAATTTATAGAAACAATATCATGTTATATTTATTATTTAAATAATTTATATTCATCATTATGATCGTCAAAATAATTTATAGATGAAAAGTAGTTTACACCACGTTGTGGAGATGGTTAGTCGTATGTATGCACATATGGTGATATTGATTTACATAGGATTAGTAAAAGGAAAAAAATGTTTTTCCCAAAATAATAACAAAATATAATCATATATTAGATTCTAGAGTTGTAATTTTAGTACGATAACAACTTAAGAAATTGAATTAGAAGAAAAAATAACTTTGAAATAGTTTGATAAAATGATTACCTCTTTTTCGGGTATATCCTTTTGATTTGCACAAAAGGACTCATTAAGTTAGCTTTCTTCCAAAATTTTTGCCTCTATGATGAACTTATGGAAGTTTATAGAGGAAATTGGTAGGTTTTGGTCGAGCCAAAGGGATTTGGAGGTGTGAATAAAAGAGAAGGATGAGCTCCCTTTTATAAGAGAGGTGAGGGTCACTTTAGGAAAATCTTAAAATATTAATTTATTATAAAATGATTTTCAGTTTATAATGGATCCAAATTAATTTATTTAGAGGATAATATGAGGATGTATCTAAATCCTCTCATAAAATAGGTTTTATAAATGTTTAGGTCATAAAAGTAACCATATATTTTATATTTAACCCCTAGTTAAATATTTTAACTCTTACCATGACTTCTTGTATTTTTAAACCACATGGTTAATATAGTTACTATAAAATTCTAAGAGAACCAAAAAGGGATAATTAATGTAATTTTTAACAATATAAAATTTATTTGGTAGAATATTATAATATTATGAAATTTATATGATTTAATAAAATTGTATTTACTTTAAAAACTCTTTTACATCAATTTTGAAACTATTTAACACTTGATTTTTGATAAATTCATAAAAACCTGATTCCTTAAAAAAAGAATTAAATAGATCCTAATATGTCATATTCATCCAAAAATTCATGGATGGCATAAAAAATTTCAAATAATATTTATTTTAATATTTATTATATCATTTATTTGATTCTTTTATTAACAACTCTATTATTGCATCATAATTGTGTCCCAACTAAATTTAATTATTTATTGTCTAAAAATAAAAAAAAAATCATTATATAGATAAATATATTATATTTATAAATAATATTTATATTCTAAGATCTATCTTATATAACCCCATATTAAAATTGTTTTAGTAATAAGAGCCATGTTTATGATATTCTTACCTTTACATAAAATTAAATGTTATAAATGTATTAATCAAACCCAAGTTGATGCCGAAGGCCAAATTTGTGTCCTAAGGTTTTTATTGGTTGTACCTGACTCATAAAATAAGGGTAGAAAAATTTTAAGGGTAATTTTATATTTTTATAATATTTTCTTTTCCTTAAATTACCCTATTTATGTTTAACCGTGGTAAATAAAATTCAAATGTTACTATTCAAAAAATTTATTTTCATCATATTAGACCAAATTTTTCACCCTGATTACAAAAAAATTATGTGATATTTTCTAAATTCAATCCACTGAAGTGGTAAAATTACATTTAATGCTAATTTTCAAATGTGCCTAAAAGGTAGGTAAAAAGATGTTAAAAAAGTTCAAGGATTTTTTATATATAATGTTCTTATAAAAATGATTACAATGACCTAAATTGGGTTAATATATGTATTATTTATCTATTTTGACTATAAAATCAATGTAAATTAAAATAACTATTTAAATGAGAAAGTCGGTTTTTAAACAATAATGAAGTGTTTTCACTATTCATCAAAAATTTAAACTTTTTAAAAATTACCAAAATTTCACCATAAGCCAATTTTGATTTTTCAAATTCAAAAATGAGTTCTATTTTACTAAATTAAATTTCTAAGAGTGTCTAAAATTAATTTTATTACTATTCAGAAAAATTACATAAAAAGTAGTTCCTTTAAGTAAATAGTTTTTCTAAATATATAACTATATATGATGGAAACATTATAAATAGATTTTAAAAATTATGTTTTTAATTTTAATATTACTAAATTTAATGAATAAGTTATAAATAATTTATTTAAATAATTATAATACTTAAGAGTTTTTCTCAGGAACTCAATAATTCATTTAACACAAACCAATTTGGTGTTTTATGAAACATAAGCTATTAATGATAACTTACTATTAAATCTTAGAGTGTTACATTCTACCCTAATTCAATAAATTGCATCCTCCCAATTTGAAATTTCACTTCAAAAATAAAATTCTGATACTTAGAAATTCATTTTTGGAAAACCAACATCAGAAATGGGTATAATAAAATATAATCTTAATAAGAGGGAAAGGGAAATGAGAAAGTCACCACCAAATTGGGCTTTCAAATATGAGAACATCAGTGGAAAGTAGAGACACATAACTAGGTAAAAGGAATAAATATTTGTAGGTAGTGATTGAGGTCATCATTCACTAAAAAGTAAACAATCAACGGAAAATTGAGGGCCTCAAAGCCATACATCTATGATGATTTAAAATATCATCAGTTTAAGGTATTAAGATAACACAATTTTTAGATACTTTTTTCTATATTTGGGGGATTATTTTGTTTTTTAGATAAGAACTCAAGAACACATACTTGATTTTATTCTATGTATCAATGGTAGTGCTTCAATATATATTTTTAATTCATCCCTTACAATTGGATATGAATGTTCAGAATGAATTTTTCATGCTTGAAGAACTTTTGATAAATTATAAGGCATGAAAGTATTTCATTAATCCTTTAAATGTTTAATGAAATAAAAACGGTTATCCCAATGTATCCAATAAATTATACTTCAACCTCAAACAATATGACCTAGTGTTCAACTTACTTCATTCCAAACTTAAGACTTATCCAAAATAGTTCATTCCAAATTCACTTTCAAAACATTTATAAGGAAGGTCACTTAAGATAATGAAGTTATTTTTTTCACAAAACAAACATGTGAATACCTTCATCATGTATTATCTTAAAACATAGAAATACCCTAAATTACCATAACATCCTATTTTATTACATTCATGGTCCTTATTCTTTACATAAATCATAGAATATTGGACATACTCCTTAAATCAAAAAATGTTGTATACTCCCTCAATGATGGAATAAACAAACCATTAAACAGTTCCAAGGTAATAAATAATATCCAATATACTTTATCCAAATAAATCATCTCTTTATTCAAATATTATTATCTTAGCATCAGAAACACATTAAGTGTTATCTTTCCCTTAACCATATATTTTCCAAAAAGTCTAACTTGGAACTATGTCACTATAATTGGTACCATAGAATCTCAAATCCTTAATGAAATAGTATTGGAGTGAAATCCTTATATACTTCATATTTCTTATAACCAGTACATTTCTAATAAAGTATTGAAATAAAATAATTTTTGAATAGGAATATTAATCATTCCTCTACATCTGCGACAATATCATAACATGATCATTATCCAATAGCATCATTAGGGGTATATTCCTTTAACGAGTGAGAAATTGATTCACATAGTGTCCCATATCTTTACAGTTGAATTATTGTAAATTAGAAACAAATTTTTTACGCTTACAATCATGATCTTTATATCCTTTTCCTCCACAATTATAACAAACTCCCATTCCCGTCAAGCAATTAGCAGGGTGATTCTTTCCAGAGTTATCACTAGTGGAAAAATACTTATTTTCATTCTTTACTTTATCCATATTTTTCTCTGCCAGCCTATTCTTCTCTTTCATACCTTAAAAGTTATAGGACTCATATAATTCTTTACTTATCTTATTTACACCTGAGACTATTTCTTCATATGATGAGGATATGTGGGAGACTATTTACCATTGAAATGTTGGCATATGACCATGAAAGATAAGATCCTTATTACTATTTGGACCACATGTGTTGGTGGTGTTATCATTCCTTTTCATTGGAACCATTTACATAAAGTGGAATATACTAGATTAAATAATTTATAATTCTAAAACTAGTGAAACACATAACATAAATTAAAAAATTATATTCATATATAATATCATAATTGTAAATATGGTTTCTCTGTGGACATATTTACTTTTACTTCCTTCGTAATGGTTTGTAAAGAAAATATGAATTATCCTAAGCATATCCCTCAGGATTGTCAAACCAAGTGCATAGTAAGGCATGTTGTTATGTACCAGGTTTTCCCAAGATATGCCCAAAACACCTTGTTAGTGTTGTTACTCTTAGGTGCATCTGTTCCAAATCCACATCCATGTAAATTATCCATAAAGGGACTTATTTTCTAAGAATTCACACATAATATCTACATTAAAAAAATTATAAGATGTTTCTCTATACATATCGTTGAATTCTATCTTATGGTTATGACCCCTAGTCTAATTTTTCTAAATCTGTTTCTAAAGTTGTTTCTAAAATTCCTTTGATACCAACTGTAACACCCCAACCCCAGATTATTGGAGATGGTGCACTATTTTAATACATTGAAATAATTACATGGAATCAATTCCTGAAGTACCGATCAATTTAGTAGTCTTGGAAAATAGATTACATTCATGAACTTTACACTACAATTCGAAACATAAAATATAACATAGTTAATCCATTTAAGATAACATTATTCTCCTAGATTTAACCTGCATATCAATCACAATTTTCATATTGGCATCCTCAGAAAATATAACATAAGAAAGAGGTGATCTCAGATCCTCAGTAAGGTTAAACAATGCAGCAGAGGCTTTTATAAATAACTATAAACTTTATGTCAGGTATAAAACCAAAACACAAGCCTTTTAAACAAAATCTTTAGTATAATATGGAAATAATAAATCAAATAAATCCATTTAAACATTCACATGCATTTTCTAATAGTAAAATAATCACATGTAATATTATTAATTAATCTCATAATGAGGGAACACATAATGTTGGACATCATAACCTCTACGTTAAGGACTTATGCCAAGACCATATACAAATATTATATTAAGGCCTTATGAAAAGACACTAGTTTGTCTCATGAGACCTACCAATGCATCGATGGGCTATAGCGGTCCCCACCCATCACTTACCAAATCCAATGCATTCCTCTTATGAAAGGAGTAAAACATAACATAAACACTCGTTTTAAAACCAGCATACTAAATCTTAATACTTTAACAATAAACAATGAATGGTATCAAAATAGCACATCCATAGTCAAACATGACATAAACGTTTCAATACAATATGAAGGATTATATCATAATAAATCAATATAAATTAACTATAAAATACAAGGGAGGATGTTAACATATATGAAAATATTCTACCAAAATCATTAAAAATATCATGATACAAATACCACTTTTTCTTTGAAATTATTTATTCAAAGACCGCACACTTTAAATTGAAGACATTTAAAAAGGGATTTTTGAATCAAATTTTCCCATACCACTTTGAAAATTTTGAAAGTAATTAATATTTTAAAACATTAATGTCCATATAAATAAATCCTTAAAACATTTTGAAAATTTGGACATTAATGAGAATGATTTTAAAAGAATAAATATTTAAAACTTTTAGAATAATGTTTTAGTTTAGAGTTCTCTACATAAAACTTTAAAAATATTTATTTTTGAAGAAATTTAATGAACATGATAATATGCATAAAATGTTTTTTATAATACTTTTATATTCATATAAATAGTAATATAAAATAACATCAAAAATATTGCAATGAATAAAGGATTAATTATTTAAACATTCAAAGCATTTCATACAACATTGAGCATTTAAATCATAGGTTTGATATCTTAAAATGAATTTTCAAATAAAATTAAGATATATGTATTCATGATATGAAATAAGGGAAGGGGATTACATACACCCCACACAATAAATAGGCGGTGAACGTGTATTATATGTCAAGAAAATTAAAAGTGAGACAAAATTCTTTTACCTTTGGTCTAATACTCTTTGTACGCGTCTAAAAATCATGCATAATGTTTTAAAACATATTAATAACTTATATAAGAATCATAATAATATTTATGATATCATATATGATTTTTTAGGAATTTATATTACCCATTTTTTAACAATTCTAAGTTAAATCAATGTTTCTAGTAATAATATCTTTGTTTATCATAATGCCTTTTGACTTATATTTCTTGATAATATTACTAAGATGATTATTTTTTTTAAAGAATGTATAACATGATTTATATATCAACAATTTTCATAATATAAATATATATAATATATAGATATATTAAATGGAATACATTGTTCATGGAGACGGTAGATTGTATGTACACATGAACATTGTTTCCATTTTCTTACAGTATTGAATGTAAGTAAGTGAATGAGATACTTATATATATATATATATATATTATTCTAGTAGAATTATTATTCCATATAATTTATATTTAATAACAATAATATATTTTTATAATCATTTGTGGATGGTGAACATGGAAGACGAGTATTATCACGTCATGGAGACCGTAAGTTGTACATACACACACAAGAAACGATATCATTTATTTAATGGTTAAATGGTATTGAATTAGATTAAATATGAATTGTATATAAAAAATATTATGTTATATTTATTTTTTAAAACATTTACATTCATAATTATTCCTGTCAAAATAATGTATAGATGAAAAAAAGTTTACACCATGGAGTGACAATGGTAAGTCATACGTATGTACGCATGGTGATATTGATTTTTGTAGGATGGGAAAAAAGAAGAATATGGTTTTCCCATAATCATAAAAACATATAATCATATATTATATGTTATAGTTATTATTTTAATACTGTAACAACTTAGGTAATGGATTTAGAATAATAAAGAACTTTGAACGAGTTTGATAAAAAAATTACCTTTTTTTCGAGTATCTCCTTTTGATTTGCACAAAAGGACCCCTTAAGTTGGATTTATTCTAAAAGTGTTTCCTATAGGATAAATTTACAGAAGTTTGGAGATGGAATGGATAGGGTTTGGACGATCAAAATGTCTTTAGAGGTGCAAATTAAAAAGAAGGATTGGTTTCCTTTTATAAGAGTAGTGAGTGGTACTTTAGAAAAATATTAAAATATTAATTTATTATAAAACAATTTTCAGTTTTTAATGGCTCCAAATTAATTTATTTCAAGGATAATATGAGGATGGGTTTACATCCTCTAAACTAGTTAGTTTTATACACATTTAGTTCATAAAATTAACCTTATCTTTTATATTTAACCCCTAGTTAAATAATTTAACTCTTTTCATGACTTCTTGTATTTTTACCCCACATGGTTAATATAGTAATATAAAATTCCAAAAGAATATAAAGTGTACTATTAATGAAAATTTTAACACTATAAAATTAATTTCACAGAACCTTATATTTTTATAACTTTTATATCATTTAATAAAATAGTATTTATTTTAAAAACTAATTTATGTCGATTTTGACACTATTTAAAACTTGATTTTTGTTAAAGTCCTAAAAACATGATTCCATTAAAAATGAAATAAATAAATCCTAAAATTTCATAGTCAACCAATTTTTTTTGGATGGCATAAAATATTTCAAGTAAAATTTATTTTAAAATTTATAATATCATTTATTTGGTTATTTTATTAAGAACTCCATTATTGCATCATAATTATGTCATCATTAAATTTAATTATTTAATTCCTAAAAATTATAAAAAAAATTATCATTATATAGATAAATTTATTACATTTATAATGAATATTTATTTTCTAAGAGATCACTTATATGACCCCATATTTTAAAAAAATTAGTAATAAGAGTCATGTTTATGATATTTTTACATTTACTTAAAATTAAATGTTTTAAATGTCTTAATCACACCCAAGTAGATTCCAAAGGCCAAATTTACATCCTATGTTTTTATTGGCCGGACATGACTCATCCAATAAGGTTATGATAAGTTTTAGGGTAACATTATATTATTATAATATTTTTTTCCTTTAATTACTCTATTTACGTTTAACCGTGGTAAATAAAATTCAAAAGTTACTACTCAAAAAAATTATATTGATCTTATTAGACCAAATTTTTCACACTGACTACAACCATGTATGTTATATATTTGAAATTCATTTCAAAGAAGAAGTAAATTTACATTTAATGCTAACATTCAAATGTGCTTAGAAGGCGGGTAAAAAGATTTTAAAAAAGTTTAATGAGTTTTTATATCTAATTTTCATATTAAAGTTATTAATATGAACTAAATTGTGTTAATATATGTATTATTTATCTATTTTTACTTAAAAATAAATTTAAAGTAAAATAATTATTTAAATGAGAAAGTCAGTTTTAAACAATAAGGCAGTATTTTTCCAAATTCATCAAAAATTATAACCTTTTGGAAAATTACCAAAATTTCACCCAAAGAAAATTTGGATATTCCAAATTCAAAAATGATGTTTATTCTACCAAATTAAATTTTTATGATTGTCTAAAATTAATTTTATTTTTATTCAAAAAATGACTTAAAAAGTAGACCCTTTAAGTAAATAGTATTTCTAAACATATAACTATATTTAATGAAAACATTAAAAATAACATTTAAAAATTATTTTTTACTTTTTATATCACTATATTTAATAGATAAGTTATAAATATATTATTTAAATAATTATAATAATAATGTGTTGTTTCGAAGAATCTCAATCTTGCGTGTAACGTAGAACAATTTAGTGTTGCGTGGAACACAAGAAATTGAAGATAAATTACCATGAATCTTGTGGTGTTATATATAATTAATTATTTTTTGTCCAATAAATTATAAATAAAAATAAAAACTATTTGAAAATAAAGGATTTTTTTCTAAAAAACTAATTTTATGAAAGAAATTAATTTTACATATATATATTTAACAAACCACTTTTGTTGAATTTTTTGGATGAATATTTTTATTATATATTTAATCAGATATTTAACATTCATATAATATGTTTCTAGATAATATATTAGAATAAATAAAATTGTACACTTAACACTGTATTTTTTTAAAATAAGTTTTGTCACCTTTTTCACACTTATGTTAACAACTATTTTTTTACACATTTATAAAAATATTTTTAATAAATAAATCTATATTTTTAAATAATAATTTAAGAATTATCTTTGGTTTATTTTTTGATAATTTTATGAGAAGTTAAATGTTTCTATAAATAGTGAAAATACTAATTTTTACGTAGAACTATAAACTCTTTTTAAATAATTTAAAAACCTAAAACTTTTTTTAATATAGTTGTAAAAGAAAAATTAAATTAATTATGTATATATTAATCCAATATATTTCATTGGAATCATTTTCATATTGAATTTTGATATAAAATCTTTTTGAACTTTTGAAACCTTTCTATTTTTCAAACTTTCTTTCTCATTACATCTGTGGGATTAATTTTAAATTAAAATTTTCTTATTTTATTGACTATATTATAAAAAAAATCCATATTTTTATTAAAAACAATTTATATTATTTAATATGAAAAAATTAATCATTGACCATAATGAATACTAAAAAAGTGAAAGTTATTTACCGCGGTTAAGGTAAAATTGTGTTTACTGGGGGGTTAAGCTCAAAGATAAGGGTAAAAAATGATCCATTTAAAAAAAACATTTTATGGACACATTTTTACCTTATATCTTCTAGTTTTGGTAATGGGACATTTTGGATTATTGTGTCATGTAAAAAACATGGGTATACTATTTTCTTTTAAAAAATTACAAGTGTGCCACTCAACTCACTTCTAAAATGCCACCCACTCCATTCTTATATACACAATTAAAAAACCATTTTTCAGCCATAAATACCAAAATAACTTCTTTAATTCCCTTATATCGTCCTTGAATCCATAGTTTGGTCAGAAATACAGCCTAAGAATCCATTTGGCAAAAACAAAAAGAATTTATGTGAAGAAGTGATAACATCCTTAATCAAGCATTTCATTTTAATTCTTCCTCAAAATCATTCAATTATTATTAAAAATTATGATATAATAATATCATTTTAATCCATATAATTATATTTTATAACTCTAATGTAATAACCTAAATCCTTCTCTGCTTCCAATAAATAGGTTATAAATGCATCATTCGTGTGTACTATTGATTACTTCATCACGAACTGATGTTATTTTTTTTATCACCACCTATAAAATATAGATAAAATTATGGATTAATTTATTATATATTATATTTATTTTGTTAATATTATTTTTGAATCATTATATCATGTGTGAATACTTATTTTCATGTTCTTGGGAATACAATAATGCCTTTCATGTGTACAGTTGACTACGGCCTCACGAAGCGATGTGATTCATTCACTCATTACATGGAAGGTAATAAGGATGTATTTAATGAAAATATATGTTATATATGAAAAACAAATATTCTTTAAATGTGATATTTTATTTACCTTTATTTCTTTATTTCTATATGGAAAATGGAAACAATATTCATGCGTACGTACGACCTACCATCTCAATAAATTTTATATTTCATTTTCTATCTCTAAATTTTATGAATGATTACAAATGAATCTATGATGAATATATATGATATTTATATCATGGTTAATTTTATGGAAATACTTTTAACATGATCCATGTAATATGACCAAAAATAAAAAATCAATATATACCCAAAAAACAATGAAATTATTTCATGAAACATAACTTTGACATGGAATTTTGAATAAATGGGTATTAAAAGGTCATAATAACGTCAAATATGGTATTTTATATATTTTTATGGTTATTAAATAGAAATATAATAAACTTATACTTATTATACATTAGTTTTAAACATTTATGAAGGAATTCAAGACTTATGGTAAGGGATTTCTCTCTAACGTTTTACCTCTACGAGACAAAAACCAAATTCACACATTATTTATTTTATGTGGTACATATAATTATCATTAATTTATTTTGTGGTGATTATCATAAAAATATTGGGACTTATATTTCCATTTGAGTATCTCTATTTCATGGGGTATAATGTTGAAAATTTACCGAAGCGGTACGGGATTTTTGGATCACTTTTCCTTTTTGAGACATATGTTATGTTATAAACCTATATTATTTTATGAGGTGTACATACAACCCCTTTGAAATTTAGTGTTGTAAAATTATTTATTATTATGAAATTATAAGTTTCATTAAATGTTAACCTTTCATGGGGCTTACGATTCATAGTTACCAAACTAGTAAGGATTTAATGTCACAATCTCATTATTTACTGAGATTTTTCATGATTATGATTCTAGGGATGTAATAATTAGATATATCTATAAATAAACTCATTAAGTTTATTATAAACTAGTTATTTCTGGGTAATATATGTTTTCCCTTCATTTTCCTCCCTTTTTGTACTCTATATTTCAAAAGAATATTTTTAATAAATATCATCTTCATTTCACACTTCACTCAAAAATCCCTTTTTCTTAAAAATTCATATATTATAAATTTTTTTTGAAAACATATTTAACATTATAAAAATAATTTAATAAATATATTTTAACCCATTTTTTAATTTTTACAATTTTTTTGAAAGGAACTTCCATGTCTTTTTCAAATCAATTCCCATTTGTATTTTACTAAAAATGTGAAAGGAATATTTGTTTTAACATGTATGGTATGAATTGAATTTTACACCACCATGATAACTAAATTTTTTGAAGATTATTTTACATGTTTTAAAAGGTTATTTTCAAAGAAACTTATTTTAAAAATATTTTATTAAATTTTAGTTTTAAAAAAGATAATTTGAAAGTGAAAAATTTACTTTCTTCAAGAAATGTTCTAAATGATTTTTAAAGATTAATTTATAAGTATAAAAGTTTATGTTAAAAGAAAACAATTCCCAAAATGTTTTATGGGTTTTTTATTTTTAAAAAGTAATTTTGGTTTAAAATTTACTTTCCTAAATAAATTATCTAAGTGTATTTCAAAATCATTTTCCATCTAATATTACATCCTTTGATGTTAATTTTTATTTATTGGGAATATGATCCAAGGATACCATTATTATTTATTATATGAATGGTTTCTATTTATGATGAAAAGATGTTTATGAAACCTTTTTCTCTTTCATGGGTTATACCATGATAAAATTATTAGGAAACCCGCTTATTTTATTCCTCGAGTTATGATTTGAGGAAATTATTAAATGATTATGGAATCTATATTTTTTCCACAGTTTATGTGATGAAGAAATGTTTTATGAAACCCAATTTATTTCATGGGTTTTGATATTATTAATGTTTTTTGATCTTATGGAACACATATAAATTATTTTATTTATGTGATGTTTTGGACCTATATAACCCTCCAACAAATTGGGTAAATATTTATATCTCATGAGATAAAAATGGGAAACAAGTTTATGGGATTTATCAACTATATAAAATAGGTGAATTCTTATCCACAATGGGAAATAGGTGCATCCTGGTCCATAATGGAAAATATGTGATAAGTCTTGATCCAGTATGATGATGGTCGTGGTAGTAAAATTTGACATATGAAATGGTTCTTTATATTTATGATGGTACCACACTTTTATGGCATGATATTATAGTTAATAATTGATTTATGATGACTCATCACTCTTATATCCCTTATTTTATGAAATGGTAAATTTTTATACAATTAATCATTTTTATGATCTTTAAAATGATGGGTATAAACATTATGATTTTTTTAATGATAACATACTATTATTCTTATATTATTATTTCGTATTGATATCTCCTATTTTTACCCTTACCAAAAATCTGATATCAAACTTTCTTTTTTTTCATTCAAAAGGTTATGAAGAAAGGTTTGGGTATGGTGTGCATCAGAGGAGTACTATATGAGAAGATATTTGTGGAAAATATTGAATAAATATCATGAAATAAGAAGATTGTGTTTTTAGTCTCCAAAGCCACTATACTATAATGATCCACAGGCATGTGTTTATGCAATGAATTGAATAATAATATATAAAGGTGTGATATTTATGTATGAAAATACTTGGTTTATATATTCGGAATGATGATTATATCTATCAAATGAATGCATAATGTTATGTCCATTAAAAAATAACCAAAAATCACCAATTTATTCTTGGTTATAAATTCCATAAAATCCCTTCAAGGAAAGACAAATATTTTCACGATTTTTTAAATAGAATGATGAAATCTATTTCAACATTTCATGGTACTATAAACTTGTCTATTTTAACTCAACACACTGAGCACCATGTTCATGGAATCCTTCTTTATTATGTTTTCAATAGGAAGAATTCCTATGAACCAAAACATTCAACATGGATATAGTAAGAATCACTATGCTTCATATATGGATTAACAATAAATCAAGCCATGCTTGACATCCATAACATGACTCCATATGGATCACAGGTAGATGCATAATACACCATGGCTTGAAATAGTGTGGTTTATTTTTGCTGGATAATTCATGAAGTTGAATTCCTAGATTTTAATGCCATGACAATGGTTATGTTCACCAAATCATGACATAACCAACTCAAACACAACATTGATAAATTATTCATAGTGTGGTATAAGTCATGGTGAAGACCTAATTCACCGATTTGAAAAAACTATCATATATTCATTTTTTTCAAATAACTCCGAATTTTAGGATAACACCCCCATTATATTTTTCAGCAAACACAACAGAAATATTCCTAATATAGGGTTTTTTATAATAACTTCATAGAGACATTGAATAATGATATAGTGAAAAATTATGACATATTTGTGGGAGATAACTAAAAATATAATTTACTTCCACTTAATTTTGTTCAATCTGAAGTAAATATTGACTCTTACAATTTTTATATTATAGATTTAATACCTTTATTTCATGCTGTGAAGGGTAATAAAGTGTCGATACCAAGGGTATTCTATTTTGAGTAAAATTTTGAGTGTCCACTTATTTTGTTAATGAATAGTATTTTTCTATCAGATTTATTTTAAGAAAAATAAATTCATATTGACAAGATTAGAAGATATGATTTTATTTTTAGTTAATTTTATTTCAATTTTACAAAAAATTATTCATATATTAATCTTTATTTTTTTGAAAGTGTAAAAGCAATAAATATTTTAAATGTCTTTGAAGACAAAGAAGATTAAGCAACAAAATAGGTAGAAAAATTGATGATAATGAGGATGAGTTGAATCTATACACTAGGGCACAAGGGGATGATGGTATTGTGTTGATTTTCAATGAATAGATGATATTTCAAGATGAAATAGAATAAGATTTATACTCTAGAATAAAATTACAACCATTTATGTACATTAATCCTCAAATTAAATAATATTGAGAACAATTATACATTTTTTACTACCTTTAATATTTCATAATCACCATAATTCCATAGAGGTGGACATAATTTATTCTAAAAAATGGGTTCTCCATGTTCAGTGTAAGATACAAAGTATTAGTGAAACTTTATTTTTGTATATTTTAAGTATGAAACATCACCCCCTTCATATTTAGGATGACCAATATTTATTGTGAACCCATTGATAGTAAAAATGCAGCACCCCTTAGGGTTCCATCCCAATATATTCTTTCTCTTACTTTAGTTATCAGTTTTTCTCTTATATAGTGTTTTTAATTACTATTTATGTGTTTTTTATATAATAAATGGATGGAAAACCATTTTCCCCTATACTAAAATTTCTTTAAAATGCTATCAATATCATGAGTTACACTCATGTATGCATTTTATTTTATAGTCTTTAAGTTTAAGTAATGTTTTTTTGTTCCATTAATATGTAAATAGAGGGATCAATTCGTTCCACAAATTTAATGAAAATTCCAAGCATCTTACCACTATATAAAATGAATACTCCAATTTTATATTTCCATTCAATTTTTTGGATTATTAATTTCTTATCATATACATAATTGTGTGTGTGGAGTGGAAAAATAATTTAGTAAAAATTGTCTACTTTTTGATATCATTATAAGATATATTGATATTAGGATTGAAATAATGTATTCTAGATTAATATATTAAAAATAGGGTGGATTGTAGTTTTAAAAACTTTGGTTCAAATATTTTAAACTAATGTCATTAAAAATACTATTTGAGTAAAAAAATAATATTCAGACTTATCCTTTAGTTCGATTATATAATTATGATAATCAGTATTGATTTTGATATATAATAGTGAAGGAATCATAATCATATAATATTTAATTAAAAATATAAATAGATCAGGTTCACAATAGATCTAATTAATATATTAATGTTAATCGTATTTATATTTTTTATGATAAAATAATTACAAATATACATAGCAAAATAAAATAACTTGTATGAAACAATTAAAAAATACCAGAAATATAAGAATTACTTAGCTATTTAAAATAACAGATCTCTTTATACCTTATGAGTAAGGTATTAAAAAATCTTGGATAAAGGTATCCATTATTTTATACTTATAATAAATTCCATCATTACTTAGTAAGGATAATCCTCGATACGATGACCGTCATTAATCTTTTTTCCTATCCTTGGAATCCCTCAATCTATATGATGATCAAATTCACTATATTTCTATCCGAGAAAGCCCTCGACTATCCCTAAATAATTATACACAAGTAAAAAGAAAAAACTATTCTTAAGGGGACAACCTTAAAAGGTTCCCATAAGATGAAAAAACTGAAAAAAAATTATAAAAGACTATGAGCAATCTGTTCACACTTTTTAACCTTTAGAGATCTCATGAAAAGAGAAAATTACAAAAGAAACGTCCATCAATCGGTAACTCCAAAATCTTTGAACTCTCAGGTATTTATATATTAGATTCAAATGGTGATCATGATCTCCTAATGGTAATATTATTTACATGTTTGTCACAAGGACTTAGACACCTTGAATTTGATAGTTCATATATTTATGGCATAATATAATGTCCAATATGAAATTGAATTTACACCATCGTAGTGTAAAATTATCTTCCATTATGATAAAAATTAATTTTATGTATTCACAATTTAAACTTGGTCAATCTGATGACTTATTTATAGATATCATTATGATAATATTTATGAGTGTGAATCTGATGTTCATCTATTCCGACATCAATCCGATTATTAAGACATTTCCTATACAAAGACAAGACAAAAATTCTTAAATCTAATCAGATATAGGTGAATATGATGTTAATAAGATCCATACCCACTATGATAATCATAATGAAGAATTTTGGTTTAAATTAATAAATAATTTTGAACTAATTCCATGTATGGTAAAATGTATATGTATTTTTATAAAAAAAACTTTGGACATAAAAAATTATTATTCAAGTACTTAAGAAAGAGTTTGGGATTTCTAAAATAAAAGTAATAGATAACTCATAATTACAACTTTTTATGCAACAATCTAACACATTTGGGAAAGTAAAAACCAAAAAACATAAATATAAAATAACTTCGAAAAAATTATAGTCCATTATATTTTAATTTATTCATATTCAGAATGAAAAAATAATTTCTAACTCCCCTTGAGATTTATAACTCATATGAATAAATGATGATTAATATGTCTAACTCCCCCTTAGGATAATAACTCCCCCTAAGGATCATATTATCTCCATAAATATAATTTCTCCCCCTTGGTGAAAGAAAAAGAAAATTTCTCTCCCAAATATGATTATTTTTCTCCCTTTTCAATTTTTAAAAAGAATGGGTAAAAGTATTGGGTTTCTTGAAAAGTGTTAGAGAAACAAATATACAAAGAAAAATAATGAACTACTTGATAATCTACCAAAAAATGAAAGATCATTAAACTAATTAGAATTGGAAAATATTCAAACAATCTGTAATAAGATGAAAAATTTATTCATTGATAAATAAATTTATAGAATAGAAATATTAAAAGTGTTAAAATGAAACAATATGTTATTATTTCTTCATTAAAGATCTTAGAATGGTATTTAACTTTTTAAACACTTTCATTTCTTCCTCAAACTTTTCTATAACTCATATTGGGATGAAATATTTACTGATAACTCTTCATTGTGATTCTTTATAGTGGTGATTTCTTTTTTGTAAATTTTGAATCTTGTAATATACGACTGCATATACTTCATCTTCCCTTTTAATTCCTTCACTTATTGAGTCTAGATATCATCTATATTCTAAAATTGATCCAAAAAGTTCACCCTATCTTATATAAAATTGAATAAATCATTGAAATCTTTTGTGGATTCATTCAGCATTTTCTTCATATCTTTAAAATATTCTTCATAAATTTTGACATCATAATCAACATTATTTTAAAATTTCACCACTTTTTTCCTGCTTTCTTGTGATCTTAGGAACATTCTTAAAAGACTTTAATATTAGCCTTATTCTAAATCACTCTACCAGATAAAATTTTAATCAACACTAATTTTTGATTTTATTATCCTGAATCAAATAAAAATTGGTTTTTAATATTGGGTAGTATAGTATAGTTACTTATAGACTTTTATAAATCATAGATTATATAATCAACTCATTGCACAATTCCCATATTCATCAAATCAGATACCTCAATATCAAGTATATATAGATGGATGGTTATGATTTCTTGTTGCGTTGATTTACCTTTTTCATCTTTCTTTGAAAATGGTTGTCTAACTCTTTCAACAACATCCTTTCCATCATAAATTTATAAAACTATTTTTAATGGAGTTATCTTTATCATCTTTAGTTTGTGAATTTTAATCTTTTTTAACATTTTCATATGAATATTCAACTTATTTCTCTAATGGCTATTTTTTCTTGTAAAAAATTTCATATTTTCCTTTATAATCGATTTTCGAGAGTAATTCTGATGATGATTCTAGTGATGTTCTCCAAGAAAAATTATCGGATTGAGAATCATCATGTCTTTATTCATGTTCATCATCTTCTTCATCTTCATTTTTCCTATCATTTTCATCTTCTTCTCCATTATTTGAAATTTATTCATCACTGATTTCTTCTATATATTCACTTTGTTCTGGAGTATATTCACTAGGATTTTCTAAAACATAAATACACGTGAAACCTTATTTCATTGATTTAATAAACACTTCTTTTTTCTAAGGATCTGTCCTTGAACCATCTTTATCAATTTATACTGATTCACCAACACCTTTATCCATTACCTTGTCTGTGGAAAAGGGAACTTCATTATTGAAAACCTCAGTTTCATGAAAAGTTAAATCTACATATAAAATTATTTGATCGAGCTGGGAAGAAGGTAAAACAACATTTTTTCAGGATGCATCAACACCTTTTATTAAAGAATATAAACTTCTTTCACCTTGAATTTTATTTTTCTATTTCTTTTCTTTTCCTTCTATTTCAAAAACTTCATCTTGAAGATTATTTATAATGAGGGAGTCTTATAGATTAAATCCCAATTAAGGATCTCCTTATTTTCTTTCTACCTCATTTCTAGGCCATTTATCCTTTACTTCATTTTGTATTGACATTGGTTTCTTAGTTTTCTTTAGAGATGAAGTCTTGAATTTCCTTTTCTTTTCCTACTCACCTTGGTCATCATTATTTTTATTCTTTTGTACAATTTTAAAATATTTCATAGAATTCTATAATTTCGTAGAATTACCACTAGATATATCAACAAAATTATTTTATTCTTCATTATACCAAAGTTCATTCTCTTTAGAGTACCATTACTGATGAATTGGATTTTCATCTTCTTCATGGTTGACTTATTTTCAATGTAGAAATATTTTAAGATATATGTCATTAACTTACTTAAAATGGATGAAAACATGATTATTTGAGATTTAATATCTATGGTCTTGATTTTTTTGTTGATTTGGAAGATGAGTCTAATAAGATCGATTTTTCTCATATTGATAAGAATATTCAAGATGAAAACATTAGTAACATTTAAGGTATAAAAATCACCATTTCATACAGATAATAACCCTTTCATCCAAAAGGAAAAAACCTGAATGTTCAATAATAAAGGATTCACCTTGATATATTTTTCATCAAAAGAAAACAAAGTCTCTACAACCATCTTTTTATAAAAATAACTCCTTTTTATTTGGTAACATTGGAGAATGAAAACAATCTTCACCATCAGTTAGTATTTTTAGCATACTGGTATCTTTATTATATGAAATTTTGTATCTGTTGACATATATCATGAAATATACTTTTTCATCTTCTATAAAAAACATAACAAAATTTACAAAAATTTAATAAGATCTTGATAAACATGATCAAAAATTTTCTTGGAGTAGAATATGAAAATTGATTCCCATCCTTGGAGTTTTATAATCATTTTCAAATTGATCATTCCTTGATTCTATTTAATGTATTCAAATATATTGAAATTTAATGTATTAGTAAAAATATTAAATTTTTATTCAAGCATTCCAATAAATTGTAAAATTATTTCTCTTTTTAGGGTGTGATCCTTATGAAAGTGACACATAATAACTATGTGGTTTAAATTTGAGTGATGTGAAGGGTTCTTACATAATGTGATGAAACAAGTATTATCAAATAGTTTTTGGGTTGTAGTAAAACACATTCCATAGTTAGTGAGTGTATGTTGCATCCACAACACTTGAGCACAACAACTTACAACTGCTACATATTCAGATTCAATAGTGGAAAGTTAAACCTAGGGTTGTTTCTTACAAGAACAAGAAACTAATGAGAGACCTAAGAAATGACAAGTTCCTCAGTTACTTTTTTTAGTCCATTATACAACCACTAAAGTCAACATTTGAAAAACTATTTAATTCGAAAACATTTATAGAAGAATAGAAGATTCATAAATCCATAGTTCTTTTCAGATAATGAAAATTTTGTTTTAAATTTTTTAAATGGGATTAAATTTGATTATAATGATATTCTTTACATAAGAATGCATAAAACTTTAATCCTAGTAGACTAGAAGTTCAATAAAGTTAAATTCCTACCATACCCTTAAAGGTTTTTTATCAACTCATTTCCCATACTCATCAAGATCAAGTGTATCTTAACCAAATATTTTAAGAATATATTTCATATAATTATATTGATATATATGAGTTCCTTCTGGTTGTTTTATATTTTTTACCAAAGAAAAAATGTTAACTCACCCATCATACTCATATCAAAGTCAGATTTCATAAGATCAACAAAGGCATCTATTAAATGTTTTTTAATTGATCATAATATAATGTAATCAATATATATTTGAACAATCATAATGTTTATGTTAACTAATTTTTTAAAAAGAGTTGGACCTACAACTCCTTTAAAAATATTCTAAAAATCATGTAAATCTATCATGCCAAGCTCAAAGAGCTTATTTAAATCAATATAAATCTTTTCTATGTTTATAAACTTATTTATGATGATTTTTATTTTCAAAAATAGATGATTATTAAACAAAAACTTCCCCTTGTACATATACATTAAGTAAATAACACTTCATATTCATTTAAAAAGTTTGAAATTAAATAATGCTGCAATGGATAATATAACAAGAATAGCTTCAAGTCTACTACTGGTGCACAAGTTTCTTTATGTTGTATTCCTTCTAGTTTGTTATAACTCTTAGAAACAAATATTTCTTTATTTTGAATAATACTTCCATTTTAATAACATTTTTTTTCTAAAAATCCATTTAAATCCTTTATAGAAGTTTCTTTAGGTCGTTCAACTATGGTCCTGAATTTTTTCCTCTAAAATTAATTTAGTTCAACTTTCATTTCCTTTATCCAATCTTCATCACCTAAAGAATCATCAGGATTATTTGGTTTAAATTGGGAAAGGAAAGATAGATGTTCAACTTCATTTATTATGGAACTTGTAGCCATAACTCATTAATCAACACCATAAATGATACTTCTACTATGAAGATTCCTAAGAAACAAATGACTTCTTGGGTTATAAAAATACTATTCATCAACATGAGGAAGAAAATATTACTGAGTAAATTATTCAAAAAATATTTATTGAGTATTTTCCTTACAAGAATAATTTTATAACATAGGCTTAAAATCAATTTTTGAAATAGCATTCGAGGCTGTGGGTTGAGATTTTTTGAAAATAAAAGGAATAGTTTCATCAAATTTAATGTGTACTATTTTCTCAGCAATACAAGAATTTTTATTAAATACTTTATATGCCTTAGAAGTTATGGAATAATCTAAAAATATACCATAATTATATTTGGGTGAAAATTTATGTAGGTTATGTTTTGTATTAAACATGAGTACATTTCATTTAAAACATCTGAAGCAAGAAACTTTTAGTTTTCTACCTACCAACAACTAAAAATATTTTTTTAAAGAAAGGTCAAATTAAAACTCGATTTATAGTATAATAGGCAGTCTTGGCCACTTCATTTGAAAATTGTTTCGTAATTGAGTATTCACTCAACATGGTTCTTGTTATTTGTTAAAGAATACAATTTTTTATTTTAATAACACCATTTTTCTGAGGAGTTCTTCGAGCTGAAATTTTTTGTTATATACCATTCTTTCTAAATTTTTTTCAAAATCCATGTTTATAAATTCTCTACCATTATCACTATGAATAGTTATCAAGGGATGGTTTTTCTCATTTTTAAATTTGGCTACAAAGGTTTTAAAATAATAAAAGGATTTAGATGTCTTTGATAGAAAACAAACTCATGTGTACCTATTGTAATCATTAAACAAAACATATCTATTATAGTTTTCCCCTAACACTCCTAGTTTGTGTAAGACCAAATATAACCATGTGCACTAAATATAAAGAATTAGTAGTTGATACTTCAATAATGGATATAAAACTATGATTATGTTGCTTACCATATTGACAATGATCATTGACTTTTGGATAATCAAACCTAAGATACAATAAATACATAATAAGTATTTTATTAGCTAACTTACATAAGTTTCTAAGGATACAATGTCCTAACCTTCTATTAAATAACCAAGATTGATATTCTATTTCACTAATACAAGGTATGTCTTGGATCATAAGGTCTTATAATTCAAGTGTGTAAACATTATCATATTTATTTGAATAAGGAATAAAGTAATCCTTATAATTATGTACTATAGATTTATCATTTATAAAGATCATAGGGTAACAATTATCACATTGTTTAATTGTTCTTATAAGGTTGTTCTTTAGACCTATAAAAAACAAAAAATTTGAAATTAAAGCTCTAACAAGAAGAACCAAGTTACCTACACTGATAATCTCTCATTGATCATTAACTCCAAAAGTAAAATATCTTCTTTTCATCTTGATAATATTTTTGAAAAAAATATTTTTTACCAGTTATATTCTAGGGACATCCACTATCTATGAAACATGTATTCTTGTTTCTATTATTTTATTTCTTTTCATGAAATTTAAATACCTAAGACTTTGGGAACCAAAACTTTCTTTGGTCCGATTGAGTTAGAAAATTAGATATTAAGAATATATATTTGTTTTGAAAAACTAGGATTTATGGAAACATAATAAATGAACGTTATTAGGTGAAAAATTATTCTTCCAATGTTCACCACATTAGCATTTGGTACTAAAGGGTTTACTTTCTGTAACAAAGTAATTATTTTTAAAAATGAATTTTTTTATGAGTAAAACCCATTCCAGAATTAGTACCATGAGGAATTTATTTTTGTAAATTTTTTCAATGATTTCATTAAGAGTTTTAATGTTTGAAAAAAGTTTCTTCAGAGAATAAATTTTATATTTTAGTTTTACAACTAAATTATTGTCCTCTTTAGTATATGTTTTGATATTGAGATTATCAAAATTAGTTTATAAACTATATTTTTCATAACTTTATTATTATAAATATTTTTATAAAGATTATTTTTCAAAATTGTATTTATCAAGATCTTTGGAAAGATATAATAATTACTTTGTTAAAACATCTATTCTTTATTTTTTTTATCATGTATTTTTTCCAAATTTATAATTTTATTTTTATAACAATTTAGAAAATCAAGAGTCTTCATCATAAGAATGTAAGGAATTATCTTATGATGAGGAAGATTATTCATCTAAAGATATTAAATCCTTATCATTATAATAATTATCATTTAAAGACATATTAGTAACATTTTCAGCATTATGTACCTTCTCCACTAAAAAATGATTTTATTTAGGTACTCTAGCAATGAGACCAATCTGTATCTATCTGAAACTATTATTGTTAGAAGAATCATCTGAGGAATCTCTTTGAATTTAAATCCAAGAATAATTTGATATAAGTAATCTCTTTCCTCTTGACTAATAATATTTTTTCATTCTAATCAAAATTTATATATTTTTAGTCTTTCACTTTCAGCATTGGACAATATAGTCAGATATGTCCTACTTTCTTTCATTCATAACTAGTCACTTCATTATTTTTATCACACATATCCTTATTACATTTCTTATATCGGTATTGAAAATAATTTTTACCAACTATATTTTTCATCCTCTAATAATGATTATCTAGTTAATTTTTGGATTGTTTAATATTGTTAAAATCAGATTGGATAAAAACATTCTTCTTTCATAAATATATAATAACTTTTTTAAGAGAATAAACTTTAGTACGTAATGTAGTAATAGAAAAACCCACCCTTATCCCTAAATTTATTAGAATATCTTTTTAATCTTACATCATATTGCACAAGAGTTCCAATAAGATTGTCAAGAGTAAGATTATTAACCTTTCTAGTTTTATCAATAATATTTCCCTTTGAATCCCACTCATTTAGAATGATTCCTATAATCTTCTAAAAAATAATATAATCATCTAAACCTTATTCATCAATAGATTGTAATCTATTAATAATAGTCATAATCCTTTTATGCATCTTGGAAATAGTTTTTATAGGTAAAACATTGAATGATTGATAATCATCTCTTAGAATTTATTTTATTCTTTCTAAAACTTTTTAAGTGGCAAAATGTGTAACCTCATGTTTATCCCGATACTAATTGAATCTTCACAAGATGATATTTGAATAAATATGATTCTAGTAATTGAACATAAAAAATTGTTTCTTAATTTGTAGTTTAATTTATACTCTTGTTTTTCAGCATTATTAATGCTTGTGATGTCCATATTAGGAATGTTATAATCACCATTCATGATTAAAAAATCATCAACCCCAGTGTTGATAATAAAGGTTTTCAATATATCTATCCAATATTCATTATTATCTTCACAAAGAATAGAAGATCAATTTGGATTGAGATTTTCTATTTGTCCAACATTAAAACCTAACATCTTAAGGAAAACATTTCTTTTCCACAAAAACGTTAGTGTAATAAAATTTTAAAAACAAAAAGTTTATAATATAATTTAACAATCTTGAAATAGTAAATAAACAAAAAATATAGAAAGTATTTGAGTAGTGGAATCCTTCAATGACACAAATTTTTAGATATCAATATGAGATATATTTAAACTAGGGTCAAAATAATGTATTTTAGATGGCTATATTACAAGAGGGGCTGAAATTTAGTTTTAAAAACCATAGTTTAAAGTGTTTAAACTATACCAATTCAGATACCTCTTTAAGAAAAAAAGAGGTTTCAGACTTGGACATCTGTCCGATTATATGAGTATTAATTTTGATATATCATATTAAAGGAATATTAATCACAAAATATTTAATTAAAAAAGAGTAAACATATCGGATTCACAGAAGATCTGATTAGCAGATTATTTTTTATATATTAAGATATGTTCTGGTAAAATAATTACAAATATGCATAGTGGAATCAAATAACTTGTATTAAACATGTAAAAAATAGTATCAATACAATAAATACTTTTCTATTTATAATAATTGATATATTTTAATGATAAGAGTAAGGTATCCAAAAACCTTTTCTAATGGTATCCCTTGTTTTATACTAACATGAATGCCTATCTTTCCTCAGTAAGAAAATACCTTAATACGATGATCTTATTTAATCTATCTGCATAACCTTATCAAAACTCAATTAATATGATGATTGGATTATCTATATTTTTCCCTCGTAAACCCTCACCCATAATCACATAATCATAAACTAGTAATAATAAAAAATTATTCTTAAGAGGAAAACCTGAGAAGGTTCCCTTAAAAGAAAAAAAACTCTAAAAAAATTACAAAAGAGTAAGAACAATCTATTCATGATTTATATCATTAAAATATCTTATTCAATGAATAAATTGAAAATGAAACATTTAGAGATTAGTAGTTCCAAACTCTTTTCAATACCGAGTATTTTTAGGTGATATTCAAATAGTCATCTTGATCAACCAACAGTCATATTTTTCCTATGTCTGTTGTAGGGACTTAGTCACATACCATTTAAAAGCACATATATTTATAGTATAACAGAATGTCTCATTTTTTATTGAATTTAAACCATCATAGTGTAAAATATGTTCTATGATGATAAATTTTTTTTTTGACATTAAGAATTTAAACATGGCCAGTCTGATGGACTTCCTTATAGATATTAGTACAATAATATTTATGAGTGTGAATTTGATGTTCACAGTTTCTGATATCAGTCTATTTATGAAGACGCTATTAGTATTAATACAAGACACACATTCTTAAATCTAATCGGATATAGGTTTTTTTTAAAGGTTGGTATTATTTATACACATGTGAAAAATAAGACAACATGGGGACTCGACCCCACGACCGGTGCCCCAAACCCCAAACCCCCTACCACCACAGCTGCCTGCGTGGGGCATCTAACTAATATAGGTGAATCTAATGTTAATCGGATCCATACTAATTATGATAATCATAATGAAGAATTCTAGTATAAATTGATGAATACATTATAACTACATATAAGTATGTTAAAAAATATATGATTTCAATAAAAACATTATAAAAAACTTTGGATATAAAAATTTAGTAATCAATTATTTAGAAAATAGTTTCTTATTTCCAAAATAAAAGGAATGTAAAAGTAATAAGTATAACTTTTAAATTAATATATACTACTTCTAATTTGTTCCAAATTTTCTAGCATGGTAAATTTGTTTCCTACATGTTATTTTATATGTGATATTTAATATCCTTATAAAAGTTATTGAAAATCATGTCTCTTCATTTTGGATATTTTTTTCACAAGATAAATTTTAAAATTTTCTTATCGATGGTGTTTTGATTTGAGTGTTATGTGATATATTTTTTCATGAATGTATTTTATTAAATTTTATTATATTGATTTATATATTTAAATTATAATTATTTCTATTTTTTAATGATTTAAATATTTTTTTTATGGTAGGAAATAATAGAAAATTGTAAAATGAGAAAAAAGACACTTCATGCCATGAGAAAAGTGTAGCGGTGTGACACCATATTTTTAAGGATGATCATAAAGAACTTCAAAGGAACATATCTAATGAACTAAGTAAAAAAGAGGATTCCAAAGTATAAAAATAACATTACACATCATTACCAGTGAAAATCATGAAAGATATACAAGTCATGAAATGATGAAAAGTAGCATAAAGTTATAAAGACACGTATTATAGCGTGACACATGTATTTTGTAATGACATAATGTTTTATCAATTAAATATATTTCTTATAATTTTTTATTATAGTATAATTACATAATATTACTTATAGAACACAATACAATCCTTATAAATAAAGAATGAGTGAAATAAAAGGTATCTCTAATAGCTAAAGAACTTATAACGAAAATGAACTTTGTAATAGTAATGTGATATTTATGAATAGTAAACCAAACAATATAATAGTAACTTCATCAATGAATGTATAAATAAAATTTATCTATCTTATAAGTGACAATATGGTATAATTATATCTTAGTATATGTAAATAAATATTTTAAATTTTGTTGATTAAGTGTTAGTATTTCTGTAATTCATGTATATTTAATTAAATTTTTTTGACTAATGTAATAAATTAAAAGAAAATTTATTTTCATAAAATTAATTCATAAATTATTATTATGATGTCTTAAGATCATTAAATAATTTTATGAGGCCTTAATTAAATTTTCAAAGTGTTAGAAAAGTATTTTAAATTTTAAAATTTGAATTTTTCAAGTAAATTATGATTTTAATTAAAAATTAATTTCCCATATTTATAAAATTAGTTTTTAAAAATAGAGTTTATTTTTGGATTCTACACATTTAAAAATGGTTAGAGTTAATTTTTGGTATTTTCTGAAATAGTTGAATTTTTTATGAATAGTGAAATACGGTTATTTACCGTATGTATACATTATGAGTTAAATACACTATTCCTAACATCATGGTGGATGTAAGAACCATTGGATAAAAATAAAATTATCTCTATACTATTTTTTGTTACATTAATCCTAAATATTCATAGACTTGAGAAAAAAATATTAAACTAATGATTAAAATAATGGGAAACCCCTCCTCGTCTCCATTATAAAAACCACCCTCACCCCCTCTTCTCTTAATTCCTCTCAAGACATGTTATTATTAAAAATCCTACTCAAATATCTTCACAAGCTCTTCCACCACGTCTAAAATACCTTAGTATCATTAAAATACCACTACCTCTCCCCTAAAGAGGCCCTCGAGGAAGATAAATTCAAGAGGTAAATTCCTCTTTTCATTTGTTTTATTTTCCTTATCATGTTCCCTTTCTATCCTCACCTCATTTAATTCAAATGAAATTATTAATTTAGTACCATAAATGGACAATAATGTTTTTGATATAATGGAATAATTCATCATCATCTCTCCTTTCTCCACTTTTTATACTAGAAATGAAAACAATATTCGAGATGTGTCAATTTATCACATTCAAGGATGATAGGTTTTGAATTTATTTTATCATCTTCAATTCTGATCATGAAACCATTTTTTGGTTAAAAAAAATATAATTTGTCTATTATTTCATATTTAATGTTTTTTAATCTTTTGTACACATGATATTAATTTTTAAATAAAAATGATTGCATTGTGATAAAAACCCACCAATTAACCAAAACATTTATCATTAAAGTATAATATAACGAATCATCTTCACTCTAAATAATGAAATGAGTTTTATAACCATGAAATATTATGTATTTTACCTAATAAAATATAACTCCAATTATGGACAACCACTATTATCTTACATGTTTATGCCTACATGTATATTAGTAAACCAATCATGAAATCAAGGAAACAAACGCCCCCAAAACAATGAAATTTATCTTCTTAAACCATCAAAAATTCCATGAATAAACTTAATAAGGTTATAAAAAATAAATGTCATGTATAATAGGTTATTTAATTATTAATTAATTAATATAATTTTATTATCCTGGACATTAATATCAAGGGAATAACACTTTCAGACTTAAGGTAAGAGATTCTACTCGAACCTCCTTTATTCCTTCAGGTTGCTCTATAATTCATTTTACACAAATGAAGTTATCTTTTAGTTTTATCTAAATCTTATAAATGAAATTTATATTCTAAAGAATCATATATCAATATCCATTCATCATTCTCTTTTGAGGATATAGATGTTTTTAAATGATTCCATCCTCAATACTTTCTAATAAGGAAACCCATTTTAAGGGGAATTCTTGAATTATTACCCATTTTCAAGTAAACTATATAATCTATTTTTAATAAAACATTATATTTGAAAAATCACTATTTTTATAATGAAATCATTCCTTTTTCTCTTCTGGTTTTATATAAAAAATTATTCCCTTTTATGTTTTAAATGACCTTTGATATTTTCCTTTAACTGCACTAAATTTTTTTAATTCTAAAGTGTCTTGAGTACTCTTATTAAAAGTTATTAATTTAAGTGGAAATATTGTTTCATCATATATTTCTATTATACCATATTATTTTCCATGAATCATCTAATTCCTTTCCTTCATGTACATTTTTACGATACTCCCATTTTTATGCATTATGGCATGATCAGGATACCCGATTCTTATAATGGGAACCCTTATGTTTATGTATGATTTATTATGTATGATTCTATAAATGGTAAGAATATTCATAAACAAGTTATTAAGGGTGTTCTCAGATAGATATCCAATTTATTGGATAATGATGAGTCTAATGGGATGGTATGTGCAATGGTCTTGGCAGTTATCCTAGACTCATGCTACCATTTTCAATGGTTTTGGTGGTTAAACTTGACTGGTGATCCTCTATGTGTAAAAATCCTTGACTCATGCTAAAGTCATGTTTTATGTTTTTTCCCCATTATTATAACTCCATGTTTAAATGATCCCATTTTTTATTTATTATAAATCCATGCATTTAATCATGTTCTATGAATTTTTTAAATCATTATGTCCTAACCCATTTGCTAAACATTTATTCTTCTGTTTATTCCCTTATTGGGGTTTTAGATCATACCATTGTTCATGTTATCCCCAGGTTATCCTATGTATATGTATGATCCCAATGGAAGTTATGATCTCTTTATGAATATTAAATAAATATATGTTTCATTTAGTTTCATGTTTTCAGTTTTATATACCTAGTCTTACAAGACACTAGAATTTATGACCCCGATCTTGTAATATGATGTGTAATTATTATTTAAATCATTTAATGTTATTTATAAAAGGACACATTCACTATAGTTGGTATCATAGTAAAATCTAGTTATTTTTGGAGATTAGTACTAGATAATTTTAGTAATAAACTTAGGGATAAAGTTTAGTATAAGAAAACATCCCAAAATTTTGGAAAGTATAGAGTAATTGGTTTATCAAGAAAATACATCCCTGTATGGATATGAAAAAGTGGATTTGGCTTTAGAACTGATGTATCTAAGGGTAAAACTCAAAATCATCTCTTTGAGATAGACTTAGATAGGAACTAGTGAGAAACAGTGGGACTTTCTACACTCCTAGTTTGATACTCCCAGGGGATATGTTTTTGTAAATTTAAAAGATTTTTAATAACCATTATTAAGGGAAGAATCTCATAAGTATAAATGTGAGGAAACAAATCATGGATAACCTAGATTGAAACATATTGAATAAAATGTTAGGATATACTTTTAATTTAAGAGTTTATTATTTTATGTCTAAAGTTCCATTTTTATGATTATTAGAAAAGTATTCAAGCCCACTACTTGTATATTCTTTTACATAGTTAATGGCATGAAATAGTAGAAAAAATTCCAACAATCAATGTGATAGGGAATGTGAAAATTTCCCTAATGATATGATTGATATGATGGGAACAGATTCCCAAAACATTATGAAAGTACTTGGTCAACTATCTCAAGTAATGAATAATAACTTGAAAAATGTAGAACACCCTACTCCTCTAAGTAAATAGCATGTTTCCATATAATACTTCATGCAGCAAAAGCCTCCCATGTTTAGTGGATCTTCTGATCCTCTCCCCACAAAATAGTGGATTAACTGAATGGAAAATATATTTTATGTATATGAATGCTCAGAATAAGATAAATTCATACTAGCGGTCTATAGTTTTGATGGGGAAGTTTATCAGTGGTGGACACTGACAAAGAATATAAAGTCCATGGGGGAAAATGATTTTATGGGTTTGGTGGAATTTAAGAAAATGTTTTTCAATATATACTTTCCCTAACCCTTCTATCTCAAGATGGATAGATGGTTCCTTAATCTTAAGTAAAAGGAATATGAGTCCATCATGGAATATAAATCTAACTTCACAATGATTTTAAGATATGCCTCTGACTTTTTCATGAAAATTGAAATCAAGGTGGATCGCTTCTTTAGTAGACTAAAGCCAAGTCAACGAAAAGAGTTGGGGATTTATGACTTTGAAATTTATGAGGATATTTTACATTGTTCCCTCAAGGTTGAAATAGATATCTCATAATCTCAATGGTCTCATGGAACCAGTGGAAAAAAGTAGAAGATAGAGTCTAATAAAGGCGGTGTGGCAAATAAATCCCATGATGGAAAGAAGATCAGACATCCCACGTGTCAAAATTGTTGAAAGTGGCATCCTAAGAAGTGTTTAAAGGGAACTAGGAATTGCTTCAAATGTGAGAATATGGGATATTTTGGAAAGAAATTTTGAATGTATATGGAGGAATGTTAATATCAACGCTCAGCAAGTATTGCAGTTTTTCAACTGCAAGGAATATGGGAATTATGAGAACAATTTTCCCAATCCAAGGTTTGTTAGAGGAAATAAACAACGAACTCCTTGGAAACAAGGAAGGGATTATGCTCTCACTACTACTATGTTGGAACTAGAAAATAATGTGGTGACTGGTACACTAGTTATTCATTCTAGAATAGTAAATTTAATATTAGAATCTAGTGCTACACATTCTTTCTTATCATGATAGTTTAGTAGAACCGTTAAAATGCCAACTCAAATTTTAGATATTGAGTTATCTATGAGAATAAAAAATGGGGAAATTATTGCATCTAAAGTATAAAACTCCTACATAGTTAATATTTGTGGACTGAAACTCCCAACAAATCTTGTCATACTTCCTTTAGTGGTGTTTGATGTTATCTTGGGCATGGATTGAATTTCATTATACAAAGACAAAATCAAATTTCAGGAATGGTAGATCACTCTGCACATCCTGAAGCATTCTCCAATTATTTAAATGTGTAAGGAGAAAGATTAATATCCTTTATAATCATTGTCTCATGTTTGGATATTATAGCCTTATGATAAAGAATGTCTAGATCAAATGATTGAGAAAATGAGAGAATCATGCTCAAATACATGACCATTTTAAGAGACTAAACTGATGTATTTTTTGAATTATTTCCTAGTATTCCTCTAGATCGATATGTTGAGTTCTCAATTGAACTTATTCCTGGATCTCTACCTTTATCAAAGGCACCTTACAGAATGTCCACCGTAGAGTTGTAAGAGCTGAAGAAGCAGTTACAGGAGAATCTAGAGAAGGATTTTATACACCCGTGTGATTCACTTTAGGGAGAAAAAATACTATTTGTTATGAACAATGATGGTTAAATTATATTCTACATTGATTGTAGTGAGATCAATAAAATCACGATAAAGAACAAGTATCCCTTTCCTTAGATAGATGACTTGTTTGATCAGCTTTGTGGGCCCAGTTATTTCTCTAAGGTAGACCTTCAGTCAAGATATCACCAATTAAAGGCGTGGAAGGAATATATTACCAAGAATTCCTTTTTAATGAGGTATGGAAATTATGAGTTAATAGTGATTCCCTTCAGACTCACTAATGCTCCAACAATTTTGATGGATCAAATGAACAATTCCTTTAGATATTACCTCGAAATTTTTTTGGTAGACTTTATCGATGATATTCTCATATACTCCAAGAGAAAATAGGAACATGATGAGAATTTGAATATTGTTCTAAATACTTCGAAAAGGTAGAAACTATATGTAAAGTATAGTAAATGTGATTTCTATATATAGGAAGTATCATTCTTGGGAAATGTTATCACTATAAAAGGGAAACCTATAGAAGCTTCCATGACAAAGGCAATCGAAGAGTGGCCCTTTCCAACATCTGTAATAGAGATTCATATCTTCATTGGTCTATATTGGTATTACCAATGATTTGTAGAGAATTTTTTATGATATTCAAACCTAATTTAAAAACTGACATGGAAGGGAGTTCAGTTTGTATGGACTCAAGAATGCGAGGAAATGTTTAAGGAGCTCAAAGAGAGACTTATCACTGAGACAATACTCACACTCCCAACAAGTGGAGAACACTTTTTGGTGAGTAGTGATACTTCAAAGAAATTATTAAGCTGCATACTAAAGAAAATGATAAATTGATCACACACCTCAATATAGTTGAAAATCCATGAGAAAAACTATCTAACACGTGATCTGGAGTTAGCAGTTCTGATCTTTTCTTTGAAAATCTGGAAGTATTATCTCTAAAGGGAGTATTGTGAGATATATAATGGTCAAAAGAGTCTAAAATATATATTCACCTTTAAAGGATTAATATGATCTAGAGAATATGGTTAGAGCTCATCACGGATTTTGACTCCTCAATACACTACCATCCTTGTAAAGAAAATAAGTCAGCAGATGGTCTAAGTCTAAAGGATCCTGCATATTTATCAATAATGAGAGTTGAGAAGGATACAATCTTCTTAGAAATGTAGAGGATAGAAATGGTAATATTTATGGGATGAACATCATCAATCCTTTCTCAAATGTTCTCTCAACCACCACTCATGTAGAAAATAAACATGCTTAGTGAAAAGATGTTGAAATTCAAAAAATGGTGGTAGCTATTAGAAATGGTAAATCCTTTGAGTTAAAGATTGATGAGGAAGAAGTTGTAATATTTGGGTCAAAAATATGTGTACCATCTGTTCCAGATACAAATAAGGATATTTTTAATGATACACATAGCTCAACATTTCTTATTCACCCAGGGAGCACGAATATGTATTAAGATCTCCGAGAGACATTTCAGTGGGACAATATGATGAAGGAGATTGTTGAATATACATCAACTTTCCTGGTACATCAACAAGTGATGTCTGAAAGACAAAAGTATAAGGGGATGATTATACTGCTATCCATACCAACATAGAAGTGGGATAACATTACCATGAACTTTGTAACTAGACTTCCAAGGACATATAGAAGAAACAATTCAATATGAATCATTATGGGTCATCCTACAAAGACAAATTAATTTATTGAAATTATTGAATAATTCTCCTTGGATTAACTTACACGGATATATATCAAAGAGTTAGAAAGTATGCATGGAGTACCACTATCTGTTGTATCTGCTCGAGATCTAAGATTCACCTCATAGTTTTACGAAAAGTATCTAACATGCTCTAAGAACTGAGTTGAGCTTCAGAATGACCTATCATCATCAAACTGAGGACCAATCTAAGTGAACTATTCAGACATTGGAAGATATGTTCAGATCATGTTTTATGGAAATTAACGGAGGATGGGGATGACATCTTCCATTGGTAAAATTATCTTACAATAATATTTTCCACTCCAGCATCTGAATGGAACCATATGAAGCCATTTATAGAAAAAGGTGCAGAACACCTGTGTGTTGGGATGAATTTGGTGAGAATAATCTACTTGGACCTAAAATGGATGAAGAAATGGTGGAGAAGGTGAAAACCATTCAGCAACACATCAAGGTTTCCCAAAGTCAACAAAATTGTTTTGTAGACAATCATCGATGGGACCTTTAGTTCAAATTTGTATAAATTTTATTCCCCCACATAATTTCTTGGAATAAGTCCATGAGGTTTGGGAAGAAGCAAAAGTTAAGTCCCATGTACATCAGCCCCTTTTAGATTTTTGATTGTGTCGGAGCTGTAGCCTATCAACTAAGACTTCCACATACCGTGTCTAATGTACAAGATGTATTCCACATGTCTCTCCTAAGGAAATAAATACTAGATCATTCACATGTACTCTCTTCAGAGGTGGTATAGTTAGAGAATGATCTTTCTTACGAGGAGAAGCCAGTAAAGATCATGGATTGTAGAGATAAAGTTCTACGTAACAAGACTACTCACATGGTAAAATTACTATGGTGGAACCTTATGTATGAAGATGCAACATGGAAAATATAGAACGAAATGAAGCAAAATTACCCACACCTTTTTATATCTTAGAATGTTAAATGAAATTTTTAGGGATAAATTTCAAAATGGGGGAAGAATGTAATGAACTAATGTTTAAGCAATGAAATTCCTTTTTTATAATTATGGATTAAAGTATAATCACATAATATTACTTATAGAACACAATAAAAACATTATAAATAAATAATGAGTGAAATAAAAGGTATCTCTATAAGTTGAGTAACTTATACCGATGAAATATTAACTTAACCATTGGAATAGTAATGTGACCGTTATGAATATTATACCAACAAATGTAATAGTAACCTCAACAATTATAGTTTAAATAAAATTTATCCATCTTATAAGTGACAATATGGTATAAATATATAGTAGTATAAGTAGATAAATATTTTAAAAATTATTGATTAAGTGTTGGTATTTTTGTAAGTCATGTATATTTAATTATAATTTTGTGAATAATTTAATAAATTTGAAGACAATTTATTTTCATAAAATTAATTCATAAATTATTATTTTATGTATCAAGATCATAATATAATTTTATGATACCTTAATTAAAATTTTAATGTGTTAGTAAAGCAATTTTAATTTTAAAAATTGTATTTTTAAAGTAAGTTATGATTTTAATTAAAAATTAAATTCCTCATATTTAGATTTTTTTTAAAATAATGGAGTTCATATTTTGATTCTACATTCTGAAAAATGATTTGGGTGATTTTTTGTGATTTTTAAGAAATACATGATTTTTTATGAATAATGAAATATCGTAATTTACCATATATATACATTACAATTTAAATAAACTATTCCTAACATCATGGATGATTTAATAACACTTTGTTCAAACTCACATGCTTTATTTACTATTTTTGGTCACAATAATCAAGACTATTCATAGTCTTGAGCAAACAAATTATACTAATGATTAAAATGATGGGAAACCCCTCTTCTCCTACACTATAAATCCACCCTCACCCCCTCTTCTCTTCACTCATATCGAGCCTTGTGACTAGTAAAAACTCTACTAAAATCAATTCTCAATATCCTCCTTCAATTAAATCAGCCCTTGGTATCATAAAAAGACCAAAATCTATCCCCTAAAGAGGTTCTCAAGGAAGATATATTCAAGAGGTGAATTCCTCTTTTCATTTCTTTTATTTTCATTTTCATTTTCATTTTATATCCTCACCTCCATTAATCCATATGATATGATAACTCCATTAAAATAAATGTATTGTAATTTTGTTGCGATAATTTAATAATTCATCATAATCTATAATTTCTCCTCCTTTTATACTATAAATGAAAACACCCTATGAGATGTGTCAATTTATCACATTCAAGGATGATGTGTTTTCAATTTCTTTTAACTTCTTAAATTCTGGTCATGAAACCATTTTTATGGTTAAACATAAGTATGATATATAAATTATGTCATCATTAAGGTTCTAGAATAATTTTTAAACATGATATTAATTTATAAAGAAAAATGAGTGTGTTGTGATAAAAAACCACAAATTAACAAAAACGTTTATCATTAAAGTTTTATATAATGAGTCATCATCACTCCAAATAACCAAATTAATATTATAAACATATAATATTATGTATTTTAAATAATAAAATATAACTCCAATTATGGACAACCATTTTCATATTACATGTATATCCTTCCATGTATACTAGTAAATAAATCAGGAAAACCAAGTAAACAAATGCTCCGAAAACAATGAAATTGAACCTCTTAACATCGTGGTCACGCCACGGTCACACCGTGGTGATGCCATGATTTGGCCCTGCTCTAGAATGACACCCTGTGACGGTTCACAGTCCTGTCAAAATTCGATATATGATACCTAGATGGAGTTTTAGATAAATTACCCACCCATAGTTAATGGGGAGGGAGGAGACAACAAGAATGTTGCCCTGATTCCTCCCTCTCCCTTCGCTCATGGCTAGAATATTCTGCCACACAAATGTCACTGGACTAGGACAACATGTTGTGGTCATGCTGCGGTCACACCGGGGTCATGCCATGGTAATGTCGCGGTCACGCAGAGGTCACGCCGCAGTCACACCGCGGTCACACCGCGGTCACACCGTGATTTGGCCCCACTCCAGGACGACACCCCACGACGGTTTACAGTCCTATCAGAATTCGATGTATGATACCTAGATACAGTTTTTGATACATTACTCACCCAGATTTAATGGGGAGAGAGGAGACGACTAGAATGTTGCCCCGCTTCCTCCTGCTCCCTTCGCTCTTGCCCGGAAGATGTTGCCCCATGGTTGTCGTCGGACCAGGCCAACACGCCGCGGCCACGCCGCAGTCACGCCACAGTCACGCCACGGTCACACTGCGGTAATGCTGTGATTTGGCCCTACTCCAGAATTACACCCCACAGAGGTTATCAATCCTATCGGAATTCGATGTATGATACCTAGATAGAGTGTTAGATACATTACACACTCATAGTTAATGGGGAGAGAGGTGCCGACCAAAATGTTGCCCCGCCTCCTCCCACTCCCTTCACTCCTGGCCGGAAGATTCTGCCCCATAGATGTTGCTGAACCAGTCCAACTCGCCGCGGTCACACCGCAGTCATGCCATGGTCACACCGCGGTCACGCCGTAGTAGTGCCATGATTTGGCCCTACTCCAAGATGGAACCCCGTGGCGGTTCTCAGTTCTGTCGAAATTCGACGTATGATACCTAGATATAGTTTTAGATACATTACCCACCCTCATTCCTGGACCCCGAAGATCCCCTCAGACAACCCCCACCCTCCTCCCTAGACCCCGGAAAACCCCCCTGACCCTCCTCCCTAGACCCCATATCCCAATCTAAGCTCTCTTCAAGATTCACCCTAAATCCGAACGGAAAAGACGATTTTAGAGCTTTGGAAGAATATGAGAGAAGAGTGAAAACCCTAATTAAAAAGAGGAAGCAAGAAGAGGATTAGACTCACCCAGATCTTCAATCTACACTAGATGACACTCAAAATGCCCAAGTGACGTGTAAGAGTTAACTCTGCCTCAAACCGAGGCACGGTGTGGCCGGTACCACTCAAAGTGTCTCACATTTATTTGAAATGGACAACATTTTAAATGAAAACAACAACTAACATATGAAAAAACGACCAAACAGATTCATATTGTGTTGATACTTTAGAACAACAATCTATGAGTCATTTTTGACATGTAAGAGTCAACCCCACATCAATCCGATGCATGTTGTGGCCAGTACCACTCAAAGTGTCTCTCTTTTGTTTCAAAAGGACATCATTTTAAGTGAATACAACAACTGACATATGGAAAACCAACCAAAGACATTCAGATTCTATTGAAACCTTATGACAATGATCCATGTGTCATATGTGACTTGTACAAGTCAACCCCACCTCAATCCGAGGGATAGTGTGGATAGAACCACTCAAACCATCTCAATTTTATTTTAAATGGAGAGGATTTTAAGTGAAAACAACAACTGGCATACAGAAAACAAAACAAACACATTCGGATTGTGCTGATACTTTAGTAAAATGATCCATGGGTCATTTTTGATGTGTATGAGTCAACCCTGCCTCAATCAGAGGCGTGGTTTGCCGACACCACTCAAAGTGTCTCTATTTTGTTTAAAATGGAAATCCTTTTAAGTGAAAACAACAACTAACATAAGGAAAATTCACCAAACACTTTCAGATTCTATTGGAACATTAAGAAAACTATCCATGGGTCATATGAAACGTGTAAGAGTCAACCCTGCCTCAATCCAAAGTGCGGTGTGGACGGTACCACACAAAGTGTCTCTCCTTTGTTTAAAATGAACATCATTTTAAGTGAAAACAACAATCGACATACGGAAAATCGACCAAATTCATTTAGATTCTATTGAAAATTTATTAAAATGATCCGTGGGTCATATGTGACATGTAAAAGTCAACCCCAACTCAATCCAAGGTGTGGTGTGGCCAGAACCACTCAAAGTGTCTCTTTTTAGTTTCAAAAGGATATCATTTTAAGTGAATACAACAACTAACATATGAAAAACTAACCAAAGGAATTCAGATTCTGTTGAAACTTTTGGAAAACGATCCATGGGTCATATCTGACTTGTACGAGTAAACCCTGCCTAATTTCGAGGGCTGGTATGGCCAGAACCACTCAAACTGTCTCACTTTTATTTGAAATGGACATGATTTTATGTTAAAAAAACAAGTGGCATATGGAAAACTGACAAAATGCATTCAGATTGTGTTGATACTTTAGAAAAATGACAAATGAGTCATTTGTGATGTGTAAGAGTCAACCCCACCTCAATCGGAGGAGTGGTGTGGCCGACACCACTCAAAGTGTCTCTCTTTTGTTTAAAATGGACGTCATTTTAAGTGAAAACAACAACTAACATACAGAAAAAATGACCAAATGCATTCGGATTCTATTGAAACTTTAGTAAAAATATACATGGGTCATATTTGATGTGTAAGAGTCACCCCCGCCTCAATATGAAGCATGGTGTGGCCGAAACCACTCAAAATTTCTCTCTTTTGTTTAAAATGTACATCATCTTAATTGAAAACAACAATTGACATATAGAAAACTGACCAAACACATTCCGATTCTAATAAAAATGTAGGAAAATGATCCATGGGTCATATGTGACGTGTATGATTCAACCTCACCTCAATCCTAGGGGAAGTGTGGCCGACACCACTCAAAGTGTCTCTCTTTTTTTTCAAAAGGACATCATTTTAAGTGAATACAACAACTGACACACGGAAAACCAACCAAAGGCATTTGGATTTTGTTCAAACATTAGGAAAATGATCCATGGGTTATATGTGACTTGTACGAGTCAGTCCTGCCTTAATCTGAGGGCTAGTGTGTCTGAAACAACTCAAACCGTCTCAATTTTATTTGAAATGGACATGATTTTAAGTGAAAACAACAACTAGCATACAGAAAACTGACCATACGCATTCGAATTGTTTTGATACATTAGGAAAATGATCCATGGGTCATTTTTGACACTTAAAATTAAACCCCACCTCAATCCGAGATGCGGTGTGGCTGACACCACTCAAAGTGTCTCTCTTTTGTTTAAAATGGACATCATTTTAAGTGAAAACAACCAATGACATACTGAGAGCTGACCAAAAGCATTCAAATTCTATTAAAACTTTACGAAAATTATCCATGGGATATATTTGATGTGTAAGAGTCAAATATTCCTCAATCCAACGCACAGTGTGGCCGACAAAACTCCAAGTGCCTCTCTTTTGTTTAAAATGAACATCATTTTAAGTGAAAACAACAATTGACATACGGAAAACTGGCCAAACGCATTCAGATTCTATTGAAAATTCAGTACAACGATCCAAAGGTCATATGTGACGTGTGTGAGTCAACCCCACCTCAATCTGAGGCACGGTGTGGCCAACATCACTAAAAGTGTCTCTCTTTTGTTTCAAACGGACATCATTTTAAGTGAATACAACAACAGACATAGGAAAAACTGACCAAAGGCATTCAGATTCTGTTGAAACTTTAGGAAAACGATACATGAGTCATGTGTGACTTGCACGATTCAACCACACCTCAATCTGAAGGTCGGTGTGGCCGGAACCACTCAAATCGTCTCAATTTTATTTGAAATGGACAGGATTTTAAGTAAAAACAACAATTGGCATACGAAAAATCAACCAAACACATTTGGATTGTGTTGATACTTTAGTAAAATGATCCGTGAGCCATTTGTGACATGTAAGAGTCAACCCCTCCTCTATCAGTGGCATGTTTTGGCTGACACCACTCATTGTGTCTATCTGTTGTTTAAAATGGACCTCAATTTAAGTGAAAACAATAACTGACATATGGAAAACTGACCAAACGCTTTCGGATTCTATTTAAACTTTAAGAAAACGACCCATGGGTCATATTTGACATGTACGAGTCAAAACTGTCTCAATATGAAGCACAGTGTGGCCATCACCAGTCAAAGTGTCTCTCTTTTGTTTAAAACGAGCATCATTTTAAGTGAAAACAACAATCGACATACGGAAAACCAAACAAACACATTCGTATTCTGTTGAAAATTTAGGAAAACGATCCATTTGTCATATGTGACGTGTACGAGTAAACCCTGCCTCAATGCGAGGTGTGGTGTGGCCGGCACCACTCAAAGTGTCTCTCTTATGTTTCAAAAGGACATCATTTTAAGTGAATACTACAACTGACATATGGAAAACTGACCAAAGGCAGTCATATTCTATTGAAACATTAGGAAAATTATCCATGGGTCATATGTGACTTTTACGAGTTAACACCACCTCAATTTGAGGGCTATTGTGGCCAGAACCACTCAAACTGTCTCACTTTTATTTGAAATGGGTAGGATTTTAAGTGAAAACAAAAACTGGCATATAAAAAACCGACCAAATTCATTTGGATTGTGTTGATACATTAGGACAATGATCCATGGGTCATTTTTAACATGTACGAGTCAACCACACCTCATTCTAGGACGCGGTGTGGCCAACGCCACTCAAAGTCTCTCTTTTGATTTAAATGGACATCATTTTAAGTGAAAACAACAACTAACATACAGAAAAATGAATAAACTCATTTGGATTCTATTGAAACTTTAGGAAGATGATCCCTGGGTCATATGTGACGTGTAAGAGTCAACCCTACATCAATCCAAAGCATGGTGTTGCCAAAACCACTCATAGTGTCTCTCTTTTGATTAAAATGAACATTAATTTAATTGAAAACAACAATTGACATACGGAAATCCGACCAAACACATTCTGATTTTGTTGAAAATTTGGAAAAACGATCCACAAGTCATATTTGATGTGTATGAGTCTACTCCACCTCAAATCCAAGGTGCGTTGTTGCTGGAACCACTAAAATTGTCTCTCTTTTGTTTCAAAAGGAGATCATTTTAGGTGAATACAACAACTGAAATACGAAAACCAACCAAAGGCATTCAGATTCTATTGAAACATTAGTAAAATTATCCATGGGTCATATGTGACTTGTATGAGTCAACCCCGCCTCAATATGAGGGCCAGTGTGGCCGGCACCACTCAAACTATCTCACTTTTATTTGAAATGGATAGGATTTTAACTGAAAACAACAACTGGCATACGGAAAACTGACCAAACGCATTCATATGGTGTTGATACTTTAGGAAAATGATCCCTGAGTCATTTTTGATGTGTACGAGTCAACCCCACCTCAATATGAGCTGAGTTGTGTCTGAAAACACTCAAAGTGTCTCTCTTTTGTTTAAAATGGACTTCATTTTAAGTGAAAATAACAACTGACATACGAAAAAATGACCAAACACATTCAGATTCTGTTGAAACTTTTGGAAAATAATCCATGGGTCATATGTGATGTGTACAAGTCAACCCTTCCTCAATTCGAATCATGGTGTGGCCAACACCACTCAAAGATAGTGATTTACATTCATACCTTCACAAACATTGAATCTATTGATACCGCTTTGAAATATCATGAGAAATGAGTAGGGAATCAATACTTATTCAATATAAAAATCATTCATTTAACCTATAAATTACATATTCATGCAACCATGCTTAGAATAATTTTTGAGAAGTTCACAGGTTACAAAAACAGCAAACAAGTTTTTTTATTTTCTAAACATATTTTTGATTTTCTACAACCATGATCAAAATCATTTTAGAGCAGTTCACAAGTTATAAAAATAGTTCACAAGTTCTTGATTTTTGAAACCGATTTCATATTTCCTACAACCATGCTTTAAAAACTTTTAGAGCAGTTCACAGGTTACAAAAACATTTCCCAAATTCCTGATTTTGTAAATATATTTCATATTTTCAGTTTTCTATAAACAAATTTCATATTTTGACAACCCAACACATTGCTTAATTCATAGCTTATCCCTTTTATAATGTCTTTCTAAATACATGCTTCCCCTTTAGATATCACTCCCCCAAAAGGTTAGATGCATATCAAACTTTAAAAGCACCTATCATTTCAAAAACCACACAATAGATGCAGGCTGTCCACATGCATGGTGCAGGCTGTTTACTTGCAGGATGTCTAGTTTTGGGGATATAAGATGTATACCAACAGTTATAAAAACTATTGGGATACAGCGCTGCGATTCTGAGAGTATTCCAATGGTTCTGAAATCATTGGTACACAAGACTGTGTATACCTACGGTTGTGAAACTGTTGGTATATAGGTATGCGAACGGTTCTGAAACCATTGGTATACTACGGGTTGGAATAAAATGTATAGCCACGGTCTAAAAACCGTTGGTATACTCACCAGTACCAACGGTTCATCAACCTTTGGTACATATATATAACAATTGTTTAAGTAGAACCACTGGTATAGATTAATTTTAGACCATTTATGCCAATGGTTTTCTAAGAACTGTTGGTATAGAGCTACAACCACGCCTCACACACCAACAGGTTGTGACACCGTTGGAAAATACTATCCCAATGGTTTCAGTGGATATCCCAACAGTTTAAAACCGTTGGGAAAGATGGAATTTCTAGTATTGATCGCTCGGTGGGATGTCAGTATGTATGACTCTCGGGACTCTAACTAGTCATCTGTGGAGAAGAATCTTAAAAGAAATAGATGCGACACAGTCAAAAGACTAAACCTGGTGAGCTTACTTGGTTGAGATTACTTAAGAAATTTTTTTATAAAACACATATGCAATCAGTGTTTTTGTGCACTAAGTTGGAAATCAGATATCAGGGTCCTGGTGTATGGATACGTCAGCCGCCCACACCAACACTGGACTCCCTGAACTAAAAACCACAATTAGTACCCTTAACATAATTGCTTCACAGAAAATAAATATCATAGTCCTATGTTCTACGGTAGAACCGGATCCTCTGATACCAATTTTTCACAACCCCTCCCCTGGGGCCCGTGTCGTAACTACCCCACGCCCGCCTTCCATAGTCCCGGGGCTGGCAAATAGCACCAAAGGAATATATCCCTAAACTGGGAAGGCATTGACATTATAACTGTAAACAAAAACATCAGATTCCACAGCTGGAAGCAAAAAACTAAGTCAAAAATGTATACAAAAAGTGTGTTGGAAAGTAAAAGGGGTCAAAAATACAAGCCCAGCTAAAAAGTACAAGTACAACTGAAAAAGGGACAAACAACTAAAAGGTAAAGAGTAGCTCTTGGATCGTCCTCCGGGGTTCCTACCTGAAGGGTAAGTACAGATGGCCATCTCAACACTCCACATATGTCAGAATCCTCTGTGTACTGACTCATTGTAAGGTCCACTTCCGGGTACCATCCAGTCCTAGTGCTCTCGGCCTCTGTTAGCATTGTCCGTCATCTGTATCCAACACAACGAGGTGCGTGCATAACCTATATAGGGGTGAGTATAACGATACTTAGTAGGGACCCGGATACCCTCAAGCTCTCACAAAATCCATCAAGGATAAATCACAAAGTACGAAAACAACAGATAACCATTACTTAGGTATATGCCCATAGATATACCTAAGTTATCTAGTAACCCATCTCAATCATGAGAAAAACACAAAAGTCAAAGACTCAGCTCAAACCAAGATTTTTATTATTGAAACCATGGCTGGTGGCGTACTCCTCCTCTATCGAGTACAGCGGGCCTGCCGCATCACACAAAGGCACTTCCCACTATCCTTGGACTGTTGAGGCACTCCTCCTGTCGAGTGTCGTTGGTCTATTGCGTCACACAGAGGCACTCCCCACCATGGGTCTGCCACATCACACAAAGGCGCTCCCCCAAATAGCTTACAGAGGTACTCATCCATTCGAGTACCGTGGGTCTACCGTGCTCACACAGAGTCGGTCCTCCACCATGGGTCTGCTGCGTCACACAGAGGCACTCCCCACTGGGCTAGTCGAGTCACTCCGAGTCGAATCGGTGAAGTAGTCATCAGGTCTCAGCCAGCTACTAGGTCTCTGTACTCTGTCTGCTTGTCACCAAAAGGATCTTCTCTACGAGCTACTGGTCGATACTACAAGTGTCGTGAAGTCTCACGTATAAGTATATCAAAGGACCTCCATGTCATAGGGGTCTCAATGTAATAGACAGCGCGTCAATCGGACACCCGATCAGTGAGTTATTAGACTTTTAGTTTTGGGGGATCAGTTGGATTCATGTATGAACCAACCCGACCGTATCTCAACTATACCCCGAACTCTAGTGGGGTATACTCAAAGAGACCATCTCTCATCGAGATTACCAGCACCGCTGACGGCTCGTCAAATAGACGCCCGGTGCCACAAATATGGCCAAAGTAAGAAAAGGGTCAGTAGTGGGACTGGGTCCGGTCCATCCTGATTAGACCGACTCGGCCCAACCAGGTCTGGGCCAACCCAATTTGGGTTAACCCAGACATACCCGATGGGTTTAACCCTGCTCTTTGGGTGGGTCAACCCACTATGTTAGGCCGGGTCCACTAGGCCCGACCTAGCGGACTGCCAGTGCAGTTTGGCCCGGATGCCGCCACGCAAGCGACTCGGCCCGAAGGCCGGGGCAGGTTCAGCCAGCACCGCGAGGGGTGCATCTTGGGAGTTCGGTGGCCGGAAGTCCAGCGGGCAGGACGTGCGTGGCGCAGGTAGGAAGAATGGACTCCGGGAAGGCCGCAGGTGCACCGGGCAGGCCGCGGTGGCACGCCGGCAGCGCGCGAGGGCTCCAGGCAGGGCGCGGGGGCACCGGGTAGGCCGCGGCGGTGCGCGGGCAGGCTGCGCGGGGTGCGGCGGGGCACTAGGCGCAACAAGGTGTTGGGCGCCGGCAGGCGGTGCGGGGCGCGGTGGTACGCGGATAGACAGCGTGGGGCGCGACAGTGCGCGATCAGGTCGCGGGACAGGCCAGAGTGCATGAGGCAGCACGCGGGTAAGCCGCCGTTCGCGCGGCGGGGCGCAGCGGTGTTCGATCGGATGTATAGGTGGGGTGCGAGGGTGGTGTGATTCGAGGAGGCCACGGGTAGCGTGGACTTCATCTTTACCACCTTCGTTGTTGTCTCCTCATCGCCATGATGAAGAATCATTACTAAAGAATTGAAAAGGTAGTCGGGCTATGTTAGTTTGGCCCACACCTTTGGCGTTTAGAGATGATATCATTTGGCTCATCAGAATGAAGATCGAAAATTAATTACAACACTTTGTATCAATTTTTCATTCAATGATGAGAGGAAGAAAAGTGAAACATCAACATGCAATAACCCCTACCTTATTATTTATCATTCGTCAATCGTCCCATCTGTAATGCTCTCCAAATCCCGAGTTGAGTCGGTCGCAGAAGGCGCTCTGCGTCAGTAGGATTCAAGGAATGAAGTCGAAGAAGAAATCTAGCATTCTTTGTGTACTTTGTTGGGAGGAGCATTCTTCGTTGGGAGGAGCGTTCTTCGTTGGGATGAGCATTCTTCATTGGGAGCACTTTTCTCCCAAGTTCCTCTCAATTCCACGAAAAGAGAAATGCCAACGAATTAATATTAGATTAGTCATCTAATATTACGTTGGCACTCTAAATCAAAAAGGAGAATTAAAAACCCAACTCCACCAAATTAAATGCATGAGTGTTTCTCATTAATTTGAAGGTTACCAAGAGGCTCTCCTTAATAAAACATAAGCGTTATGGAAATTAATTGAGCAAGGAGGTTAAGAGGCTCTCCCTCATTAATGAGGGAGAGTGGGGAGGTTTCATCCTCCACCATCAATAGGGGTCAGGTGGTCCCCACCCCTATCATTAATAGGAAGGTTATGCGGCTCGGGTGGTCCCCACCTCAATTATCCTCCCATGGGAGGTTATGGCTAGGTGGGCCCCACCAACATAACCTCTAATGGGAGGTTAGGGTGTGGTGGTCCCACCACCAACTCCCAAGGGGAGGTTTTAACCAACACACTCAACACATGGCAGCTTAAAAATAAAATAAAGTGTTGTACTTTATTTTATTTTATTTTATAAAAAGACAATAACTAACTTTTTTCCCAATCGTCTGTCGTCGATGTGAAAGTCTTCTTAAGCTAATACCGATGCTGCGAGTTCAATAGTGCCCTCAAATTTTAGTTCTTATCACTGGCTCAAAAGTTATAAAAAACCGCTCATACATTTACTGAATGTACCCAAACAAAACTTCAGAAATTGATTCCGGGAACACCGGGCCTCTGAATCAAGTGCTGTAAATTTTCGCGACTCATAAAAATCCAATGCATATAAGGAAAAAAATTCCATGGAATTTTTGGGTCTTTATAGTACAACTTCCCTAGAATCTCCACCAAGATATTCTCCATGATGTCAAGGAAGTGCACCGAATTTGTGAGTCGGTCCACTATCACCCAAATGGAATCATGGATCTTCACTATCCGTGGAAGCCATGTGACGAAGTTCATAGATATCTCATCCCACTTCCACTCTAGGATATCAAGGGGATGCAACAACCCTAACGAAACCTGATGCTCTGCCTTCACCTGATTACAGGTAAGACACTGAAAAACAAGCTCAGTTATGCTCCGCTTCATGCCAAACCACCAAAATTTCCGCTGAAGGCATCTATACATCTTCCCCACACCGGGATGTACAACCAAGTGATATGTGTGGAATTCTCGCATCACCTCCTCCTGCATTTCCAATGGTACTACAGCTCGCCCTTGGAACAAGATATTTTGATTCCCTCTTTTAGAATAACCATCGGGTGCATCACCTGTGGATATCTGATCACGTAGTACCTCGTTGTCGATATCCCCCAGCTGCGACTCTCTCACACACTCAAGGAGAGAAGAAGTCAACATCATCGACTATAGAAAAGTCATACCCTCCGGCTCCACCAAGTTCAACTACAGGGAATCCAACTTCTCTGAAAGGTTCCCACACTAGATGAGCATGGGACTTCCTACTAAGGGAATCTGCTACTATGTTGCCACTCCCTGGAGTGTAGATTATCTCAAAATCATAGTCCTGCAGAAACTCCGGCGAGTGCCTCTGCCTAAGATTCAGATCCCTCTGAGTGAAGATATACTTGAGGCTCTGGTGGTCTGAGTAGACCACAAAATGCTTACCTAAAGGGTAGTGTATCCATATCCCCAAAGCAAAGACCACCACTACCAGCTCCAAATCTTGAGTCACATAATTCTGCTCATGGGGCCTCAACTGCCTCGACTCATATGCAATCACTGCTCATTGATACATCAACACACACCCGATCCCAGCTCCTAACGCATCAAAATATACCAAGAACTCAACGCCCTCCTATGGCAGCCTCAACACTAGCGCACTAGTCAGCCTCCACCTCAGCACTTCAAAGGCCTTCTCGCACTGATTAGCCTAGGTGAATAGTCATCCCTTCTGAATCAATGCGGTCAAAGGGTCAGTAATCCTAGAGAAATCTTCCATGAACCTCCTGTAGTACCCTTCCAAACCAAGGAATCCCCACACCTCTGACACATTCTTGGGTGTCTCACAAGGAATAATTGCCTCTATATTTGTGGGATCTATGGCCAATCCCTTCTCCATAATGAAATTCCCCAGAAAGTGAACCTCATAAATCCACAACTGACAATTCAAGATATTCCCTTACAGATGGTGATTCCGAAGTAAGTCTAGGACTATCCTCAAATGCTCTGCATTCTCCTCCTCTATATCAGAGTAGATGAGTATGTCATCAATAAAGACAACCACAAACCGGTCCAAGTACGGCTGGAATATCTAGTTCATCAAAGCCATGAAAATGGAGGTGGCATTCATCACGCCAATGGGCATCACCAGAAACTCATAATTCCCATAACGACAATGGAAATCCAACTTCAGGATGTCAGCCTCATGAACCCACAACAGGTGGTAGCCGTATCAAAGATCAATCTTGGAGAACCACTTTTCACCTCTCAACTAGTCGAAGAGGTCATCAACCCTCGGAAAAGGGTACTTGTTCTTTATCGTGACCTGATTTAGGAGACAACAAGCCACACAATGTCACAGACTACCATCTGCCTTTTTCACAAATAAAACTAGAGCTTCCCAAGGAGACACACTAGGCCTGATGAATCCCTTCTCATGAAAGTCCTCCAACAAGAGTCGTAGCCCCCAACGCTCTATGGGTGCCATATGATATGCTGCACATGATATCAGGGCATCCCCCGGCTGCAAGTCAATGTAGAACTCCATATCTCGCATTTAATTTAGTCTCGGGACATCCTAGGGGGAAACATCCATATAGTCCTCTACAATGATAGGGATCCAAGTACCTGTATCATCTGCTGCTCTGAGATCCATGCATTCCAACTGGTGAGAAGAAGGTCATGGTCTCCTACTCAGTGTACCTGTCTGCTCTTCCATGAGGTATCTTTCAACTAGAATAGTGAACCTCGCCCCATTAGAATAGATGCATTTGACTAGCCTGTGACGACAGTCAATCTGGGCACAAACCATTGAAATACAATCCATTCCCAAGATGACGTCATAAGGTTACAACGTGATGATGAGTAGGTCCCATGTGAAACTCCCTCCTCCGAATGAGAGTTCACACTGTCTGTAGATAAAGGTCACCAATGAGGCACTTCTCGTAGGAACCTCGAGACTAAATGCATGTGTCAATACCGCTACTAGGAGCTCCAACTCTTGTAACAAAATCAGTGATATAAAAGAGTATTTGGAGCCTGTGTCTACTAGTACCGAAGAAATCATAGAGTAAACACAAAGTGTACCTCGGACCATATCGTGTGCCGGGTGGTCATGAACACCCATAGCCTGAAGCTGCCCGCGGCCCCTCCCGCTAGCTCCCTAAGCCTAGCATGGGCCACCTGGTGGGGCAGGGGATGGATCTCGAAATGCCTTCCCCCACCTCCAGGTCCTGATGCACTACCTGTGATGGCTCCGTGAGGACCACCCTATCCTCGCCTGGAAGATCCCTGGTTACGGTGCTGCCTCTGCCGCTGCGGTGCACCCACTGCCTGCCACGATTGCTCGGTACGTCTGGTTAGGAAGTCCTGTGCTAGGTGACCCTATCCGTCAAAAGAATAGAACCAACTCTCTCATGACGGCCTCGGTGCTCAACGACGCCACTGTGGTGTACGACCCTTCCCCTGAGTCTGCTCACGGAAGGGTCTCCTCGACTGAGGCCCTGCTCTCTGCCGCCTTCCTGTTACCGAAGACTGTACTCTGAAGTGGACACTTCTAGGCCCTGTCAGCTAGAATCCCTCAACCAATAAGCTCTCTATAACAAGCGCCCACTCTAGCACCGCGGAATAAGTAGGGATGCACAGGGGCACTACACTAGCATGAGTCTCGCTACGAAGACCCTGCTCAATCTTCCGCACCCAAAAGTAACTATCGAAGATCATATCCTGTGAGTAGCATGTTAGATCGGTAAACTAGGCTAAGTAATATGCCGCTGTCATCCCCCCTGCTTCAGCTCCAGAAGCTCTTGAATCTGAATAGAGTGTAAACAAGAGGGGGAGTAATCCTCCCGGAAGAGGTGTTGGAAGCTATCACATGTGAGAGATGACTCATTGTGGGTCAACATAACCAACCCCCACCAATGCCCAGTCATCTTGAGGAAAAGGTTGGAAGCTAGGGATACCATCTGGTTCACTAGTGTCCTTACTAGCCTGAAAAGTCAGTCTATAGTCTCTAGCTAGTCTTCCGCTGCCTGGGGATCCAGGTCCCCATGGAACTTCTACGGCCGCGGATGCTGGATGTCTTGGAGCGCACTCAGCCTGCACTCAACCTCGGCCTGTGCTGCCGGTACAAACTACGCTCTCCAGATGGAGGGGCTACTTCTAAACCACTGGGTGGAAGGGGATCACGTGAGGGTCCCTGAACAGATGCCTCGTTGCTTGCCAGGTCATCTTCACGAACTGGAGAGGGTAACCTGGCAGGCTTCTATCTTGAGGGAATCCTAAAAATTATCAAGGATTACTGCGATCAGATGAGCATATGTATATAACAGTAATCAAAATTGGGAGATGACTCAAAAAGGACAATTGAAGACTCAATCCTACCGGATGCATGTTCCAAAGTTCCATGCAACAAATTTCTCAGTGTGCCGAGTCGACAAGAGGGTTATCAGGGTCCTGGTGAATGGATGTGGTGGCCGCCCATTCCATCACTGGACTCCCTGGCCTGAGAGACACTCTCAAGACATGTCGACACTATTTCCCTATATCCCAACAAATTATTTTTTAGGGATGTCTGAACAATTCCCCAAGGAACAAACCATCCTTTGATACCACTTTGTCGTGACCCGACCCTACCAATCTCGAGCCGCAACTACCCCAAGCCCGCCTCCATAAGTCAGGGGCTGGCGACAAGTGCCGAAGGCATAAAAACCTCGAGGAGGCCTTTGGCTAAGTACCTATACACACACACACAACCCACTAAATGCCGAAGTGCAGAGTAAAAAAAGGAAACCAAAGTACAGACTACAATATCCCAACCAAAATCATGAATCGACCTCTAAAACAGAACAAGTAAAGTGCTGAAAAGTAGACTGACAAGTAAACTAAACAGTACAAGGCAAGACACACGCCCAACTAGAAAGGTGCCACAACCCGACAATAGGTAAACGATATTAAACAACTGGTGAGTCTCATATTTGAAAACTCTACTACGACCCCAGTACGTGACCCAAGCTCATGTTCTATCTACGCTCCTCTGTAGTCAGGATTGACCTGTCCATCGTCTGCAAGGGACCACCAGGTGTGGGCAAAGCCAAAGTAGGGGTGAGTATAAAGATACTCAGTAAGATTCCTCGAAATCTCGAGGGAGCAACAAAAGAGGCACTAAATAGGTGAGCAGTAGAAAGAATAAAGAATAGTGAAAGAGTACAGTAAATAGAGTGCATACCAACCCAACAAGAGAAAGGAAGCAGACTCATCGAAACGCAAGTAGATAGAAACAGTGAGAAGATTAACTTTTCATTGAGTCTTCGCTACCTATACAAGGAGAGTAGACTCATCCAACCAAGAGGAGCTAGACACAAAAAGCACTTGGCATACCCAATGCATCTTCACCCCTCCAAAAAGGAGAGTAATTGAACCCAAGGAGTGGGAACAAAAGTAGGGTATATATATATATATATATATATATATATATATATATGCTTAAAAAAACCCGAACGAGTGTGTTAGGGGATCTCCATATCCAAACTCAGCCCAAGAAAAGTCACCAACAGTTCTAAGGATATCCATCACTAATGCCCAAATGTCCTGCACGTCAAATTTGTCTCATCACAGAACCGTACAACCAAGGGTCCCGATCCGGAAATCATGGAGAAAATTCACTGACAAGACTCATAGAAAGGGCTGAGTCTGAAAGAATTCACTGGGTAACCCACTACCCAGCCCAGCTAGAGCGTAAACCCTAAGAGGTTGTCAGGTAACCCACTGGCCAGCCCAGTTGGAGGGTAAACCCTAAGGCTAATGGGTAACCCACTACCCAGCCCCGTAGGAGGGTAAAACCGAAGGTCAAAGGGTAACCCACTACCCAACCCCACTAGAGGGTAAACCCTAATACGCTGGTGGGTAACCCACTACCCATCTCCGTTAGAGGGTAAACCCGAAACTGGTCTGATAACTCCGCACTACCCGTGCCATCACTGGGTGTCACTACCATCGCCACCGTGCGTGGTTCGGAGTGCTTAAATGGAACCTCCAACCAACGCCCTTTCATGCTCCCACATTTAATGATATCATTAATGAGTATCCTCACACCCAAAATGATTACACTATTTCAATCCTCGTGCAAAAACATGCTAAATCAACTATTCATATGCCCCGAACAGACGTCTGGTAAAAAAGTCACAAAACGCTTCTCGCATCTTGAATGAAGGCCCATGGGCCTATACCTCAACTCTGGATTCCATGCCTGAAACCACCTTGGACAACTTCTCCTCTACTCTAAGGTCACAATGCCGCTAACGACGCCTAAAACAGACTCCAGATGAGCTCGCGGCATCCGAAACAAGAATCTCACTGAGGTGATAAATAACACCTAACGCACGTGTCGCGCCACCAAGCCGCCATATTAGGAATTAAAAATTCCAAAGACCCTCTCAAAAACCTCCGTCTTGATCTGAGGTTCATGTTTCCGTAGATGGCATAAAAATAAGATACTCAGTTTGAGTGTTAGAGGCGTTTTAACACCAACAGATGGAGATGCGGTGGTCTGGACCGGTTCGGTCTGTCCACCCCTTTAGACCGGTGGTCTGTGGCTCGGCCGCCCGAACCGCCCGGTCAACCGTAGCCCACAGTTCACCGTGTGGGCCGTGCTGCTTCACCCAGACCGGCATGAGCTGGTCCAACTTTTCCCCCATGGGACCTGTATTTTGCGGGTCTCGGTTCGCTCCCGGGGTCACGCTGACCCTATTCTCGCTCCGCATGCCGACCAGAAAAGCCAGCCAGTGCACCCCCAATCGCTCGAACCGCTTCTGTGCTGGGCCACCATTCTTCTTTCCCAAATCGATCACCGAGGGGCCCGCACCACGGCCTGGGGATCCTGCACCGCCGCCTGGGGATCCGCCGCGCCGACGTCATCTTAGACCACATGAGGAGACACCGCCACTGAGACTCACCGGACCACCGTGTAGAGCCATCAGACCACCTTGGAACCACCATAAAATAGGGGTTTTCGCCGAAAAACTTCCTGGGGTCACCTCGGACACACCGGGACATGATATTTTGATCCGAAACAATCATTGGAAATATTGGATCGAGCTCTACTCAAATATGGCCTTTGCTCGATAATTAAACAGCATTTTGATACTATAAATTGAGTTCAAAAAATATGCGGGAATTTAAAATGAAAACGAAATTATAATACCTTGCAGGGCGTATCCCGTCACTTCACAAATGATCCACCAGAGCCGAAACCATCTTGGAGTGGTGGGTAGAGGAGCGTGAAGAAGGTGGATATTCTTTGTTGGGAGAGCTTCCACCAGAGAGATTCTAAAGGGGAAGAAGGGTGTGGATGTGTTTAAGTAGGGAAAAATTAATTAAAAATTAATTAATATTAAACACCCACCAGTAGGATTATACCCAAAATCTTGAAGGGGTCGAGGTTAATCCACTCTTAGGGTAAAATCCAAGTTTTGAGTGTAACAGTGGTCTCAGAATTTTAATCTGAGCCTCCGTTTAGAAGTTATAAAGTCCACGCCCGAGGCTGCTAAATTACAAAATCGCCTCTGGTGGAATTTTCAACAGAAGGGTCGTGCCCGCGAAAGTTACATGCCTCATAGGGTAAACGGAAATCTCCAAACTCAACGGTGCCCTCCGTTTTTCCATCCGAGAAACCTTTTAGGATTTATTCTATTTATTTGGTGTGTCTAGTGTGAACACACTTAAAATTTAGTTCTGGCCACACCGAGGCTCAGAATCGCATTCCATCTGAACTCCCTGCTCTAGAATAACATCAAGAAATATTCAAAGTCTTACAGGATCAAAACCTGGGTTCTTACATCGACTTTCATCGCACTTCACATGATCTCTTCATAGCTATCATAATATTGGTTGGGTAGATTCTTCAACAGATGAAGTCTGAGTCCACCGAAGAATATATCAACCTTACCCTTTGAATCCATGAAAAAGGTAGACGTGTAATGTGAAGTCGTTGTGAAGTTTATATCATAGCTTCCCAAAGATTCATTCTCCTTCTGCTTCAACTTGAGAAACTCCATATCCATTCTTGTTCTCATCGATGGAGTGAAATACTTGTTAAAGAATATCCCTATGTACTCTTACCACTTCATAGATTAAAGTTCCAATATTGGCCTGGTGTTTTTAATCAGTTCCCACAACTGATTAGATTCTCCCTCTAATCGATAAATAGCCATGGTAACCTTCTCTCTTTTAGAACAACAGAGCACAAAAAATAACTTCTCGATAGAGCTGATCCACTATTCATTAATCAGTAGGTCGGTATATCCTTTGAAGGTTGTTGGTCTTTGATGCATAAAGGATTCAACATAAATTTGTTCCCTTTGTGGTGAGATCGGTCTCTCAGCTTGATTAATGTTATTTTCCCTAACTTTATCCAGTTGGTTCATCATTCGCATCAATGTTTCTATTCCGGCTTCCATCGGAGGTCCGTCAGCGCATGGTCCATTACAGTCACCATTTGAATGGTTCCTCATATTGCCCACCATTTTCTAAAATAATAAATCCTTAGTGAGAAACTTATTTGATTTATGAATCTTTTAACTATAATGGATTTTATGTCTTAAAATTTCATGCTTTAAACAATTACATTTCTCTATAAATCTTTCATAATGATTCATAAAAATATTATGATTAACCAAACATATCCCCCGAGAGTGTCGTAACCAAGAGTGATGTAAGGCCCATTTTCATGTACTAGGATACCCCGGGTCAAGCTCGAAACACATTGTCTGAGTTTTCACTCCTAGGTACATATGTGCCAGAGCCACCTCAACCTACTCATATCCATACATGGATGTATTTTCTTGATAAAACACTTACTCAATACTCACCAAAACACCAGAAAGATTTAAAATATTTAAAAAAATTTATATACTTCTTCCTAAAGTTTTCATATCCTAATTTCCATAAATAACTAAACTATCCTTTGATACCAACTATGGAATCTCTCCTTTTTATTATATAACTTTTCATCACATTTTACAAATAGAGGATCTTTAAAGTCTAGTGTCTTGGAAATCAAGACCATAAAACATGAAAACATAAAAAATTATTCTGATACACTTGTAGGGATTCATCATAAGTTCTTTATAAGTACAATTATTACATCTCATAACCTAGAGATAGACATCAAATGAAAGGGTGAGCTGAAGGCCCCATAAAAAAGGAAAGGGAATCAGTTTACTTATGATATCAATAAGAACATGAGGAAAACCACAAGATATGAGAAATGGAAGTAGAGGGATACCATAATGAAAAAAACATTAATCACAACTTGAATATGGAGCCAAATCATTTCATTTAGACATTCATGAAAATATCACCAAGGTTCATTCCCAAGTTCTCATTAAAACATTACAAAGGTTATTCACCAAGGTATCGTGTAACTTGTCATCTCTAGAGATTAATTATTTACCCAATACATTAAAGCACTATTAGAGATCACCCTTAATATATATTTATTTTCATGTGATCCACATATATCATAATCAAACTTATCATAAATATCCCAAATAGAATCAAAGAAATGGGTTTCATGTCAAAATCGTGACGTTTAAAAAGTACTTAAAAATAAGATCATTATGCCATTTATAACCCATGGAAAGGGAGTGAGGGTTATATGTATGTAAATTACAAAATAAAATAGATCAATTTTATTTATTGATGAATACACCTGGAAATTAAAATAGATTTGGGTATCTACATAAATAATACAGGATAATTTCTTAAGAAAAAGAGAGAGATTTTGAGATGAAAATTCTGCAGCATAACGACAACATAACATCATTTTAGAAAAAATTAAAAAGAGAAGGGAAAAGGGTAAAAAATTCATAAATAATCCATAATAAAGTATAGATACATAATAAGATCATGTTATGGATATTTTAATGACATACCACATGAAAAGGAAACATGAAAGAAAAGAAAATATGCTATTTCTTTTATGAAAAATTCGGCAGCCTAACGGCGTTGCTTAAAAATTTAGAAAATAAATTGATGAGAGAAGAAAGGGTATCTAATATTTTAGACATGAAATGGACAATAATAAGAATATATAATAACATACCCAAACATAATAATATGGAAACTATAAGACATTACATATAGGAAATCATGACTAAAAAGAGGAGGGTGAAAGGTTCCCTTACCATGAAGAGTAACTTCAAAAGATTGAAGGTTGAGACTTTGGGGGGATTAAGGGAACCTTGGGTAGAATAATTGGGAGGTAGAAAGATCAGGGCTTAGTTGAGGAGGATTTTGGAATGAAATGAATGAGGGAATGGCTTTGTATTTATAGGAAAAGTGAGGGAATATTTAATTAGTTTCTAAGGGACACCTCATCGGTGGTATTTGAAAAAACATGGGCTAGGCTATGGTATTTTCCAATGGTATTGGCCAATTGGGACACCTAATGACATATATTACTATTAAAAAGTCAAACAGAATGATTACATATTCATTACATCATCAATGATGTCATTAAACACTAGAAACTCAAAACTGTATTTTTACTATTAATCAAATATTCAGATGTTTCAGAAAAATACCAAAATTTACCCTAACCTAATATTGATGCTCTGAATTCCAAAATGGACTTCATTTTAGGGAAAAAATAATTTAAATAATTTAATTTTTTAAAAAATTATTATTTATTAAAAAAACAACTCTAAAACTATAACTTATTTTGTAACACCTTGAAAAATTAATCAAGGTCCCATAAAATTATCGTATAACCATAAGACAATAAAGTAACAATTTATGATTAAATTTTATGAAAAGAAATTTTCATTTTATATTTTTAAATTAATTATTATATTCTAAATAAAATATTTATGACCAACAAAAATAACAAAACTTATACTATGAGTGTTTTTTTCTCTCACTTTTAAGATGTCTAAATTGTATTTATAAATTCATGGGTGATGTTTCTATTTTTTTGGCCGATTTACTATTCATTACTATTCACAAGGGTAGGTTACTATTCATACATTACTATTCAATAAAAATCAATTTGATCTTATTAGAATCTAAATTTCTTACTGATCAAAACTGTAGAAGGCTATTTTTTGAAAATTATTTCACATTATTAATTATTGAAAGTTTACATTAATATTTTAAAATACATTTATTTTCAAAATTCATTAGTGATATGGAACTATAAAACCATCCTACATTTATTCTGATATTTGAAATTCACCAACTTTTCCATAATAAGAAATAACAATTTTACTTATACAAAAGGTTTAAACAAGTAACTGAGGTCGTGTTACATAGACACTTATAACACCTGCATAGGACCTATGTTTAAGGTGTTATATGGTGATTGAATCTTGTGGCAGCTCGGAAAACATTGCCTGAGTGGTGATTTCAATCAGCTTGTACTTTTCCCTTAGGAAATTCTGTTAAAGATTCACATGTTTAAGTTCAGCTTGGTCTTGGTCGAGAAAAAAGACCAGAGATGCTACCACCTTCCCAAGCTCTAACATTTGGGCTTCGTAGGACCCGAGTCTACTGGATGTGGCCATCGACTCTTCTTTCTGTATTATTTAACAAAGGTCACTTTTATTTATAAAAAATAATTATAACATTAAGTGTTTAGTTTCCAACGGTCATATTGACCGACAGACATATTGACTGACGGTCATATAGCAGTCGAAACCCAACGGTCTCACTTCATTAAATAAAGGATATAGTTTTTTGGAGTATAAAATGAAACAACACAAAAAGTAGGAAATAAAATTTATTCAAAATTTCAGATCATTACATATTTACAGAGTTATAAGAAAGGTAAATTCATTATAAATTACTTTGGGTGGATATGAATGAGATAATGGGTGGGAGTGAGGTCCTTTTATATGTGAAAAGAGATGATTTTTCATAAGAACCATAATTTATAAAGTAGTAATAATAAACTCACATGGATTTTAAGTGGGTTTGACGTGTTAGATGAATTATGTGGAAAAATATTTAGGATACATGTAGGTATAAATTTACGACCTATTAAAGTTGTTCTAGAAGATCACAACATTAAATTGATTTAGTAAAATTCAAACCACATAAGATTACTCATTTTAAAACCTATTTATCTTGATTAAATATTAATCATTGTAATTATTTTATCACTAGAAATATAATATGACCTTTCTGGAATAGTTTTTATGCAATGAATCAAAATTTTATTATCCATATAATATAATTAAATTTATAAATATGATAAAATTAACATTAAAACTAAAATATATAATGTGTAGAAACCTATTTATATAAAAAAGATGACATTTTAATTTTTCGGTGTTCTTAATATTATTAAACACTAATTAAAAATTAATTGGGTGATAATTTATTTGTATATATTTATATACTTCATATTATAGTCTTAATAAATCCATTTAAAAAAATACACAATATTTTTTAAATTTTTAATTCTTTTGAAAATAACCATTTTACCATGTTAATTAATATTTATTTTGGAAAATAATTTTTTTTCAAAACAAAAAATAAATTTACCCTTTTTAATAATCTAAAAATTATTATTAAGGGTAATAAAATAATTTAATTTGATTAAATTTCTAAAAGTGACGAAAAAAATTATTTTTATCATAAGTGCATGTAACACGTAAAAACCTCTTTTGAAAAATACTGTATTTTAAGATTAAGATTTATGTGTCGGTTAAAAATATCCATGTATTTTATTTTCAGAATAGAAAATAATTTATTATAAAAAAATTAAATTAACATGTCTTTAAAATAAATCCAAAATATAATTTCTCTAAAATAAGATTTAATTTGAACAAAACACTAAAAATAGTTTATTTATTGGAAAATATTTCTCAACATTATAAAATGAGAAAACTTGGTTTTATAAAATTATAATTTTATTTAAAAATTTATAGTTTCTTATTTATTTTCAATTAAAAAGATTTATAAAATTCTAGGTCATTATTTTATAATAAAATAAATTCTTTTATAAAAAACTATATTTTCAATATTCAATTAAAAATAAATCATTTGAGATAAATAATAAAATCACCTTAAGATAATATTGAAATGCCTATTTTTAAGTTGTAGTTCATTTCATCTAATTAAAATTATAAAATTTATAAATACATATTTTGAATTCAAAATATAAGTAGAAACTAATTTTATTGAAAAATTTACATTTTAAATATTAAGTGTTTTTAATATTATTTCATATATTTTCAACTTTAAAATAATGTTAATATATTGTTTCAAAATTAGACCACATAATTTATTAGGATAAAATATACATCCTTAAAAAAATATTTCCTTAAGAAATATTAATTTTATATTTAAAAATCATTTCTATGTAAATAAATTATTTATGTTGAAAAATGAATTTTACTAACCCATTGATATTAATTTATTTCTATGAATTTTATAAACACATAGTATCATATATTAAGAATTTTAATGTTATAATAAAACATTATGTCAATTTAAATATATAATATTTTAATATTATACTTTTATTTCATTATTTAGTAAACATAAATTATATTATTTTAAATTTTATATTGAAAATAAATAACTTCATTATACCTATTAAATACATTTATATCCATCAACTTTATTTTCAAATACCTTATTTATAATGATCGTATTTCCAATTACCATATTTATAATCTGCTCGATTTCATTCATATATATAGTCTTACTAAAGTCATTCATTCCATTCACACTTATTATATCTCATTATCATTTCCTTAGTTTTAATTTTATTTTTCACAATATATTTTCTCCTTTCTTGATGTTATTCTTTATTAAAGGTTTTCCTTGGCTATCGGTGATCCCCGTGACTGAATATAATCCATGACATCTACTCGTGGTGAAGATTTTATTATTTTATATTTATTATACCCTTTTAATTTATACACTTTTAATAGATGTAGTAATCCATGGTGAATAATAATACATGGTGTGAAAACTAATATTCATGTGATTTTTTATAATGTTTTACTATGAATGAATACATTGTTTTTAGTTTAATTCCAACCTTGTATGAATTACATACTAACATATTTCAACTCTTATGAACAAATATAAAAATTAGAAAGTCATATTTGAATTATAAACATATATTTTGTCAAAATTATATGCTTCCTAAAAACCCAGGGTGCTACATATATGATCATCATAGTCAGAAATCATTTTCTATATGAATTCATGCTTACAAATTTTTTTTATAATTGATTGGGATATTCTATTTTTTATGTGTTCTCTAATTATTTTTTGGGGATGTTGGTTTGATATTTTTGTTTCTTATTGCACCCTCAGATATTTGGGTATATGAAGGTTTTGGGCATAGTGAAAGTGTTGGTGGGGCATAACCAACTCATCATTATAGTCATAATTAATGATGAATATAATATATAAAATAATCTATAATTCTATGGCCAATTGAATTGAATCAAATATCAATTTATATGAGAACACCAAAACCAAATATAGGATCATCACATTATAAATTTATAATTTATTTATGATATTAAATAATTACCTTATGATAAATTATTTCTTCATTGATGTATCTGACAATGTCTCTTTGTCATAGAATCATATTAACATAGGAATAAAGTGTATATTCTCTCTAGAAATTATCCGGATGTGTATCACGATCTTTCAAGAATCCCATAAGAATATCTGATTTCCACCCTAGTAGATCTTAACACTCACATAGTTTATCCTTCATCGATAAGAGAATAACATCCAATAAGTATTTTCCGTGATCTTTTAAGGATTGAGAGGGTGGTGGAGGAAGACCAGGCTCTGTTCTTGAATGAATTATTCGAGAGGTTCTCTCTATGGTGTGAAAGTATTATATAACATTATCATTCACAACACATGTAATGGATAGTGTTAGGGTTAGAAATAGTATAATATGGTTTAAATAGTATAGGGTTTGGAAATAATAACTGAACATGGGCCCTTATTATTTCCATAATATCTATGGATCCCATGTCTATAATAATAATAATAATAATAATAATATTTAATATTATTTCTTGAATAAATTGTTTAAAATTTATTCAAATAATATTTAATATGTATTATTTCTCACTGGACCATTAAACATGATCTGACATTCCTCCAAAATATTTATCGAGCCTCAAATAATGATTACTTATTTAATAAATATATTCTATTACATTTTCTCCGGTAAATAAATAAATATTATATTCATTTAAAAGAAAATAAATATTTTTTAAATATTATGCCCACAAAAATATTCTCTTTAACAACTAGTGAGTGGATATTTTCAATTAAAAAAATGAACAAGTATTAAACAACAGTTAGGAATAATATTTGTTAAAAATATAAAATATAAAATAACATTTGATATATAATGGAGGTTCTAGATATACTTAGTGTGTGACCCTTTATGCCTCTTTCTTGATGGCATTAGATAGAGCTGTAAGAATTCCAAAGTTAGCATCTACCAACACTCCAAGGCCCCCAAATAGAAACAAGTTAATTCTCTAATTACATACAACCTCATACAAATGGTTAATGTGCAATACAATCCATTTATCAAGATATCACTAATCAAGAAGGTTGCATGTCGATATCATCAACCTATCTTCTTGATGTCTCCATCTTTGACTTTCTAGAAGTAAACATTCTTGCAGAACACCATAAACATTGATTTATATTGTCTGTTTTATTTCTAAAAAATGGACTAGGAAATCAAATTCCATTAAATAAAATATGGGAAAAATCCTTTCTCACATTATCCTTTAATTAAATATTACTTATGACACACCCAACATATCCTACCTCACCATGAACATATTTCCTTATGGTTTTCATTACTACAAAAAATTATATTATGAATAATATTAACTAATTATAATATTAAATTTTAGAGATAAATACACATGGCAGTAGGTAGGAACATCCATGCACATATATGAATATGTATTTTATACTGGTTGGTCATGTTCTCATAATCTCATTAACTATAAATTACTAAGGGCATACAACATAATAAAGTGCCACAAAGTCCCATGATTCTGTGCCCCTATTAGCCAATATCATTGTTTCTTGTAAAATGACATCATCTAGATGAATAATTTATATTTAATAATACAGACATGGAACTTCTGTTTTCCTATCTTACAGGGGAGCTATTATGACCTTTTAGTGTGATAGTCACTCATAGAACATTATCACATACTATTCCATGTAGAAGAACAATCTTGATGTGATAATATGTTTAAAAATATTCAAAACAATGAATTCAAATAATCATAATGTGAATATAAGTAAGTTCTATTGAACCAACTCCAACATACTCCCACATGAACTAGAGATAACTTCTAATAAAATTTAGTCTATTATCTCTAACATGAAACTAATTATTTTTTGAGATAAGGATTTAGTGAAATGGTCCACCATGTTTTCTTCCATGGAAACTTTGTTTATTGAAACGTAACCCCTCAAGAGTTGATACTTTAGGAGTATAATGTTTTTCAATGGTGTGACCTTGAATCTATTACAAGAATCACTATTGAAGTGTTATCACAATATAATGTTATATGGTCTTAATTCTAGGAAAAAAATCAAGATATTATAAAAAGTTTCATATCGGAAGGGATTGTTTCCCTACATTATAAGATGCTTCATTCCCAAAACCACCTGTAGAATTAGTGACCATTGGATGCTTTTAACTCTTCTATATCACAGTTCCTATATTGAGACCAAAGACATATCCTAAATGTGACATTACATATTTAAAATCTATTTAAAAAATAGCATATGTATATCCCCTAATGACTAGCTCCCTGTCTTCTCTATGCCATAGTAATATATCCTTAGTTCTTCTTAGATACCTAAGGAGACTTAACATCAAACCAATGTTATTCAACTGTATTATCTTGATTTATAACTACCATTATCAGGGAATCGTAAATATAAATCCTAGTATATAACATGGAATACATGATTGATCCTATCACAAAATAACAGGGGATCCCACTCATTATTTATTTCTCCACTTTTGTTTGATGATAAATTTTTATAGAAATATAAATACCATATAAAACTAAAACCAATTATATCTTAGATTATTCCACACTAAATCTCTTTAGTATCTAGTCAATGTAAGAACCTTTACTTAGCCCCAGAACCACTTGAATGTATCACGGATGACCTTGATCCCTAGAACATTGGATGCTTTACCTAAGTACTTCATGGAGAAACACATGGTTAACCAGTCATCAACTGAATGTAAGACTTGTATTTCATTTCCAAAAATTAATATGTCATCAACATTTAATACTAAGATAATGACAACAATACCACTTGTAAACTCATGGCACACAATAATTCTTAATGAAACAAAATTCTTTTACTGCTTCATGAAACAGAATGTTCCATGACCAAGTTGCTTTCATGAAACCAAAAATAGATCTATGAAAATATCAATCCTTTTTTGAACTACAACCACAAACTCTTTTTGTTGTATCATATATAAACTTTTTGAAGGTTCCTATTATGTAAATTTATTTTAACATCCGTCTTCCAATTTTTATGGTCATGGTAGGCAGTTATAAAAAGTATAATTCTAATGGATTTAAACATAGAAACTGGAGAGGAGGTTTCATTATAGTCAATGACTAGATTCTATTTAAAACCATTAGCCAATATCCATGATTTGTAGGTACAATACTACAAAAGATACCTTTAATAGCACCGATACTTATCATCACTACAAAAAATGCTGATAAATGGCATATTTATCAGCATTAAGAAAGTAATGATAAATTTAACCATTTATCAATTCTTTTTTTGGTGCTAATAAAGGTTAAATTTATGAACACTTTATTTTTAGAAGTTATAAAGGGTATGCTTTATGAACACTTTATTTTTAGCACTAACAAAGGGTAACATTTATCAGTAATTTATTTTTAGCGCCTATAAAGGGTATACTTTATTAGCGCTTTATTTTTAGCACTGATAAATATTTATTTCATGAGTGGTTTTTTAGCGTTGATAAATGTCCAAATAAATAAAAAATAATTAAATAAAAAAAATATATAATTTTTTTATGAAAAAAAAATATTAAAAATTTTATTAGTTAAATAATTATTGAAAAAAATTAATAAATTGATTATACATTATTAAATATTAAATATTTTATTAATTTGATAATTTTGATAATTAATGTTATTAAATTATATATATTAAGTATATAGATATGTATATTAATGTATATAAATATGAATTATATATTACAAAATATTTATGTGCTATACATTAAATAGTCATATATTTTTTGAATAATGGTTTATAATTCAAAATTAATAAAAATTAAAAAATATTTACTAATTGCATTGTACTCGACATATAATTAAATGTCATTTGATTTTTCAATTCAACAGAGATTAAAGCAGTGTTTCATTGAATTAAGATATACATAGTTCATGCATTTTTATATACAATGCACACACATAAAACTTATCCATTTTTCAATCTTGTTAATGTGTACTTATTCTTAATTTATTCAATTTCACTCATTTTTAACATATATGCAGGAAATTAAAATTATATATTCAATAATAATGTTCAAAATATATTTTTAATAAAATATTTATAAATAAATATATTTATAAATATACATTTAATATATTTATACAATTATATATTTATAATTATAAATAAATAAATATTTTATAAATGTTTTTATATAATTATAAATAAATAATGATATATATTTAAATAATTTTTAAATTTACAATAAATTTACTTAAATAATGAATATATGTACTATATTTACATTTATATATGTTTATTATATATATATATATGTATAATTATATAAATCTATTAAATGATTTAAATATTATTTTTTTAAAATATTTCTATAATTTTAAATAATTAATTATAAAATTATAATAAATATATTTAAAAAGGAATATATTTATTATATTCATATTTATATATATTTATTAAATATATATAAATATTTACAATTTTGTATTCGTAATTATAATTATAAAACCTTTAACAGTGCTTAAGTAATAAGCACAGATAAATGCTTATTTATCAGCGCTTTTTTCGCGCTGACAAAAATGAGGATTTATTAGTGCTAAGCAAAGCACCCATAAAATGAAACTTTATCCGCACTATAAGTTTAGAACTGATAAAGAGTTCTTTTATCAGCACATATGTAATAATTTCAGACAAAATAAATATTTATCAATGTTTTTTTATTAGAGTTGATAATAGTTTCCCGATCTAATTATAAAACACTAACCATTTGTGAACCTGTCACGATATCATAAGATTTACGTGAAAGCCACCTGCTTCTAGTGCTCTTCCTTAGTGAATCGAAGCTCGAATCACACCACTTCACTACCTCTAGTTTCTCAAACATCTCTTCCAACATCTGATGTTCAATTTCAATTAGGGTTTCCAAAGTGGGTCTTATATTTTATTCAACCTAGTGAGGTAGTCCTTCTTTTTTATTTATTTAATTTTTGTTTCATTTTTTATTTCTTCTTTAAAAATTTCATTATTTGTGGTCATGTTATTTTATACTAGTGGGGCATGCATTCTGATTTTCCATGTATTCTATTTTGATTCAACTCTTGATCGCTCATGGAGAGTTTATTATTTCTGGAATCGATGGTGAAACATGGAGTTACATGGAGTTTAGTTGGTTGTTTTATTTTTTTTATGTTTCCCAATTTGATCACCCAAAGTTACCATACATATTTTTTATTCTTTATTTTATCAATTTATTCCATACATGTGAAATTTTAGAAAATTAAATAGGGGCTTTTGTGTGTGATGGAGTTGAAGGCAGTTTAAGGGATTTATTTTATATTATACTACTTCATATATTATTTTTTCTACTAAAATAGGTTGGTGTGATAATTGAATGTATATATGCATCATGGAAGTTTTTATTTAAATTTTCTTTCAACTAGGTTAAATTATTTTTTAGTCAAAATTATTCCCAATGTGTTGTTTTTTATGCCCTAGTGCTTATTTCCAGCCCGAGGGGAATAGAGAATGTCTGTTGGATACTATCATGATATAGATTGAAATTCCACTCACAAAATTTGATTTTTTTAATTTAAAATGGGTTTGAAGATGGGTTCTCAATCCTCCTTTTGAAATATACAAAACACTTCCCTCACATACATGGATTGGGAAATAAATATCCCATGAATTCCATGAGTCACCTATAAATGAAGGAAAATTTCAACTCACTAATAATCATCATTTAAACATTAGTCATTGTTAATGTAAAAAATTATTACCATTTTACATCTCTTGAACCTCTAAATATCATGTCATCCACATTGATAAACACTTTTAATCTATCCATACGATTATTTTTTACGTAATGATTATGATCAATTCATTATTTTCTAAATTAATGTTTATTTAATAATTTATCTAACCTTCAATACAAAGATATTTTTTTTGTTTTAATTCATAAAACACCTTTTTAAATTTAAAAACAAGATTCTCAAATTAAATAATTTGAAAACTATATGTTTTTTGGTGTAATTCATATTCATGTAATATATTAGTAATTCAAATTTTACATCTAATTGGAGTACCTTGAATTTTCTTTGGATGGATTAGTGTGATGATATGACATCACAAGAGTCTTAAGATGTTTTCAAATATTTATATACCATTAAGTTTAAATGTAATAATTCCTTAGGTTACTACATTACTTATTTTAATACATTTTTATATCTTCTAGTTGATTAAATGTGAGTTTATTATTCTGGTTTATAATATTTGAGATTTGTATTACTCCTTAGTTTCCTATATTATATTTTCATTTGTTTAGGTTATTTAATAAATACTTTATATGGAGTAATAATTTTCATAAATTCAATTATCCATTTTCTTAAACATACTGAAATTATTTGAAACAATCAAATTTTGAGTTTCCCTTATTAGAATTGTCTATAACATTCACTTTTTATAATGAATATCTTATATGTATTTATTTATATGTTGTATAAAATTAATATTTTAAGAACCCAAAATGAAGGATATGAACCGAAAATGGATACATGTTAATCGTTTGTAATATGAATATGAATATTGAGTTAAATATTTCATCAAGTTTTCAAGAGAGGATAAAGACGTCCCTTCTAAAATCTTATATTCTTGTTTATGTTGTTATTATTCAAAACAAAATTTAACCAGAATAGTTGGAAGAATATTGATGTCTATTTGGATATATTGATCAATGTAGCCAAATAAAAGTGTTCGTTGAGCATCACTCAAAAATCTAATATAAAAAAGGATTTTTTCTGCACTTCACTAATGTTGGTTAACTACCACTTAAAATAACACTTGACCTGAAATTCTTTCCTAATATCCCCGTCAATATCTTATACCACATATAGAGAGAAAGAAACTGATTATATTCTTTAACATATAGAGAAAATTTTATAGAATAATAAAATTCATTAGGTAAATGTTTTGTGGAAAAAACATATGATTAAAGAAGCAACATGAGAATCAGAAAATGATATGAAGGAAAAATATTCCCACTTGTTTAAATAATGAATAAAATTGTAAGGAATAGAAGGAGAAGTGAATGATGAATGATGATATGATTGAGATAGTGGAAAGAGTGTGTGGTATTAGATCATCATGGGGATTCCATATTGGATGTTCAGGTCATATTCTATGGTAGACGATAGTTAACCACCAATAGTGAAGTACATAGGGAATCCTTAGTATTATTATTAACTTTGTGAGTGATGCCAAAAAAATCCTTGTTTTGGATCCATCGATAAAGTAATCTAAATAGACATCAATATCATTAATTTTCTCATAGTTTCCTGATATTCATATAGTCTTCTAAACCATAATTAAGCAAACAATGAATCCTTAATTTTTTTATTAGATTTTATTGGAACAATAAAACCCTTTGGAAATATGTAATGAAAATATTACGATATACATTATCTATTTTACCAAAAAAAAATTTAATGAAACGTTGATTTAATTTTAATTATTTCTTATAGAGTTATTTTATTTTAAGAATATTTATTTTCATCTATCATTCCTTTTCATGAAGAGAAACGACACTGTCTCTGCTTAATCATAGAGGCAATATTGATGTTTTATGAGTAAAATCATTGTCCATAGAATTAATGTATTATTCCATATTTATGTTTAATTTATTTATTTCTAGTATTACATAAATAATAATTTTTTTCTTATATAGGTGGATTATTTTTTTCTTGTTTGGGTTATTTATTAAACATTCATGTTTATCCTCCCTTAAAATCTTTTCACCCTTTTAGTGGTTTATTTATCACTTTCTATCAAATTACTTCCACTACCTTTTCATGAAGAGAAACCAAGACTCCTTTACTCAATCATAGAAATAATCTCTATATTTTCCAGTAAAATAATTTTCCATATAATTAATTTATTGTTTCATATTTATGTGTAATTTATTTCTTTTTAGTCTTACTCATATAATAATTGTTTAATTATACAGGTGGATTCTTTTGTTCAAGTTGGGGTACTCTATCGAACATGCATGCTTCTTCTCCCTTAAATCCTTTTTCACCCCTAAAGTGGTTCATTTATCACATTCTTTCAAATTACCTCTACATCATTTGTAGGAAGAGAAATGACACTGCCTTTGATCAATCACAGAGGTAATCTTGTTGTTTTTACTATAAAATCCTTGACTATAGAATTAATGTATTGTTTTACATTTTTTTAATTTATTTATTTTTAGTATTACACACATAATAATTTTTTTCATATATTGGTAGATTATTTTGTTTGAGTTGGGGTGATCTATCCAATGTTCATGCATCTTATCCCTAAAAAACTTTTCCCATATAGTGGTACATTTATAACATTATTTCAAATTACCTTCAATACCTTTATAGGGAGAGAAATGCCACCACCTTTTCAAAATTACATATGTAATCTTAATTTTTTCATAGTAAAATCATTTTACATCAAATTAATATGTTATTTCATATATATGTTTAATTTATTTATTTTTAGTAATACTCACATAATAATTGTTTTTATATAGGTAGATTCTTTTGTTCAAGTTGGGTTTCTCTGTCCATCTTTCATCTTCTTCTGTACCAAAAATTTTATAGACTTCTTCTCCCTCAAAAGTGTTTTCCCCTATAGTGTTGAAATTGATCACTTTCCTTTACATTTCCCCCACTGTTTAATCAAGGAGGTAATCTTGATATTTTCACAGTAAAATCATTGTCCATAAAATTAACATGTTATTTCATAATTATGTTTTATTTTTTAATTTTTAGTATTGCTCATAATAATTCTTTTATACAGGTGTATTATTATTTTTGATTTGATGTGTTTTGTTCTAAGATGATCTTGTAGTGTTTGTAGTTCGATAAATAAAGTTAATGGAAATCATAGAAACATTGATAGTTAGTATTTTTTTAAACTTTTAGACATGTAAGAATCAACTGCACCTCAATCTGAAACATGATGTGACTAGTATGACTCCATGTATGTCTTTATATTTTAAATTGAAAATAATTTTAGTAAAAAATACAACTAACTCAATCTGTATATTACCGGTTTTAAATCAAAATTTGACATTAAAAAGTGTCACTCACTGAAAACCAATAAAACTGCTCCAATTTTCTTGATAATTTAGGGAATAGATTCAAAAATTATTTGTGATGTGTAGGAATTAGTCTCATGTCAAACCGATACATGATGTGTTCCATATGAGTCAAATTGTGTGTTTCAAATTTAAGATGACATTTTTGTAAAAAAGACATGTGATGTAATCAAAACCAAGAAAACACATTTATATTATTTTAATACTTTAGGATAAAAATCCATAAGTGTTTTGGAACATTTTGATATCAGTCACACTTTAATACAATGCATGGTGTGATCGGTATGACTCTAAGTACGTCTTTATTTAAAATTAACCCCAATTTTAGTAAAAAAATGAACTTCCTACTCAAAAGTGAACAAACACTTTCATATTGTTTTTAAACATTAGTAAAAAGATCCATAAGTGATTTGATATGTTCATGAATCATCCTCACCAAAATATGATGAACTGTGTGACTGATATGACTCCAAGTACATGTTTTTATTTAAAATTTACATCAATTTTAGGAAAAATGTCAACTGACATACTCAGAACTAGTAAAAACCATTAAAATTGTTTAAATACTTTATAACACTGATCCATAAGTCATTTTTTATGTGTAAGAATCAATCGAACCTTAGTACAACACACAATGTAATCTGTATGAGTCAAAGTGCATGTTTCAATTTTAAAATATCATTTTAGTAAAGAAGACAAGCAACGTACAAAAAACCAAGAAAACACATTAATATTATTTTGATACATTAGTAAAATGATCCAAAATTCATTGGGGATGTGTTAGAATCATCCACACCATAATTCAACACAAGATCTAACTAGTATGACTCAAAGTGCGTCTTTTTTATGTAAAATTGAAATCAATTTTATTAAAATGGAATGTTGTTATAATCACAACTGATAAAAAACATTATGATTATTTTGATACTTTATAAAAAAGATAAATAAGTCATTTTTAACGTGTAGGAATTGGTCTCACCTCAATCCAATAAATGATGTGCCCGGTATGACTCAAATAATTTGTTATCAGTTTAAAATTCACATTTTAGTTAAAAAAATGTCACAAAACTGATCAAATGCACTCTGATTATCTTGATAATTTAAGAGAATGATTTATAAGTCATTTGTTAAATATAAGAATTTTTTTGATGTAAAAATGATACAGGATGTGATAATAATGAGTCAAAAGTCCATGTTTCCAGTTTAAAATGAGATTTTAGTAAAAAAGACAAGTGACATACTCAAAACTAAGAGAAAACATTTAGATTATATTTATAATTTAGGAAAATTAACCATAAGTCATTTGATATGTTTTGGAATAAGACACACCTCATTATGATGCATGTTGTGACCAGTATAACTCAAAGTGCATATTTCTATTTAAAATTGACATCAATTTTGGTAGAATTTACACTTTATGTTAATTTATTTCTTTACATTAACACTAATGAAATAAGTTTTCCTTATAAAGGTGCATTATTTTTCCCGATCGAGGTTCTTTTCATTAGAAATACCATGATTTAGGTTAGGATAAAAAGATAAAAGATCATTTATGTTTTTGAATGTATGTAATATTTTTTATTTATGTAATTTTGTGAATAAATGTTTGAAATGTCTATAATATTGTGTTTTGTTCTTGTGTTGGTGTTGGAAATTTCATCTCATTTAAATATTGTATTGGGACTTATTTTTTTAGTACTACGATGTGCTATAATAGCACAATGCAGCGTGGCTCTATATCAGTGCTTTTAAAAGCACTGATAGAGGCCATATTTATGAACGAATTTAAAATCATTGATAAAGGTATACATTATCAGCACTCATAGAAGCATTGATAAAGTTCAATTTTATCAGCACTTTTTCAAGGATGATAAAATACCAAGAATTTTAATATCTCTCATGTAGTTAAATCTTTTCTATTGGGGATAAAGGCCATTTATAGTGATGTTAAAGGATATTTTGTAGTATTGGTACTTTACATTCCATGACGAGTTTACTCTTCAATACCCATTTTAAAAAAATATGATTTACAGCAATGGGAAGATCAACCAAAACCAAAATGTGGTTATGATACATGGAATACATCTCAGAATTCATTGCTTCTTCCCTTATTGTAGCTTTAGATATCTTTACTATGTATTTGTAATATATGGATTCATTATTTAGAACCAATAATGAGTTACCATATTCAGTGACTAGAAAATCATATTATATTAGTTCTCTTATCTCCCTTTTATTCCAACATTATACTTGTGTTTTAGGAACTACTTCTCATATAGGGACATGTAGAGTTTATTCCTCTACCAAATCTTATTTATCATGAACATTAACTTCATTAATTCAATCTTTTTCTCACAATTCTTCTTGGGGATGTGTGGCCTCTCAAGAACAAAGTCTTGTCTTGAAAAAATAACTTTCTTGTTTGTGGGGTTGTATAGAGAGAATTTTCTTGTTTTTTAGGATACCCTATAAGGATATAATTTATAAATTAGGGTGATTGTTTATTACTTCATATACCCTTAACAAATGACCCACATCTCTAAACATGAGTTTTTGACAACATAGATTTATTTCTATACCTTCACTCATATAGAATTCCATTTTTCCCGAGTTGGTATTTGGTTTAGAACATATGATGTAATATTCAATGTATCTCTCCAAAATTATAATAGAATATCTACACAACTCATCATTGATCATACCATGACAAGAAAGGTACATTTATTCCTTTCACTAAAACCATTACAATGTTGTGTATAAGGTGGAGTGAGTTGGGATAAAATACCAAATTCCTGTAGAAATTTGATAACCTCTTGGTTATGTTATTAAACACATCAATCATAGCATATTACAGTTATCTTATTACCAAGTTGATTTTCTACATCTTTCATGAATTATTTGAATTTATCAAAGTAATTAGACTTATACCTCATCATGTAGATATATCCATATCTACTGAAGTCATAAGTAAAAGTTATGAAGTAAGAATATCCAACTCCAACTTCTACTTAAAATGGTCCACAAACATCAATGTGTACCAACACTAGAAGCTTTGTGACCCTTTTACTATATCAACTGAATGGCAATTTGGCCATTTTTTTTACAAAAAATCTAAACATCTTTCAAGTGGTATTTGCTCAAAATATTCTATATAACTATCTTGATAGATATTTTTCAGACACTTCTAATATACATAACCATGATTGATATGCCACAACTAGGTGTTATATGAGTCATGAGAACATGATTATTTGGTAATTCCCAATATTACTTCATAATTTAATACATTAAGATATTTATTTAGTTATTCCATATCAAAAAAAAAATATTGTAAAAGATTCAGTATTTACTTCCAAATTAAAAAATAAAACCATCTAGGTTATGGAAATAAAAACGACGATGATTTTAGAAGCACTTAGAAAAAATAAAATTCCTTAAAACTAGAATCATTATAGTATGCAATAAAAGGTGTTAGTATCATACAAAAATCAATAAGTCATGTTCTATTGGATGAATGAAGATCCATCTCTCTTCTATAAATCTTTCAAAATTAACTTAGTTTGTAAATTTCAAAATAAATGTGAGCAAATTATTTGTATAAAATACCCAATGTTTATATATAGAAATATTACACTCAATAATAAACTCACATTTAGTATCCCCTTTCTTATGGGTGTAATTATTCTTATAGTTCTCAGATTCCACATTAAAACATATCGCTTATTTCCCCTTAACACACCTTTATATCTTCTTCTTCTTGGAAGTATAGTTATCATCCGATTTATAATTAGTTTGATACATGGTCCCCTTTTCATTTTTCTCCATTTTCTTGTTCACTATAAGGATTACTACTTTATCACGCCCCATGTCCTTGTTAACTTATATAATGAGTGTAATAAGTTCTAAAATAGTATTATTTCTATTTATCATGTTGTAATTCACTATAAAACTACTGAAAGAAATAGGTATTGAGGAAAGGATGAGATATTTTTTCATCTCATTAGGGAATTTAAGGCCTTAGATATCCATGTGTTCTATATATAAAATCATCTTTACTATATGTGACCCAACAAGCACTGACTCTCTATGATTGGACGTGAAAAATGTATTGGAGATCTCATATATCTCTTTTCTTGCTTTATCATGGTAGAGATCATGAATGTGAGATGCCATGATAAATAAATCCATGTATTTATTTGTATTTAAAATCTTATTATACATGGAATATGACGTGAAACATTGAACATCTTTGATATCATTCAAATGCTTCTCATAAAGAGATAATTATTCCTCACTAGCATCTTGGCAAGGTGATTTAGGAATGAAGTTATCTAGAACATATAAATTACTTTCATGGCTTAGAATAACATGAAAGGTTCCCTTTACATTATTTGAAATTATTTTCAGTAAAAAGGTTATCCTTTTCAAGTATGGATTATGATGGTATTTTTTATGTCATGTGTATTGTCATTTATATTATTAAGAATAATAGAATTTTAGTACTGCATCTGATAATATTAGGACCTAATATCCCTCATGGTTAGTTTCTAAATATCTTATTTCATGTATATTTGAGTGGCATGAATCCATTTGACCCATCACATAACCCAAACAGATGTATTTCAATCCATTAGAAGGTATTTAGGAAAATTTAACTTACCTGATTCATTAACACATTGTTACTTGATCTGTTGAGTGGACTCCCCAATCTTGAAATCTTGAATTTGGATTTCGTCAACACTTTTCCTAATATTTTCACTATGTCTCATGGATGCGATCAACACTTAATGCGAACTAGTTTATGTTGACCTAAAAATAAAGATAAAAATTCACTAATAATTGAATGCACACCAAAAAGAGGTTGTCTAGGAACATTAAACTCTGGTTCAATTCTTACCCATGTCGTGGAAGTTAATATTGACTTAATATATATAGTTGTGGGGTTTTAATATTTATGCTTAATTTTTCCATGTTATCTTTATTAAATGTTTGTTAATATTAAATGGATTTACTAACATGATTAAGCATATCATAGATAAAGTTTATGTATAATACAGTTTATTTTAGTTCTATCTTTAATTCTTGTAAATTAATTAATTCATGTGATCATGATAAAAAATACATAATGAAAATAATAATGAAACTTGATAAAAATTTAATAGTAAGATTTGTATTATTATGAGATTTCTATCATGGTTAGTTTATCTAGAAAATGAAAACAAACTATAAAGACCCAAACTTCTCATACATTGATATTACATCTTAATAGATGAATATTAATTAAATAAGATAACAAAAAATTCTAGAATCATTCATCATTAGTGTCTTTGAAAACTAAAAAACATAAACAATTGGTCTAATAGTGAGCTACATAATCTCTCACTAAGTTCTTTATAACTAGAACCCTTATTAGACATATCATACATGATAAAACTCATATTAACCTATGGAAATAAACATAAGAAAGGGTGATCTTATATGCTTAGTAGTGGTAAACAAGATAGATATCAACATATTAAGAGAATAAGGGTATGATAACATGAAAATAACATTTAAAAACCATACCTTATATAACATAGATCATAAACTAGAGTCATGGAGTAAATCTATATAATTCATATAACATGAATTATAATATAATTTAGAACATAATCCATGAGATAATGACATTATGATAAGACATATATTTTGGGGAAACACATAAGCATAGAAAACCATATGTTAAGGCTACCCACCATGATATTCATAACATGTTAGGCTTGAGATAACCACCATTGTATCATCTTTGGTCTTGGGATAACCTCTCATAACTACTAAAAAATAGGCCTTTAATAGTGATATAAATGACCTTTATTAGTTCTAGAAAACTATTGACTACATGAGAGATGTTAAAAGCCCTCATGTTTTATCAGCATTGAAAAATCGCTGATAAATGTGTCCTTTATCGGAGCTAAAGAAAGTTCTAATAAATGAGACCTTTATCTGCACTTTTAAAATCACTTATAAAGTAACCATTTATCATTGCATAAATTTAAAATCACTAAAATAACCATTTATCAGCGTTTTGAGAACTAATAAAATGGACCTTTATGAGCACTTCTACGAGTACTAATAAATTATTCCTTTATCATTGCTTTTAAAAGTGATGATAAAGGGCCACACTATAGTGTGCTGTAGTAGCAAACTTTAGCACCATAAAAATAAAAGATATCAATGAAAACAAGTACCAATAAAATATTTAAGTGAAATGAAGTTTACAACAAAAACATAAAAAACAAAACACTATATTATAGACATTTAAAACATTAGTTTATAAAATTACATAAATAAAAATTATTATATTAATTAAAAAACATCAATGCTCATTTATCTTTTAATCCTAATCGAATCATTCTATTACCAAATAAACCACCCATGACTAAGAAAAATAATTCACCTATATAAGAAAATAATCCTTGTGTTAGTATTAATATAAAGAAATAAATAAATAGAAAGTGTTAATTTTACAAAAAGTGATTTCAATATTAAATAAAAATACACAATTGGATTTACACCGGTCACATCATGAATCGTATTTAGGTGTACCTAATTATAACACATCTCAAATGTATTTTTTATTATTTTCCTAAAGCATCAAAACAATATGAAAGTGTTTTCTCAGTTTTGAGTATGTTAGTTTTATTTTTTATTAAAATGTCATTTTAAACTGGAAATCAAAATATTTAACTCATTTCGGTCACATTGTGTATTGGTTTTATGTGAAACCGATTCCTACACATGAAAAATTACTTATGAATAATAATTTTAAATTATCAGAACAATATGAGCACGTTGGATCAGTTTTTAGTGAGTGACACTTTTTGAACTAAAATGTCAATTTTAAACTAATAATAGACACTTTGAGTCATATAAGGCACCTCATGTATCGAATTGTGTTGAGGGTGATTTATACACATCAAAATTGACTTATAGATCATTTTAGTAAAGTATCAAAATAATCAGAATGTGTTTTCTCATTTTTTTATTAAGAAAGTAGTCCATTTTACTAAAATTGGGGACAATTTTAAATAAAAAGATAGACTTTGATTCATACCGGTCAGACCATTCGTCAGATTGAGGTAATAATGATTCTTAAACATCCCAAATGACTTATGGATCATTTTCCCAATGTATCAAAAAAATATTAATGTGTTCTCTCGATTTTGAGTACGTTACATGTATTCTTTCCTAAAATTTCATTTTAAAATCGAAACATGAACTTTGACTTATATCAGTCACATTATGTATCATAATGAGGTGTGGATTATTCCTACACATCACAAATAACATCTAGATCATTTTTAAAATGTATTTAAACAATTTTAATGGGTTTTCTTGTTTTTAGTAGGTTATTTGGACTTTTTACTAAAATTGATGTCAATTTTAAATAACAACACACACTTGGAGTCATATCAGTCGCATAATGTATCGTATTAAGGTGTGGATTATTCATGCATGTCTCAAATAACATTAATATTGTTGTATTAATGTATCAAAAGAATATTAATGTGTTTGTTCAGTTTTGGGTAGGTCAATTTTGTTTACTAAATTTGAAGTAAATTTTAAATAAAGACACGCATAGTGTCATACCAGTCACATTGTGCATCAGATTAAAGTTTGGTTGCTTCATCCATGTTACAAATAACTTATAGATTTTTCCTAAAGTATCAAAATAATCAGAATGTGTTTTCTGATTTTTCAGTACGTCACTTTTTTGTTTACTAAAATGTCATTTTAAACTTGAAGCACACACTTTGACTCAAACAGATCAAATCGTGTGTCATTTTAATGTGAGGCCGATTCCTACATGTAAATAATTATTTATGAATTGCTGCCCTAAATTATCAAGAAAATACAAGAAGGTTTTCTCATATTTCTGTGAGTAAAATTTTTAATTCCAAATGTCTATTTTAAACTTACAACAGACACGTTGAGTAAGTTTTTTTTTACTAAAATAAATTTCAATTTAAAATAGAAATATTTACTTATAGTCATACAGGTCACATCGTGTGTCAGATTGAGGTGCGGATGATTCTTACACATCCCAATGTCTCAAAACAATCCTAACTGCCAATGTTACCATGATTTCCATTGACTTTCATTATTAAACTCCCAACACTACATGACTAGCTTCAAACAAACCACATAAACTCGAAGAAATGAATCCTCCAATATAAGAAAAAAATTATTATGAGTAATACTAAAAATAAATAAGTTAAACATAAATATGAAATAATAAATTAATTCTATGGACAATAATTTACTGTGAAAATATCAACATTACCTCTATGATTGAGTAGTGGAGGGAACTTGAAGGAAAGTGATAAATTTCAACACTACAGGGGTGAGAGGTTTTGAGTGAGAATAATTCTATGTATTTTTTTAATAATAAAAATTATGAAATAAGGAGATAGCACACCAACTCAAACAAAACAAACCAATTATATAAGAAAAAAATTATTATCTGAGTAATAGTAAAAACAAATAAATTAAACATAAATATGAAAATATACATTAAATCTATGGACAATGATTTTCTTGTGAAAACATCAAGATTACCTCTATAATTGTTTATACATGGTGGTGTTTATATTCTTATAAATTTAGTTGAGGTAATTTGAAAGAAAGTGATAAATGAACCACTATAGGGATGAAAAGGTTTTAAGGGAGCAGAAGCATGGAAGTTGGAATGATCACCCCAACTTAAAAATAAATCATCCGCCTGTATAAGAAAAAAAATTATATAAGTAATATTAAATAAATTAATTAAACATAAATATAAAACAACATATTAATTCTGTGGAAAAAGATTTTAGTGTGAAAACAAAGAGATTACCTCTTTGATTGAGCAGAGGTAGCATCGTTTATCTTCATGCAAAGGTAGTGGAGGTAATTTGAAATAATGTGATAAATTAACAACTACATAGGTGGAAGTTTTTTAGAGGATAAGAAGAATGAAAGATGGACAGAGCACCCAACATGAACAAAATAATTCACTAGTGTAAGAAAATTGTTATTATGTGAGTAATAATAAAATGAAATAAATTAAACATAAACATGAAACAATACATTAATTATATAGAAAATGATTTTACTATGAAAACAACAACATTAACTCTATTATTGAGCATAGGTGGATCTATTTCTCTATTAAATTATCTCTATGGAGGTAATTTCAAGTAATGTGATAAATGCTCTATAACGCCCCGACCCCAGTTACCCAGAGATGGTGCATTATTTTAATACATTGGCATGATTACAAGGAATCAAGTCCTGAAGGACTGATCGGTTTAGCAGTCTTGGAAAATCGATTACATACATGATTGTTACATTACACTTTATAACATACAACACAACATAAATAATCTTTTATTAATTCCATTATTCCCTTAGCTTAAACCTGCATATCAATCACAATACACTTCTTGGAATCCTAGAAAAAATAAAACATAGAAAGGGGTGAGCTCAAACGCTCAGTAAGGGTAAGAAATACAACGGAAAATAACATAAATATTAAGCATGGTGAATAATTGAAACTGCATGACTTTACCAATAATAAACATGAATTCTTTTGTGGAAAAAATATGAGCTGAGTAAATAATGCCATAATAAAACATAATCATGGGTATTCTACTAATCGAATGACCACATGAACCATCAAAATTATTTCCATAATGAGGGAATGTATAATTCCAGACATTATAAAACATTTTTCCAAGGCCTCGGCCAAAACCATAAATCAAAATTGGGAAAAGGCCTCGGCCAATTCCACATCTAGTTTTCTCATGAGACCCACCGATGTATCGAAAATCTATTGCGGGATCCACCCGTCACTAACTATGTACAATATATTCCTCATATGAAAAGGATGAAACATAACATAAACATTCGTATAAGAAATAGGATATGAAATGTCAATACTTTAACCATAAACCATGAATGGTATAAAAATAACACATCCACAGTCAAACATATCTCAAAACCTTCGATACAATATGGAATATTTGTATCATAATAAATCAACTTCAAACAAGTTTAAAATCCATCAAAGGATGTTGACATAGATGAAAATGATTCATAAAACTCTTTGAGAGAAATACTCCTTTTTTATGAAATCGTTTTTAAGTCTCACAATTTATAAAGGAAGTAATTTAAAAGATATTTTTGAATCAGAGTGTCCTATACCACTTTGAAACTTTTGAAAAGAGTTATCATTTTAAAACATTCATGTACATATAAATAAATCCTTAAAATCATTTTGAAAATGTGGACATGAATTAAAAGGGTTTAGAAATATAAATCTTTAAAACATTTAACATGATGATCTAGTTAAATAGACCCTCCCACAAATCCTTAAAAGATTCCTTTTGAAAACATTTTTATGAAATATGGGTATCTATGATAAGTATTTCCCAGAAAATAATTACACATGAACAATCTCAGATAATAATGAGATTGAAGAAATAACCATTACCTTGTACTTTTCCTTTGTCAAGGGTAGGTTAACCTCCTGTATAATGCTGAATTGATTGTTATTAAATTATAAAATAATCATATACATTAATATTATTTCATATATGACCTTTTAACATTACTTTGTTAATAATATCTTAGTATTTTTGGCGTTTCGGTTGTTTATGAATTCGTTTTTCTTTGTATTCTTTGTAATGTGAGTCATAATCATTATATATGGGATGTATCTTATTCATATCCAGAATTATATCAAGTCTTTTAACATTATTTATAATCATAAAATGAAAATTAGTCTTGAATGGATACGATGGGGAATGATTCTCATTGCGTTCGTGGAGACGGTAGTCCGTACGTACGCACGAGCGAAAATATCATTTTTTTGATATTAAAATAATATATAATTGGATGGTATATCATATATAAAGAATCATTTTCATGTTATATTTATTATTTACATCAATTACACATCATTATCATACCCATCCAAATAAAAATGCATTAAATAACATTTACACCACAACGTGGAGACGGTAGGTCGTACGTACACACGTATAGTGACATGTCATTTAAAAGATGGATAGAATAATGAATATGATTGTACCGTTTTTTTAATAACATCATAGTATATAGATGATACTGTAGTTATTATTTTAAAATTGAAATAAAAAAGAAAGAAGAAGTGGAAGAAGAAAGGATCTTGAAAGAGGGTGGTGAAATCATTACCTCTTCTTCGGGTACTTCCTTTAGATTTTATCAAAAGGGTTCCTTAAGTTGGATTTATGACTAAAGGAAGGCCTCTAGGATGAATATAGGGATGTTTAGAGAATATTTGGGCAGTGGTTGGCCGAGCCAAAAATCATTGAGGGTATGAATTTGAGAGAAGGGGGAGTGCCATTTTATAAGAGTGGTGAGGGGCACCTTGTGAAAAGCTAGAAAATATTATTTTATAAGAAATTCATATTCGGTTTCTAATGGATCAAAAGTGGACTATTCAAAGTCTAAGGTGGGTATAGGTTGAGAAAAACTCAACCAATAGGGTTTAGATAGGTTTGGGTCACTTTATTAACATTATATTTTAGTTTTAACTCTTAGTTAATTAGTTTGACATTTACCATGTCACTTTGTATTTTTATATTATATGGTTAATAAATTTACTATATACTTCCAAAAGACCCCAAAGTGGTCAATTAATGATACAACTATCATTATATAAGTCCTCTGGCTAAACCTTATATTTTTAGGAATATAATATCAATTAATAATACAATATTTGTTTTAAAAATTCATTTATGTCAATTTTGACACTATTCAATAATTGATTTTTTTAAAGTCTTAAAAACTTTATTAATTCAAAAAAAAATTATTTTAGAAATCCTAACAAGTCATATTAACCAATAAAATTATTTTATGGAATCAAAACGTTCAAATTATATTTATTTTAACATTTATAATACCAATTATTTGATTCTTTCATTAATAATGAAAATACTACATCATTATTGTGTCATAAATAAATCTAATTATTCAATTTCTAAAAATTATAAATAAAATACCATTATGTTGGAAATATTTTTATATTTTTAATTAATATTTATAGTAAAAAATATAACATATATAACCATATGTAAAAATTGTTTTTCTAAAAGATATATGCTTATGTCATTTTTGTATTTACTTTAACTTAATTAATATAATGTGTCATCATCACTTACAAGTGGCTCCATGGGGTACCAAAATCGACCCAAATATCTCCAAGGTCGTATATGTATCAAACAATAAGGTTATGACACGTTGGAGGGTAATTTAATATTATTTTAATATTATTTGTTTACCCTTATTTACCGGATTTAGCCTTTAATCATGGTAAATAAAATATTTACCGAAATAATTATTCAAAATGTCTAAAAATAAGAGTTACCTATTTACACAATTTGGGCATCCTGATTCCAAATATGGAATCCATTTTTTCAAATTCAAAACACATAAGTGGCAGAAATTAATTTAAAATTAATTTCCCCTGTCAAAACAAAAAGCGTGTTTTTAAGAAACAATAACTATCAAAAGATTGTCACTGTTTATGTCCGGTAAAAATGTGAAATTTTATCCAATGACCAACATTGGATAAAATGGTAATGAATATATTCTTAATATAATTTAAAACCACTCAAATTCATAATTTATCACTGTTAATTATTTCGATTAAAAAAGATGTTTTTAATTAAAATATATTAATTTTTACTATTCATCAAAATATGAAAGTTATCAGAAAAGTACCAACAATTAACCCTAATCTTATTTAAATATTAAAAATACAAAAATGAAGTCCATTTTGAATTATAAAAAGTATAAGATTTCAAAAAGTGGGTATTACTATTCATAACGGCAAGTTTGATTGGTTGGGGTGTGTGTTAGAAATTCGAAGTTGTGTACAACACACGCTACTGTATTATTCAAAGAGAAGCATATCGTGGAAGCTTGGGGTGTTACATTCTCCCCTCCTTCAATAAATTTCTTCCTCACAATTTATGCTCGGTATTGGAAACATGGGGTTTAAATTTCAAAATATCTTAATTGAAATACCACATCGAAAAATGGATTAATGAGGCCTCTATTTAAAATAAAGAGTGGTAAGTATGAAGGTTGCCGAAAATAACACATACTAGTGTTCCATGTAGGAAAAAATGGACATGGAAGAAAAATATAACTATCAATATCTGATGGATAGTGGTAAAGAATATGGCTATGAAAAGGCCAACCATCACAAATCCATAAATTTGTGATGATCTAAGGTACCATCTGGGACAACATTTTTGTTGTAAGTTCATTTTCTTAATATTGAGGAATTTATTTATGATATTGGCTATGATCATTCGGAGATATAGTTAATTTATAATTATAGTTTTATTCATTAATAAATTTCTACCACAAACTCATCTTTCACCCCAAAACATAATAT